>CM065380.1:28785000-29407500 GCA_033060915.1 Euryodendron excelsum | reverse complement strand
ATCTCGGGAATGATTGCGAACCGTCAGAGTAGCGAAAATACTCGTAAACAATGCAACCATCAGAGTAGCAAAAATACTCGCAAACAGGTCGATATAGGAAATTGCCAACAAACTCCTGTATCATGAGACCACTGTCAGAGTGGCTGAAACACTCAAAACCCATGTCAACACCAGTGTCTGCTAGCCCACTTCGGTAAAAAATGACCAAACTGCCCCTAGGACCAATTTTCGGAACGTTTCTCGAGAACACACCTAAGTCCTCAGAATGGTAATTCCACCCTCCCAAGATTGTCTTAAAAGCAATCCGGCATGTTTAGGTGCCTTCTAGTCAGTTTCGGGCTAATTCTGAGACTTTTCGGTCAAGATGACCATTTTGTCCCTAGGCATCTGAACGCCCCGAGAACCACGCTAACTCTGGGTATCAAACCGGTAACCTCCCGAGAATGCTTCTTATGATATTCTCGACCTTCTATTATCTACGGATCATTCCGAGTTAGTTCCAATAAACTCAATGCAAAATGACCGTTTTACCCCTGGTGGGCCGGTCGCCTTTTCCGACCACATCGGCTCTGGATATCAAACCAGTAGCCTCCTCGGAACATTCTGAATAATGTTTCTAAATCTCAAGTCTTCTTCCGAGACATTCTGAGTCCGTCTCGGCAGCTTTCCGATCCAGTTGACCGTTTTGCCCCTAAAAGCTCGGTCAACCCTTCCGACAATTCTTGTCATCCTTTTTCAAGTCCATTACCTCTAGGACCCTATTCTAAGGGTTTTTGTCCCTTTTCGGCCTTTCGGGCCATTCCCGGTCCCCCAAATCCTTCTCGGGCCTTCCAGAGACACTCCTAGTGAAGTTAGGCTAAAAATTGCATGGTAGTCACTAGTACAGGCGCCCAAATCTTTCAAAGATACGTTGTTTGCTGACTTAACAAACTTTCCTAACTTGTTGGCACCACTACAAGCCAAAAAATGGTCTGGCGCCACTCCTAGTGGCACCAAGAGGAAATTTAGCCTAGCGCCACTGCAATAGGCGCTAGGTCTATCCCATCTCTATAAATACAAAGCCTCCTCCAGCATGAAAGAGGTGCGAAACTTCAGTCTGAAAACCCTAATATTCGATATACAGAGCTCGTAGCCTCCCTAAACCTTAGCCCTTCTAGGTTTTCTAAACCCTAGCCTCCTATACACTCATACACTCTCATACACTCATACCCTAGCCTCCAATCCTCCATTGAAGACTAGGATTGCTACAACTACGAAGCTTTGAAGACCAAATACAAGTCCTCAAAGATCAAGACTAAAATGAAGTGAAGACCGAAGAAAAGCAAAGCGCGCTAAGCCAAGCGAAGTAAACAAGACTTACGGTAGGCTTTCTTTTTAAGTTTCTACACTTCCCCCTCTTTCTTCTCTCTCCTAACCCACTTAGGTTTTTTCTATTTTAATCCCCCATCTTCTTCCCTCTCATTCTTTGCATGCTTGAAACAGGGGGACTCCCGGTTTATGTGTAGGATTAGGCTATTGGAGAATCATCGTGTCGAGGGCTTTCCTTTAGTCTAACCAGAGACCACGTGGGTTTGGCCCCCTTGATTATTTGGTGAAGCCTTTAACCTTGTATATTCACGACCCCAATTTGCATTGTGCATATCATTATCTTGCATTCCTCCAAAATTCATTTTCAAACTCGTTTTCAAAACTCGCAATAAACTTGTTTTCAAAATTGCATAAAAATCTTCTTTTTCAAAACTTGTTTTCGAAATCATAATCCTTGGGTGATTCTAGTCTTTTCATAGCTAGGGTTGCTTTAGGAAAGTGTTACATTTAAAGTGACCAATATGGTCCATATTTTCAAATCCTTATTGTTTTCAAAACCACTATCTTAAAGTGGTTCTAACCTTCTTATGGTTAGAATCGCTTTAGGAAAGTGAGACATTTTTATACTTTCTAAAAAATCTCTTTTCAAAAGTCTCTCTTTCTAAAACCCTCCTTTTCAACATGCTTTCCTAAAACTCTTCTTTCCAAAGTTGTTTTCAAAAACTCCCTCCAAAAATCTATTTTTCAAAAACTCTCTTTTCAACTCCTTTTCAAAACATTCTCTTCAAAATTCCATTCCTAAAAACACTCCCTAGGTTTCCTTCTTAGAAAACTCTCTCCAATCTCCTTTTTCAAATTCCTTTCCAAAATTCTTTTCCAAAAACTCCCTCCAAACTCCTTTCCAACAATTGCTTGCCAAAAAACGTCTTTCCTACAGGCTCTCTTCCAAAAACGTTTTCTTCAAAGTCCACTTTCCAAAGCCGCTGTTTACGTTTCCTTCCTAAACAACTCTTTTTAAAATTCACTTTCTAAAAACTCCTCTCTAGGATTACTTTCCAAAATCTCCTTCCTTGGTGTCCAAGTTAACCTTAGAGCCAACAATTAGGAAATCCTAATTTTCTTCCCCAAAAACATAGTTTCCAATTTCCTATTTTGGCCTCAAAACCTAGGTTTCCAAAACCTCTTGTTTTCTACATCAAAACTATATATATTTCCAAAACCTCTTTTCTACCTCAAAACTATAGTCTTCTCAAAACTAGAATTTCCAAAATTCTATCTTTCCAAATCCATGCCAAATCCAATCTTCCCTTTAGGAAACTAGATTCAATCCTCCGTTTTTAGAAACGAAATCAAAACTTTTCTTTTTTAGAAACAAAATCCAATCCTTGTTTTAGGAAATAGGAATCTCAATCCTTCCAAACCCAAATTTTTCCTAATTTAAATACTTCCTAATCTCCTACTTTCCTAAACCTTAAGTTTCCAAAAGTTACACTTTTAAATCTTTCCTTAAACTTTAAACTTTCAAATCCTTCTTAATCTAAACTTTCCCAAATTCCAACCTTCCCTAAATTCCATACCTTTTCAAATCTTAACCTTCCAAATCTAAATCTTCAAATCTTTCTTAAGTTCAAATCTTTCCAAAACTCTAATCTTTCTTAAATTTAAATCTTTCTAAAATTCTAAACTTCCTAAATCTCAAATCTTTCCCAATCCAAAACTTTCTAAATTCGAAACTTTCTTAAGTTGAAACTTTCTAAATTCTAAACTTTCCAACTTTCAAAACTTCCTAATTTCAAAACCTTTCCTAAAAATGACACTTTCCCAATTCAAAACTTTCCTAAACCAAAACTTTCCTAAAACAGGACCTTCCTAAAGTGACACTTTCCTAAAACGGAACTTTTCTAATTCGAACATTTCCTAAATCTAATCTTTTCTAAAACTCTTTTGAGACAAGTCTAAATCTTTTTTCCAAGTTCTATTTTTCCAAATCAAAATCCAACCTTTTCAATTCCAAAATTATAAATTCCAATCTTCAATCTTCTATTCTAAGTTCAAATCAAATCCATTTTCCAATCAAAATCTCTTTCTTCCAATCCAACCTTCTATTTTCTATCGGACTCTTGTCCGAACTACGACTGATCTGATTCCTCAAAAAGGATACGTAGGCAACCCTCATAGGTGCGGTCACAACCTTTTTCAATCTCCAATTTCATAACTTTTTTCCAACTTTCAATTCTAAATTTCTATTTTTAAATCTCAATTTCCAATTTCTAAGCTTTCCAATTTCAAATCCATCTTTTCAAATCTCTTTCTAAAAACAAATCAATTTCTTTTCAAATCTATTTCCAAATCTATTTTTCAACTTCCTTTTCTTGCACTTGCATGTCATGCATCATTCTTTTAAAAAAACATTATTTTCTAAAGTAGATAGGATTGAACATTTGTTAGTTGAAGAATCTCATAAGTGAATTTAAGGTAAATAGACATGTATATACCGCAAGGGCGGGGTAAGGTGATGGCTTAGTGCGTCTTCCCTACACGTAACTAACCTCCGAACCTAGAATCACTATTTTCAAAGACCAAAATGGAGTTATTTTCAAAAAAAGGGCATAAATGTTTTCCAAAGGTTGCCAAACAACTTTTTTTCTTAAAAGCCCTCTCTTGAGGTAGTATTTTCAAAATCGTTTTCAAAAACCCTAAGTGTAGTCTTCGGATTATGCTTAGTTTTTAGATAACCTAATTCACATTAATCAAGTTAGGTGGCGACTCTAAATCTTTTCTAAAAACCCTTTATTCAAACTAATTTTCAATTCAAACCTAGGCGCACTCATTTTTCTAAGAGGATGAGTTCTAACGAGAGAGTACAATGTTTTTTTCGCTCGTATGTATATTCCTCGAGTGCAAAAAATCTGGGCGCGACACCTGGCGGCTCCGCTGGGGACACTTAGAGGGTTAGGCCGTAGTCATATCTCTTTACCCTTCACCCATGTAGAGTCTTCAATTAACTTGTTCAATCCTATTCACTTTAAATTTTCAAAACCAAATTTTCAAAATTGTTTTCAAAAAAACATGCATTTATGCATATTATCTTGTATTAAGTTTGCCATCCACATACTAACTCTTGCATCTTTGTTTTGTAGGTGCACTTTTTGTTAAATTTTATTAATTGTCATGCATGAATGTGATGAACAGGATAGATGGGAGTTGTTGGGCTCTTTCTTCCGCTTTCAAAAATCACACACACACTGCACGTGCACGTGCACTTGCACTTGCATTCTGCATACTTGCATTTTTACCCTAATATGACCCTTCTAGTTAGAAAGGGGGAACGGTATATTGGTTGTGGGCAAGATGTTGTGTCAGTTTCTTCGCCTACGGCCTCTTGATGGTTCCCCAGCTCGGATCACCAACCGATCATGGCACCACCTCGGGGAGTGGGCCTGGGTTTGAAGATCCGAGGACCGAGCCTTTTTAGGATGCATTAGTCAACCCTCAACCTCATGCTCATATAGACACCATGCATAGCCGAACCTCTGCCGGATTTAAGACACACACCGTTTTCCAAAACGATGGAGGAAAGGGCGACTGCTCTTATTTTCATTTATACCTGTCTATTCCTGTTGTTATAATGACTGTACTGTTATAATGACTGTCTAACTGCTCATACATGCATATGTACTTCAACTGTATTCTCTTTCATTATACTCTTTGCATATCCATGTTCATGCATTCAATATCTCATGTCAAGACAAGAGTTTCAAGTAACTCAAGTCACTGCATGCATATGATCAACACATTGAGAGTGACACCAAGGTCACTCTCCCATGCATTAAACCTACACAAACCCTAAGGGTTCCCATGTTAGCTCTAAGGAATCATTGCATATAGTTTAAGTCATTCCATTAAGAAGGGCCCCAATCCCTCTATGCTCACGGAGATAGGGTTACTAAGAAGACAAGGGGCAATCGATCAACAAGATCTCTCAGTGACTTCATCGACACCAAATCCAGCGAAGGCGAATCCGAAGACTCAAGAGTAGTTTAGGACTTCTTATGTAAAACTAGATAAGTGTAACCCTAAGGGAAAATGTTACCTCTCCCCCTGTTAAAATGTATTTCAATTCTTTTGTATCGTAAACCCAAAGTTAAAATGTATTTCTTCATTTTCCTCGAGCAAATGGATGGATGAATATGTGGATGGATGAATATGTGAATAGATGAAGTCCCCCATTTGACGGTAAGGTATCTGCAAATAGGGGCAAATCCCCTATCTCCAAGAAGTGAACCAATTCACCATGTTTAGTTTCCCTTTTAAATAGGGACACCCTAGGACATGCATTGTATAAAGCTCTCTAAAAACTAGAAACTGACTTGCGATTTGTGTTTTTGTCTTTCTATTTCTTCTTCTTTTTTTTTTAACAGAAATCCTACCGTAAAAGTCAACATTGCTCCCAAGACAGAACAGCGTCAACTTAGAAGCCCCATCACTGGCCTACAAAGAACTCTGCTAATGGTAGCCAACCTCGATGAGACCTCCCCTGTCACTCGCAAGGAGGTTAATGAGATGAAAAGCAAAATAGATGAAATCTTCAAGCTTATGCAGGTAATGGTGTCCAAAGAGACCACGTCAACAATACCTGCAACCTCAGTGCCACCCAATCTGCCACATAAACAGGGGCAGACCCGAATATTCGAAGAACAAGCAAAACTCAGAAAAAGGATGATGAAACCGGTGATCATGATCCCTCTATCTCGCGTAGAAATGACCAATGTGAAAAAAGAAGAAAAGTTAACCTCTCGCCCGAAGATCATTCCCCCACCACAACCTCAACTCCATGTTGCCACAGTACTCCACCCTCAAGCTCCTACCAACCCCTCACAGGATGCGAATCAAACACAGATTGAAGTCGGGTATACTCTTTTACAAGAGAAGGTAAAAAAGGAAAGTCAAAGCTTCACCCCGCCTGAATGCTCTGGAGATGCAGCTTATCGGCAACTTTGTGAATCTAGGCACCTGGTCATAGTACCTCCAAAGCCCATTCTTGATAAAGCGCTTGAACCTAAAGGTCATAACATCAGAAGTTACCCCCCTAAAACGGAAAATAAAAGTTTCAGCAAATCCCAAGTAGCGACCCTGGCAAGAATTACTACCACAGCATTCGACCCTCTACCCTTACAATTGTCTGCACTTGCAACATCTAGGGTATCTACTTTTGAGTTGGTTTATGTGTCGTCGTATACTAGACCTAAAAGAGCAAGAGGGTAGAATTGACCCTTTACCCAATTGGTCGGCATCCAAACAGATGCTTACAATAATTTGCTAAAAGCTGGATACCTGCGCCCAATACCAGCTACACTACTGGTTAAACCTCTACCATCCTCTTTCAATTCAACATTCAGGTGCGCATATCACTCAGGCGGACTAGGCCATGATGCAGAGAGTTGCCAATCTTTGAAACATAAAATAGATCTAATAGATGATAAAATCGTCGAAATCAAGGAGGTGAAACCAGTCCCCGTTGTTCTTGCCAGTCCGCAACGCGATCACACCGTCAATACAATCATGGAGGAGGAAGTCAACAGCAGTACCATCTTTTGCAGTTCCCCAAGCGTCGCAGAAGATTTGTCAATCTACCCTATGTTGTCTGAGGATGCGTCTGGCAAATGGAATACCAAGGAGATGGGCATAGTCCCAAAACCCTATTAAGGGTTCTCATCAAAAAGTCTATAAGAAAAGGGAGGTTTCCACAAAATTCCTCTGTTTTCTTTTCGTTTTCTATTTCCCGCATATCATCTTTAAATAAAAATTGCATGCCATGTAATCATATTTTAAAATGAAAATGGATAGTTTCTAATTTATCCCCTTTGTCTCATACTCTTGTGGATGAATATTACTTTTAGGGATTCTTTTTCATTTTGTAATGACTCGACTTGAAGGATGAGATAGCATGGGCAACCCATTCAAAGGGGGGTTAAAACCTTAGAGAGACAAAGAGAGAGTGAGAGATAGGAAGGAGATAGTGTGGAGTTCATTGAAGAGACGACACTTGCGTGATATCCTGGCTAAGCGATGGGCAGCCAAGTACTCAAAATGATGAGGAGCCATTGTTCTATTTATCCCAAATAAACACTATCCTTTGCTTAGCACACTAGAGCTGTCAGTGATCTCTTTTCAGATATCCCCAAACCCATAACCATCCCTCACACTGGGGTAAGCACAGAGTGGTTGATTCGGCAGAAACACACCATTTTTTATGAACATTGTCTAAATTTTGTATAAGGCTTTATGGACTAAGCAATTTAATTTGAAGTGATGAAAGGCCCTTATTTCTTCTACCATACACAAACAAATCCCTTTGCAAAGCTCAATTGAACCGGTTACTTTCCTCAAGAAAACAGACCAAATGATCACCGCCCATACTAGGTTAAGGCAAAAATCATAAGTAGGAGCTAATGAGCAATGATGGAAAAGGTGATTCCCAAGAAGATATAGTGAGCAATGATGAAAAGAGCGATTCCAAGAATATATAACGATCAACGATGAAAATGGTGATCTTCAAGAAGTTATGGCATCAAAGGCGTCTCTAGTAAAGAAGATATTGTGTTCGTGGGGATCTTTAAAAGAAGATATTGTCATCCCAAAATATAAATGAAAAAGTTGGCATCTCCAAAAGTCGACTTAGCAACAAATTTCTTGATGAAAAAAAGGATCTTAAATTAGAAGGCCGAAAGTGATCTAAAAGAATAACAAGAGTATGAAGGAAAGAAGAAAGCAATGAAGGGAAGTTAAGTTGCCAAAGGTGATCATTGGTCTTTTAAAACCCCACAATTGATAATGTTTGAGCCTTTCTACCCTTCATATTCATAAACCCCTTAACCTAGCCTATGTTACGGTCCAAATTAAAGTCCTCTCTGATTAAAGAAAATTGCTTAGTCCAAATAAGCCTGAGCAATACCAAGACAAGTAGGATGAGAAACGAGAACTGGGAAAGAATGCAGGGGCAATCTCATGCTCCAAAGTGTGCTCAGATGGTTTTGGTTCAAACAACCCACTAAAAGAAGATCTTTGAGCCTAAATATTCCTTCGTTTCTTACAACCCCTAAATCCAGCCTACATTACAGTCCTAAAAGAAGTCTTCTTGGATTGAGAGCTTAGCTATTTATTGCTTTGCAAAGGGCATGTGAGTTGTCGCTCGAGTCATGGTGGCATTTTGGAGATCTGAGAGAGAAAACCAAGTGAGATTAGAAAACCCCAAATAGTAACCCTGTAGAAAGTAGGGATAGAATAGCAAACCAAAAGGTTAAGATCCCTAGAAAATGGTGCAAATGCTATCACACCCCGATGAGAATGGGACAAAACTAAATGGGGCAGAATCTTGGAAAGAAACAGAATCCTGAGAGTATGGGCCCTGGGGCAATCCTAGGACATTCTTTGTAAACAACTTATATACATGTATTACTAATGCATCCCTGGCATGTATAATCTGTACATCCATTTAAATTTATGTGTAGTTTGTATCTATTCATGCATTCATCAAAAAGCACGGCATGCATTCAATTCCATTCCTGCATGAACCTGTGCATTCATGAAAATATATATATATATATATATATATAAAGTAGGGTATGCAAAATAAGTTAGACATCTAATTCCATGTGCATTTATAAATAAAATAAAAAAAGTATAATATGTATAAATAAACTGTTTTTGTACAAAACCTAACTCTATGTCTTTCTCTCTCTCTCTCAAGTAAGAAACAAGGAACATGGTAAAACGCAAAAAGGAGCTAAGGTTACCCCTCCGACATCTCCAGCACTGGCACATACCTTAGAAAGCTCAAATTTCCATGGCCAACAAGAAACAGAGACTGGGGCAATGGCCCACCCTCAACCCCCCTAATCAAAGGGCTTCTAACTTGAGAAACCACGAATCAACAAATCTAGGAGCGAGGGGCAAAAATATATCGCTCCCCATTATCATCAGAAGAGGAATCAGCTAAGTAAGGGTCAACTGGCTCGCCAACTGCAAAAGAAGCACTCGAAGAAGTACCAGCAATAGAAGATCCAAGCCGACCTCACTCGTAGTGTGCACACCTGGCCAGAAGCATATCCCTCTCTTGGGTAAGAGACTCCACAGCCTCCTGCAAAGACTAACTATCCGTCACACCATCCTCCGGGGGAGTGGAATGGTCTAGGGTGCCTTGTGGTCGCCTACGTCCCCTCGAGATACTCAAAAGTGGGCGATCATGTGTCGATCTGGCCGCTGCTAGCTGTATCTCCAAAGAAGCTACCTCAGCGTCGCTCACTCTCAGCCGGTCATGTAATATCCGTATCAACTGGGGGTTTTGCTGCCTGTGACAACGCCCCGGAACAATCATAATTGTTAAGAAGTCAATGTACACTATGGGAGGTAAAGGAGTCTCAATGAGAAGATCCCCAAGTCTGCTAGGACCCAGCACATAACGCCGAAGCCAATAGTGATAAGTCTCAGTCTCAAGGGGCATGACAGAGAATGGACCGTCGTCGTCTGCGTGAGGAAGCAAAGATCTCCATGTATCCATAACCCTCTCCACGAGCGCTCTCGGGATCGATGCCTTAAAAACAAGAGTGAACTCAGCTGCAGATGCTGAATAGGGGATATCCTGACTCCTACCAAGCTGTCGCAGAACCCGAATCCCAAAGAAGGGGGCAATGCCCCGCAAGCCTGCTAAGGGCACGAAGGTCCTCTCAAAAGGTCGAACTCTCAAGCAATACCTACCAACCAATCCTGAATACCACCTGACCGTGCCTGACCTCATGCTCCGAAGGTAGTCAGCCCCGACCACAACGGTCCGCAGAAGCCTCCCCTCATCTGCCATGACTCTCTGAGATCTCGCCAAGGATTGTATATGGTCAAGCTCGGGATACCATATATGCTGGAATAAAGGAGTAACAAACAAGTGCCCAATCGCCCATAGTTGAAAGAGAGCAACGCATCCCCGAAAATGAGCATCAACGGTCTGCTAGAATCTCGTAAGACTCACAAAGGTCTCCCCGACAATCATGGGAGCATAGGAATGCCCTTTACGAATCAGGGCCAACAATGCACATAGTCGACAGTCAACTAAATCATCTCCTTGTGGGAATACAAAGTAGTTCAGCAGAAGTAGGGCCAGAGCAACCATACGAGAAACAGCCCAATCCTGGGAAGTGTGCCAATCACCTGAGTGGACTCGCATACCCGTGGAAAACTCAAAGCGAGAAAAGAGGAACTCTGCTGGGACGTAAGGAAACTAGGGCAAAGAAAAAGATGAAAGAACTGCGCTTCTGAATCCGAGCTGGGATGAGACCACTGTAATACAACCATCCAGAAAGAGGGGTCTTACAATGTCGGCAGAACCATCTCAGAAACCAAGAAGAAACCCATACTCGTGAGGGGTAGGGATAACCTCGCACTCCCCAAAGTGGAAAAGAGATAAGCTAGGCTGCCAAAAGGGAATCACTGCCTCCATGAGCTTGGGAGTAAACCGCACTGATAGAAGTGAAGCCACCCAACCAAAGGACCGGCGAAAGATATCCAACTCATCTGGAGGGTAACTGTCATGCCAAGCTCTCAGTTGACACAAAATCATGTTTGCCATCCTAAAAAGGTAAGCCAAGGTAAGAGGTGTTAATATGCAGTACATGCAGATAAATAATAATAAAATAAAGTAAATAAATAAACAACTAACACAAAAATAATAATAAAAAAAAGATTTCAAATGATAAGTCAAAGCAAATTTCCTACACATTTTGATTTTTCCAACTTCAAATCAAATCTCAAGGGTTTTCTGTCTTTTTCCATCAAAAAGATTTTATTTCTAAACATTTTCCAACTCTTTCCCTAATTTCTAAAAATTTTGACAGAGTTTCGTTTAAAAATGGTCCCTATAACTCCCACGACATTACACACAAAACATAAACTGTGCACTTCACAACACTACAATCACATGACATCAGCACCCCCACACACTTTTTAACTTTTCGAGATTTTCAAAACACATGTTTTATTTTTTCAATAAATCAATGATTTTGAAAAATGTCCAAAAATTTCTCAAAATCATTTCAAATGTTTTCTAAAATATTCCTACATTTTTCAAAATTTTAAACTCTAAGAATTTCATCAATTTCTTGAGTTTTCCCATTTTCCTAATTTTCTAAGTATTTTCTTATTTTTTAAAAAATCAAAAATTCACCAAGTTTTCAAAAAATCACGAAACTTCACACGGTTATTAAACACATTTTTCTAAGGCACATTGCACAAAAATTTAGCCAAAAAACCCAATGCCCAAGCCTGTAGAGCAAATCCCCAATTCTTGAAGAAAACCCTCTTCACATAATCACATAAAATCACTCAAATTCAATCAAACAAGCACCAAAATGCAAAAATAACATCACCATAATGTTCAAAACATATCAAAACATTAATTTCTACTATTCACATGGTTCAAACGAAATTCTACACATCAAAATCAATAAAAATATGAAAACTCACTATTTGGAGTTCTCCAGCAAAATCTTCTCTTCCGGCAACTTTTCCGGTGACGTGGTCTCCTTTCGGAAATCACTCGTGGTCTCCAAGAAGTGCTCCTTCAAGGTTCAAGTCGATTTCCACACAAAGACTCTCGATTCTCCAAAAACTCTTCAAAACCCGTAGTAGTGTCAAACCAGAATGTTTCTGGTTTTATTTCTAAACCTGGCGCCACTAGCAGAACTCGTTTTCGAGGGTCTTTTGGGCCAATTATCCATTTTTGACCCCCGTTGTCGAAGAATTTCCAAAGTCCATCCCTCCGACTGCCTCACGGTCAACATGGGACTCTTACTTTATCGTTTTCTGTCTTTGACAAGCAAAGACAGAAAAAGAGGGGCAGCTGTAAGCACCCCATTTTTTACTACCGCTCGGCAGTCTACAGTCCATCCAAACATGTACTCAAGTCAAGATGGATGTATTCCAATCGAAATCAACTCACTAAGTCTAATCCCATCTATCCATTGCTTTGCGGGCCCATCAGGCTCAAATAGAGGCAAAATGACCAAAATGCCCTTAGGGGCATTATCCTTTCCAATTCCAATAGGCGCGTCTTTCTGAAGACGGTAAGTCCCCTTTCCAATTCCAACAGGTATGTCTTTCCGAAAACGGTAAGTCCCCTTTCCAATTCCAATAGGCTTGTCTTTCCGAGGATGGTCAGTCCCCTTTCCAACTCTAATAGGCACGTCTTTCTAAAGACAGTAAGTCCCCCTTAAACCTGCCGACCAGGACAAGACCCTAGGTCCCCTAGATGGTAATACGGTCTACCTTTGGCGCCTGCTAGTCCGCCAATGCAGAAATATCAGTTTCAGGCACGCCTTCTGAGAAAGTTGACTTCTCAAGCGCTAAGTCCCTTTAGCAGCTTCCCAAGATTAGGCAGTCTAGGGAATGATCGCGAACCGTCAGAGTAACGGAAATACTCGTACACATCGCAACCGTCAGAGTAGCGAAAATACTCGCAAACAGGTCGATATAGGGAATTGCCAACAAACCCCTGTATCACGAGACTGCCGTCAGAGTGGCGGAAACACTCAAAACTCAGGTCAACACCAGTGCCTACTAACCCACTTTGGTGAAAAATGACTAAACTGCCCCTAGGGCCATTTTCTAGCACGTTTCTCGAGAACACACCTGAGTCCTTAGAATGGTAAGTCCACCCTCCCAAGATTGTCTTAAAAGAAATCCGACATGTTTAGGTGGCTTCTAGTCAGTTTCGGGCCAATTCCGAGACTTTTCGGTCCAGATGACCATTTTACCCCTAGGCATCCGAATGCCCCGGGGACCACACCGGCTCTGGGTATCAAACCGGTAACCTCCTGAGAGTGCTTCTTATAGTATTCCCGACCTTTTATTATCTTTTCGGATCATTCCGAGTCAGTTCTAGTAAACCCAGTGCAAAATGACCGTTTTGTCGTTGGTGGGCCGGTCGCCTTTTCCGACCACACCGGTTCTGAATATCAAACCGGTAGCCTCCTCAAAACATTCTAGATAATGTTTCTAAATCTCAAATCTTCTTCCAGGACATTCTGAGTCCGTCCTGGCAGCTTTCCGATCCAGTTGACCGTTTTGCCCCTAAAGGCCCGGTCAACCCTTCCAACAATTCTTGTCATCCTTTTTCAAGTCCATTACCTCGAGAACCCTATTCTAAGGGATCTTCCCTTTCCAGCCTTCCGGGCCATTCTCAGTCCCTTAAATCCTTCCCAGGCCTTCCAAAGTCACTCCTAGTGAAGCCAGGCTAAAAATTGCGTGGTAGTCACTAGTACAGGCGCCCAAATCTTTCAAAGATACGTTGCTTGCCGACTTAACAAACTTTCCTAACATACTAGTGCCACTACAAGCCAAAAAGTGGTCTGGCGCCACTCCTAATGGCGCCAAGAGGAAATTTGGCCTAGCGCCACTGCAACAAGCGCCAGGTATATCCCATCTCTATAAATACAGAGTAACCTCCAACATGAAAGAGGTCCGAAAATTCAGTCTGAAAACCCTAATATTCAATATACAGAGCTCGTAGCCTCCCTAAACCCTAGCACTTCTAAGTTTTCTAAACCCTAGCCTCCTATACACTCATACACTCTCATACACTTATACCCTAGCCTCCAATCCTCCATTAAAGACTTGGATTGCTACAACTACGAAGCTTTCAAGACCAAAAACAAGTCCTCAAAGATCAAAACTGAAGTGAAGTAAAGACCGAAGAAAAGCAAAGCGCGCTAAGCCAAGCGAAGTAACAAGACTTACGGTAGGCTTTCTCTTTAAGTTTCTACACTTCTCCCTCTTTCTTCTCTCTCCTAACCCACTTGGATTTTTTTCTATTTTAATCCCCTATCTTCTTCCCCCCCCCCCCCCCATTCTTTGCGTGCTTGAAACAAGGGAACTCCCAGTCCATGTGTAGGATTAGGCTATTGAAGAATCACCGTGTCGAGGGCTTTGTTTTAGTCTAACTGGAGACCACATGGGTTCGGCCCCCTTGATTATGTAGTGAAGCCTTTAACCTTGTATATTCACGACACCAATTTGCATTGTGCATATCATTATCTTGCATTCCTCCAAAATTTGTTTTCAAACTCGTCTTCAAAACTTGCATTAAACTTGTTTTTAAAATTGCATCAAAATCTTCTTTTTCAAAACTTGTTTTCGAAATCACAATCCTTGGGTGATTCTAGTCTTTTCATGGCTAGGATTGCTTTAGGAAAGTGTTATTTTTAAAGTGACCAATATGATCCATATTTTCAAATCCTTGTTATTTTCAAAACCACTATCTTAAAGTGGTTCTAACCTTCTTATGGTTATAATCGCTTTAGGAAAGTGAGACATTTTTATACTTTCAAAAAATTCTCTTTTCAAAAGTCTCTCTTTCTAAAACCCTCATTTTCAACATGCTTTCCTAAAACTTTTCTTTCTAAAGTTGTTTTCAAAAACTCCCTCCAAAAATCTATTTTTCAAAAACTCTCTTTTCAATTCCTTTCCAAAGCATTCTCTTCAAAATTCCATTCCTAAAAACACTCCCTAGGTTTCCTTCTTAGAAAACTCTCTCCAATCTCCTTTTTCAAATTCCTTTCCAAAATTATTTTTCAAAAACTCCCTCCAAACTCCTTTCCAACAATTGCTTGCCAAAAAACGTCTTTCCTACAAGCTCCCTTCCAATAACGTTTTCTTCAAAGTCCACTTTCCAAAGACGCTGTTTACGTTTCCTTCCTAAACAACTCTTTTTAAAATTCACTTTCTAAAAACTCCTCTCTAGGATTACTTTCCAAAATCTCATTCCTTGGTGTCCAAGTTAACCTTAGAGCCAACAATTAGGAAACCCTAATTTTCTTCCCAAAAAACATAGTTTCCAATTCCATATTTTGGCCTCAAAATCTAGGTTTCCAAAACCTCTTGTTTTCTACATCAAAACTATATATATTTTCAAAACCTCTTTTCTACCTCAAAACTATTGTCTTCTCAAAACTAGAATTTCCAAAATTCTATCTTTCCAAATCCATGCCAAATTCAATCTTCCCTTTCGAAAACCAAACCCAATCTTCCCTTTAGGAAACTAGATTCAATCCTCCATTTTTTGAAACGAAATCAAAACATCTATTTCTAATAAACAAAATTCAATCCTTTTTTTAGAAAATAGGAATCTCAATCCTTCCAAACCCAAATTTTTCCTAATTCAAATACTTCCTAATCTCCTACTTTCATAAACTTTAAGTTTCCAAAACTTACACTTTTAAATCTTTCCTTAAACTTTAAACTTCCAAATCCTTCTTAATCTAAACTTTCCCTAATTCCAACCTTACCTAAATTCCATACCTTTCCAAATCTTAACTTTCCAAATCTAAATCTTCAAATCTTTATTAAGTTCAAATCTTTCCAAAACTCTAAACTTTCTTAAATTTAAATCTTTCTAAAATTCTAAACTTCCTAAATCTCAAATCTTTCCCAATCCAAAACTTTCTGAATTCGAAACTTTCTTAAGTTGAAACTTTCTAAATTCTAAACTTTTCAACTTTCAAAACTTTCTAATTTCAAAACCTTTCCTGAAAATGACACTTTCCAAATTCAAAACTTCCCTAAACCAAAACTTTCCTAAAACAGGACCTTCCTAAAGTGACATTTTCCTAAAACGGAACTTTTCTAATTTGAACATTTCCTAAATCTAATCTTTTCTAAAACTCTTTCGAGACAAGTCTAAATCTTTCTTCCTAGTTCTATTTTTCCAAATCAAAATCCAACCTTTTCAATTCCAAAATTCTAAATTTCAATCTTCAATCTTCAATCTTCTATTCTAAGTTCAAATCTAATCCATTTTCCAATCAAAATCTCTTTCTTCCAATCCAACCTCCTATTTTCTATCGAACTCTTGTCCGAACTACGACTGACCTAATTCCTCAAAAAGGATACGTAGGCAACCCTCATGGGTGCGGTCACAACCTTTTTCAATCTCCAATTTCACAACTTTTTTCCAACTTCCAATTCTAAATTTCTATTTTCAAATCTATATTTCCAATTTCTAAGCTTTCCAATTTCAAATCCATCTTTTCAAATCTCTTTCTAATAACAAATCAATTTCTTTTCAAATCTATTTCCAAATCTATTTTTCAACTTCCTTTTCTTGCACTTGCATGTCATGCATCATTCTTTTAAAAAAAAAAATTATTTTCTAAAGTGTATAGGATTGAACATTTGTTAGTTGAATACTCTCATAGATGAATTTAGGGTAAATAGACATGTAGGTACCGCAAGAACAGGGTAGGGTGATGGCTTAGTGCGTCTTCCCTACACGTAACCAACCTTCGAACCTAGAATCATTGTTTTCAAAGACCAAAATGGAGTTTATTTTCAAAAGGGGCTTAAATGTTTTCTAAAAGTTGTCAAAGGACCTGTTTTCTTAAAAACCCTCTCTTGAGGTAGTATTTTCAAAATCATTTTCAAAAACCCTAAATGTAGTCTTCTGATTATGCTTAGTTTTTAGATGACCTAACTCACCTTAATCAAGTTAAGTGGTGACTCCAACTCTTTTCTAAAAGTCCTTTGTTCAAACCAATTTTCAATTCAAACCTAATCGCACTCATTCTTCTAGGAGGATGAGTTATAACTACAGAGTACAGTGTTTTTCCCGCTTGTGTGTGTATTCCTCGAGTGCAAAAAATTATGGGCGCGACAATACCGATGTCCCCTATCCTAAAAGGCCAGAAACGAAAATCGAAAGGGGATTCAAATAAGGACAAAGGGAAGAAGAAGAAGAGAAGTAATAAGGGAGAATTGGCATCTTTAACAACCTTGGAAAGGAATGAACTATATTTCAGTGAGGACAAAGCCTAGGAAAGGTATAATTCGAGTTTTTCTCTTAGGAAAGTCTATAATGGTCGATGGGTGGATTTTAATTTCTTCGATCATTGCAAGTTTGAGTTGAGTACAAAATTAACCAATTTTGGTTGAAAATCTATGACTAAATTGAGGGATGATGTTTACCCTAACTTAGTGGCACATTTTTATGCCAATGTCGAAAGAGAGTACGGTGATATATCTATAGTAAGTTATGTCAAAGGTGTTAGTGTCACTCTGGATAGAACTGTGATAAGGCACATCTTTAGAATCAAGTTGGGTAGAGAGATTTACCTAGATAATATATCTCAGAAAGATCAACTGAAAGTTCTTTATGGAAAGGAAGTGGATGAGTGTATACAACCAATTGCAAATGATTTACCTCTTGAATTGAGGTTGGTTCGTCACTTTATCTGCACCATTTTCACCCCCAAAACTAAATACTATAAGTATGTTTTAGAGAAAGAACTATTTTTCTTCTGGGCATATTTAACTGATTCTTGAATTGATTTGCCTTTATTTATCTTAGATCATATGTACAAGCCTACTGTTGCAAGAATCAGTTTGCCCTATGGTATTTTCTTTACGAAAGTTTTCAAGCACTTCAATATTGATTTGAGCAATGAGAAAAAGAGAACTCCCAAATCCATTAGCGATGAATATAATAAAAAGACACTTAAAAGAATGGGGTACACTCTAAAGAACAACAAGTGGACTCCTAAGAAAGCTAGTGGAGGCAGTGCTTCAAAGGAAAAGACTCCCTCTAGGAGCAGTTCTAGGCAAAGGAGTACCAAGAGAAGTTTGAATCAAGAACTTGAAGGAAGTGAAGGGGAAATGCAGGCATTCATGGCTCAATTAATGGAGTCTCTCAAAAAACTGAATAATAAAGCAAACATGACTGTCACAAGAATGTTTTTTTGTGAAAAAAGAAGTGAAAATATTGAGACATGGGAAAGGAAAAATGATGGAGGAAGAAGAAGAAGAAGATGAGAAAGAACAGGAAGAAGAAGTAGAAGAAGAAAATGAAGAAAATGAGGGAGAAATCAGAGAAGGAGAAAAAGAAGGAAAAAAAAGAATGAGAAGAAGAGAAGGTGGGGAGGAAGAGGCACAAGAAGCTGAAAAAGGAGAGAATGCTAAAAAAGGGATAGTAGCAGAAGAGCAAGGCCAAGAGGATGACTCATCTGTTATAGAATCTGATGCTCTTACTTCCACTTCTGTTCACAAGTATGGGCTAAAGGATAGGCCTGGAAAGAATTCTCCAATACCCAAGACAACCCCTTTGTCCTAACCCCATCACCACCAACCTCTCCCCACTGACATCTCCTATCCATATCCCATCTCTCTCTCTCCCATTTGCATTTTCATTATTGTATATGTACACATTTTTGTTAAAGGATGGCATGTCATCCTCAAAGACAATCACTTTTGTAATATTTTGTGAATACTCATTGACTAATCTTTTGTAATGACTGTTGTGAATAAAATACAAGCATGTTGTCGTGAAAGCTTGATGTCTTGATGGTTGAATGTTGTGCTTGCTGCCCTGTTTATACAAATTATCCTATTTTAAGATTTTTTTACTGTTGTACCTATTTATTTTATAAACTCTTATTTATCTTTTTGATGAATTGACAAAAGAGAGAGGAGAATGGAAATAAAATAAGAAGAATGGACTGCTTAATGTTTACATGATCCATGGATTGATGATATTGAATGATGAATGTTGAATGATAAAATGATGAATGGAAATAAAATTACCCTATTTTATGAAGAATGATGAAGCATGTTCTTAGGGGTTAAAATGTTAAAGGATTGTTTAATGATGAATGGAATTGCTAAAAATTGAGTGATGCTCTGATAAAACATTTTTTTAATAAAAACTCTTTGAGGATTGTTTTTGATAAAAGAATAAAAAAAAAAAGATATTTTTCTTGGAAGCACCACTTGCAAAACAGAGGGGGAGCTTTTCATGGTATGAACTCTTATTCTATTCATTTCATTCTTATACTTATTTTTACAAAGGTTTTGTCATTATCAAAAAAGGGGAGATTGTTGACTCCACGCCTTGATTTTGATGATAACTAAATCTTGTAGTAGTTTGCTAATGAATTTAATTAGTATGCAGATCAATGAGAAAATATATTTTACACCTAAAGTTTAATGAATGTCAAAATAGATGCACAACAATTCAAGGATCGAGCAATATGCCAAAACAGAGCAATGACATATATTCAAATATCAAACCAATAATGTGAATTCGAAGAGATTAAAGGCGCTTAAAAGGAAAATTCATTAAGCCTATAAAGACTCAATGAAGTTGATATGAATTCGAAGAGATTGAATGTTTTCAAAAGGAGGATTCACTATGTTTGCAAAGACTCAATGAAGAATCCAAGAAAAGTTTTTGAAGAAACCAAAATGAATTCAATCCAAATTGAATTGAAGACTTTATTGAATAACCACACTGGATTGAAAGCTTTGAAAAATTACTATACCCTAAAGAAGAAGATTTCTTAAAGTACTTGAAGTGTTTTTTAAGCTAAGCTTGATCAAGGATAGCATGGAAGAGATTTCTGGGTGATGTGTCGATACATGAGGACAGAGGCCAATGCTTGAGAATGGATGATCAAGTGTCGACACATGGGTTTGATGTGTCGACACATGGAGACAGAGAATAAATGCTAGAGAATGCAGGCTTGATGTGTCGACATATGAAGTCATGTGTTGACACTTGGGGACTAACGGCTATATTTTTAAACGTTATATTGAACTGAGGGCGCATTTAATGGAGCTACAACTACCTCCAACGGGTGAAATCAATTTAGGGTTTTATATACAAGCATCCAAATGCATTTATGGACAAAAGATACAACATTATTCCATCCTTTGATCATCAAGAGCTGACAAATCCTTACATTAACTGAAAATTCTCCTTGTCTTCAAGAGTTGGCATTTAGTGAGCTATTCCATTCTTACCTACTCTTCATAGAGAGTGTGTATTTCATTTGTATATCTCATTTACACTTGTGAGTTAGAGTTAGAATTTAAGTGTTCTCTAGTGGAAGAAAAACACTTGTAAGTTTGAGAGAGCTTGGACAAAACTCTTGTAGCATTGAAGCTTGGGTGTAAACTTCAAGGAGAGTGAGCTAGGCACTTCAACTAGCCTCTGCTTTGTAATTGGAAATTGCATAGTGGAAGAAGACTTCAAGGGGATCTTAGGGTGAGTACGTAGACCACAAGTTGTAGTTGAACCTCGGTAATTCTTGGTGTCTCTTTTTTGTATTTTGCTTTCATTTCTTGATTGATTATATTGCATTGCATACACTTGAGTTACTGCTACATTCACTAAATTAGTTTTAATTTATCTTGATTGCAATTAATTTTTAAAAATTCAATTCACCCCCCTCTTGGATTGTCTTTTGGGCTAACATAAGTGACCTAGTATATCTTTAATTATGTTAAGTGATGACTCCAAATTTTTTTCAAAAAATCTTTATTCAAATCAATTTTGGGCAGCTATTTGAGTATCAAGTGGACTTTGCCATCTCAAGGTTGAGTGAAAAGTAAAATTTGATGGTTGAGACAGGAGGGGAGGAGGTTTGAGAGTGGTGGTTTGTGATCCTAAGGGAAGATTTTTGATAGCAAGAGTTATTCTTGCAAGCTATACCAATTGGGTGCAGCTTTTGGTGACTCTGGCAGTGAGGGAACATAATTTGTTGACGTAATTTGTTGACTATCAACATGATATGCAAATGTGTTAGAATACATCAAGAAGTGGGGGCACTGGTGACAAATATAAGCTTACTTTGTTGCAAATTTGCATATCACACAATTTTATTTGTTTATCAAGCAAGCAACAGAGCATCACATTAGATGGCAAGACAAGCTTTGTTTGGGGATTCCTATTTAGAGTGGATAACAGATTCTTGTAATGCTTATTGGAAACCATTCGAAGGATGGTCACCCTGTGCAATGAAATACTTTTTTCATCAATGACTTTCTATCAATTGGACAAAAAAGAAAAAGAAGAGAGAGAGAGAGAGAGAGAGAGAGAGAGAAAGAGAGAGAGAGAGTGTGTGTGGTGACCATCTCCAGAATTGGATGTTTTTAGCTTTACATTTTGATCCGTTCTTAAAATTAGAGTTTTGCACATGGTTTTTAAAACACCATAATTAAAATTTTAAAACTTAGCTAAATTTTTGGCTAAATAAATATTAACATCTAAAGGATATCAAATTGAAATTAAAAGAATTTCAAATTTTAATTTGCTAAATATATGCCCTTTTGACAATCTTTCTATCCAAATTTCAACCAATTTGAATTTGGACTCCTAATCTTGATCCAAATTTTAGCACTTCTAGGCAAAAATACATAGAGGGGCTGTGGGTGTTGGCCCATTTATAACTTTTCTCCATTGTATCTCGGTTTTACAAGTTCGACATACGAAAACAGTCTCTATAGAGACTTAAAACTTGTGACTATTTACAAATTCAGTCACTTTATGATGACCAATCTTGTCAATTTTACAACAAATTTACCTTTCACACCCTAGTTATTGTGATAAACAAGACATTTAATGGGGAATCAGAATAAAAAAACAAAAATTATTTAAGTTAGTTTTTCTGTTTCACCTTTTCAAAAAAGCGATATCATTTGGTAACAATAAAATTATTTAAGTTAGTATTTCGGCTTCACTTTTTCGGAAAAGCAATATCATTTGGTAACTCGGTTTGTAGGCTTTTGAATTTTACAAATACAGAACTTTAATTTTTTTGCAAGTCTCAAAATGCTCTAAATAATTAAGCAATTTAATAAAGATGCCACTAGATGATTTGAATTTTCAAAATATATTTTTTTTTTGTTAGTAATTTTGTGTTGACCTCAAAATTGTTATTTTTTTATTAAATTTACACCAAAAATATTTATTTTATTATCAGTGGGTGTCGCGCCAATGGTGATTGGCGGTGGTTTGTGGTAGCAGTAGCAATAATGGAGAGAAGAAAGGAGAGAGACTTGCTTTAAAACCAATACAAAAAACTAAAACCACCTTTTTGTGTTATCTTTTTTGTTCAACTTTTTAAAAATTGTTTTCAATATTATGGAAATAAGAAAGTAAAATTAATTACTAAACATGTTTTATTTATTTATTTTTTAAAGCAAAAATGGAAAAAGAAGTTACCAAACAAGTTAATTCTTTTTACTTTTTGGGTAAATGATCATTTCGTCCATTCAATTTTGTCTCAAATTTTAATGTCATTCTTTAATTTTGATTTTTTCTATTTAAGCCATCAAACTTTTAAAATGAAGTTAATGTGGTTCAACTTTTCAAAATATGAAAGGAAATTAAAGATTAATTATTTTGTGGCCCTCTAAACTATACCTTAATGTCTCTTTACTTGTATTGAAATAAAAAAAAGTTACATTTTCACCATCATAAAACTTAAAACTATGAGTTTGGTCAAAATTCTATACTAATCTCTAATGTAAAGAGAAAAAAAATAATTTCATAGATATAAAATTTTATAAATTATATCAAAATGTCTAAGAAAATGACTAAAATGACGATCCATAAAATTTTACTTTTGTAGATCACCAATTATTGGCTCTATAAATATCAATGGGATTTTTTAAACTACACATTTGTTAACCAAAGACAAAAAAAAAAATCTTATATTGTATCAGATTAGAAATGCCAAAAATGTTAATTGGTTTCTTTTATTGACAATGTCAATACAAGCTTAAATTCTAATAGTTTAGAAGTTAAAACTATAACGACTTTTAGTTTAACATGTAAAGTAAAATTAAATCATAATTGAAAGGGTTAAATTATGATTAATTTTTAATTTATTTAATCTATTTTAGAATGTTGGATCCCATTGATTTTATTGTAAAAGTTGGAGAGTTTAAATAAAATAAATTCAAGTTCAAAATTGACATTAAAATCTAAGGCAATTGGAGAGGCAAAATTATTATTTACCTTAATTTTTTCACATATATTACCAGGAGCTTAAAACATTAGTTTTTCAATCCTACACAAAAAATAAAGTAACTACATTTAAGAAAAGCTCAACAGTACCAAACATTCTCCTAGCTCCCAAGTTTCGAGTCGAGTAATAGATTATTCAAAATTGATTTGATAATCTTAACAAATTTCAAAATATATTGTTAACTTTTTTAATTGATTTCAAATAAGTCTTAATCGAGTTAAGCTCCAATAACTTAATTTTTTAATTCATATAAGCTTATTAAACCTAATTGGAGCCTAGCTTAAAAAATTTAAGTTCAACTTTAACTTTAACATAACAAACTGAACATGAACCCAAATTTAACTTAATTCATTTTACAATCTAACATTACTCCCTCGGCCGGTAACAATTGGAGGGGCATATAGTAAATTCATGATATGGGAACCCAGTCAAAGGTAACCAATTTTCAACTACAACGGGTCACATCAGATAGCGATGGCTGTTGCAAATTGTCCATCGCCACGTCAGCACGTGGCATCCTCTTCGTCTTGCCGAGTTTACACTCACAACAATCTAATGTTAGGGCTCGCACGCACTTTTTCCGTCTCTTTCTCTCTCCATCTCAGTGCCTGCCAGGTCATATCAGCGCCAAAGATGGACGGAACCAAACTCAGTGATACGGGCACCTCTAATTCTACCCATGGAAACCCCTCTTATAAATTTGTTAAAAAGAAAAATAAAATTATTAATATATATTCATTTTCATTATAAATAATCAAACAAAAAAAAATCTAATTTTTGACAAATACTTATTTATTTTTTTCTCATTTTTTTAATTTAACCTAACAAATTTTCTATTATTTTTTTATTTTTCTTCACAAATTTAATATCCAAACAGATAATGAATATAGTAAAAAATATATAACATTACTAACCACTTCAATTACTTTTTTTAGTGTTAGCATATTTGTAACTAGATGACTTCATGATCAAATTGCGGCTACGGCGACAATATGACTTCATGATCAATTTGCGATTGTACTCGAGACTTCACAATGAAGCCATCCAAATAATGCCGCCTCAAATCACCAACTTCAAATGGTTATAAATAAGGATTCATGCCATAGTTTGATATACAACCAAGAATAAAAAGAAAAAATCAAAGAAAAAATATCAAGAAATAAAGTATAGGTAAATTTTTAAATATCATGTTATATTTTATTTAGTTTTGTATTATCAGTAAAGTCTTGAATGATCTAGAAAATTAACCCCTAATTGTTCTAGAAGAACGAATATGATAAATATTTGACAGTTCAAGAACTTTTTACTATACTTTATCTTTTCTTATTTTATCTGCTTTATATTGTTTTTAGTTTTAAAATGCGTTATCAGCATGAAACTCTGGATACACACATACGTATACGTCTCATAACTTTTAATATTTGATGACTTTTACGAAATGTAAAATTTTAGAAGATTGTGATTATTTAATATTCACGTGACAAATGTTATTTTGTAGTGTTTCTTTTATTATTTTATGTGGCCTAAATATATGCGATCTTAATAATTTTGTACTGATTTAATCTTATTATTTTTTTAATATAGCATTCTGAAAATATCGAATCTTACAAAATTAAAATTCGCTGCCCTTGATATTTTTAGAGATAATTATTTATCATGGATCATTGATGCTGAGATCCATTTGACTGTGAAGGCACTTGAGCAAACAATAATTGAAAAAAATGACACATCCCATCAGGATTGTGCTAAAACAATGATTTTTCTTCGTCATCATCTTCATGAAAAATTAAAATCTACATCATCTTCATGAAAAATTAAAATCTAAGTACCTCACAATATAAGATCCACTGATATTATAAAAAAAATTTAAAGAAGAGATACGAGCACCAGAAGACCATAATCCTCCCAAGAGCCCGATCTGATTGGATATACTTGAGGTTACAAGATTTTAAAATGGTTAGTGAATACAACTCTGCGTTATTTAAAATCAGCTCATGATTAAAGTTATGTGAAAAAATTATTACTGATGAAGACATGTTAAAAAAAATTATTTTTCACATTTCATGCCTCGAATGTGCTCCTACAGCAGCAATATCGAGAGCGTAAATTTAAAATATATTCTGAATTAATATCATGTCTTCTTATGGCTGAGCAAAATAATGAGTTACTAACGAAAAATCATCAATCTCAACCTACTGGTTCTACTCCATTCACTGAAATGAATGCAATCTCATTTGGCAAATGTGGTCGCAGATGTTGCAATGGTCGTGGCAAGAATAATTTTCAAACTCGTGAAAATTATTGTGGATGTAACACTTATCATATGAGACTTAAACGTGTCACACCATAATACTAGCAGTGGAATAACTCTGAAAAAGGGAAAGGTTTATAGTATAAACCTCTCAAAAATTATGAAAATACTTGTTACAGGTGTGGAATGAAAGGGCATTAGTCTCATACCTGTCATACACCCAAACATTTGAGAGAGTTTTACCAAGTCTTAATTAAAAATAAAGGAAAAAATGTAAAAATACATTATATAGATTTTGATGGCCCAATCAATATTCCTCATCGGGATGTTTCAGATTTCTTTGAAGATGCAAGTGAAAAAGTAAACCATTGAATTAGTGATAGGGATGTCCACACTAATTAATGTTATTTTCTAGGTTTTCTAGTCTATTAGTTTATTATTATCTTTTGTAATGTTTCCTTCATATGCTTTCCCTTTCAATAAATTATCTTATTTTAAATTAGCAATTTTAATATTTTGTATATAGATACATGAATCGTATCAACGCGTTGATTATTTCTAAAATAAGTGGTGAATACATATGCCTGGTAGACAGTGGAACAGTGCACACAATTCTTCGAGAGAAAAAATATTTCTAACACTGGACATTACTTAAAGCTAATGTTAATACAATATCTGGTACAAAAAAATTAATTAAAGGCTCCGAAAGGGTCAATATAATATTGCTAAGAGGAACAAATAATGCATAGTACTCTACTAAATCTACAATGAATCTGATCAGTTTTAAAGATATACGTCGTAATGGATATCATATTGAAATGACGAATAAAGATAATATAGAACAACGTTATTTCTTATACTTAAGGAAAGAAATATATATCAGAGAAGCATCATCTTTTGGATTATATTATACTTCTATAAAAATTGAGAAATTTCTTGTAGTGATGCACTAGAAGTGGTTTGACTCAAAGAATTTTATACCATGACATAATTGTTTAGATCATTCAAAATTAACAATGATGCGTCAAATTATTAAAAACTCATATGGATATTCGCTAAAGAATCAGAAGATTCTTTTGTTAAATGATTATACATGTATTGTATGTTCATAAGAAAAATTAATTGTCAGACCATCTCCTTCAAAGGTAGTCCTTAAATTCACACCATTCTTACAAAGAATTCAAAGGGATATTTATGGACCAATACGTCTTTGTCGCACCCCGATTTTTGAGTGTCCAAGGTCCTTTCGGCTTGAAGACAAAAAGTACGGAACTTTGTCACTAGAACTCATCATCCTAGAAGGATAAGTGCGACTAGGTTTGAAAATTGGTTTGACTAAGGACTTTTTAGAAAAATAAGAGTCGCCACCTAACTTGATTAAGGTGAGTTAGGGCACCTAAAACTAAGTGTTAATTCGAAAATTAAACTTAGGTTTTTGGAAAAGGTTTTGAAAACTCCCTCAAAAGATGATTTTTAAGAAAATAGGTTGTTTGGCAACCTTTGGAAAGATTTAAGCCTTTTTGAAAAATAATTCCATTTTGGTCATTTGAAAACAGAAATCTATAGTTCAAAGGTTGGTTACGTGTAAGGAAGATATTCTAAGATCATCACCCTACCCCGCCCTTCCGGTACCTACATGTCTAATCACCCTTTGTTCGCTCACTAGAATAACCGGTTACCATTGTTCACTTAATATCCACTTTAGAATTTTGAAAACGGGGTTTAGTCATCACTTTTCGGATGGATGATGGATGATGCATGATGCATGATGCAAATTTTTGGAAGAAGTTTGAAAATAATGGGGGTTTTGAAAGAGTTTGGAATAGAAACTTTGAATTGATTAGAATTTTTGAAAAGAGGATTGGAGTTGAAATAATAGTTGTGACCACACCATTTTAGGTTGCCTACGTATATCATTTAGAGAGAATCAGGTCATTCGTAGTTCGAGCAAGAGCCTGATGGAAAATAGGCGCATTAGGGTCTTTGGAAGGTTTGAAGATACTTTGGGGTCTTTGGAAAAGTTTAAGACACTTTAAGGTCTTCGGAAAAGTTTAAGACACTTTGAGATCTTTGGAAGTTGAAGACTCTTTGTGGTCTTGAAAGTTTTGACTTGAAATTGGATGGCGGCGTATTTTGAAAATGTTTTTGGATCGACTTGAGAGAATTTTGAAAAAATGCTTGGGCATGACTCAAAAGAACTTGAAAGTGTTTTTTTTTCTAAATCTTGTTTCAAAAACCTTGGAGGCATGACTTTAGAATGTTTTGATGAATTAGTTTTGGAAAGTGATTTTTGGAAATGACTAAGGGTTTGGAATCCTAATATGGACAACCTTAGAGGTTGTTCTTGATATGTCACCTTCCTTTGGGGTTCCTAATCATAAGAGGGCTAGAGATGCCTTAGGTTTGTGATCTTTTAAAAATGTTTTTGGAAACATCTTGGAGTTGGTTTTTGAAACCTCAAGAGGATTGAAGGCTTTGGAAAAAGTGGGTAATGAGTATAGTTTAAAATTGGAGGATCATTCAAAAAGGGTTCATGAGTTGGAACCTTGAAGTATATTAACCTAGATGGGGCTAGCCTATGGTTAGGGTGACTTAGGGTTAACTAACTAGGATTAAGTTAACCTAAGGTGAGTGAGCTAGGGTCAAGTTAACCTAGGGTTGGACAATTAGGGTCAAGTTAACCTAGAGTTGGATTGGAAGATGGTTTTGAAAGGTGGTTTCATGCACTTTTGGAAAGAGTTTTGAAAAACAACTTATGTTATGCAAAGGACTTTGGTTGACAACCCTTTTAAAGATCATTTCCATAAAAATTTTGACTCTAGTCAAAACTATGATTTTTATGGTTGGTGATTGGAGACCATTCCAAGGAAGGTTTCCTCATAGTCATTATAACCATAATCTTGACAAGAGTGTAAGGGGTCCAAAAATCAACTTGGTGATGACAACTTTTTAAGGCACCATTTTTAATACAAAGATGGAGATAATGCATTTTTGAAAATCATCTTTGGAGAGAGTTTTGAAAACCATTTTTGTGGGAGGTCATTCCATCAAAAGAGGGTTCCTATGGCCAAATAAAAGGAAAACCACTCAATAGAGGGTTCCATAGGGCCATTCCAACCACTACACTTAAACGAATGGAAATCTTGAAAATTAGAGAATTGGAAAGCAACCCTTATGCAAGTTAAAATGTCATGATGCCAAGGTGAGAGTTAAGGGGTTAGAATGGGATTTTCTAAGGCATGATTTCTAAGGTCTCATCCTAAGCTTCAAGAAGCCAACTCTTGTAATAATTTTTGAAAGAAATATAGAGTTTGAAAATGACATGGAGTTTAAGAGTAATGTAAGCATTATAGAACATGACAATAAGCATAAAAATGAAGCCAAACATACAAAACATGATCAAAATAGTAATATGCAAGGGGTTATGATCACATACAAGGCTTTTAGGCTACACCACATAAATAAGGGGCTCCTAGGCCATACCATCTCAAAGTAGGCTAGTGAGAGGTCCCTCTACATGGTGGCTCTCACTTGCTTTCTTCTAAGCATGATCTAAGAGCTCTCTTGGCTCAAGGATGCAAGAATGGGGGGTTGCAGATGGTGATTAAAATAAAGAATAGCCTAAGTAGGCTAGGAAGAAGAAGAGAAGAGTGGGGGAAGACACAAATGTAAAAGGGATACCACCTTTTGCCTTCAACACACTTCTAGTCTTCAATGGATGTCTTGATTGGAGCTTGAATGACTTCAAGAGGGCTTGAGGGGCTAGAGTGGAGTGTGTAATGGTGTATAAGGCCTTGTAGGTGAAGTGTATAGGCTTGAGGGAGGTAAAATCTAGCCTAAGTGTTGGAGAGGTAGAATATATGTAAGGATTCAAGATTCTGGAACAGTATCAGTAGAGCTTTGCATCAACTTCGGACCTAGAATATACGAAGGGGTGGTCTGGTATTTATAGGCATTCTGGAACAGGCCTGGCGCATGTAGGACATGTGCAGGTACTGTTCCATTGCCAGAATGACACGTGGCATCCTGTGTACTGGTTAAATCTCGACTGTTGATCGAAAGTTGGTCGATCTGATCAAAATTTGAGCGCATGTAGCATACGCTCCATCACCAGGAAGGTTCGTCCAAACTTTGGCTTGATAATTGTGCCAACTGGGAAGGTTTCGGGACAATCGGCTGCACCCACGATATTCTCTTGGGGTTTCTTGTGAACTTTCATGCTTTCGAAAAGTTTGAATTATGTTTAGAAGCCTGAGATATCGTCTTGGGAAATGTGCAAAAAAGGACATGTTTGCGGAGCGTCTGTGATACGCTCCGAGGGTGTTCGAAAGTAGCTGTTTTCGTATTGTATGATCAAGGTCTTCGGGAAGCAATCTTTTTCGATCGGACCATACCGATGGAAAGTATTCTGGAAATACTTTCGGGAATTCCCAGATTTACGCATTTCTCAAGTTATTTGATGGTGCGTCTTGATTAGGGAATCAGAGAAAAAGTCAACCTTGGCGGAGCGTCTGCGAGACGCTCCAAGGGTTGCTGAAAGTTGTAGTTTTTTGCACTGTACGATGGAGGGCTTTAGGAAGTGATCTATCTGATCAAACCATATCGATAGAAAGATCTATGAATGAGCTTTCGAGAATTCCCTGATTTACGCATTTCTCAAGTCAGTTGACGGTGCGTTATAACTAGGGAATCGGGAGAAAAGACAATTTAAGCAGAGCGTTTGCGAGACGCTCCAGGAGACTTTTATCGAGTCGTGAGCGTTTAATGTCGGAGGGTCCTCCTTAGGTTAAACAAGGGTGTATGGTAAAACCCTTTGCTTGAAATCCCAGAACCGGTGCTGTCTCGGGGCATGTTTAGATTACCAAGGGCAAAATGGTCATTTTAGGCCAGGATTGGCTGGAAATGGTTAAGAATGGTTTGGTGTGTTGTGTCAAGCGTACTAGGTCGTTCAAGGATGGTTTTGGGAGAGTCCTTCGTCGTTCGGTGGGGTTTGTGTAGTGCTGAGGTGTTTAGGGGCAAAACGGTCATTTTAACTGGAATGAGTCGGAATAGGACCGGAATTGGACCAAATGGCGTGCGAGGGACGCCTAATGATTTAACAACATTTTGGAAGGATGGACTTATCGTTTTGAGGGATTCTGACCTTTCCCAAAACGTGCCTGGAGGCCCAAGGGTCAGGTTTGGTCATTTTTTACCGAGTTGAACTAGCAGGCACCGGTGTTGACCTAGGTGATGGTTCCCGAACCGCTCGATCCCAAAAAACTACCTATGTGGTGTTGGTCTCTAAGAACGCTCGGTCTTAGAGAGCTACCTGTAGGGGTGGTGTTGGTTCTTGAGAATACTTGGTCCTAGAAAACTACCTAGAAGGGTGGTGTTGGTCTCTGAGAACGCTCAGTCTCGGAGAACTACCAAACGACGAACATTCTACATTGGCGGGCTAGCGGGTGCCAGAAGCGAACCATCTGAAATTTGATGACGTGTTAGTCCCCGAGATTGCCCAATCCCGGGAAGATACCTGGATAGTGTTGGTTTCCAGGACCGCCTGGTTCGAAAAGCTACCTAGAATAGTGGTGCTTATGGCTTTAATGGGTTCTTGTGGGCTGAGAAGCGACCAATTGATTGGATTGGAGATTGATAGGCTCGTCTTGAACCTACATGTGTGGCGATGCTTGAAACCGAACCCGGTTGGGCCGGAGATTGCCGAGCGGGCAAAAATGGGGTGCTTACAGTCTTCTATATGGACCATTTCATTATTTTATGGTTTTAATAGATGCATCTACACGGTAGTCACATGTTTGCTTACTTTCTATCCATAATATTGCTTTATGCTAAATTTCTAACTCAAATTATTCGATTACGGATACAGTTTCTAGATTATCCGATTAAATCAATACGACTAGATAATACTAGAGAATTTACATCCTAAACCTTTGATAATTGTTGCATGTCAATAGGAATTGATATTAAACACCCAATCGCTCACACACATATACAAAATGGTCTTGTTCAATCTTTTATAAAATGGCTTCAGTTTATTGCTCGACTGCTACTTATGAAAATAAATTACATGTTTCTACTTAGGAACATGCCATATTGCATGCTGCATCATTAGTTAGACTTCGACCAACTACTTATCATCAGTACTCACCATTACAACTTGTTATTATTTAACAATAAAATATTTCTCACTTACGAGTTTTTAGTTGTGTTGTATATGTTTCAATTTAACCCCCACAACATACTAAAATGGGTCGCCAGCGTCGATTTGAAATTTATGTTGGTTTTGATTCTACATCTATTATTAGATATTTAGAACCCTTAACAGGTGATGTTTTCAAAACATGCTTTACAGATTGTCATTTTGATAAGTCAGTCTTTCCACCATTAGAGGGAGAAAAAATGCAATTAGAAAAGCCACGAGAGATCAGTTGGAATGTTTTCACGATGTCTTATATTAATCCTCGAACAAGTTAATGTAGAATTATTCATTTACATACAATTGCAAATCAATTGCTTGACGCGTTCACCGACACAAAAAATATGATAAAATCACATATACAAGCTGCTAATACTCTAGCACATATTGATATCCCTGAAGGATAATCTATTAGTACAACATCAAATGAATCTAAAATACGTTTGAAATGTGGGAGGCCTATCGGTGCAAAAGATACTGTTCCAGGAAAAAGGAAGACACAAGAAAAAATGCATAAGCGAGTTAGTACTCTTAAAGAGAACACGATGTCTAAACTTCCTAAAAAAGAATTCCCAGAAGAGAAACCTCCTGAAGAAATATCTCCTGTAAGTGACATGATACCTGAAAATAATGAGATCTTAATAAGTTATATGAATATAGGAGAAAACTGAAATAGAAATAAGATAGTTGTCAATAACATGTTTTCATTTAAAGTAGCTCTTGTTATTACCGGAAGTAATGAAGAGACTCAACGACAGACAATCGACGAAAGTCGACGTAGAATTGATTGGCCAAAATGAAAATAAGCTATTGAAGCAGAATTAAACTCATTAGCATAACATAAAGTATTTGGACATATAGTCTACACACCTGAAGATGTAAAAAGAAAACGAAATGAATAAAATGAAATAGTACGATATAAAACCCAGCTCGTAGCATAAGGTTTCTCGTAGAAAACTGGTATCGACTATGATGAAACTTACTCTCCTATAATGGATGTAATTACATTCAGATTCTTAATTAGTTTATCAGTCTTAAAAGGACTAGATATGCGCCTAATTAATGTAGTGACCGCCTACTTATATGGGGAATTGGATAATGATATATTTATGAGAATCCTTGAAGGTTTTAAGATGCCTAAAGCAAATATTTCAAAATTACAAATTTGTGTTCAATCAAGCTTCAAAGATCTTTATATGGGTTAAAGCAATCCGATCGCATGTGGCACAATCATCTAAGTAAATATCTCTTGAAAGAAGAATATGTGAGCAATACAATTTGCTCATACGTTTTCATAAAAAAATCATAATCCGAATTTGTTGTCATTGCAGTCTATGTTGACGATTTGAATCTAATCAGAACTTCTGAAAAGATTACTAAAGTTGTTAATTATTTAAAGAAAGAGTTTAAAATGAAAGATCTTAGGAAAACAAAGTATTGTCATAGATTACAAATTGAGCACTTGTTAAATGGAATTCTTTTCCATCAATCAACATATGCTGAAAGATTTTAAAACAGTTTTAAATGGACAAAGCTCATCCATTAAGTTCTCCAATGATTATCCGTTCACTAAATGTACAAAAAGATCATTTCCATATTCGAAAAGATGGTGAAGAACTTCATAGTCCTGAAGTACCATATCTTAGTGCAATTGGTGCTCTTATGTATCTTGCAAATTGTATAAGACCTGATATAGCATTCTCTGTCAATTTATTGGCAAGATATAGTTTTGCACCAATGCAAAGATATTGAAAAGAAATTAAGCATATATTGTGTTATCTATGAGGGACAACTGATATGGGCTTATTCTATTAAAAGGAGTCACAACCTGAATTAATTGGTTGTGCAAACACTGACTATCTTTCTGATCCACATAAAGCTCAGTCTCAAACTGGGTATGTGTTTACTGATGGTAATACTGCTATATCCTGGCAATCTGTGAAGCAAACATTTACTGCAACTTCTTTAAACCATTTTGAGATAATTGCAATTCATGAAGTAAGCCGAGAATACATCTGGCTGCAATCTATGATTCAACATGTTCAAGAAAGTTGCGAATTATTTATGAACAAAGATACCTCGAAGATATTATACGAAGATAATGTCGTATGTATTTCACAGATTAAAGATGGTGAAGAACTTCATGGTCCTGAAGTACCATATTTTAGTGCAATCGATACTCTTATGTATCTTACAAACTATACAAGACCTGATATAACATTCTCTGTCAATTTATTGGCAAGATATAGTTCTGCACCAACACAAAGACATTAGAAAGGAATTAAGCATATATTGCGTTATCTATAAAGGACAACTGATATGGGCTTATTCTATTAAAAGGAGTCACAACTTGAATTAATTGGTTATGCAGACGCTGACTATCTTTCTGATCCACATAAAGCTCAGTCTCAAACTGGGTATGTGTTTACTTATAATAATACTGCTATATCCTGGCGATCTGTGAAGCAAACATTTACTGCAACTTCTTCAAACTATTCTGAGATAATTGTAATTCATAAAGCAAGCCGAGAATACATCTGGCTATAATCTATGATTCAACATGTTCAAGAAAGTTGCGAATTATTTAAGATCAAAGAACTTCATGGTCCTAAAGTACCATATTTTAGTGCAATCGGTGTTCTTATGTATCTTGCAAATTGTACAAGACCTGATATAATATTCTCTATCAATTTATTGGCAAGATATAGTTCTGCACCAACGCAAAAACATTGGAAAGGAATTAAGCATATATTGCCTTATCTATGAGAGACAACTGATATGGGTTTATTCTATTAAAAGGGGTCACTGATTGTATTGTAAAAGTGCAATCTACATGCCTTAATTAGCTAATTGTTAGCTTTATATTATATTTAATTGTGTTAATTTTAATCCTAATTCATACTAACTTAGGTTTGTGTTTATTTTTAGGAATCCTAGCTAAAAAAGGATTAATTCACGCTGAAACAGAAAAGGTGTTCGAAGTGCGTTCGAACGGTCCTCAAGGGTGTTCGAACGGTTTATAGAAGCATTTGAACGGTATGTCGAAGGGTCTCATGTCAAGTTCAGGTTCGAAGTGCGTTCGATGGATTTAGAGAGCATAAAAGCCATCTGAAGAGCGTTAGAAGACCATTCGAACAGTCAATTAGGCGTTCGAACGCTGGGCTAGGTCGTTCAAACGGTTCAGTGGGGTTTCCTATTATTCTGTTGCCTATACAAGCTGAGATTGTTGTTATTATTGGATATATTAGGTTTGACATTTTTCTAGGGTTTTAGGAGTAGATTAGAGTTTTTTATTCATAATTTTCATTCAGTTTTCAATTCCTATAATCAGATTACTCAGTCTTTCAATATATTTTAAATACAACTTTGTGTATTTATGATTATGATGAGTAGCTAGATTCCATCTTGGGATCAATTGTGAAGATTAATTGAAGATCTTGGATGAACGAAGGAGGTATGTTCTTGGTTTTAAAGTTAAATTTTTGGTTTTCTTTCTTCTTTTTCTTCGTTCTAGAAATCTTCGAAAACCTGGGTGTCCGATTATGGTCGATAATGCTTATGCGTGAATACCACACTCAGTATATACGGTGCTTTGTAACGTGTATGCGTGAGTTGGGTTCAATATATGCGCTGCATGAATCGATGATGCACGTCCTTGATTCTAACAACCCGATTTATTCTAGAAGTTGACGTTTTGAAGAACTCTTGGTTTTATCACTAAATCTTCCAAATCCGAGACTCGCGACGTAGTTGAAGGATTTGAGTTATTAAATTATCTCCTTCAGAATTTCATGAGACGCAATTGATTGGATTGATTGATTCTAGGACTTTTCCTTTATTTCTTAGTTTAAATTAGATAACAAATCTTTTCTCAACCTAAAATCAGTTTTTGTTTATTGGAGTGTTTTTTCTAAGATTTTTTATCCACTGTAAGTTTTTCTATTTACGTAAACCATCTTCCTTGTAAGATCGACCTCGTACTTACGAGAAATTATTACTACATCGCGGCCGTGCACTTACGGTTAAGTATCACCCTTTTAGGGAGCGATCAGTCACAACCTAAATTAATTGGCTATGCAGACGCTAACTATCTTTCTAATCCACATAAAGCTCAATCTCAAACTAGGTATGTGTTTACTTATGGTAATACTACTATATCCTGGCGATCTGTGAAACAAACATTTACTACAACTTCTTCAAATCATTCTAAGATAATTGCAATTCATGAAGCAAGCCGAGAATACATTTAGCTATAATCTATGATTCAATATGTTGAAGAAAGTTGAGAATTATTTATGATAAAAAAATACCTCAATGATATTATATGAAGATAATGCCATATGTATTTCACAGATTAAAGATGGTAAAGAACTTCATGGTCATGAAGTACTATATCTTAGTGTAATCGGTGTTCTTATGTATCTTGTAAATTGTATAAGACCTGATATAGCATTTTTTATTAATTTATTGGCAAGATATAGTTCTGCATCAATGCAAAGGCATTGAAAAGAAATTAAGCATATATTGCGTTATCTATGAGAGACAACTGATATGAGCTTATTCTATTAATAGGAGTCACAACTTGGATTAATTGGCTATGCAAACATTGACTATCTTTTTGATACACATGAAGCTCAATCTCAAACTGGGTATGTGTTTACTTATGGTAAACTGTTATATCTTGACGATCTGTAGAGTAAACATTTACTGCAACTTCTTCAAACCATTCTGAGATAATTGCAATTTATGAAGCAAGCTGAGAATACATTTGGCTGCAATCTATGATTTAGCATGTTCAAGAAAGTTACGAATTATTTATGATCAAAGATACCTCGATGATATTATACGAAGATAATGTTGTATGTATTTCACAAATTAAAGGAGGCTATATCAAAGGTGACAGAACAAAATATATTTATCCAAAATTCTTCTATACACATAAACTACAGAAGAATGGTGATATTGATATCCAAAAAATACATTCGAGTGATAAGCTAATAGACTTATTTACTAAAGCACTACCAATTGTAATATTTGAGAAACTCGTGCATGGCATTGGTATGCGTCGTCTCAAAAATCTTTCATGAAGCAAACAAATTTTTATTAAACAAGGAGAGTTAAGCACTGTACTCTTTTTCTTTTGCTAAAGTTTTTTCTTACTAGATATTTTCTAGCAAGGTTTCAATGAGGTAGTTTTGATATATCCATACATATATATATATATATATAGCAGTCATCCAATGGAGAGTATTATGTATAGATGATTGGATGACTTCGTGATCAATTTGCGACCATACTCGAGACTTCGCAATGAAGCAATCCAAGTGATGCCGTCTCAAATCATCGACTTCAAATGATTATAAATAGGGACTCAGAAGAACAAATATGATAAATATTTGACAGTTTCTGAAAAACTATTTATTATACTTTGTCTTGAGTTATTATATCTGTTTTATAATACTTTTAATTTTATAACAGTTAGTTAATTATTCAGTAAGTATCTATACTGAATCCACTAATGAAATTAATACATAGACCAAAAAAGGTTCTAAATAATATGTTAACACTTACAGAATAATTTTTTTGGTTTAGTGAAGAATTATAATGTATAAAGTTATCATTTTATAATTTATTTTCGCTATAATGACTAAATGATATCTTGAAAGCAATGCTAATGCAAGGACAACTGTGGGGTGCGCTAGCATATGAATCTCTTCATTTTTGGGAAAACAACAATCTATTTAAAATGCATTGTTCAAAAAATGTATTTTGAAAAAATGTTTAGAGAAAAATACGTCCACGTGTAATCTTTATGAAATTTTTTTAATTGAGTTAGCTGTTAATATATTTTTCTCTAAATATTTTTTAATTAATCTTTATAAAATTATCTTAGTGTTTTATTTTTCTTAAGTAGGGGTCCGGACCCCCACAAAGGAGTTACAAACAATAAAGAAAATGACTAAACAAATAAATCACCTTTGCATTACCCCCAAATGTTTTATTCGGAGTAGATTCCAAAAATCTACTTAAAATCCTAGCATTTCCTAGCTTGTTAAGCTTGGGCAGACGTACAAGGATACCAATAAATTCAATTTTTTATGAAAGTAATAAGTAAACCATGGAAGTAGAATTATAAACAAGCCGACTTGATCTAACTAGCGAGTTATTCAAGTTCAATTTGTGTATCTTCTTAGTTGATTTTAAACTAGCTCTAATCGAGTAGATAATTAGCCAAACTTAAGTAACTTGATTTTTTAAACAATTCTATAATAAAATATAGCTTATCAAGTTAAGTTTAAAAAATTAATAAATTTTAAAATATTATTAAACTTGACTTATTTACATGACAAGTTAATCTCAAACTAAATTTTAATAAGTTAAACACGAGTAAATTGGTTCATTTGATCTTTTATGGCATTAATCCGAAGTAGGACATTCAATTGCCCTACAAAACAAGGGGAAAAAAAAAAAAGAAGAAGAAAAGGTTATTGAAAATAAATGAGATAAATTTAAAAGTGGGGTGCTCTAAGAGAAAGAAGACCGGTCAACCATTTTATTTTTTTTTTAAGAAAACAAAAGCATTAAATTTTGTATTTAGTATTCAGAAGGAGAAAAAAATCTCTCTGCCCGGGGGGAGAGAGAGAGAGAGAAGAGACTTGTGTGTTGTCGTTACACGTCCCACCCCAACTTGTTGCCTTTTTTCTTCTGCTATATGTATTCACACACGCATACATATATAAAAATATCCACAACTATAAGGTCCAGTGCTTTCTTTACTAGTGGACGATCCTAAAAAAAATATATATATATATATAAGGTCTATATATACATACACTGATACAAGGTCCCAATACTTATATATATATGCGTGTACATAGACATAAACAGATGTACATAGATAAACTTCGTTTCCACCGGAAATTCAGTTTCCGACTTCCGCCGTTTTCGGCGGTAACCAGCTGTTCTCTGACTCTCTAAATATATGTCTCCGTCTCTTTCTCTCTCTCACTACCAATTTTTTCCTCTCGATCTCTATATCTCTCGCCCGTATTCTTCTTCTTGACCAGTTAAGGCTTCTTCGTATTCCGTGGAAAATTGATGACCGGCTTGTCTGTCTCGTGTTGTAATCGTCTTACGATGGGTGATAGAACGAGATAACAATCAAAGAGTACTTTTCCTGGAAAAGATACATCATTTTCCAGCGGAATCGTTTGGAAGTCTGTGGTGTGGGTCGACTCAGCCGAAAGATGACGCGGCAGATATTGCTGCAGACGCCGGCTGTGAACCGGAGGCAACCTCTGCTGGGGGAGAAGGGGTCGGTGAAAGAGGACAGGCGGCGGGTGGGGGAGATGGCGGGAGGGACAGCGGCGGAGTGCGCGGCAATATGGTGCTGCTGTCCGTGCACGGTGATGAATCTGCTGGTCCTGGCGGTTTACAAGGTCCCGAAGGGGCTGTGTCGAAAGGCCTGGAAGAAGAAGAAGCGCCAGAGGATGATGAAGAAGAAGGCTCTGTTACAACAACAGCCCAAGCTTGGGCCCACTTCGAGCTTCGATGAGTCGGACAACGATCGATTCGGATCGGACCTCGGTGAAGTTCCCGGCGACGGGTCGACGGCGGTCGTCGATTTCGAGACGGAGATGTGGGACCGGTTTTACGGGGCTGGGTTCTGGAGGAGTCCTTCGCAGAGGAAACAGTAATTGTACAAACTGTAAATTTCACGGCCCCCCGGGGGGGGGCGCGGGGGGGGACACGGTGAAGAACGATGAAGCTTGAGGTTTCTGATCTCAGGTGGAGCGAGAATGAGATTGGCGCGTGGTTGAAGCCTATTGGGTAGGATGAAGGAGGGTCAAAAGGAGAAGAAAACTGCCGGCTTTTGCTTCCCTTTTTTTTTTTTTTTTTTGGTTTATTTTGGGATGAAAGTTTTGATTAAATCACTTGCTTGGTTCCAATGATTGTTCACGAAAATTTTTTTTCTTCTTTTTTGTTTCTTTTTTTTTAAGCGAATATTGGGGCCAACTTGTACACATCGTGCCTAATTTTGAATTTGTATAGTCTTTCGTTTCACACAAAATAAATAATTACTAAGTTAAAGGTCTTAAAAATTTTTTACGTTTAATAAGAGTTGAATTCCTAATCTTTTTTTGAAAGGCCATGAGTTTTAATCAACCGAGCTAATTCAGTTGGTTGGATGAAAATTTTCTTGCATATAGAGAAATGAGAAGGATTTTATTTTCTAGCAAATCGTGGATTGGCAGACACCCTCTTTGTATCTCTCTTTTTTCTCTTGTATCTTTCTTAGACATTTGGATCAAGGTACAAAGATAAAAATTCTAATTTTACCTCTTTCTCTGTCTTCAATGTTGATCCCAAAACTTTCCGGACTTGAATTGCAAATAAACACAGAGGGATTCAACAACTTTCCTTTTCCCTTCGAAACAAAATTTCCAACCATCCTCCCATATGTTAATGCCAAAGCCATTCCAAACAAGAATTTGTCATTGATGAAGAAGAACAAATTTAGGGGGATCCGTTTCTAGATGCTAACCCTATTGGTAAAGAATCGGTGATTTTTTCTAGATTAATATCCAACTTCTAATGTTTTGGTTAATTATACATTACTTTGACCATAGACGGATTTTGAGTAGTAATGTAATACCAATTATTACCCTAAAGATTTAAATAATACAGTATGAGACCGGTCAAATAGGATAAAGATTATGGTCGGATTTTGAGTGGTAATGTAATACCAGCTATTGTCCTAAAGATTTAAACATTACAGTATGAAACCGATCAAATAGGATAAAGATTGTAATGGAAGTAGTATTTTCCTTGACAACAATTAAAGTTTGTTTTGGCAATAGTAGAATGTGATCAAAATGTACTTATAAGTCTTTAAAAATTCAAAATTAAAAAATATTTGCTTATATTATTTGGAGCTACTTTTCCACATTCTCCACTCATTTTTGTGGGCATCACGGCGTGAAAATTTGCTATTTTTATGCAATAATTAAGAAAATCTTGACACAAATTACTCAAAAGTAAAAATATTTGACATATTGTCAAATTTTTCAAAAAATATAAAATAATTATGCCAGATTTTTTTTATTTGTTACCAAAGGCTGGCCAACTTTTGAAAATTCAAGTAGAATTGATGACTTTATTTTCAATTTTTTTAGCTATATATTAAAACTTTGAAAAAAAATATTTAAAAAAATTGTGCAAAAAGGTAAAAACAATTAAATGTGTGAGACTAGTGAATGTAAGGGCTTTGCATGCATGCATGTCTATTTTTTTTTTTCCCATTTCTTAATCCAACAAAGGAAAGGAAAAACAAAACAAAACAAGAAACAACATAGCAAATAAGAAGCAACTATGACACACAATCAACAACCATGTCATGGTATATAGCAAGCCTAACTAATATTGAAGGAAAGGAAAATTGCATTTTTTACAACTTTTGTGCAACAAACTCTATTAAAACGATGTGAATATTAGTATTTTTCAAATTATGAGCTAAAAGACTGAGTATTTTAATTTGAAATGAAACAATCACAAATATTCACAACATTTTGTATTAAAATTAAATATAAAGACCCTATTTGTATAATATTACTTAAAAGGAAAATACTTAACGCTAAGCAGTCAAGAGAATTTGTAAAATATTACTTAAAAGGAAAATACTTAACGCTAAGCAGTCAAGAGAATTTGTAAAATATTACTTAAAAGGAAAATACTTAACGCTAAGCATTTAAGAGAATTTGTTAAGATAAGACCACCATTACCTTTCATCTAAACATAAGAAACTTATAAGAAAACTAAAACGATTGCAGAAGCAGATTAAATCATACCTTAGAATGCTTAATTCAAAGCTTGAAGATGTTCTACGCACTGCCTTGAATCTACAACGGCATAGTATCATTACAATGAAGAATAGACACTTTGATTTCACAACACAGAAGTTAAGTCTCTATGTCTGTATATTTATAGAGAGAGAATGATATGACATTCAATTAGTCATAATGTTGAATGCTCTTAGTGCTTATATAAACACTCAAGATGCACCAACGAAGAGTCACCCTTTAATGGAACACGTCTGTTCTTTAACATGCATATTTGTACCCATGTGATTACTGGGTCGACCCACCATGGGTGTCCGGTTAGGTCCATGACCCGATTTGAATTTCAACATCTCCCACTCACACATGGTGCGCAACTCTATTATCTCTCTTAATCTTTCATATACAAAACTATAAGTTCATATATTAATGGGCCGTGGGACCACTGAGCACACCTATAATTGGAAGCTCTACACTAGGAACTCTTATCAGAGCCAACATGGAGATAATAACCCTAAACACAAAACATGGTGTCCTATGTACCCTAGATCCATTTAGTCACATCTGTTCAAACATCTCTAATCCCTCAACAAGAGCAACTTAACCCCTCAAAGCTTTCTCCTATATACTAACATCTTTGTCGCAATCTATTGCAATGCCAAAATTGTTGACAGTAAATATATTGCAGGATGTTTCAAATAGTCTTCCCTTGCCCTCATGCCACTTAGATTAGAAATAATCGCTTTTCCAGTAATGTCCTGGAAAGTCAAATCATTCATGGCCGTAGGTAACATGCCAAAGTAGCTGAACATTATTTTCATCCCTCATGACATAGTCTAAGGTCAAAGATTACTGAATAAATTTGGTCATACATGAATGTCTAGTCATATAAAAATGACTTGAAGGACTTCACGCAATGAGGAAGTAGGGACCTATTCGTTCACACCTCCTTGATCGGTCGTCAAACACATATAGTATGAAATACATGCTACAGTGGAGTGTCTCGATCCAACTGAGGAGAGCGTATGTCATACTTATACACCACACAGATCTTAGTCTAGCTGCCACATAAGCGTCTAACTTGAGTTTTCTATTTTCATGTTATCTAAAAGCGTCAAATTTAAGATCTCGGATCTAGCTAACTAAAACAATACAAGCATAATGGACACAGGTTATGACCATTATCAATCTTCGTGTCATATCTCATCTTTTTTATAAACAAGGCGACACTATAGCGGACTGTGTCTCATCTTTACTCGATATCTCAAGCACCAAAAGCAACTAAAATGCTAAGGACAAGCTTCTCATAAGCGGCAAAGGGGATTGTTCGTGTGAGTGAGTCAATCTTGCCTATTGACATACTCAATGTGTGTGCAGACAAAATGCCAATGTAATAATGCAACATTCAGACATAGCATAACTAAAACAAACTTTTGTATTAAGGTAATAATATCCATAAAATGTTAAATACAAATAACTAGGTGATTAACACTAACACAAGAACATTATGACAATCTATGAAGTCCTAGAGACTTAACATGAGCCAAATAAGTCTCTCGAGTTATAGGCTTCATCAGGGGGTCCACAACCATGTGGGTCATAGGTATGGTCTTTAAAATCATTTCCTTTTGTGCAACTATATCTCTGATGTAATGATATCTCAAAGCTATGTGTTTGGTGAAGGAATCTTCTTAACCAAACAACTTCTTAAACAGCAGCAGCACAAGCCACATACTCTGCCTCTATGGTAGAATCCTTTTGATCGCTTTCTAATGAACTAATCCAGAATCTGACTGAAACTTACTAATCAGACCTACTACATAACAAATATCGAGGTGAGTACATGATACGACCGTAACAATGTAACACCCAATAGCAAGTGGTCATGAGGAAGAATAACTCAGTAAGTATTAAGGTCGATTTTCCACAAGCCTGATGTCACGGCCCATAACCCGACCTATATGGATTTAGGGTACATGACTGGCCAGTAGCAAGGCTACCCAAGGCCGCATTACAAAAACTGGTTGATCACCTGTGCATACTCATTTAAAATTTGCGAAATAAAAACTTTTATAACTTGAAATATGATCCATGTCATACATGATAGAGTTGTACCTAATTCAAAACATAACATACATAAGGACCAAATAAAGGTCCACCGAAGTTATAGCATTATTCCATTACAAATCATTGGGTCCAACCCTTAACATAATACAAAACATAGGCTCGTGGGCCGTAGCTCAAAATCCACGTATGGCCTCGCTCTAGGGCCTCTCGGGTTGGCTACCTGAAAATCATTTGAGAAAATGTAAACTAATGCTTAGTGAATAATAATGAGGCATGAGCGAGAAAATATCATGAACTAATAATTATATCCAACATACAAGGATAGATAATCATTTATGCGTAAGCAAATAAGCTTTTGAACATTTAAAGCGTAGACTTAGAACTCATAGGTAACGTAAACATCATTTGAAACGTTTCAACATTTCAAAACATAGTATCATAAGAAGAGATGCAACATAACATTATTCTTGATGTAACGTTTCATACCTTGTCGTAAAACATGTGAACATGTCATAGTTCTCTGTTCAAAATATAGATGTGCTACAACTCGACATATGAACCAGGCTCCATAGTAACCATGTACGTCACGCTAAGGCTCTTTAGGCCAGAGACGTCTCCTAACATAGATAGTTTATTTTCTATCCCCTATCGTAGAACTATCGGACTAGATTATGGTCTTGTCACGAGAAGACCCGAGTTGGCACCATACATTGGAAACTTAGCATCTCTTTCATTTAAACATTATAGTCTATGATTTTCATTCATAACATAAATATAACGTGCATGCATTTGAAATATGACATTTGTAATTGACATAGCATTGATACATTGAAAATGTGTGGAAAGCATTGCATAACATGGAGGTGTATTTAAAACATTTAGAAATTAATAGAGTTTTACTCATGGCATATCGTTGCTCACCTCTCTCCGATAGAATGGGGTGGTAGACAAGGTGTTCCTATATATAATGGACATAAAAATATGAAAATATCAATACAAGACTCCAAGGCAAAGCAACAACATAAAATGAAAACATAAGGTTGAGGTTTGAACATGAAAGCCGGGATGTTAACTCCTTCATTGCATATCAACCACTTCTCAAGGTAGAGTTCACACTCTAGGTTAATTCCATTTGAAAATAGGCTTAAATGGCTTTAATTTGATAGGTCATGGGCCAAAAATACATTATGAATGAAAAAGTTATATCTCATAAAAAATGGACTAAATTTTGAAAGAAGAATGTTACTGATAGAATTCTGGTTCAACTTCAAAATTCAATATCTCTCAAACTATAAGGAATTAGAGTACAAACTTTATATGGATCCAAAGGTCTATGAATCTATTATCCAATGCTTTAAACGATGCATCAATTCGAGTTTTTTAGAGAAAGTTATGCCCGTTTTACTAAACAGTATCAGGGCTGAGAAAGCAAAACTGGGGACTGGACAAAAGGGTCGATTCTTGAGGTAAATGAGTAGACTCCAGAACTGAAGAAATGAATTTGGGAGTCCTCTAGACAAAAGGGTCGACTCCTGAGGCAAAAGGGTTGACTCTTGAGGCAAAATAAATGAATCTAGGAGTTCTCTAGATGAAAGGGTCAGCTCCTAAGGCAAAAGAGCCGACTCTGGAGTTAAAAACCCAGATTTCAAACCCGAAAATCCTCAAACCTCACTCAAACCAAAACCAAACTTCATCAAACATTTCCCAAACTCCTCAAATGCTTCTAGGGAATAAAGCTTGACCCAAGAAGACCATAATAACTCAAAATGAAATACTTTAAACAAGTAAATCGAAGGGATCTAGGGTTTTAGGAACCCAAGCCCTAACTTGCATAAGTTCGGAATTTCAATCCCAAACCCTTAAATCTTTTAATAGGGCTTACAATACTTTATACTTAGCCAATTTGGGACTCCAAAGAGTCACCCACAACAATCCAACAACACAACCCACAAAGATAGATACATACACATATACAATTGGAGAAGAAAATGGAACCTTACCTTTCTTCAAGCGTAGTTAAGTCTTTTATTAGCTTCAAACTCTTCTTTCAAGCTTCTTTCTCCTCTTTCTCTTCTCCTCTTCTCCCTCTCTTCCCTCTCAACCGGTTGAAATGTGTGAGTTATATGCACTTAAGTGTATATAAGATGATACATATGAGAATAATCCCATGTGTCTCACCTATAGGCTTAAGTTACAACATAAGCTCTCATTGGTTATTTTGACCCAAAAGGAGAAATAATTAATATTAAACATTGCATACACTAGAATTTCTCATTAATATAAATAAATAGAGGTTCAGGATATCACATCCTTTTCCCTTTTAAATAAATTTGGTCTCCAAACTTGATACAAGCTATCATTCAAACAAAAAGGGATAACGCTCCCGGATCTCATCTTCATGTTCCCAAGTAGATTCCTCTCAAGAGTGGTTATACCATAAAACTCGTACCAATGAAATGACCTTGTTCCTAAGAACTTGGTCACGACAATCAAGAATCTTAATCAGTCTCTCAACGTAGCATAAATCTTCACTCACGGCCAAGGGATAGTGATCAATCACGTGCGTCGGATTATGGACATATCTCCGTAGCATCGAAACATGAAAGACATTGTGAACTTGTGAAAGTTCCGGAGGAAGAGTAATACGATAAGCAACGGGTCCAACCCGTTCAAGAACTTCAAACGGTCCGATGTACCTTGGACGAAGCTTTCCTTTCTTGCCGAAACGATTTATCCCCTTAGAAGGAGATACCTTTAAGAACATGTGGCTCCCTTCATCAAACTCTAAGTCCCGCCTTCGTACATCCGCATAACTCTTTTGGCGACTTTGAGCAGTTTGTAGTCATTGTTAAATGATTTTGATCTTATTGATGGTCAGTTGCACAATCTCTAGCCCAAGAATCTTTCTCTCGTCGACTTCGGCCCAACAAGTTGGAAATCTACACTTCCTCCCGTAAAGTGCTTCATAAGGTGCCATCCCGATGCTTGCATAAAAACTATTGTTGTAGGCGAATTCCACTAGTGGTAGGTGATCCTCCCAACTCCCTTGAAAGTCGAGAACACATAACCGCAACATGTCTTCTAGGGTCTGAATGGTCCTTTCTGATTGCCCGTCGGTTTATGGATGAAAAGCCATGCTGAACTTCAACTCGGTGCCTAAAGCCCTTTGCAAACTCTTCCAAAATTTTGAAACAAATCTCGGGTCTCGATCGGACACTATTGAAACTGGTGTACCGTGCAATCGAACTATTTCTGCAATGTAGAAGATCACATGCTTTGACAAAGAGTACGTAGTCTTTACTGGTAACAAATGTGCGAACTTGGTGAGGCGATCAATAATAACCCATATAGCATCACAACCCCGTGGTGATCTCGACAATCCGACAACGAAATCCATAGTGATATGCTCCCACTTCTATTCCAGTATCAGTAAAGGTTGAAGTAGTCTTGCTGGTCTTTGATGTTCTGCTTTGATCTGTTGGCATTGTAGGCATCGTGATACGAACTCGGCTATTTCCTTCTTCATTCCTAGCGGCCAAAATGTCTCCTTCAAATCCCGATACATCTTTGTGCCTCTTGGATGCATAGTGAACTTTGTGTTGTGGGCTTCTTCCAAAACTTGCCTCTTGATTTCGGGTATATTTGGAATACACAATCGGCTTCTGAACTTTAAAGCTCCATCATGCAAGGTGAAGTCAGGCTTCGAGTTCATTCTCATCTCTTCATAGATCTGCCACAAGTAAGGGTCTTCAGGTTACCATTGCTTCACGACATCTATCAATGCCGATTGGGCGATCATGGTGGTAAGCATTACACTGGTTCTCGGTACAACAATTTCAATCTCCGATCTCTCCAAGTCAAGGAGCAAGGGCCGCTGAAAAGTGACAAGACATGCTAGGTTGGCAGTAGACTTCCGGCTCAAGGCATCAGCCACCACATTAGCCTTGCCCGGATGGTACTAAATGAGAACGTCATAGTCTTTGATCAACTCGAGCCCTCTTCTCTGTCTAATGTTCAACTCATTCTGTGTGAAAAGGTATTTCAAACTCTTATGGTCGATGAAGATCTCACATGTGACTCCATACAAGTAGTGGCGCCAAATCTTCAAAGCAAACACCACCGCTGCTAATTCAAGATCATGGGTTGGGTAGTTCTTCTCATGTGGTCTCAACTGTCTCGAGGCATATGCAATCACCTTACTATGTTGCATAAATACGCATCCCAGTCCTCTATGTGAAGCGTCACTATAGATGGAAAACCTGTCAGTCCCGGTAGGCAAAGCTAGAATTGGTGCGGACACCAATCGGTTCTTTAATTCTTGGAAACTCTGTTTCCTCTTCTTGTTCCATTCAAATGGTGTGTTCTTTTGGGTGAGTTGGGTTAGCAGAGTCGCAATCTTGGAGAAGTCTTACACAAATCTTCAATAATACCCAGCTAAGCCCATAAAACTTCTAACTTCGGTTACATTCGTCGGTCTCGGCCAATTCACAATGACTTCAACCTTCGAAGGATCAACAAACACTCTATCCACACTGATGATGTATCCCAGAAATGCTACACTTGGTAGCCAAAATTCACACTTTTTCAGCTTGGCATATAATTTTCTATCTCGCAAAGTTTGAAGAGCAATCCTTAAGTGGTGCTCATGATCTGCAAGACTCTTAGAATACACCAAGATGTCATCAATAAATACAATTATAAAATCATCAAAAAAGGGTTTAAATACACAATTCATCAAATCCATGAAAGTGGCAGGTGCATTTGTGACTCCAAACGGCATTACCAAAAACTCATAATGATCATATCTAGTTTGGAATGCCGTCTTCTCCACATCACTTGCTCTCACCTTTAGTTGTTGATAACCCGACCTTAGGTCGATCTTCAAGAATACTTGTGTGCCCTGTAGTTGATCAAACAAATCATTCACTCTCGGTAATAGATACTTATTCTTAATGGTGACCTTGTTCAATTCCCAGTAGTCAATGCATAATCTCATGGTTCCATCTTTCTTTTTCACAAATAACACCGGAGCACCCCATGGTGAAACACTAGGATGGATGAATCCCTTTTCTAACAAGTCTTGGAGTTGAACTTTCAACTCTTTTAACTCTAAAGGGGACATACGGTATGGAGCTTTGGAAATGGGTCTAGTACCCGGATTAAGGTCAATGTGGAACTCAATCTCCCGGTCCACCAAGGAACTAGATAGCTCATCAAGAAATTCCCGGACAACATGGATGTTTTCTAAGGGCGGTGGGGAAACATGTGTGTCACAAACGCTATACAAGAATGCACGATTCCCTTTTTTAATTAAACGACGTGCTTGTATAGATGAAATGAGATAGGGTGGAGGCATGACACCAACTCCCTCAAATACAAGTCCCGAATGGTTAGAAGAATGAAACACAACTCGTTTAAGCTCACAATCAATGATTGTACAGTGGGAGGACAACCAATCCATTCCTAAGATGACATCAAAGTCGTGCATTTCTAAGGGAATGAGGTTTACAAACATAGGTACATCGTTAACAATAATTTCACAAGAATTATAGATCTTATCACATAACATGGAATCCTCGGATAGCAACAATACTACTAAAATATAATCAAGAGGTATCAGAGATGTATACAAATATTGAGCAAAGAGATATGAAACAAATGGGTGTGTGGAACCAGAATCAATAAGGACGTGAGCAGGTTGACCACAAATAGAAAGTATACCTGACACTACAAAGAGCTGGGGTGTTTCTTGGTGTAAGTGCGAAAGCTCGGCCTCGCCGTGGTTGATTCTCTCTCCTGCTTGCCGTAGATTGCTGAACTGAGCCTGATACTGACGCCCTAGATCCTTGAGCCCTGTTCTTCTTCAAACAATCCTTCACTTGGTGACCCTCCTAGCCACACCTGTAACAAGCCTTGCATCCCAAACAACATGCGCTCTAGTGCTTCTTCTAATAATTGGAGCACATTGGTATCTCACTAGTCATGTTACCTCCTCGGTTAGAGGTAATCCCCCGTGGGGTAGATGAATTCCCACTAGAAGATCTAGAACTTTGCCGCTTTGAACTTTGTCCTTTGCCTTGGTCACTTCCCGATCTCTTCTTGTTCTTTTCCCGGTATTGGGACATTTCATTATTTGCCCTTCGTCAATCGTTGCTTGTTGTATAACCTCTTGGTGGGTCCTTAGCCATAGTATGTCCACTTTGTTACAAATGTTCTATCGTAACCGTGTCTCAAACTTCCTTGCCTTGCGAGTCTCCGATGACACAATATGCGGGGCATATCGTGATAGCTCCATGAATTTGGTGTTGTACTCTGCCACAGTCATATTCTCTTGTGTCAAACCAAGGAATTTCCCAGTCTTCTGATCTCTGACAGTCTTAGGAAAGTATTCTTCATTGAACACCTCCAGAAACCTAGGACACAACCATAGTGGCTCCGTCGCTTTCTTCAATTTCCACCAAACAAGTACAACTCCTCCAAAGGTAAAGGTGGCAAAGGCCACTTTTTGCTCATCTGTGCAAGGCAACACTTTGAACACTCTCTCTATTCCCAAAAGCCAAGACTCCGCGGCCATTGGGTCAGGAGTCCCCTGAAAAGTTGGGGGCTTCAACTGTTGAAACTACTTAATAATAGTACGTGCCACTACCTCTCCTCTTGGCACTTGGCGATGTTGCTATGGTTATCTTGGACCACTTGAATGAGTCCAACTAAGATCCTTTCTATGCGATCAAATCGGTCTTCGAGCTCTTGGGCCCCTCTACGACCACCTCTTCTCGGCAGCATAGTTATTACATGTGCACAACAAAACGTTAAGCATTTAACATAACACTACATATATTACACCTTGGCATGTCATTATACATATAGCATACACATACATATACACATAGCACATACTTAAGTCAAACCTAAAATCTTATCTAGACATGACTCAATCCTATGGTGTCAATCTAGAGCTCTGATACCATACTGTCACGCCCCATAACTCGGCCTATATAGATTTAGGGTACATGACCGGCTTGTAGCAAGGCTACCCAAGGCCACATTACATAAACTCGTTGATCACCTGTGCATACTCATTCAAAATTTGCAGAATAGAAACTTTTATAACTTGAAATATGATCTGTGTCATTCATGATAGAGTTGTGCGTAATCCAAAACATAACATACATAAGGACCAAATCAAGGTCCACCGAAGTTATAGTATTATATTATTACAAAACATTGGGTCCAGCCCTCAATATAAGACAAAATATAGGCCTGTAGGCCGTAGCTTAAAATCGACGTATGGCCTCGCTTTAGGGCCTCTCAGGTTGGCTACCTAAAAATCATTTGAGAAAACGTAAGCTAATGCTTAGTGAATAATAATGATGTATAAGCGAGAAAATATCATGGACTAGCAATTATATCCAACGTACAAGGATAGATAATTATTTCTCCATAAGCAAATAAGCTTTTGAACATTTAAAGCGTAGACTTAGAACTCATAGGTAACGTAAACATCATTTGAAACGTTTCAACATTTCAAAACATAGTATCAGAAGAAGAGATGCAACATAACATTATTCTTGATGTAACGTTTCATACATTTTCGTAAAACATGTGAACATATCATAGTTTTTTGTCCAAAACATAGATGCGCTACAACTCAACATATGAGCCAGGCTCCATAGTAACCATGTAGGTCATGCTAAGGCTCTTTAGACTAGGGACGTCTCCCAACATAGATAGTTTATTTTTCGTCCCCTATCGTAGAACTATCGGACTAGATTAAGGTCTTGCCACGAGAAAACCCGAGTTGGCACCATACATTGGAAACTTAGCATCTCTTTCATTTAAACATTATAGTCCATGGTTTTCATTCATAACATAAATATAATGTGCATGCATTTGAAATATGACATTTGTAATTGACATAGCATTGATGCATTGAAAATGTGTGGAAAGCATTGCATAACATGGAGGTGTATTTAAAACATTTGGAAATTAATAGAGTTTTACTCATGGCATATCGTTACTCATTTCTCTCTGATAGAATGGGTGGTAGACAAGGTGCTCCTACTCACAATGCACATAGAAGTATAAAAATATCAATACAAGATTCCAAGGCAAAGCAACAACGGAAAACGAGAACATAAAGTTGAGGTTTCAACATGAAAGCCGGGACGTCAACTCCTTCATTGCATATCAACCACTTCTCAAGGAAGATTTCACACTCTAGGTTAATTCCATTTGAAAATAGGCTTAAAAGACTTTAATTTGATAGGTCATGGGCCAAAAATATATTTCGGATGAAAAAGTTATGTCCCATAGAAAATGGACTAAATTTTGGAAGAAGAATGTTACTGACAGAATTTTTGGCCAACTTCAAAATTTAATATCTCTCAATCTGTAAAAAATTATAGTACAAACTTTATATTGATCCAAAGGTCTATGAATCTATTATCCAATGCTTCAAACGGTACATCAATCAGAGTTTTTTTAAAGAAAGTTATGCCCATTTTACTAAACAGTGTCAGGGCTGAGAAAAAAAATCGGGGACTGGACAAAAGAGTTGACTCCTGAGGTAAATGAGTCGACTCCAGAGCTGAAGAAATGAATCTGGAAGTCCCCTGGACAAAAGGGTCAACTCCTGAGGCAAAAGGGTTAACTCCAGGGCTGAAAAAATGAATCTGGGAGTTCTCTGGATGAATGGGTCGGCTCCTAAGGCAAAAGAGTCGACTCCGAAGTTAAAAACCCAGATTTCAAACCCAAAAATCCCCAAACCACACTCAAACCAAAACCAAACTTCATCAAACATTTTCCAAACTCCTCAAATGCTTCTAGGGAATAAAGATTGATCCAAGAAGATCATAATAACTCAAAATAAAACACTTTAAACAAGTAAATCGAAGGGATCTAGGGTTTTAGGAACCCAAGCCCTAACTTGCATAAGTTGAGAATTTCAATCCCAAACTCTCAAATCTTTTAATGGGGCATACAATATATTATAATTAGCCAATTTGGGACTCCAAAGAGTCACCCACAATAACCCAACAACATGACCCACAAAGATAGATACAAACACATATACAATTGGAAAAGAAAATTGAACTTTACCTTTTTTCAAGCTTAGTTAAGTCTCCTATTGGCTTCAAACTCTTCCTTCAAGCTTCTTCCTCCTCTTTCTCTTCTCCTCTTCTCCCTCTCTTCCCTCTCAATCGGTTGAAATGTGTGAGTTGTATGCACTTAAGTATATATAAGATGATACATATGGGAATAATCCTATGTGTCTCACCCATAAGCTTAAGTTACAACATAAGCTCTCATTGGTCATTTTGACCCAAAAGGAGAAATAATTAATATTAAACATTGCATACACTAGAATTTCTCATTAATATAAATAAATAGAGGTTTGAGATATCACAGTTGAGCCCAATATAGGCTATCTGTCAAAGCTAACACTCAACACTCTAAAGTCTACGTAATTTCATAAAATGCTTCTTTAAAAAGGAAAATGAAAAAAATGATTTGGTTTGATGAGTGTCGAGCCCAGATTTTTCGCACTCGAGGAATACACATACAAGCGAAAAAAATACTGTACTCTCTCATTAGAACTCATCCTCCTAGAAGAATGAGTGCGACTAGGTTTGAATTAAAAATTGATTTGATTAAAGGGCCTTTGGAAAACAATTTGGAGTCGCCACCTAACTTGATTAAGGTGAGTTAGGTCACCTAAAAAAAACTAAGCCCAATCCGAAGATTACACTTAGGGTTTTTGAAAAGGGTTTTAAAAATACTTCCTCAAGAGAGGGTTTTTAAGAAAACAGGTTGTTTGGCAACCTTTGAAAAATATTTAAGCCCTTTTTAGAAAATTAACTCCATTTTGGTCTTTCAAAAACAGTGATCCTAAGTTCAGAGGTTGGTTACGTGTAGGGAAGACGTACTAAACCATCACCCTACCCCGCTCTTGCGGTACCTACATGTCTATTTATCCTAGATTCACCTATGAGAGTCTTCAACTAACAAATGCTCAATCCTATCCACTTTAGAAAAAGAATGTTTAAAAAAAAGACATGATGCATGATATGCAAGAAAAGAAAAGAAAGTTGAAAAATAGATTTGGAAAAAAATTGATTTGATTTAAAAAGAAATTTGAAAAGATAGATTTAAAATTGGAAAGTTTTAGAAACTAGAAATAAAGATTTGGAAATAGAAATTTAGAATTGGAAGTTTGAAATAGACCAAGGAATTAGAAAGCTTGAAGAAGATTGTAGAATTGGAGATTTGAAAGAAGTTGTGACCGCACCCATGAGGGTTGCCTACGTATCCTTTTGGAGGAATCAGGTCAGTCATAGTTCGGACAAGAGTCCGATAGAAAATAGAAGATTTGATTTGAAAAAGGAGTTGAATTGGAATTTGGATTTGATTTGAATTTAGAATAGAAGATTGGAATTTGGATTTGGAAAGATAGAATTTAGAAGAAAGATTTGGACTTGTTGTGGAAAGATTAAGATTTGGGAATCCTAGACTTAGGAAATATAGGATTTAGAAAGGACTTGAGATTAAGAAAAACTTGACTTAGAAAAGATTTGAGAAAAGATTTCACTTGAATGTTGGACTTGGAAGATTAGGAAAGATTGGATTTAGGAAATGTTCGAATTAGGAAAGGTTCATTTTAGGAAAGTGTCATTTTAGGAAGGTTCCGTTTTAGGAAAGTTTTGGTTTAAGAAAGGTTTTGAATTAGGAAAGTTTCAATTTATGAAAGTTTTGATTTAGGAAAGTTTTGAAATAGGAAAGGTTTCATTTTAAGAAAGTATTAGAATTGGAAAGTTTTGAATTTAGAATGTTTTGAAATAGGGAAGTTTTGAAAGTAAGAAATTTTTGAGTTTAGAAAGTTTTAGATTCGGAAAGATTTGAAGTTTAGGGAAGTTTAGAATTTTAGAAGGATTCAAAGTTTGAGTTTTAGAAATTTTTGAAATTAGGAAAGGTTTGAGTTTAAGAAAGATTTGAAAACTTAGATTTGGATTTGGAAAGGTATGAAATTAGGCAATATTTGGAAACTTAAAGTTTAAGGAAAGATTTGAAAGTTTTAGAAAACTTATGATTTAGGAAGGTACTAGACTAGGAAGGATTGAGATTCCTATTTCCTAAAACAAGGGATTAGATTTAGTTTCTAAAAAGAGGTGTTTTGATTTTGTTTTCAAAAATGGAGGATAAGATCTAGTTTCCTAAATGGGAATATTGGATTTGGTTTCCTAAAAGGAAGATAGGATTTGGCATGGATTTGAAAAGAGAAGTTTTAGAAACCCTAGATTTGGAAGACTATAGTTTTAATATAAAAAAAGGGTTTTCGAAACTTATAGTTTAGATGTAAAAAAGGAGATTTTGGAAATCTAGGTTTTAAGTCAAGATTGAAAATCATGTTTTTGAGAAAGGAAATTAGGGTTTCCTACTTGTGGGTTCTAGTATTTGACTTGGGCTCTAAGAAAAGAGATTTTTGGAAAGTGAGTTTTTAGAAAGGGAGATTTTTGAAAGGAAATCCTAGAGAGGAGTTTTTAGAAAGTAAATTTTGAAGAGAGAGTTTTTAGGAAGAGTTTTTGAAAGGAGATTGTTGGAAAGAGTTTTTAGGAAAGAGATTTAGAGAGCGTTTTTAGAAAGCGAATTTTGAGGAGAGTGTTTTGGAAAGGAGTTTAAAAAGAAGTTTTGAAAAATAGATTTTTGGAGAAAGTTTTAGAAAAATAACTTTGAAAAGGAATTTTGAAAAAGAGATTGGAGAGAGTTTTTAGAAAGTATATTGAAAAAGAGGGCTTTTGAAAAAGAGATTTGAAAAGAGATTTTCTAGAAAGTACATAAAATATCTCATTTTCCAAAAGCGATTCTGACCATAAGAAGATTAGAAACACTTTAAGATAGTGGTTTTGAAAACAACGAGGATTTGAAAATATGGACCGTATCGGTCACTTTAAATGTAACACTTTCCTAAAGCAACCCTAGCCATGGAAAGGTTAGAATCACTTTAGGATTGTGATTTTGAAAACAAGTTTTGAAAAAGAAGATTTTAATGCAAGTTTGAAAACAATGTTAATGCAAGTTTTGAAAATGAATTTTGGAAGAATGCAAGATCATGATATGCACAATGCAAGTTAGGGTTGTGAACATATAAGGTTAAAGGCTTCACCACATAATCAAGGGGGCCAAACCTACGTGGTCTTCGGTTAAACTAAAAGAAAGCCCCCGACACAGTGACCCTCTAATAGTTTAATCCTACACATGGACCGGGAAGTCCCTTGTTTCAAGCATACAAGAAAGAGGGCGAAGAAGATGAGGGATTAAAATGGAAGGAAACCCAAGTGGGTTCGGAGAGAGAAGAGAGTGGAAGATGCGTAAACGTAAATAGGGAGCCTACCTTGTGTCTTATTTATTTTGCTTTGCTTTGCGCTCTTTGTTTTTGTTACTTTGCTTCAGCCTTCGTCTTGATCTTCAAGAGCTTTAGTTTGCAGCACTTCAAGTCTTCAATGGAGGCTTTGGAGGCTAGTGTATGATTGTATGAGAGTGTAGGAGTGTATAGGAGGCTAGGGTTTGTGTATGGAGGCTAGGGTTTAGAGAACCTAAAGGAGACTAGGGTTTTGGGAGGCTACGAGCTCTGTGTATCGAAAAGTAGGTTTTTTAGACTGAGTTTGTGAACCTCTTTCACGCTAGAGGAGACTCTGTATTTATAAACAGAGGATGAACCTAGCGTTTGTTGCAGTAGCGCCAGGCCATTTTTTGGCTTGGCGCCACCAGCCACTTAGGAAAGCTTTTAAGTCGGCAAACAACGTATCTTCAGAAGATTTGGGCGCCTGTACTAGTGACTATCATGTAATTTTTAACCTGGCTTCACTAGGAGTGGCTCCGGAAGGTCTAGAAAGGATTTAAAGGGGCCAGGAATGACCCGAAAAGCTGGAAAGGGGCAGGAACCCTCAAAATAGAGTCTCGAAGGTATTCGACTTAAAAAAGGATGATAAGAATTGTCGGAAGGGTTGACCGGGCCATTAGGGGCAAAACGGTCAATCGGGCCGGAAAGCTGTCGAGATGGACTCAGAATGTCCCGGAAGAAGACTCAAGATTTGGAGACATTATTTAGAATGTTCTCAAAGGTTACCGATTTGATACCCAAAGCCGGTGTGGTCGGAAAACGCGACTGGCCCACTAAGAGTAAAACAGTCATTTTGCATCAGATTTGCCGAAATTGACTCGGAATGATCCGAATAGATAATGAAAGGTCGAGAATACTATATAAAGCATTCCCGAGAAGTTACCGGTTTGATACCCAGAGCCGGTATGGTCCCCGGGGCGTTCGGATGCCTAGGGGCAAAATGGTCATTTAGCTTCACGTGGGCCCTGCGGGCCCGAGAAGCAACTGATGGACTAAATTAGAGTTTAAAAGGCGGGCTAGAGTCTAAATATGCATGTGATATGTGAAAGTGAGCCTAATCAGCCTAGAGATTGCCGAGCGGGCAAAAATGGGGTGCTTATAATGAGTTGGTTATTTGAGTTTAAACTAAAACACTTTAACTAATTAGACAATTAATAAAAAGAATTGGATTCAATTGATCCAACCACCCAATTCATTCAAGACTTTCAATGAGGCTTGATAACTCAAATCAAACACAACAATCACGAGTGTCTGATTCAGAAAATTTTAACCATTAGACTAATGAAATCAATGATAATCAACTTAAATTTATAGATAACAAGTTTCATGTATTTATACCATCGATCTAAGTACCTCCCATACCCAAATCATGACTAGTGCATGGAAACTCAAAGCCTTAGTTAATAATACAAGATTTCAATAGGATCTAAGAGATGATTATCATTGATTCAATTCAATAGCAATTTGAAGTTAGAATTACAATTGGATTGAGAATCATAGATTAATACCATCGATTTGGATAAATCAACACATAATTGCTAAATCATGGATTGAAATTCCCAAACATACTCAATAATCTAAGTGTTTTTATGCATCTACTTCAATTGCTAAGAATTGAAGATTTAAGAAGATAAAACAATGAAATTATATTTTATCTCTATTGAAACCCTTGAGATCCTTGGATGATCTTCAAAATTGAACCCAACATAGACTAGCTTCTTGAATCTATATAGAAATTAACAATTGAATTGAAGAAAACTTGTAAAACACTTGAATTTGAGTACTACAACAGAAATTATAATGAAATTGAAAGTGTTCCTATCTCTAAAACTACTCCTATATAGCTGTATTTAACCCTATCTACGTACAAAAAGCTTCGATCCTCAAAATTGGGAACAAAACTGCTTTAAATAGGTTGAAAAATAACAGAGCTATCATCAACCGTGTGCACGGTGCTTCGGACGGTGAAAATAAATCTCTGAATCATGCTCACGATTTTACAGACCTGAAACAGTGTGCGCACGGCACTATGCACCATACGCATGGTCACTATTCATTCGTGTGAACATCATTCACCGTGCACACGGTCACTATTCATAGCACTTTTTACCTTTGTCCAAATTGTTTCAAATTAGGCTCAAAACGCATATAAAGCAAAATAAAGCATGAGTTAAAATACAACTAAAAAGCCATATAAATTCCTAAATTAAGGCTAACAAAGCACGAGTTAAGGTGTTATAATTGCACTTTTGAAGTGCAATCACGTCCTTAAACTTGCTTTTTGCTAGTCCCTAGCAAAATACTAAAACTAAAAGATAATATCCACTTTCGTACTAGTCACGGATGTATTTAACCAATGCACCAAACCTTTAAACCCCTAAGTTACCCCTAGTGGACGAGTGGTGTCTCGTGAGAACTTTCAGTGATGATACCCACAAACAAATACTCATGACCTACAATTAAAGATTTGTTAAAATAAGAAAATCATGCACAATTACACTCAAGTAGTCTTAAAAGAGCAACCTTCTTCCCAATGCAAGCAAACAAGTATTAAGAAAGACACAAAAGCAAGGCTCAAGTGAGTGTGTGATAGAATCATGTAATATAGCTCAAATATGCGTACTCATTTATTAAAGACCTTTAAGCCTCAATCCAAAACCTTACCTATCATACACTCTTAAACAAATAAGCACATGGATCCTCACAAAGGAATGCTCGTAAAGGGAGTAAATGTAAAAGAGCAAACCAACACAAAGAATGGAATAGTGAAAGTGTATTAATTTTAGCATAACTTCATAGAAGATAATTCAAAGCTAAATATCAAATACACATAGTTGACAAATAAAAAATTGTATTAAAATGAGATCTCACAAAAAGTATGCTTAGATCAAAAAGGACTTTTCAAGGGTGTATTAATTAGTTCATCAAATCAAAGGTAAGGGGAAGAAAGAGGTAAAAGGGTTTAAAAAATGTGTGGTCAAGGCATGTAATGATCAATATACACAACATCTCTGCTTTCCCATTCTTTTCATTTGAACACTTTCTTGCTTCTTTAATTCACCAATCCCTTTACTTCTTTTTTAACTTTTCTTTTCTATTCTTTTCTTTCATTTCTTTTTTTTTTTTTCCATTTGCTTTTCTACCTTTCCACCATTTTACTTCTTCTCTACATTTGCAATCCCATGGCTTTTCTTACTTTTCAAAAGCTTCCACAAAAAATGAAGTACTATTTGTGTCTATCAATCAAATATAGCATATCCATGATGATTGATTCTCAATTAAGATCACAAAATCACAAGGGTTTAAGGTAAATGGTTACAAGGAAATGAAGTTAACAAGAAACTTCGTGGCTTAACAAAACAAAGGATGACCTAAACTTATCTCCAAGACATACATGAATAGATCTAAAAAGAATACAAGTGTCAACCTTAATACTCAAAATCTAGTATATGAATCAAATACAAACATAACGAAGCTATTGAAAGAGGTAAGAGTAAAGAAATTATCCTCGAGTAATTGTAATCCCTCTATGAAAATGAAATGTCATCCTAAAGCTCACAAGGTAAGATCTCCACTCACATAAGGCTAGGAATGCACAAGTTAGTACATAGGATGTTATATAACATGATTCGTGCTCCAAAATGTGTAATTCCCTCACTTAAGTGTACTTCAAGATAAATGCTCACATCGCATTAAGATTAAGGGTGAACTATCATTTAAACTCAAGTATAATCAATCCATAACACTAAATGTCCACTAATCAAATATTGTATTTTATAAATATGCTATAGTCCCAAAATGAATCATTAACACATCCACCATGAATCACAAAGAGATGGCAAGCAAAGTATGGAAAGACATGCTAAAGATAACTAAGTAAAATGAAGTGTTGAAATCATAAAATACTCCAATCTCTATCAAAGATCCCAAGTGGTCGATGCATAGCCATACAATCTAGCACCTGAGATCATCAATACACCATAAAGTGATCAAAATATAACAAGAAATGTATACAATAAAGCTAAAAAAATGACATCCACTATGAAATAGAGTTTTAGAAACAAATAATGGAATACATGCATATATAGATGGTATCTAAACTCTACCTCTGACTAGAAGAAGTCAAAATCATTGGCTCAAAAGTTTCAAAAATTTTCTACTAAAATTTTCTAAAGGTGCAACACAAAGAAAACAAAAGCAAAAATAGAGGAGGTTAAGCCTCTAAAACTACTCTTCCCCTCAACTAAAATGATGCATTTTCCTTAATACATAAAAACAAAGCAAGAAGTGAGACAGAACGCACGGGAAGAGAGAATAGGTTGCCTAAGTGCACCCCCCAACTAAAATGAAAATCTAACTAATAAAACTAACAAAAGCAAAATCTATCTAAAGCACTTCTACTCCTATACAAACACTTAAGAGGGAATCACCCTATACCATTAAGTGAAAATTTGCCATCATTCCACACGTCCACTATGGCGACTTGTAAAGAGGTCAAATGAGTGTAGACACAACCAATTTCAATATTCTTGGTGAACTTAAGGATATAACAATTACGGACAAACGAGTCAAAAGGGTCATAAAATGTAAAGAGAGTTAATGGACTATGCACGAAGGTGCCTATCAAAGTCACTCCATGAACCTCTTTATCCTCCCCTTCCTCTAGTTGCTTGCCAATGTGAAGGATATTTGGTTCTAATATTGGGCCATGAAGCTCTAAAGGTTCCAGTGTGTTGGGACTAGATGCTAAAGGATGAAAGGTAAGGATCTCATAACCCATAAACATGGTTAAAATGACCTCTAGACTATCAACATCCTCTTTCACTTATACATCCCCAATATACAAAAGACCAAAGTCCTTACTAAGGGCAAGGCTTTTCTCTTTAGGGTCCGCTATATGGTCATTCTCGCCTTCGACCTTCTTTGGCTCCTCTTTTCTCTCATTGAATCTATCATCAACCTTTTCTTCACTCTTTTTTACACTCTCCCTAGAAGTTTTTTCAATGATTTCCTTCCTTTTGGGTTCTTCATCCTTACTCTTATTTTTAATGCTTTCTTCACCCCCCTTAAGAGTCTCTTCCCTAGACTCGAAATCTTGGAAAAGAATGGTGTGATCTGTGATGTCCTCACTCCTAAGGGTATAGATGGGATGATCTTGCTCATAATGGAGAGTTAGATTGGAATCACTTTCAAGCACTTGTTCATAGGAATTGGGTTGAGATTGAGTGGACGCCTCTTCCCTTTCGTGAATACCCAAGGTTTGGATCAATAAGGTCAAGTGACCTTTTATATCATCAAGTGTCTTATCTTATTGTTCAAGTGTGTTGTCCACCCTAGAGTTTATACCATTTTGTATTTGCATAAGTTGTTGTAAGGTGTCCTCTAGTGCATCCTCGAAAGTGTCCTCTAATGTGCTATTGTGAGGAGGCTGATAAGCATTATCTACTTGTGGTTGATAAGATTGCGGTGGGACTTGTGTTTGATTGAATGAAGGTTGGGCTTATGTTGATAGAAATGAGTTGGGGCTTGGCATTGTTGAGGGAAAGATTCCTCACTCCTCCAATTACACTTGGTTCTTTGACCCTCTTGGTTTGTAAATGGTAGACTATATTGGGTAAAACAATTGGCTTGACAATACAACCCTTCCCTAAAAGTCAGAATGGAGGGACTATGACTAGTCGAGTTCAAATAATCTCTAAGAAACCGATGAGGAAGTGCTTACGCACCACCATCACTATGAACGCTCCTATTACCATCAATCTTAATCCGTTGAGAAAAGTATGTCATTATGCAAATGTCAAATTATAGAGATGATGTGTGAGAAAATGGGCTACCAAGCAAAGTGAAATGGCTATTAGAGTTCACTCTTAGATGTGTAACGGTTGAGTCAAAAACACAAATTGTTATGCAATGCACAAATATATTAGCACTCCACGCTTCAACAAGTCAATTCACAATCCACAACCACCAATTATCTTCCAAACCTCCAATCTCCACATAAAAATTTCACCACTTCAAGCAATTTCAATTCCAATCCAATCCAACTAAGCCTCCAATCTTCTTATGCAAAACAATACCACCAATAAGCACAATTAGCATAAAAGTCCTAACCACCACTAACAACCCACCAATACAAGTACCAATGCAATTCTAAACTAAAAAGGAAAAACAAATAAAGAATCCTAAATCTAATACAAGTACAAAGGATGGAACAAAGTTACCTAAGGCCTTAGCCGAAGATACCACCATGTTGTGGATGATAAAGAAGCAAACCACTTGCCGCAATCAACTCAAGGTTCATCTAAGCTTGTTTTTTCCTTTAAAGTCCCCGGCAACGGCACCATAAACTTGACGTGACCGTAACAATGTAACACCTAAGAGCAAGAGGCCGCAATGAAGTCAAGGTTCAAGAGTGTTTGATTTGGAGAATTTCGACCATTAAACCAATGAAATCAATGATAATCAACTTAGATTTAAGGATAACAAGTTTCATGTATTCATACCATCGATCTAAGTAACTCCCATTCCTAATTCATGACTAGTTCATGAAAACTCAAAAACTTAGTCAAGAATATAAGATTTCAATAGGATCTAAGAGATGATTATCATAAATTCAATTAAATAGTAATTGGAAGTTAGAATTACAATTGAATTAAGAATCATAGATTAATAACTTCGATTTGGATAAAATCAACACACAATTGCTAAATCATGCATTTAATTTTCCAAACATAATCAATAATCTAATTGTTCTTATGAATCTAAACTTCAATTGCTAAGAATTAGAGATTTAAGAAGATAGAACATTGAAATTAGGTTTTACCACTATTGAAACCCTTGAGATCCTTGGATGATCTTCATAATTGAACTCAATTTGGAGAACTAGCTACTTGAATCCATAGAGAAATTGACAATTAAATTGAAGAAAACTTGTAAAACACTTGAATTTGAGTACTAGAATAGAAATTACAATGAAATTGAGAGTGTTCCTATCTTTAAAACTACTTCTATATAGCTATATTTAACCCTATCTACGTACAAAAAGCTTTGATCCCCAAAATTGAGCACAAAATAAATAGGCTAAAAAACAATAGAGCTATCGTCGACCATGGGCATGACACTTTTCAGCGTGCACGGTGCTTTGGACAATGAAAATAGGTCTCTGAATCTTACTCAGAATTTTCTAGACCTAAAAAAGTGTGCGTATATCACTATTCATCTATGTGAACACAGTCACTATTCACTGTGCGCACGGTCACTATTCATAACATTTTTCACCTTTGTCCGAATTGCTCTAAATTAGGCTCAAAACCTGTATAAAGCAAAACAAAGTTTAGTTAATACTAAAATATAACTAAAAATTCATATAAATTCCTAAACTAAGGCTAGCAAAGCACGAGTTAAGGTGTTATAACTTTTGAAGTGCAATCAGTATACATCATAGCATACATCGAGCTCCCAATAGCAGGCCATCTATTTTTTTTTCCTCATAAGTCTTAGGACACATCTCAAGGCTGAGGTTTTCTTTATTCACAATAGGAGTATCTATGGGTGTGCAGTTTTGCATATAGAATTGTTCAAATACTTTTTTAATGTAAGTCTCTTGAGACAAATCAAGAAGTTTCTTGAAACGATCCCTAAAAATCTTCACTACAAGCACATAACTCACTTCGCCCAAGTCCTTCATCTTAAAAGTTTAGGACAGCCATTCTTGAGTGGCAATAATCAACTCCTTATCATTTCCAACCAATAGAATGTCATCTACGTATATTGAAAGAATCAAGAAACTACCTTTAGACCATTTAACATACACACGATGATCTTCATTGATCATCATAAACCCATTAGAAATAATAGCTTGATGAAATCTCAAATACCACTATCTATATGATTGCTTCAAGCCATATATGGATCATTTAAGTTTGTAGACTTTCTGCTCTTAATCCATCACCATAAAACCTTCAGGTTGATCCATGTAGATTTCCTCATCTAGTTCTCTATTAAGGAATGTAGTTTTAATGTCCATTTGGTATAGTTCTAAATTTTAATATGCGACAATGGCTAAAATCATGCAAATCGAGGCAAACCTTACAACTGGAGAGGCTGTAACCCTTAGCCACTAGACAAGCCGTATACCTCTCTACGGATTCATCCGCCTTACGCTTGATCTTGAGAATTCATTTATTGCTAATAGTTTTGCGTCCATGTGGTAAATCAACCAAGTCCCACACTTGATTGACTTTTATGGACTCCATCTCATCATTCATTGCAATTGTCCACTCATTGCTAGCAAGTGATGATAGAGCCTATTTGATAGTTAGGTTCTGCATCATCATGCAGAGCAAGCATGAAAGCTTCACCCTCAATCATAAAACAATGACAAGGGATATTTCCACGTTCACTTTGACACTAGTGTGTATCTAAAGGATCAACATCCAATGGAACTAGTCCATTATCAGGAAAGTTGCTCCCATTATTCCTAGGAGATCGAGGATTACTTCCTTACCCTTTCCTAAAGTAGTTGGAACACCGTCTTGAGGATTCGATAACTGAAAGAGGTCAATCTCTTTAGACACATCACCTTTATTAAGGAAATCCTCCTCGAGGAAACCCATGTCTCATGACTCAAGTTCAGTCATACTTCCATCAGGTTGCTCACCTAGAAACACATATCCCTCAGAGTGTTCAAAATAATGGATGAAACTACACTTCTTCTCTCTAGATCTTAACTTCCCATGCCTATGAGAAGTGTTGTGTACGTAAGTAGCCAATCCCTATGGATACAAATTACCTAAGTCAGGTTTTTTGCCATTCCATAACTCATGTAAGGTGAAAAGTACTAATTTAGAAGGCAATCGATTAAGGATTTAAGTAGCAGTTAACAAAGCGTTCGCCCAATATGAAATGGGAATATTAGCTTTTACCATCATTGACTTAACCATGTCCAATAAAGCACGATTTCTTCTCTTTGCTACACCATTTTGTTGCGGAGTCCTTGGAATTGCCAACTATCTAAGTATCCTTTTATCTTTACAGAGTTGTTTAAACTACTGAGATAGATACTCAAGGCCTCGGTTAGTCCTAAGAGCCTTAATGCTCTTGTCTAACTGATTCTCAACCAATTTGACATAACGTCTAAAGCAATCCAATGCTTTGGACTTATGGGAGAGCAAATAAACATGACTGAAATGCGTAAAGTCATCTACAAATGTGATGAAATAGGGTGCACCATGTCTTGGCTTGACATTTATTGGGTCACATATATCTAAGTGTATTAATTGCAATGGCATAGATGCCCTTCTGGCTTTTCCAAATGGTCGTCTAGTATCTTGCCTGCAAGATAACTCTCACAAACAGGCAAATGAACTCTAGCAAGTGAGCCAAAGAGACCTCATCGAGCTAACTGAGACATTTGATCTTGCCCGATATGACCTAGTCTAGCATTCCATTTAATTGAATCAACATCACCCAAAGATGCATTAAAAGAATAGGATTCATAGGCAAAATATTATTACTAGAATAGTCAATATCCAATATAACAAAAACATCTGCTACATAACTAGATGTATACTAATTTTGATCCTTATAAATGCTAAGACACTGACCCAAAAAACTAAAGCCTACATTTATTAAACTACTAACTGATAGTAAGTTTCATCGAATCCATGGAGCATACAACACATCATAGAGGTACAAAGTGCGCCCATGTCACAATTACAACTGGTATGTACTAATGCCAGTTACATCGATACTAGACTCGTTCCCTATATAAATTCATCTGCTTCCTTTTGAAATTCAATCATACTCCACGAACCCAAATCTATCTTCTTGTTACAGTTGTAGCAGGCCACTATGGCTTTAGCTTTTATACCACCTCTGAAACCCCTTTTGTGCTTATTAGAACTAGCTTTCTTAGATCTAACATTAACTTCAGCCTTGTTCCCATCACGCTTGCACTTGAATCCGAAGATCTTACGCTAAGCACCATCAGCAACATAAGAGCTACTGTCAACTTTAGTAGTCTCAAGGCGCTTAGCTTCAAGCTTTAGATGACACTATAAAGTTTTCAATGTTTTCACACTCTCATTATACGTCATGTTTTGCTACGTGTGTTCCCAAGAGTGTAGAAGTGAGCGAAGTACTACTTAGACTTGTTGTTCATCAGTCAACACATGACCGGTAGCACCTAGTTTGCGTATTATAGCCGACATGACTTGTAAGTGCTACTTCATTAAATGATACTGCTTCTTGGTGTACGAGTCAAATCGCATTATTAGTCTGCAAAGTCTTACTAGAAAAGTAACACCAAACTTCTCTTCAAGGGCTTCCCACATCACATAAGCGGTGGGGTAGTTCTCAAACTCAACAATAAGGTCATTCTGCATACTTGCTGACATAGTAAAGAGTGCAACTTAATCTTTTTATAGCCAAGGCTCATATGCCTTCTTGTCTTGGAGAGTTTGAGGGTTTACAAGTTCTGGCAGAACCAAATCAGGAGTTTTCAAGGACTCTTGCTCATTAAAGAGATATCAGATCTTACGGCGTCATATGTCATAGTTATCCCCATCCAACTTTTCCCCTTTGGTCAATTCAGCCACGATATTTTTTGCTACCATTTTTATCTACATACAGAGATTATGCACATGGGATATTAGCACAACACATACTATGATTTTTCTGTAAAAATCTAAATTCAAATACTAATAATTTTTACAAGTCGCGAAATCGAAAGTTCACTTAGTTCCCAATTATCTCCAGCGATCCAAGTAGTGGCAGAGCTAGGAAATATATTCAGGGGGGGCAAACACTAATCACAACCTCTAAGGGGGCATTTATAATTTTTTAGGGGGTCATTTATTATTTTTAGGGGGGCAAAGAGAAAATTTTCTGAAGTTATAAGTAAAAAAAATAAATTTTCAAAAGTTGAGGGGGGGCAACCCTTAATAGCTCCGGCCTTGGATCCAAGTAATTATTATTAATATTTAATTTAATTAATGCACAAAATTTTGGTTTATCTGTTAAACCTCCCACTTGAGCCAGTATCTCTAGGTATGCTAATCAATATCAATTTCGTATTATGCATGTATACATTTTCTAATAAATAAAACATGCCAAACAACTTAAATAATATGAAATTCTAACAAAACATATAACAAAAACATGTTAATCAACAAAATAAATGCTAAAGAAATTATCCAATATGCTAAATTACTTAATTACAGCTTATTCAAGGACAATATAAGCAATTAGGCATTTATCATAGTTTTTAAAATTTTAAACATTTAAAAAAAATTACCAAAAATAAAATCACAAAAGATATCTGAAAGCTTCTAAAAAATACAAAGAGTAGCTCAATACTAAGAACAAAATACCAAAAGCCCGAAACACTAAAATAGAGACCCTAAACAGTCAAGCACGCGTCGCGTGCGGGAGTGGGCTTAGATTTCTTTTTTTTTTTTTTGTTTTTTCATAAAATAAAATCAGAAATAAAATTTTTAAATTTCCAAAAAAAAATAATTCTAAAAATTATATTTAAAAAGAAGAAATCAAATTTGGAGAATTCTAGAAAAAACTAGAATAAAAATAATGCTGAAAATCATTTCTAGTAAATGTTGATCTTTTCTTTGAAGAATTCGAACTAAATTTTTAGGGCTAACTTTTGACCATCATAACTCTCAAACTGTAAGTCAAAATGACGCAAATAATATATTGTTGGAAAGCTCTTGAGAAGACGATTACGACCATATAAATTTTAGTAATCAAAAAATAGTGTGGAAAGAGAACGAAGAAGATAATTTCTGCAATCATAACTAAGATCGCGATTTTCTCTCAATCCATTAGGCCTTTGAAAACAAAACTTTTCAAACATAATCAACAGTATATAGACTATAAAATATTAAAACATAAGGTGATTTTGCGACTATTAGTCTATGACACCATTAATGCCTGTTTGAAAGTTTTATGCGAAACAGTGCATATAATCCATATAAATTCATTTAAACAATAGATAAACAACACACAATAACAAGAACACCCGAACAGGCTCTGATACCACTTTAAGAAAACTAAAACGATTACAGAAGTGGATTAAACCTTACTTTAGAATTCTCAATTCTGAACTTGAAGATGTTCTACGTACTGCTTTGAATTTACAGTGTATCATAGTCAAGAAGTCGAGACCTAACAAAAGAAGTAAACCTGAAGTGTCGCGAAAGACTAGGATGGGAAACGAAACGGAATGTACCGGATTTTTAGCACGTACAACCATCAAACCAGAGACCAAAGCAGGGCTTGACAAAACAGAAAGTATCATGGTACGTCGTCCTTCCCTGAAATGGAACTTTCATGCTGGAGCAAGAACTAGCATGAAAGTCGATCTTTTACGATTTGTTATTGCTGTGAAGAATAGACACTCTGATTCCACACCACAGAAGCTAAGTCTTTACGTCTGTATATTTATAGAGAGAGAATGATATGATGTTCAATCAATCATAACATTAGATGCGCTTGGTGTTTATATAGACACCCAAGAGATACCAACGAAGGGTCACCATCCAATGGTACATGTCTATTCTTTAACAAACATGTCTGTACTTATGTGATTATCGGATCAACCCACCGTGGGCACCCAGTTGGGTCCATGACCTGACCCGAATACCAACATAACCACTCATGGAGATTGCTTCCAAAATGCCCCCTATGCCTTCATATCCAAGTTGGGAGTGATCAACTTAAGGGCCAATATGGTTCTACAAATTGAAATATTTAATTTCAAATTAAAATATTCATAATCTGTGAATATATAATTAGTCAATTCAAAATATTTATAGGCAACTAACATAATAGATTACGAATCTCTAAATTTGGGATTACGTAACTTTATATTGTAGAAGAAATAAGCCATTCATACTTTTACAAAGAAAGTAAATATTATAAAATTTTGAGGTATTTCTATTTTACACCCAAATGTATAAATAATTCATTTTCTAAACGAGCTAATTTAAATTGGCCCAACCACAATTTTAAATAGGTAGAGAGGTTGAAAGTAGGGAATCATTTTCTCTAGGAAGTAAGCTACGTGTCCTAAACCGTCCATTTTTAAGAAGATCTTAGGCTCAATCTAATTTTTTAAGAAGTGGAAAAAGAACAATCAAGGATATATTTACCATTCAAGTAGGGTATACAATGCATTTATAAGGAGAAGGGTAAAATCAAATGTCATGTTTTAACTTTTTTAGCTCCAACTCAGAAGAAAGGGCACCTCTTTTAAAATTCCAAATAACAAACATTTTAACAGAAATTTTGTTACGGATAGATAACTTTTCTTGAGCTCTAATATATTTTAATAGAACTAGAATCAGACATGTGCAATGCACATGCTAATTCGTTAGTAGGATTCTAGACAATTAGTATAACAACAATATACCAAACCAAAAAAAAAAAAAAAAACGTAATCAGATACTAAGATTCTTTCTCCTATCCCTTTCTATAGCACTAGAAAATTGGATGAGAAATGGTATCATTGGATAATCTACAAAAGGGACAAAGTTACCCAATCAACTTATATTGTAGAGGAAAGGATGTGTAGAAAGGGTTATTGTTTTAGTGGCTGACCATTAAAACATAATCATCGTTATTTCATAACTCTTGGGTTAGCTCCACAATTATACGTATTCATTAGGGTCAAGCCCTTACACCTGTGACCTAAGTTGCCTTCTGATAGTTGTCAAGTTTGCTTTCTTGTTTTATTTCTTTTTTAGGCCATTGATTATTGTCAAGTTTGAGTGCTAATTTAGTAGAAAGTCTTCTCAAATGATTAGGAATCCATATTTGTTCATTCAGCTATTAAGTTTCAAGGACAAGGATTTTAAGAATAAGTTTGGGCGAAGAATCTTGATTGAATAACAACTAAATAATAGATCTATTCAAAGACAAAGTGTCTTATTCCATCTTTAAAGGTAATTTGAATTGAAGTAGAGTAATTGTTTCCTCTAATTCACTTGAATTGAATTTTAATAAATAGAATGTTATTATTTAAAATGAATGTTGCGCCTCGATTTTTCACACTCGAGATGATATGTGGGAAACACACGGTACTCTCTCATTAGAATTCATTCTCCTAGAAGGACGAGTGCAACTATATTAGAATTGGAAATTGACTTAAAAAGGGTTTTCAAAAAAAGTTTGAAGTTGTCACCTAACTTTGTTGAGGTGAGTTAAGTCATCTAAAACTATATAAAGTTCGAAGACATAAACTTAAAGTTTTTTAAAAGGTTTTGAAAAAACTTCTCAAGAGAGGGTTTTTTTTTTTTTTTTTTTGGCATAAAACAAGTTGTTTAGCAACCTTTGAAAAGATTTAACCTCTTTGTGAAAATAACTCCATTTTGATCTTTCGAAAATAGTGACTTTAGGTTCGGAGGTTGGTTACGTATAGTAAAGATGCACTAGGCTATCATCCTATCCTGCCCTTGCAGTACCTATATGTCTTTTCACCCTAGGCTCACTCATTTAGAATATTCGATTATCCAATGTCCAATTACATCCACTTTGAGAATTTTAGAAGGAGGTTTGTGTCATCACCTTAGGGATAATATGATGCATCATATGCAAGTACATGGAAAGAATTTGAATTCAAAGAGAGATTTTGAAAAAGAGAATTGAAATTTTGAAAAAGGTTATAACCGCACCCATGACGGTTGCCTACATATTCCTTTGTTGAGAATCAAGTCAGTCGTAGTTCGGACTTGGGGTCTGATTGAAAATAGACATTTTAGGGTCTAATTTGATTTGAAAAGACACTTGGGGCCTTTGGAAAGTTGACTTGAAAATGATTTGATTTGAACTTTGATTAGAAGATTGGAAATTAAACATTGAAGTAGAACTTGGACAAATTTTAAAAAGTTTGAATTGAACTTTGAAATCATCTTGACTTGAATTGGAGTTTGAAAGCCATCTTGATTTAAACTTGCGATTTAGAAAAGAGTTGGAGTTTCCTAATTTAGGGTTAAGCTTAGCGAGGGCTTCGACATCCTAGGACTTAGATAAACTAGGGTTTAAACATGCACTTAAAAAGTTTGATTTTAGAAAGTTTGCTTTAGAAAAGTTTTGAATTAGAAAATTTTCAATTTAAAAAAGTTTCCACTTTTAGAAAGATTTGATTTTGGAAAGATTTGAATTTGAAATTTGAAAAGTTGGGACTTGGAAAGATTTGTTTTAAGAAGAATTGAATTTGGAAAGTTGAGTTTGAAAATGGTTTGACTTAGGTTTGAGATAACTTGGGGTATAGGCAATCTTAGGACCTAGGGTTTATGCAATGCATTTAAATTGGAAAGATTGGATTTCAATTGAAAAAGAGAATTTTTGCTTTTGGAACGATTGAAATTAGGAAAGATTTGAAATTAGGAAAGATTGAAATTAGGAAAGATTTTATTTGAAACTGGAATTCTTTAGTTTTGGAAATCTATAATTTTATGTGACTTTTGAATTAGGAAATCTATGATTCTATGTAGACAATGGCTTTAGAAATTTATGATTTGATGCAAATAAAAAACCACAATTTTATATGAGAAACCTAAGGTTTTCTAAACATGGATTTTAAGATTTTGACTTGGACCTCAAGACAAAGGGTTTTTGAAAAGTAAATATTTGAAAAGGATTTTTAGGAAATGGATTTGCAAAACTATTTTAGAAAGGTTTGAATATAGACTTTTGAAATTCTCTTGAATATTTCATTTTTCTAAAACGATTCTAATCATGAGAAGACTAGAACCATTCTAGGGTTGTGATTTTGATAACAACTAGGGCTTGAAATCCTAATATAGACCATGATGGTCTCATTGAATATAACGCTTTTTTTTAAAAAAACCCTAACCATGAAATGGCTAAAAGGAATTTTTGGGTTTTGATTGCTTGAAAAATAATTTAGGATTTGAACCCAAATTTAGACCTTGATGGTCATATTAAATATGACACTTTCCTAAAACAACCCTAACCATGGAATGACTAAAATCATCTTAGGGTTGTGGTTTTAAAATTAACTTTAAAAGAAAAGGTTTTGAACGCAAGTTTTGAAAACAACTTTTAATGTAATTTTTAAAAACATCTTTGAATGCATGATTATTATAACAACAATGCAAAAGGGACATGAACATACAAGGCTAGGTTTCACCATATGACCATAGGGGCTGGACCCACACCATCTTAGGTTGTACTCGAAGAGAATCCCCGACACGATGATTCCTTTCTAGTCCTTTTTAGACATGAACTGGGAGGTCCCTTATTTCAAGCATGCAAACAAAGGAAGTAGAATTAAAATAAAAGAAATTTCAAGTGGATTAGGAGGGAGAAGAGAGAGAGGGGATTACATAAAAGTAACCCTACCTTGTCTCCTTCTTTGATTTGATGCTTTGATGGCGGACTTTGCTTGGACTTTGGGAGCTTTGAATGTATAACACTTGGTCTTCAATGAGTGCTTGGAGGCAATGATTTGAGTGTATAGATTGTACGGAGGCTAGGGTTTGAGGGGGCTTGAGAGAATTAGTTTTGAGGGAATTCGAGTGCTATTTTCAAAAAGGCAGAGTTTTTGGAATGATTTTGCAAACCCAGAATACGTAAGGGGTGGCCTATATTTATAAGCAAGCAAAATAGGGCTTGGTGCCTGCTGCAGTGGCGACAGCCTTTTAGGAAATTTTTTAAGGCGGCAAGAAATAGATATTTGACCCTTATGGCGCAAAACAGAATATTTGGGCCCCTGTCCTAGTGACTACCATGCAATTTTTGGTCTCGCTTCACTAAGAGTGACTTTGAAAAGTCTGGGAATGATCTGAAAGGTTTTGAATAGTGAGACTCAACTGGAAATGGATGGGAATCCCTAAAAGAGTGTTTCGGAGATTACCGGATTGACAACTAAAGCCGGTATAGTTTGAAAAGAGTGATTGGCCTAATGGGGCAAAACGGTTATTTGAATTGGAAAAACAACAGGATCGACCTGGAGTGATCCTTAAGAAGGCTTAAAGGTTAGAAATAATATTAAGATTGTTCTAAGGAATTCCCGATTTGATACCCAGAGCCGATATGGTTGAAAAAGTCGATGGGCTCACCAGGGGCAAAATGGTCATTTCACACCAGGTTTATCAAAATGGACTCGGAATGGTTCAAAAAAGTATTAGAACATTTGGAATAGTATTAGAAGCATCCTCATAAAGTAACTGGTTTGATAGCCAGAGTCGGTGTGGCTCTCCGAGGCAATTAGAAGGGCAAAATGATTATTTTGACCGGTTGTTCTCAGAATCGATCCAGAAGTGATTGAAAGGTACTAGAACGTGTTATATTATCCTTGGGACAATCTTGGAAGGGTGGACTTACTGCTATAAGGTCTTAGGTACTTTCTCGAGAAGTGCGTCGATGGGGCCTAATGGGTAGGTAGGTCATTTTCACCGGCATGGGCTAGCATGCATTGGTGTTGACTTGGGTTTTGAGTTTTTTCGTCACTCTAACGGTGTGTAGCAAGTTGGTTTCCAAAGGTATCTCGTCCTTCAGTAAACGTGCCACTGCCAAGAGGCGTGTTCGATCCCATGACATAGGAGGTATATTGGCATTCCCGATGTCAACCTGTTTGCGAGTGTTTTCGTCACTGTAACAATTGTAATGTTTGTGAGTGTTTCTGTCATTCTGATGGTGCGTGTTCATTTTAGAGACTGCATGATCTTAGAAAGCTACTGGATGGACTTCTCGCTTCAGCGCCTTAGGTACTTTCCCGATTAACGTGCCAAATAACGAATATTCTACGGTGGCAGGCTAGCAAACACCAAGAGTGAACCACTCAACTTTCTCGAAAGGTGTGTCAGATTGAGTTTGACTGATTTGGACTAGAATTGAAACTTGAATTGTGGTTAATATAGGACTTACCATCTTTAGGAAGACGTACCAACTAGAATTAGAACGAGTAATGGCCTAAAGGCATTTTGGTCACTTTACCTCTATTGGGCCTAGCAGGCCTGCAAAGCAGTTGATTATCTGGATTGAGTATGGAAAGCTGGTTTGGGCCTAAATGTGTCTGTGTCAGTTTGAATGTAAGTTTGGTCAAGCCAGAGATTGTCGAGCTGGCAAAAATGGGATGTTTTGCTCATCGAAGGTAAAAAATGATAAAGTAAGGGTCCCATATTGACCGCGAGGTGATAAGAGGGACTGGAGTAGTTGGAATTGAGAATTTGAAATTATGAGTTTGAAAACTGGATTGTCTTGATTTTTGAAATCTGGAGTTTTGAAATTTTGATTTTGAAATTAATTTTTCTTATGTAAGCACTCCATTTTTGCCTTGTTAGCAATCTCCGGTCTGACCGAACTCACATTCTAACCGATAAAGACATATTTAAGCCCAAACCAGCTTTCTAGACTCAATCCAATCAATCACTCATTTTACGGGCCCACCAGGCCTAATAGAAGCAAAATGCCCTTGCAGCATTGCTCGGTCTGATTCTAGTTCGCACGTCTTTCTAAAGACGATAAGTCCTTATTTTAACCTCATTTTCAATTCCAATTTCAATCCAAGTCAATTAAACTTAATTCTGCACGTCTTTTGAGAAAGTTAATCTTTCAGACGGTAAGTCCATCCAGTTCGACACATTTTCTGAGAAAACTCCTTAGAACAATAAATCCCTTCAAACCTGTCGACTGAGAAGGAACCCAAATCCCCGAGATGGTAGAACGGTTCACTTTTGGCGCCTGCTAGCCTGCCAATATAGAATGTTCATGATTCAACACGTCTTTTGAGAAAATTGATCCCTTAGACGGTAAGACCATCCAACAGCTTCCCGAGATCAGGTAGTCTCTGGAATGAACGCACACCGTTAGGGTGACGGAAACATTCACAAATATCACAATCATCAGAATGACGGAAACACTTGCAAATAGGTTAACATTGGGAATTGCCAACAAAACCCCAATGTCATGGGACCGAACACACCTCTTAGCCATGGCACGTTTACCAAAAGACGGGATATCTTTGGAAATCAACTCGTCACACACCGTCAGGGTGATGAAAACACTCAAAACTCAAGTCAACATTAGTGCATGTTAACCCACTTCGGTGAAAAACAACCAAACTGCCCCTTGGGCCTTTTCAGCACGCTTCTCGAGAACGTGCCTAAGTCCTCAGAGCAATAAGTTCACCCTTCCAAGATTTTCTCAAAGAAAATTCATCATGTTCAAGTGCCTTCCAGTTGGTTTCATATCAATTCCGAAACCATCCAGTCAAAATAACCATTTTGCCCCTAGGCATCCGATCGCCTCCGAGAACCACACTGACTCTGAATATCAAACCGGTTACCCTCTGAGAATGCTTCCAATAGTATTCTCAACCTTCCAACACCTTTATGGATCATTCTGAGTCTATTCCGGCAAGTCCGATGCAAAATGACCATTTTGCCCCTAGTGGGCCGATTACTTTTTCCAACCACACCGACTCTGGGTATCATGCCGGAAATCCCTTGGAACACTCTCAATAGTGTTTCTAATCTTCAAGCCTTCTCACGGGTCACTCCAGGTCCATTCCGGTGTTTTTCTGGTTCAAATGACCGTTTTGCCCTTGGTAAGCCGGTCAACTTTTTTTAAAATATTTTAGCACTGTTTCTTAAGTCTGTTATCTCTAGGACATTTTTTCAAGGGTTCTTGTCCATCCCCGGCCTTCCGAATAATTTTTGAACCTTCCGGAGTCACTCTCAGTAGAGCCAAGCCAAAAATTGCAAGATAATCACTAGGACAGGCGCCCAAATATTTTTCCTAGCATCCCAAGGGTCAAAAGATATTTTCCTTGTTGCCTCAAAACTTTTCTAAGTAGCCACTCCTAGTGGCGCCAAGGTTATAACCAATAACCTTGGCGCCACTAGCCAATAAATGGCCTAGTGCCACTCCTAGTGGCGCCAAGGTTAAATTTCCGCTATCGCCACTGAAACAGGTGCTAGTTCATGTTTCAATTGCCTATAAATATAGACTCTCCCCCTGTGTAAAAAGAGTCTGCAAACTTAATCCAGAAACTCTGTCTCTCTTAAAATAGAGCTCGAAGTCCCTAAAACCCTAATACTCTCAAGCCTCTTCAAGCCCTAGCCTCTATACACTCAAGCCCTAGTCTCCATACACGCTATACATTCAAACACAAGCCTCTAAGTATCCATTGAAGATCAAGTGTTGCATCTTCAAAGCTCTCAAAGTTCAAGTCAAGTAAAGCAAATAAAGCAAACAAAACAAGAAGAATACAAGGTTGGTTTACTATTTACTGTTATGTAATCTCCCTCTCTCTTTTCTCTCCTAACACACTTGGGTTTTCTTCTATTTTAATCATCATCTTCTACCTCCTCTTCTTGCATACTTGAAACAAGGGACTTCCTGACTCATGCCTAGGAAGGACTGTTGAAGGTCACCATGCTAGGGGCTTTCTTCTAGTTTAACCTTAGATGGTGTGGGTTCGGTCCCCTTGATTATATGGTGAAGCCTAACCTTATATATTCATGACCCTATTGCATTGTGGTTACCATGTTCATACATTGCATTCAAAATTGCATTCAAAGTTGTTTTCAAACTTCTATCAAGGTTCTTTTTTTAAAACTTGCATTCAAAATCTCCTTTTTCAAACTTGTTTTCAAAATCACACTCCTAGGATGATTCTAGCCATTCCATAGTTAGGGTTGTTTTAGGAAAGTGTTACATTTAATGTGACCACCAAAGTCTAAATTTTGGGTTTAACCCTAAATTGTTTTTATTAAAACCACAATCTTAAGATGATTGTAGCCATTCCATGGTTAGGGTTGTTTTAAGAAAGTGTTACATTCAATGTGATCATTATGGTCTATATTTCAAACCCTAGTTATTGTCAAAATCACAATCCTAGAATGGTTCTAATACTCCCATGATTGGAATTATTTTAGGAAAGTGAGATATTCAAGAGATTTGTAAAAGTCCATATTCAAACCTCTTTCCAAATTGTTTTACAAATCTACTTCCTAAAAACCCTTTTCAAAGATCTACTTTCAAAAAATTTTTTGTCTTGAAGTTCAAGTCAAGCCCTAGAATCCATGATCAGGAAACCATAATTCCTTTCATAAAATCATGACTTCATATTTTGCCTTAAATCATAGGTTTTCAAAATTATTTTCTACATCAAATCATAGATTTTTAAAACCTCTTTTTCTACCAAATCATAGATTTTTAAATCCAAAATTTTTAAAACTCAACCTTTCCAATTCCATGTCAAATCAAAATTTTCCAATTTAGGAAACCAAATCAAATCCTCTAATTTTAGAAACAAAATCAAATCATCTATTTTTGGAAATAAAATCCAATCTTCAACCTTAGAAAATAAACATCAAATCTTTTCTAATTTCAATCTTGCCTAATTTCAAATTTTTTCAAATCCTGACTTTCTAAATTTAAAACTTTCAAATCTTTCTTAATTTCAAACTTTTCCTAATTTCAAACTTCTAAGTCTTTCCAAATTTCAAATCTTTCTAAATTCAAAACTTTTCAAATTCAAATCTTTTCAAAATCAAAACTTTTCTAAAATGGAACTTTCCTAAATCAAAACTTTCCTAAAATGGAACTTTCCTAAATTGAAAATTTTCCTAGAATAGAACCTTCTTAATTCAAAGTTTTCCGAAGTTTAAGTTTTCTAAATTCTAACCTTTTAAATTCTTCCAAATCAAATATTTCCAAGTCAAGTCAAATCTTTGCAAGTCTTTTCTAAGTTAAGTGTTTCTAAATCTAATTAAACCATTTCCAATCTTTTATAAATCCTATATTTCATACAATTCAACTTTCTAAAATCTAACCTTCCTATTTCAATTGCATGCTTCAACCCTAGGTTACCTAAGTCTTAGGATACCTAAACCCTAATTCAGTCCTAACCCTAAAGTTAGGAGGTCTCAACTTCTCTTTTTTAAACCAAGATGGTTTTCAAACTCCAATCTAGGTCATGATGATTTTAGAGTTCAACTCAATCTTTCTAAAACAAGTTCAAGTTCTACTCCTTAAGTTTAATTTCAAATCAAAGTCAATTCCAAGTTCAGTTTCGAATCAAAGTCATTTTTAAATCAAAGTTCAAAGTTCAATTTTCAATCTTCTAATCAAAGTTCAAATCAAACTCTTTTCAAATTAAACTTTTCAAAGACCCCAAAATTTTCAAATCAAATAAGATCCCAAAGTGTCTTTTTTCAAATCAAACAAGACCTCAAAGTGTTTACTCTCAATCTGACCCTGAGTCTGAACTACAACTAACTTGATTCCCAACAAAGGGATACGTAGGCAACCCTTATGGGTGTGGTCACAACCTTTTTGTTTTCAATTTCTACAATATTTTTCAAATTTCGAATCCTCTCTTCAAATCTGCTTTCAAAATTAAATTTTTTCTTGCACTTGCATATCATGCATCATATCAAATTTCTTTCTAAAATTCTTTTCAAAGTGGATATAAGTGGACAACAGATAATCGAAGATTCTAAATGAGTGAACCTAGGGTGAATAGATATATAGGTACCGTAAGGGCGGGATAGGGTGATAGCCTAGTACATCTTCCCTATACGTAACCAACCTTTGAACCTAGAATCACTATTTTCAAGAGACCAAAAATGGAGTTATTTTACAAAATAGCTTAAATATTTCTAAAGGTTGTCAAACAACCTATTTTCTTCAAAAACCCTCTCTTGAAGAAGTTTTCCAAAACCTTTTCAAAAATCCTAAGTTTATTCTTCGAATTGCACTTAGTTGTAGGTAACCTAATTCACCTTAACAAAGTTTGGTGGCGACTCTAACTCTTTTTCCAAAAGCCCACACTCAAATCAATTTTTAATTCAAACTTCTAGGATGATGAGTTCTAATAAGAGAATATCATGTCTTTCTTGCTTGAGTGTTTTTTCTAGTGCAAAAAATTGGGGCGCGACAGCCTAAACCGACATTCCGACCAATGAAATGACGCTTCTTTGGGAAGATTCAGGGTTTTGAAGTTGATACTTTGAAACTGAAAAATGATTTTTGAAATTGAAGTTGATTGTGTGAAATGATTTTGAAATTGCTTTCTGAAATGGATTGATTTGGATTTAAATTGAAAGAGTTTGAAAAACCTTTGAAACTTGGAATGATACTTTTGAAGAAAAAGTTTAAAAACCTAGAATTTTGAAATAAAACTTTTGAAAAAAAAGTTTGAAAACCTAGAATTTTGAAATGAAACTTTTTGAGAAGAAAGCTTGAAAACCTAGAAAATGTTTTTTGAAATTAAATTTTTTGACGAGAAAGTTTGAAAACTTGGAATTTTGGAGATAAGGTTTTTTGAGGTGAAAGCATGAAAACCCAAAATTTTTCTTTTGAAAATAGTCTTTTTGAGGTGAAATCTTGAAAACCTGAAATTTTTAAAAAATAAAGCTTTTGAAGGAAAAAGTATGAGAAACCCACGAAGATATTTTGAAAATGGGGCTTTTCAAGGAGAAAGCTTGGGAAACCCGGAGGTTGATTTTAAAACTAAAATTTTTTAAGGAAGACATTTAGGAGACCTTTTGAGTGGAACCTTTTAAGGGAACAAGTTCGAAAAACCTAGTGGTTGATTTTGAAATAATACTTTTTGAAGGAAAAAGCTAGAAAACCTTTTGAGTGAAACTTTTTGAGGGGAAAAGTTCAAAAAACCCGAAGGTTGATTTGGAAATGATACTTTTCAAAGGAAAAAAAACAAGAAAACCTAGAAAGGTATTTTTGAAATCAAACTTTTTGAAGGAGAAAGGTGAAAACCGTTTGAAGGGGATTCATTTAAACTCGAACTATGGAAACTCCTTTTTTTTTTAAGATGAGGGGTAGAAAATTTTGTTTTGACTCAAAACTTGGGAACTCTAGAATACCAAATGTTTAGAAATTTTATTTTGACTTGAAACTGTTGAATTTTTTAAAGCAAAATGTTTAGAAATTTTGTTTTGACTTGAAATTTGAAACTTTTTGACAGAAAATTTTAGCAAAACTTATTTGACTTTGGAAAATTGAGCTAGGTTTTTGGATCTTTTGAATTTGAAAGTTGAAATGTTTTGTAAACAAACTTTAAAAACTTTTTAAAATTTTGAGAAATGATTTTTGAAATTGACAAGAAGCTAGAGCTTTCAACTTTGAAATCAATTTTGAAATTGAAATTAAACCTGAAACTTTTTGTAAAGAAGATATGAAAATGTTTGAACTTGAAAATGTTTTTGAATTTGAAAGAAAGTCAGAGCCTTCATTTTCAAATTGATTTTGAATTTGAAATGGAAACTTATGACTGATAAAATGTTGGAAAACCATTTTTTTTTTTTTTGAAATTTTGAAATTTGAAAGAAAACAAAAGCTTTCGCTTTTTTATTTGATTTGATTTGGTAAAAATCATAGATTTGCTTTATTGAGAGACTTTGGAGATGATTTGAGACTGGAGAATCACGAGATGTTTCTTTATGTTTGTTGGCAGAGGAAATATTGGTGGCCTCTTGGACTGTGATATTTGGAGACTAGAATGCTTGGTACTTGGTTATTAAATTCCATTTTCACTTTGCATTGCAGGATTATTGTTGACATATCTTCTAAAGGGTTGTGTTTCTTGAAATTCAAACATCTTGGGTTTGTTTTTGTAGGGGGTGAGGTCTCTTTTTAAAAATTTTAATGTATCTAGACGGTCAAACATCTTTGGTCAGTTCTTCTTAAATGGATCAACTGGTTTGAAATTGAATGAGAGGTGTAGGGTGTGGTATTGCCCAAGTTTTTATAGTTTGAGAAAAGTTTATTCAAGGTTGATTAGGAGGTCGAGGGTGGGTTGTTGCCCCATTCTTTATTTGTTTGTCGGCTATGGAGGGTAGGATCATGGCTCAGGCTGAGGCTGTTGGGCCCGACTCCATTGGCTGAGGAGAGTAGTTTAGAAGCAGCATAGATAGTTTATTCTCTTATCCATGAGGGCTGCAGATAGTTTAGGCTCTTATCTAGGAGCTATGTTGACTTGCTGGTTGAGTTGAAATTAGTTGCCCTAAGTTGATTTGCAAAATATTTGGTAGTATGTTGGAGATCAAAAGGCTGAGACTTTGGGATCACTGAGCTATGTAGTGCGCGAGGGCACACCTTCAAAGAATCGTTTTAATGATGACTGGCAGATGTGGTTTGCTAAAATGGACTCCCTGTAAGTTATGCTATGTTTAAGATTTTACGCTTCTGACCTGCCCTAGTTGGGCTGTACTCTGGATGACTAGATGCTCTGGATAGCTGGATATCTATGAATGACTGGATGTTCTGGATCGCTAGATGTTTTGAATAGCTGGATGCTTTGGTTAGTTGAATACTTTGGATGGCTAGGTATTAAATTTTGTCGGGTTACGACATCAGGATGTTGGGCTTGAAGACCCCTTGAATCTTGAGAAAGCTCAAGGAGATACCCCTTGTACTTGTACCTATCTTAGTATTTTTGTCAACAATATCAAGATGTAACTGACTAATCTTAATAAATGACTTATGATATTCATGCTAATTACTTTTATCATGCTAAGTTTAGAAATTCGTTACCGATGTAGGCTTTCCACCGTTTGGCATCTCTTAACCCATTGTTGAGGCATGAGATTTTGCTGCTTTGCTAAGGTCGTCTTGTTATTCTTGCTTGCACAACTGATCAGGAAAATTGGCTCTTTTTCTTTTTTAAACTATTCTACCATTTGTGCCCTTACGAGTTTTCATGAATGCTGGTTCTACCATTTTTGCACGTCAGTGTTTATTTTTGGATTTTCACTACATCGGTAGTTTTGTATCTTGTCATGACCCCACTCTTTTACCCATAGTGCCTTGGAGAGTTTTCATTATGCCCTTGGGCCATGCTTTTTCTTTTGATTTCTCTTGTTGATGCCAATGAAGACGACTCTTTGCTGAATGAGAATAGGAGTGTTGAGTGTTTTAATTTGGAAGAATGATTGATGATGAAATTTGTTGTTGACTAAAGTTGCTACTTTGGTTAAAGACTGTTGATGTTACTTTTGACACTGAGCCTAGAGCTAAGTTTAGAATTTCTGTTGAATAGAGCATTTTCTAATGTAATCATCTTCCTTTGAAGAGCAATAATAGTAATGACTAATCTGAAAGGTCTTTATTTTTGCGCTGTAATGTGGACTTGGTTATGGGGTATTTGAAAGGAATGGATGAAGGCTCAAAACATTTTTCTTTTACTTGCTTTTTAAAACTTATGATCACCTTAGACAGCTAGACTCTCTCTCTTATCGTTGCTCACTCTCTATTCCCCATTTTATTTTTTTTGTAAGTTTTCACTCTCCCTTTGGGTTAAACATATCCTGACCCTTGTGTTTTCTTTGTTGGATTCTCTTTTACAAGTCCCAATTTTGTTACTTTTGCACCATGGTATCCTTATGATTTTTCGCAGGTTGATAGTTTTTGTATCTTGCCATGACTCCTCCTTTTTACCTACAGCAACCTTTCAGATTTTCACTGTGTCCTCAAGGTCATGTTATTTATGATTACTTTCTACCATTCCTATGAAGGTCAGTATTCTCTCTGTCGTAATGTTGACTATCTTATTTTAAGCAATGAAGAGTCTGAGATTTTTCTTTTTCTAATTTCTCTCTTGGGCACTCCTTAAACCTATATCCACTCTTTGTTTCCCTTTTCCTATTTACTCTGTCTCGACCCATTGTGGGCAGTGATTACTAGGTCGGGTTTTTCGAAAGAAGATAATTAGCTCAACTGGGTTTTGTAAGGGGATGTTTTTAACTATATGGTAGAGGAATTGAGAGACTCTCTTTATTTCAATCATGACTATCATTGCTCTGTCAAAGTTTCCGATTATACATAGTAGTGCTTTACCTAACCTGAGTTGAGGAGTGATGCAAAGATTTATTCTTCCGCTTCAGCTAAGATCAATGCTCTTCTTACCATGACTTTGTGAACCAGGAACGGGGCTTCATGGATTTGAAGTATCTTTTTAAGAACAACATCTCCTTCCTTGAACTGGCAGGGCTTGACTTTCCTATTAAAGGATTTGACGATAGTATTGGGCATGGTAGATGGCTACATTCTCTTTTCATCTAAGAGGCAAAATTGTTAATACCTGTCTTTGATACAGTCTACTTAAGTGAGTTGAATTTCTATGAGGGCTTGAAGATAGAGGATTTCCACTTCAACTGGTACTACCTCGTTGCTTTAGACCAAGGAGAATGGTGATGCCCCAGTTAAGACTCTGACTGAGGTTTCATATGCCATCAATACAAAAAGGGAGCTGCTCGTGCCAATCCTTAGGTTGTCATTTTTCCTACGAGGGATTCTCTTGACATTTTTTGTTCTGCAACTTTGATGGCCCCATTTGTTTATGGACGGTAGGCTACCAAGTTCTGCGGATTAATCTTGAAAGTTTGGCAAAGCGTTGCCATCGTGGTTGAAGTTGTTTGCATTATCTATTGTGAATAACTCAAGGGAGGTCGAATCTATAGATGAGGTCTAAAAGTCTTTGGGGTCAAAAGATACCATGCTTTGGTTATCCTATAAGTTTTTTCTTTTTGAAAAATATTTTGGCATGACAAAGAAAGCATTTTATGATCAAGAGTCATTTGTTTTAGATTAGCCCATTATATACTTGATATTCTATAAGGCACTTTAATAGGTTAATATCAGGGGATTCTTCCTGTAGGCTTTACTAGGGCCTTTGGGGTTTAGGAATATAAAAGGCAATTCAGTTGGCCCTTCCTTGTCTAATGAGGCCGAATAGATGGAACCTTGAGTAAGGTAAGTTGATGCTGGAGGATCAGAGTCTGGGATTGAGACATCTTTGTGAAACAAGTTTGATAGTGACTCTTCTGGAATTTTGAACAGATTTGCAGTTAATGATTGGGACTGCAATGGTAAACTGTGAATTTGCAGTTTGCTGTTTACAGTTAGATTTCGGGTTGACCCTTTTGCTTAGTCTCCTTTGGAGGGGATAATATCCCAGCCTATGAGTATGACACTAACTGTTGAATTTTTTTAGATGAAGATCAACCTGTAGTTGCGCCGCTAGTCCTTTCCCAAGTTAGAAGCCTTTATTGCTGAGGTGGTTAGCGACCATTTTCTCAACTATCAAGGACTAGAATGGGCCGACTGTCTTTAGGTGGTTGACATGCACTTGAAAGCTTGGAAGTTAGAGGGTTCTGCTATGGCAGTGCATGGGACAGATAGAATTTTGCCAATGGTGAAGTCCTCTTCCAATAACTAGGCTCTTCCTTGGATGAGTTTGATTTGGGTGGGATGTTGGAAACTTTTTGTGAGTTTAGTTATGCTTTTTGACCTACAAAAGAAAAACAAAAACAAAATGCATTTAATATATGGAGTTGGAGGTTTTATGCGATGCATGTCCTATAGAGGTTCCTTCTTTGAGGGAATCTAAGCATGATATTGAGTCTATTTTAGAGGTGGGGTTTTGCCCCTATATCTAACAAAATACTTCTTTGGCATGAGCCTGTTGATGCTTATTTGTTTAAGTAATCCCACCTCTATGGATAGAGAGAGATTTGGGCCTCTCTTGAAATATGATTCCATGCATGCCATGAATCCTTAGGTTTACGGAGAACCCTTAGGAGTTTAAGATAAGTTTAATTAGCATGAGATTCGATCATCCCTTTTTTTCTACGATTGATTGCATATATAAAAATGCAATGACTTGAGTTTCTTGGAACTCTTATCTTGGAATTGATATCAATGCATGCAAAGGATAGACGCAGATATGTGAACAGCATAATAGCAGTAAATAAGCGATTTAAGAAGACTCTAATTTTGTCCTTGCTTCAGCCTTTTGTGTTCTTGACCTTGGGAAATGGGGGAGAGAAAAGAAAACACGAAACAACAGAGAATTTAGTGCCTCAATTTTAAAGTTTTTATGCAATGTATGCCTTACGAGTGCCCCTACTTTGAGAAAGGGACTAAGCATGATGAGTTGGCTCATTCTTTGGAGATAGGATTTTTTTCCCTGTATGCAAATACCATACTTGTGCCTATAGTCATTCATTCATTCATTCATTCCCAAGAAGTATAAATGACAGTTTTATTGAGGTGAGCTCCTCTTATACATGGAATTTCAAAAGTACATTGAAAGGGGAAGGGGAACATTTCCTTTAGGACTTTCGCCTATCTACTTTTACATTTAAAATCCTAAACTACTATTGAGTTTTTAGATTTGAGAAGTTAGTGAGAGACCTTGCTTCCAGATTACCCTTGTCTTCTTGGTAACCCTATTTCCATGAGCGGAGAGGGATTGGTGCCCCTCTTTATAAGATGATCTCTGTCACGACCCGACGTCGCCCTCACTAGGTTGCGACAGTGAAGGGTTTAAGGTTGGGTAATGGGTTTTGTAAGTCTAACACAACAACATAGACATGATCATAACTCAAATGGTGCAGAAATATTACATCAAGGTAGTGAAGCCAGTGAATATCTCAAAATAGTACAGACCAGAATAAATTTGACTAACTTAAGAGCTTTAAAAGTAATGTGATAAAAAGGGGCTTGTTCCCGCGCGTTCATTTCCTTGGAAGTCCGTTTGATGCATCGATTCCTAAAACATGTCCCAGAAGATAGGAGTGAGCTGCGAAACTCAGTAGAAAATCAATGCTTTCTATAAAATACAGGTTTAAATGCAATGCAAAAAAAGATAGCATGGCACACGTATGTCCCTTGGGATTTTTCTTTTTCATCAATACTAGGATCCTTGCAGGTATGTCCTACCCGGGGCATCATCAAGCCCAATGAACCCTCCCTTGACCCTCCCCCTCATTAAGATAGTGGGGGCCCACCATGATTATCTAGCCCATATCAAGCCCAGTGAAGCTGACCCATGATCGGCCCAGATCAAGTCCAGTCAAGTTTGCCCATGATATTCACTTGGGGTCTTTTCTTTTCGGTTGTTCCATCCTTATTCCTTCCCAGTGATGCACGCATACATTGAATCTATATTTGTATAAAGCAATGAAATCAACAACATAATTAACAGGACGGCTTAAAGTCAATAGAGTAATTTATAAACCATCTAATAAGAAGAAAATAAGCATGTATTTTAAAGAATGCATAAATTCCTACCCTGGTAATACTTTTGGTAAGAAATAAGTATTCGCTTCACGTACTGTCTGTGAAGGAAGGAAATACGAGCTTATATGATTATCCAAGATTTTCTAAAAATCCTTATAAATTAGTGATTGTTAATTGAAAGTGTAAAATAATTAGAGAGTCAGTAAGGTTAAGGCTGTCAGTAGGGGGTGGTTCGGTGGGACGAATTATTTGGAATCCTCCTCGTCTCTCGTCAAAAACAAAATTGCCTAATGTCGGGCCTAACGGTGAAACTCCAAAATTTACCAAGAGGCCTAGTGACATCGCACTCTCCCATATTTGGGGGGTTCCTCATGATTTTATAGGTCCTCTGGTAAATTTTTAGATTTTTCCCAATTACATTTTATTTTCTGCTATTTTCTGTGTCCAAACAGAGTTATTAATTCACAGAAAATCGCAGAATTATCAAAAAATTTCAAAAAATTTGGGGTAGGCTTACATGGTCCCTGGGACCATTTCACCAAAAATTAGTGGTCTTCGGAGCAACCACGCACCCTCACGCGCCACCAGCCGCGCATGGGGTAAGAAGGCATAGCCTCCTCCTTCTTCCATCGCGACTGGTGGTGCTTCGCGGTCCATTTTCGACCATCCACTACACTTCCTGGCACATGCGCATGCATGTGCAACCCAAATATAGGCAAGGACCTGGGCTTCGCACTCATGGGCAGAGCTCGGTTGGTGGTGGTCGGAAGTGGCTGGTTTTTGGCTGAAAAGCCCGGTTGCACATCGGAACCCTAGGTTCTAGACCTGCAACTGGGTTTTTTTGGCCCTTCCCATCATTTTCTGGAAAATTTTCCTTCACAAAAGTTGTTCGGATGGTCAAGACGAAGAGGACCCAACTGACCTCGTTGAATTTTGTGGTCGGTGGCCGGAGTTAGGGTCTGTCGAAGCTTTTCTGGCAAGATCGGCCTCTCAGGGAGTTTTCGGTGCATGCACAGAGGCCTTGGGCCTCCCTAGGACACCCAGAGGGGTCCCTGAGAAGCTCAGAGCTCCTGTGGCAGCCCTCAATCCCTAGTGTTGCCGCTGTAGGTTGGGTGGTGCATTTTTGATCTCTCCCTCTCTCTAGATATATATAAAGGGGTGTGGGGTGGTGCCACGTGTGGTTTGAGCTGCCGGTTGCATGGGGTGCAATGGTGGGTTTTCTTTCTTTTTTTTCTCTCTCCCCGTCTCTCCCTCTCCCTACATCTATCACTCTCTCTCTCAAAGCACATAAGTCGTGCTTGATATAAGGTTGTCTACCGCATGGTGGATGGCCATGCTCATGCATCCCCCCTTCCCAACTCTTTTTCTCGGTCTTTCTCCTCTCTCTCTCTCTATATCTCTCTCTCATCTCTCTATTTGATTGGCTAGCCAAGGATGTTTTTGTATTGATATTTCCAGCATGTGGGGATGAGAAGCTTGTCGACATTCTTCTTGGTTCCTCACAAACTTCTTCTCTCTCTCTAAAGCTCTCTCTCTATGATGGTTTCCATTGGTTGCAAGGTTTATTCTTTGCCCGGCAAGTGAGGAGGCACTGGGATTAATTTATCACCTTGTATGTGTGTGCAATTTGACTAAGGGTTTTGACTGGTGTGGGTGTGTTATCTTGTCTACACGTGAGGTTGTATATATAGTATAATAAGTTATCAATGTTGCTAGTATGCCATGTCTTGTTTATTCATGCATGCATGGGATACTTATATAGATATATACACTAACCATGTGATAGAAATAATAAAGTATCTAGTATGGGTCATGTATGTAGCCGTGAGTGCATTATATGCACTTTATGTGTATGTGGTAGCCGGCCATGCAAAGTTAGTGGTCTGCCACAACAAATGAAGTAAAATGAAAGGTAGTCTTAGTCCAAAACGGCTGAGTTTGGGACTTCAATTCTTATCGAACACTCGATCCGAAAATTTAGGTAGAAATCTCTCAAAAAAATTAATTAGTTTAGGCTCAAATTTTGTACGATTCCGATACCAGGTGAGACAGAAAGCTCAAACCAAAGTTTCGATGAAATTGGCTGCAAATTTCCAAGTGCAACAGTTTTCGGGGGTTTTTCGGGATAACAAAACACTACAGAATTGAGTTATGAGATTACGAAGGGGTTGGGCTCGAAAAGTAGATAATTTTAGACATTTGATTCGTCAAAATCCGTCAAGAAAGGAAGAGAAAACCCTGTATAAAGTTAGGGTAATTTCTAGTGTGAATTTTGTCGAGTAATGTGCTTCAGAACCTTTTTTCGGGGATTGAGCTCCTAAGAAGCCAGTTTTTGACCTACGGTTAAGGTTGGGCTTGAAAGGTCCTTGCTTTCGACTTATGATTCCTATGGCTGGGTCTACTCAATCTCGGTAGGGATGTAATGTAGTTAAAAAGGAAATTGCGGGTATTACAATCTCGATGCATGCCATGAGTCCTTAGGGTCACTTGGTACCCTTAAAAATTAGGCAAGCTTTGAATGAGGCCACTCTCTGGGGGTTGACCATATGCATGGAATGCAGTGACTTAAGTTACTGTGGAACTCTTATCTTGGAATGAACTTTGATGCATGAGCAGCATAACAGCAGGAATTAAGCAGTTTAATTGGACAGAAAGTAAATAAAGGTAAAACGGTTGCCTTTTCCTCCTTGGTTTTGAAATTGACGTGTGTGTTTTAAATTTGGTAGAGGTTCGGCTATGCACGGGTTTCTACATGAGCATGAGGTTGAGGGTTTACTAATGTTTCCTAAGAAGGCTCGGTTCTCAGATCTTCAAACCTAGGCCCACTCCCCGAGATGGTGCCATTATTGGTTAGTGATCTGAGCGAGGGAACCATCAAGAGGCTGTAAGTTAAGATACTAACACAGTATCCACCCAAAACCAATATATTATTCTGCCTTCTAACTAAAAGGGACATAATCAAGTAGAGAATGCAAATATACAAATGCAAGTGCTCGTGCAGTGTGTGTGTGTGTGTGTGAAATTTTGAAAAGCAGAGAAAAGGACCCAACAACTCCCATTCAACCTGTCCATTCCATTCTATCATTCATGGAAGTTTATATAGACAATAAAAACAAATGTGAACATGGTCCACCTACAAAATAAAATGCACAAAGTCAGCACTTTGATGACAAGCTTAATGCAAGATAGAATGAATGAATATGAATTGAATGCAAGTAATGGCATGTTTTTTAAAACAACTTTGAAACTTTGATTTTGAAAACTTTGAAGCAGATAGAAGTGGACAAATTAATTGAAGATTCCAGATGAGTGAAAGATGAAGAGACATTACAATGGCCTAACTCTCTAAGCATCCCCAATTGAGTCGCCAGCTATCGCACCCTAATTTTTTGCACTCCAGATGATATGTGAGAAACACAAGGTACTCTCTCGTTAGAACTCATCCTCCTAGAAGGGCGAGTGCGACTAGGTTTGAATTGGAAATTGACTTGAATAAGAGCTTTTGGAAAAAGATTTGGAGTTACCACCTAACTTTGTTAAGGTGAGTTAAGTAATCTAAAACTAAGTAAAGTCCGAAGACATAAACTTAAGGTTTTGGAAAAACTGTTTCAAGAGAGGGTTTTTGGGAGAAAACAGATTGTTTGGCAACCTTTGAAAAGATTTAAGCCTTTTTTGAAAATAACTCTGTTTTGGTCTTTCGAAAATAGTGATTCTAGGTTCAGAGGTTGGTTACGTATAGGGAAGATGCACTAAGCTATCATCCTATCTCGCCCTTACAGTACCTATATGTCTTTTCACCCTAGGCTCATGCATTTAGAATCTTCGATTATCCAATGTTCAATTATATCCACTTTGAGAATTTTAGAAGGAGGTTTGTGTCATCACCTTAGGGTGATATGATGCATGATATGCAAGTGCGTGAAAAGAATTTAAATTCAGCGAGAGATTTTGAAAAAGGGAATTGAAATTTTGAAAAAAGTTATGACTGCACCCATGACAGTTGCTTACGTATCTCTTTGTTGGGAATCAAGTTAGTCATAGATTGGACTCGAGGTCCAACTGAAAATAGACACTTTAGGGTCTAGTTTGATTTGAAAAGATACTTTGGGGCCTTTGGAACATTTGACTTGAAAAGGATTTGATTTGAACTTTGATTAAAAGATTGAAAATTAAACTTTGAAGTAGAACTTGGACTTATTTTGAAAAGTTTAAATTGAACTTTGAAATCATCTTGACTTGAATTGGGGTTTGAAAACCATCTTAATTTAGACTTGCAATTTAGAAAAGAGTTAAAGTTTCCTAATTTACGATTAGGGTTGGACTAGGGCTTTGACATCCTAGGACTTAGGTAACCTAGGGTTTAAACCTGCATTTGAAAAGTTTGATTTTAGAAAGCTTGATCTAAAAAAGTTTTGAACTAGAAAAGTTTCAATTTAGGAAAGTTTCACTTTAGGAAATATTTGATTTAGAAAGATTTGATTTTAAAAAGATGTGAATTAAGAAAGGTTTGATTTTGAAAAGATTTGAATTTGAAATTTGGAAAGTCGGGACTTGAAAAGATTTGATTTAAGAAGAATTGAATTTCGAAAGTTGAGTTTGAAAATGGTTTGACCTAGGTTTGAAGTAACTTGGGATTTAGGCAATCCTAGGACCTAGGGTTTATACAATGCATTTAAATTGAAAAGATTGTATTTCAATTGAAAAAGAGAATTTTTGCTTTTGGAAAGATTAAAATTAGAAAAGATTTGAAATTATGAAAATTTGGAATTAGAAAATATTGAAATTAGGAAAGATTTGATTTGAAACTGGAATTCTCTAGTTTTCGAAATCTATAATTTTATGTGACTTTTGAATTAGGAAATCTATGATTCTATGTAAAAATGGATTTAAAAATCTATGATTTGATGGAAATAGAAAACCATGATTTTATATGAGAAACCTAAGGTTACCTAAACATGGACTTTAAGATTTTGACTTAGACCTCAAGACAAAAGGTTTTGGAAAGTAAATCTTTGAGAATGATTTTTAGGAAGTAGATTTGCAAAACTATTTTAGAAAGGTTTGAATACAGACTTTTAAAAGTCTCTTGAATATCTCAGTTTTCTAAAATGATTCTAATCATGAGAAGACTAGAACTATTCTAGGGTTGTGATTTTGACAACAACTAGGGCTTGAAACTCTAATATAGACCATGATGGTCTCATTAAATATAACACTTTCTTAAAACAACCCTAACCGTGGAATGGCTAGAATCATCTTCAAGTTGTGATTTCTTAAAAAATAATTTAGGGCTTGAACCCAAATTGGACCTTGATGGTCATATTGAATATAACACTTTCCTAAAATAACCCTAATTATAGAATGGCTAGAATCATCTTAGGGTTATGGTTTTAAAATTAACTTTGAAAGAAAAGGTTTTGAAAACAACTTTTAATGAAAGTTTTAAAAACATCTTTGAATGTATGATTATGATAACAATAATGCAATAGGGACATGAACATATAAGGCTAGGTTTCAACACATAACCAAGGGAGCTGGATCCACACCATCTTAGGTTGTACTCAAAGAGAATTCTCGACACGGTGATTCCTTTCAAGGCCTTCCTACATATGAACCTAGAGGTCCCTTAGTTCAAGCATGCAAAAAGAGGAGGTAGAAGATGGGAATTAAAATATAAGGAAACCTAAGTGGGTAAGGAGGGAGAAGAGAGAGAAGGGATTACATAAAAGTAACCCTACCTTGTCTTATTCTTTGCTTTGATGCTTTGATGGTGGACTTTGCTGGAACTTTGAGAGCTTTGAATATGCAATACTTGATCTTCAATGGATGCTTAGAAGTAAGAATTTGAGTGTAAGGATTGTATGGAGGCTAGGGTTTGAGGGGGCATGAGAGAATTAGGGTTTTGAGAGCATTCGAGAGCTGTTTTCAAAGAGGTAGAGTTTCTAGAGTGATTTTACAGACCCATAATATGTAGGGGATGACCTATATTTATAGGCAAGTAAAACAGGGCTTGGCGCATATTGTAGTGGCGCTAGCCTTTTAGGAAATTTTTTAAGGCAACAAGAAATAGATCTTTAACCCTTGTGATGTAAGACAGAAGATTTGGGCGGGCGCCTGTCCTAGTGACTACCATGCAATTTTTGGTCTGGCTTCACTAGAAGTGACTCCAGAAAGTTCAGGAATGATCTGAAAGGTTCTGAGTAGTGAGAATCAGCCGAGAATGGATGGGAACTCCTAAAAGAGTGTCCCGAAGGTAATCGGGTTGACAACCAGAGCCGATATAGTTTGAAAAGAGTAACCGGCCTACTAGGGGTAAAATGGTCATTTAAACTGGGATCGACCTGGAGTGATCCATGAGAAGGATTGAAGGTTGGAAATACTATTAAGAGTGTTCTAAGGAATTTCTGGTTTGATTCCTAGAGCCGGTGTGGTTGGAAAAGGCGACCGGCCCACTATGGACAAAACAGTCATTTTGCATCGGGTTTACCGGAATGGACTCGGAATGGTCTGAAAAAGTACTGAAAGGTTGGAAATACTATTAGAAGTATATTTGAAAGGTAACTGATTTGATACCCAGAGCCGGTGTGGTTCTCGGAGGTAATCGAATGCCTAAGGGTAAAATGGTCATTTTGACTGGATGCTCTCGGAATCAATCCATAAGCGACTGGGAGGTACTAAAAGGTGTTATATTATCCTTGGGATAATCTTGGAAGGGTAGACTTACTGCTCTGAGGTCTTAAGTACTTTCTCAAGAAGCGCACCGATAGGTTTCAAGGGGCAATTCGATCATTTTTCACCGAAATGGGCTAGCATGCATTGGTGTTGACCTAGGTTTTGAGTATTTCCATCACTCTGACAATGTGTGGCAAGTTAGTTTCCAAAGGTATTTCATCCTTCGATAAACGTGCCACAGCCAAGAGGCATGTTCGGTCCCGTGACATAGGGGTTTTGTTAGCATTCCCGATGTCGACCTGTTTGCAAGTGTTTCTGTCACTCTGACAGTTGCAATGTTTGTGAGTGTTTCCGTCACTCAGACAATGTGCGTTCATTCAAAAGATTGCTTGATCTCAGGAAGCTGCTAGATAGACCTATCACCTCGAGGCCTTAGGTACTTTCCCGATTGACATGCTAAATAACGGATATTCTACGTTAGCAGGCTAGCAGGCGCCGGAAGTGAGCCACTTTACCATCTCGAGGACTTGTGTTACGTCTCGATCAATGGGTGTGAATGGACTTATTGTTGGGAGGGACTTTGTACTTTTTCGGTAAACTTGTCATGTTGGATGGACTTACTGCCTGAGGGATAAACTTTCTCGAAAGACATGCTGATTGAGTTTGACTGGTCTGGACTGGAATTGGAACTAGAATTGAGGTTAAAATATGGACTTACTGTCTTTAGGAAGACGTGTAAACTACAATTGGACCGAGCAATGTCCCAAAGACATTTTGTTTATTTTGCCTTTATTAGGCATAGCAGGTTTGCAAAGCAATTGATTATCTAGATTGAGTCTAAAAAGCCGGTTTAGGCTTGAATGTGTCTATGCCAGTTTGAATGTGAGTCCAGCCGTGCCGGAGATTGCCGAGCGGGCAAAAATAGGGTACTTACAATAAATAGTAACACAAATCTACTGCACGAAAATATTTTCCAATCGACATATACATACCCGTTAGATTATAACCACCAGGCCGCCCACTATGGGTGCGCCAATTTGGGTCGAAGATCCTAAAACCAACATCTCCCACTTGTACATGGTAAGCATGATGCTACCGTATCTCTTAATAATTTATAATATTTAGCGTGAGTTTATATAGGCTAATGGATCGTGCGACCGTTAAGTACAACTTCAATTTTGAAGTTCTACACTAGGAACTTTTACCAAAACTAGCACAAAGGTATAGCCATCCAGACGACCTTGTTCAAGCATCTCTAATCCCTCAAATAAGAGTACAATTAACCTCTCGATGCATATTCTGATATATTCAGACTTTATTACAATACACAACAACATAAGTTACTAGCAATGAATATGATGTGGGAGGCACTAGGTAGTCTTTTATTGCCCTCACTCCACTCAGATAAGAACTAACTATCTTCTAGCGATGTCTTGAGAGGCCTAAGTAACATCCTAGAGTTGCTGAACATTAATTCTTTCACCTCATGGCAAAATCAATGGTCAAAGGATAAGAATAATACTTTGCTATATGAAACTGATTGGTCATGTAAAAATGACCCAAAGGAGTCACACGACGAGGAAGCATGGATTCCTTCATGCATTCTTAATCGGTCGCCGAACACATATTATATTAAAGACATGCTACGGTGTAATATCTCAATCCAAATGAGAGTATAAATTGTATCTCATAAGCCATTAGATCTTAGTTTAGTCACTACTTAAGCGCCTAATTTGAGTTCTTCATAAATTCTTCATCAAAGGCACCAAACAAAGATCTCGCATTTGGTTAGTTAAAAAACAAACAAGCATAATAGACATTAGGACATGATCTTTATCGATTTTCTTATCAGGTCTCATCCAGTCTACGAATTGGGCAATACTATAGTTTGTCGTGTCTCATCTGTACTCTTTATTTGAAGTGCCAAAAGCAAAGTTTCAAAGGTGATTATATCTATGAGTTAATCAATCATGCTCATTGAGATACTCATTATATGTGCTACCAGAAATATCATAGTATTAATAACAAAATGAATGATGTATGAATGCACATCAATCATATTACATGTAAAGTGGTTACGATTTCCCAAGTGATCAACAAAAAATTAAACAAAAATATCACAGTATTAATAACAAAATGAATGATGCACGAATGCACATCAATCATACTATGTGTAAAGTGGCTACGATATCCCAAGTGATCAACGGAAAATTAAACAAAAGCAATCACTATCTATATAATCTTACATTGCATGAACAACTCTTTGTCAATTCTTCTAACGATTGAGCTAGGAAGGAAACTACAACTATGTGACTCATAAAATGTGATTCAGGATCAATATTTTATTGCGCAACCATACCACTAGAAATTGATAACAATGTTTTATTCGCTCCTCTAAGTTGCTTCCCCAATTGGCACAACAATGAGGTATTTAATATGCACTCATTCAAGTTATCGTTCCGATTAGCACAACTGAAATCATAATGTGCAAATACCTACAGTAGATTATATGCAATCTCTTCAAGATAATATACTATCTTCTAGAATTTATTATCAAGACCCAACTATTTATGATTTGATGAATGCTACAACGTGTATGTCAAGTGGTTATAAGAAACTTTCCTAATCATGTATATAGTTGATCATAACAGATTATAAATTAGAAACTATAAGGATTAATTTGTTGCCACCAAAGGGTTAGTGAACGGACATGGATGAAGTAAATTATGTGCTTGGAATTGAGTTCTTGAGATGCTTAATTACAGATCCATTTTCGGTTGTCACTACAGGAGCTTGAATCTTGAAATGGATCACAAATACTCTGCTGTTTTGGCAATAGTAGTAGTACCTTGTATAAGTGCCTAATAAAAATATACATATAATAGATAGTAAAGGGGGAAAAAAAAAAAAAAAGGATCTAATAGTCACTTAAATGAGTAATAACAAAAATATAAATTTTTGTGAAAAGTTAAATAAAAAATATCAAAGATATATCTAAATTATAAAGAGTTAGATGACAATAAAAAATGTAAGAGAGTTAAAAATTAGGAGAGAATTTTAGAAGGGGCAAGGCAAAAGTGTATGACCAATAAACTATCAGCCGCCTACAGCTAGTAAAGCTTAAGCTGAAGAATATAAAGTGTAAACAAACATAATCTGAGGACTCAAAAAAATAAAAAGAGAAAATGAATTAGAAAGGCAGAAGAGAGGCGATACGATAGGAGTAGAAGTATAACACTTCTTTTCTTTTTTCTTTATCTCCTTAATTATCTGAATAAGAGTAAGACTAAAAGACACCATTGTTCTTTCTCTTCGTTATTATTGCGTTCTTTTTTCTCTCCCCATGTCCCAAACAGACTAACAGAGAAGATGAGTGCAAATCTGTCCATCTATTAAACTTGTTAACGTATATTACAAACTAGAATGTGCAGAAATGATTATTTTTTATTAATTGTATTCATGGCAAGCTAATCAGAATGTGTTAAACATGATAACTTAATTCCATAGGTGAGTTACTTATTGTGCAAAATTGTTCAGGGGGCCAATTAATCAGAGGTTTACTATGTAAAATAGTTCAAGGTGGAAATTTAAAAAGGATTACTTACACCATTGATCATTGTAATTTACCCATTGTTTCAATTTGATCTTTATGCTTTTAATTTTATTAATTAGATCGTTTAATTTAATAAAATACGTGGGTAAATACATGAAATTTCACTTTAAACCCTAACCACGCCCACCACACCCAATTCCTCCATGTCACCCTCACCACACCCCGTAATTCCTCGTGACTTAACTCCTTATTCACCATCCCTAGTCTCAGCCATGACCATCCTCCCATCAGAATTATGCTTTTCTTGTCGCCCTTACGCGTTTGTTGTCAATTTTAGCCCAACCTCAGCCTTAACCATCTTCCCACTTTCCCAGCATTCTCCCGCTACCAGTCATATTCATCAGAACGCCACCGTCACTAACCTTACCTAGATATACTATTATTTGTTCATAACAATCGTCATTGTTATTACTGCCAACCAACATGCGTTATCAAGTTCATAACTAACAATCGTGGTTGTCATTACTGCCAACCACCATGCATTATCAAAATTTAACTCCTTTCATCATGATCAAAACTACTTGGAAAGCAATAGACGTTGTAAAGAATGGTTGGGTTACAAACTAAAAAAAAATAATGTGAAATTTAACATTCCTCCACCTCATGTGCGTGTGGCACCTTTTTATTTTTTTTATTTGTCAAGTTCTATGACATCCGTTTTTTAATAGGACTATTTATGCACATTTTGCTAAATTAATCTTAAAAATATAACATGAAGTTACTGTTATATCATTCGTGTAGGTGGCACAGGGCCATTTTTGGTCAATTTTTATGATGTTTGTTTTCAATTGAACTATTTGTATATTTTCGCTAAACTAATCTAATTAAGAAAATTAAAAGTACTTGAACTAAATGAAATAGGGGTAAATTTCAAGGATTAGTGGTGTCATTAACCATTACAGATAACATGAATTTACAATTATGCCTTTCACATGGGTGGCATGCTACCGTTTTTTGTTAAATTTTTTGTGTTCGTTTTCAGTTAAACTATTTGTGCATATTCACTAAATTAAATGATTTAATTGACAAAATTGAAATTTAGAAGCATAGAGACGAAATTAAGATAAGAGGCGTATACAGAGATCAATAGTGTAACTAACTCTCGAAAAAATATTAATACATTTGGAGATGTCCTCATAATTTTCCTTGATATTTATATACAAGTCCATTGTGAATTGTTTTTTAAAAAAATAATTTACCAAAGTTAAAAAAAGGTTTGACAATAGGATCAATCCTATTATAATTTGGGTAAACAATCTTTTTGTTCTCATCAACTTTGTCTCAAATTTTAATATTATCGCTCAACTTTGATTTATTCTATTTAAGTTTTTTAATTTTTACAAAAAAGTAAATGTGGTCAAATATTTCAAAATAAGTAATGAAATTAAAAATTAATTATACTTTGAGACTTTAAACTAGAGTTTAATGTCAATTTATCCCATTAAATTAAAAATAATTTTGTTTTCATAATCATAAATTTTAAAATGAGAAGTTTATTTGGTCAAAATTCTATACTAACTTTTAAAGTAATATTAGAAGGATAAAATAATTATTTATTCTTATATAATTTTATTAGAAAATCAATATCAAAGCCGTGCTAGTGATGGGAGGCCGAGATAAGGCTCTCCCAACTGTAATAGTGTTGGCTCAGTCACCGCCAAAAAAGTAAAAAGAGAAAAAGAAGAATAAAAACAAAAGAAAAGTCGACAAGTCTTTTCTCCTCTATTCTCTCATATCATCATCGTCGTCTTTGCAGGTTAGGGCTTCCTCGACACCTCTCCTATTATATCTCTCCCCACTGATTGCTGACCGTCTTATCTTAGGTTTGATCCATCAAATTAACGTAGGATCGCCTTTCAATTTTTCTTGGAAGTGATTTCTAGAAGTCTTTTAATCTTTTCCCCAATGAGTTGTAACGTTTGTATGTTTATTTCTGGGTATATGGGGTGTGCGTTTGTTTGTATAGCATGTGTGTGAATTCTCTGAATATGGGCTGATTTTGAGGGATTGTTTAATTTAGGTCACTAGGTAGAACTCAAGTTGTTGATTCTTTGATTTTTGAATTTTGATACTTCACTCAAAGGTGGGTTTTTATGGTTTGGTCTGAATTCTAATTCGTTGCACATGTGATCTTTGTTTTTTTGTTTTTTTTTCAGTAGTGTTAGTTGAAAATGGACTGATGTTTGGGAATTGTTCTGTTTTATTTGTGGGCTATGACTTGATATTATTACTATATGGTTTAACTTTAGTGTAGCTACGAGAAGTTCCGCCTCCTTTAATAATGGGTATGGACTCTAGTACGTTCCAGAATTAAAATCAGCTTCTTTTCTTTAATGTCTTTAAGTATGAACTGATTTTGTGGATGTTTTCAATCCTATTCATGGAGTCGGCCTCAATGTATTAAGTTTTTTAATTTAGTTTTTTGGTAAATTTAAATTACAATCCCAAGTGATTTTGTTTTCACTTTTCCCTTTTAAAGTGAGTTGATTTTGTGGGTTGGTCTCTCTCTCTCTCTCTCTCTCTCTCTCTCAATTGTTGCTGTTATGTTACTTGCTAGGAAGCATGGACACTTCTAAAAGAGTGCTGTAATCGTGTCGGACGCGCATACTCCTTAGACATGTCAATTGATGTGTCTTAAATTTTAATTTATTTATTTTTCAATGGACACACCAGCAACATGTATCCATCACTTAGATATACATGAAACACATTGCAATTTAAATTGTAAATATGTTTTCATCATGTTTTATATTAAATGATGATTAAATTATGGATTCAATGTGCTTTTCTTGTTGAATTAGTATTATTTATTTATTTATTTATTTATTTATATTTTTGGTAGTTTCTGAATCTTACATTTATATACAAAGCAAATAAAATACATAAGAAATATATTTTTTGCCATGTTCGTGTTCTCATTTTTTACAAATTGCCGTGTCTCGTGTTCGTACCTGTGTCAATGTCCATGCTTCTTAAGTTACATGGTTGATATTGGTAATTCTTTCTTGTTAACGGGTCTTATCCTATGACTTCTATTTTACACGAACTTGAGTATGGGTATATGTCTTAACTTCAAATTCATCTAATTTCAATGTCCAAGGACATTAGAGGATGAAAAAATATTTATATTGTTTTCTTTTTTTTCTTTTTTTCTAGGTAAAATGGTGTTTACAACGTGAAATATAGAATCCCATGTATAATTTGAGAGTTCGTAGGCATAGTTTTATGGTAAACTCACACGTGAATGTCCAACTATACATATTGAACGCATATCCCATACCCTCACGTGTTGAGTGTTTGAGACGGGTACTTATACACATTTAGAAGAGTCCATGTACCATAGTGTAACATTTTGCATTTGAACTTGGTGTAGAACAGATTGGCAGCAGTGTTTTTTTAATTGGTCTACGTCTATATTACCAAAATACTCTACTACCCTAGCGAATTACATTTTTGGAACGGCGTTCCGAAACATGGTACTCGAGCGTTCCAAAACAGTGAATCTAAAGATCCAAAGCGATCCCAAGCTTTTTTTCTATTTATATCTTTAAAGGTTATCTAACGGAGGGAAAAAAATCAATTGTAATGAACAAAAATATGGAAAGAATAAAATTTTGATATAACAATATGCAAGAAAATGGGCCATAATACTCTTAGAATGTGTTTTTAGATGATTAATTTGAAAAAACATAAATTATTTTTTATTAAATGTATGATTATTAAAGAAAATTCTTCTAAAAATACTTTAATTCTAATAGTATACTTTATAGAAGTCTACCCATAATGTACCATATTTTAGAACAAGTGGTGTACCACGTTCCCGTTCCCGTTCCACGTACTGGAACGATCCGCGTTCCGGGTAACATAGGTCTACGTAGTTGAAAGATGGAAATTTAGGGTTCTTATGGGGTTAGGCGAGGACAAAGGTTTCAGGCTGTTCAGGAACCTATGAAGATTGAACATGGACATTTGACATGGAATGTTATGACAATGATAAGGACATGCTGACACGATGATTTTCAAAAAATGCAGGACATAACAACGAGAACACGAGAAACTATGTATTTTGTATGTGTTCTTTTTATATGTTTTGTATGAATACTAGGGATAAGCCATGCCTGCGGCTCTTCCCAACAAAATATAAACTTGCATGAACTTGGCAGACTGGAGTAAAGAAGAAAGAGAAAATTAAAGAAGAAAAACTTGGAGACAAACCCCATAGGGAGTAGAAAAGAATGAGAAAATTAAAACTAAACCAACTAGAATACAAGTGCTTCACTCAAAACAAACTCCATTTAATTAGAAAAAAAATTTGAAAACAAAATGGAAGCTAATTGTGAAGACTATACAAAGCATCACAGATTGAGCAACAAATTTTTAACAAAAAGATGTTTTAGGCATTCTTGCTATGTTGAGCATTACGAAACCTTAAGTTATGGCCTTAACCTCAAAAACCAAAAGAGAGGTAGATTGACAAAGGCAATGCTATTAAATAAAGAGTAGCTAAAATCATGACAATAAAAAAATTCTATCTTTTATCGTGGAGTATCAAAACAATAGAAACTCAAACTTTCTATGACAATGGACCTAACGTTTACCACCAAGGGGACTTCCCTTCACCGAATAGGGCAGTAATGCCTTAGTTAAATTGGTTTGCCTTGTAATGCTGTGGTTTTTTCTCACTTGAGTTCGCAAGCTTCAACCATCAAAATGCCATATATAACTTGACCAAAAAAGAACAGAAAAGAATCAACTTTAACTCATCAATGTGCAAGCAATTATCAGGCTTTGACACAGAACATGGCCCAAAAAAAACAGAGGTCAACTAATTATGTAACTATTGTACAGAACAGAGCAAAGCAAGAAACCTAGGAGTTTAGAGCAAACCTGGGGATGCTGCCACCGGAGCTTAAATAATTTTCTGCTTTGGTTAGAAAACATTCAAAAATCCAAGTATAGAGCAAAGTTAATCAATCTCCATCAAGTTTAAAGAATAAAACCTTGAGATGCATATGCAACATATGCCTTATTAACAGAAAGTAAATAAAAATAACCAAAAAAAATTAAAATTTTCTAAAACAAAAAGCGAAAGCTTATCACCCAGCAACATAGTTTTCTTGATTTGGTGGTGGAGTGATATTGGAGCCAATAGCAAAGGATAAACGTATGTGGAGTTAACAGTGTGAGCCATGAAAACAGAAAAACAATACAATTGTGACTTGAGAGGAATTTCCAAAATGCAAGAGCAGCAAGTCCATTGGTTTTTATTTGAAATACCCTATAAAAATAAGTGTCCCTGACAAATGGAAGGTTATCAGTTATTCAATGCAGATAAAATTCAAGTTGAATGTCATGTGTATCCCAAAGAGAAAACCCTAATGGCCAAAACCCAAGAAAGACAATGACAGTGAGCAGACCATGAAATTAAAAACAAACTACACATCTAAAGTCTCGGAAAAAAAAAAGGAGAAGAAACTATGGAAAAGTAACTAGGAATACCTTGGCCTCCAAAGCACGTAGCCTCTCCAGAGTATATAAAGACCCCTAACATAACTTTACCTAAACTGCCACTATGGCCACATTCCACAATAGATTTCTCAAAATCCGTAACCGACTTATGAAACATACAAAACACCACCTTGAAATGATGCAAATTCTTAAAATTTATCTCCTTTGATTTGCTAGTACTTGGGCTTTATATGGACTACATCGGTATTATCAAACCAATGTGCTACCATTTGAAGCACTGTACTGTTCTTTTTTTTTTGGAAGCATTACAGTATTGTACATTGCTCTGCAAAGACCATTTTTGCCTTTTCAATAGTAGTGTCCTTCTAGTGTAGTTCATATGATTTTCTGGCAGTGCGAGTTGCCGTAGTAAGCTTTTTGTTCTTCTTGAAGGTTGCAAAGATGGAAGAGGGCATGAAGTCTGAAGACCATTTATCATCAGCTGCAGCTTTTGTGGAAGGAGGAATTCAAGAAGCTTGTGATGATGCTTGCAGCATATGCCTTGAAGCATTTTGTGAAAGTGATCCTTCGACGGTATGTATGTGTGAGATTTTGTCTCTTTATCATCAGTTGAGTAAGGTTTTCCGCTGAACTTATTATGTCTTTCCTCTTGCAGGTGACTGGTTGCAAGCACGAGTTTCATCTTCAATGCATTCTTGAATGGTAGTCTTATTTAACCAACTTATTTTTTTTGTAGGAAATTTTTTTACTGTAAAGATGGTTAGCCGTTGTGTAGGCTGAGGTAAGACTACCTAAATTGGTTTTATAGTGTTGCATGGAAACTAAAAGATGGGGTAGTAAAATAAGCGAAGATAGAGATTCCACCCTTGGGGTTCATGTTATCAAGTTATGGTGTTGTAGTAGGTACATGGGTTAACCCGTCCATGTGATGTCAGGTGATGATGATGTACGTGGTGCCTTAACCTTGAGCTCACAAGAGTATGCTTGAGGCATCCCCCCTACTCACCTGAGGTAGCCTTTGCCCCAACAAGAAAAGCCCTCGTCTCAAAGTACGATGCTTCGTCTACTCGGCTCGAGGGCCTACTCGCTCAGCTTAAGTTTTGGCCCCCTCGGTTCAAGGCAAGATGCTCCGTCCCCTCGGCTTAAGACAAGATGCTACACTTCCTTGGCTCAAGGTGTTGCAGCATCGGCTCAAGGTGCTGCCCCCTTCCATGACGCTCCCCTCCCTTGTCTCGGTCATGGGAATCTCTGGTTGAGCACACCTCTCCATTCTCTCCAATGCTTTCCAAGTTTGGGTCCAGTTGGTATCTTCATAAGGCACCCTCAGCAGCCTAGGTTAAAAGCAGGACCTAGGGACCCCTTAGGGTTGGTGCCATGGTCATGGGGTGGCCAAAGGACCCCATAAATCTCGTACGGGATCTTTAGGGACTTGTGACTTGGAGGTTAGAGTTTTGGTTTATCAAGGTGCTTGCCCCCTTTCCTCCATTTGGGGACTTGCGGCTTGACCGGTATTAGGAGAGAGTGGACACTCAAGTAAGGACACTCAGGAGGCATGGAACACTTGGTGTCCTCCTAACTCTCGGAAAGGATGCCCAACCACCTCTGCAAACTTGAGCCAAATTTCTACCTAACTCTTAAGGAATTTGGCTTCGCAGGTTGACCCTCAGTATGTCAGATCTGAAGGGTGAGCCAACCACTTCTTGGTCGGGCTCCTGAGCATATTATACCTCACAGGTGGGCTCGCCCTCCAGGACTGACTACCCTGCATAAAGGGGTTGGCCCCTCCAAGATGACCAAGAAACAATTGCCTCAACTCCTCCAAAGGTTCTGGTTCATTACTCCTCTTTCTCCCCTGTTGTCACAACTCTCTCCTCTCCCTCTTTGGTGGTCCCTGCATCATTGAGTGCCTACCATAACTTCCTAGAAGGTTCACTACAACCCGCTCAATCTACAATTATCCATACCTATCAGTGTGCCTTAACTTTCGTAACTCTTGATTTGACATTTATTACTTTTTATATGCACTATTTTAGCGTGAACTCAATGACAAGTGATTTACAATTTAACTGATTCTATGTTGCATGAATGCTGCTGTTGTGGCAGTGTTATGGCACAACATAGTTTATCTATGGTTTGGTGTCATTGTTGGAAGGTCATTGGTGATAGGCTTGTGCTAGGATTCTACATTATTGCAAGATTTTATCCGTGTATACTTCTAAATCACTTAAAATGAGATGAAATAAGTGCTGGCTGCCTTTTTAGGGATTCAAGATTCATCGGCTTGTAGTTAAGGTGTATGATTTAGCAAGTAAGCCCTAATGAAGCTGGTCATAGCTGTGTAAGAAATTGCGGTTCATGGTCTCTAGATGCTTGGACAGTGTTAACTATTTATAGGATTTGCCACAGTGTAGTTGTATCCACGATTAGCATAGGCTCTTGACTTTCTATGTGCATAGATAACATAATTGATTGCTTAAACAACTCCATTGTGTTATTCCGGCCATGACGCCTGTTGCATAACCACCTTAATATATCACTATTGAGCATAGTTATCTAAGGAATTTTACCTTAATCCCCCTAAAATTTAATAAATTTTACTTTGGCCCTCTCTCAATAAAAATCATGGGTCTGCCACTGGCCACGTCAGCTCCTTTGCTAACCAAACTCCGCTCCTTGGATCATGAGCAAAACCCAAGAACTCACTCTCCTCTCCCCCCCCCCCCCCCGGGCGGGGGTGGGGGGTGTTACATGGTCATGGCATCTCCAGATAACCACAACCCCATACGGGACCATCATGGACTTGTTGTTTGGAGGTTGGGGTTAATGGGTTCATCAAGATGCTAGTGCTAGCCACTTCCTTAGAGTGACTGCCCCTTTACCTGCCACATGAAAGAGAAATCTCCATCTTCATTGAGATACACCGAAACAAAAACATTACGAAGGAGAAGCCAAAAGGCATTTAAGAGCATTTAATGCGGGGTCAACTTTGTATGGTTGGGTTGCATCCCACCTACCTCTGCAAAAATTTGTAGCTGGACAGAAGGCCTCCACATCCAAAGCTAAGGAAAAAATGCCACAAAAAGCCTCTTCAACCTGCCCTCCCCAGGATAACCAGGATAAACAGCAAAGGGGATAAAGGGTCCCCTTGCCTTAATCCTCTTGATGTTTGAAAAAAACAGAGGTCCCACTGACTGATACCAAGACCCTCACCGAAGAAATGCACCCCACCAGACCCATTTCCTCCACCTATCCACAAACAACATCCTCTCTGGCTGATTATAAACCTTCTTGATATCCAGTTTACAAATCACCCCTGCACACCCACTTCTCAATTCAGAATCCAACACCTCATGAGCCACCAACACGGCTTCTAAATTTTGTCTTGCTTCCAAGAAGGCATTTCGCTACTATTAACACAACTGACTTCAACAGCTTTAATTAGATGGCCAAAAACTTTGCCACTGGCTTATACACACCCCCCAACAGACTAATCGGCTTGAGATCTCTGATGCCATTGGCCCCTCCCTTTTTAGGAATTAGAGTTACAAATGACGCATTCAAATTCATTTCTATCTCTCCGGTATCATAGTAAGGCATTCATCAACCCCATCACATCCTTCTTCACCGTGTCCCAACCATGAGAGAAAAAAAGCCATTGTCATACCATATTAATTTTTATTCTATAATTGTGATATTAGTGTTTTATTATCAAGTTTCATTAAAGAAAGAGAGGGAGATGGACATTGTTGAATAATGGACCTTGAGAGTTGAGATGTCTTTGAGGCCTGCCTTATCTATGAAAGAATTGGAGCAAGATGGTTTTAGCTGATAAAATAACCTAAGAAAGTGGATTGGAATGATTATACAAGTTAATAACATCAAGTGCAAAATATCTAAAATGCCACTACTATTTTCACAAAAAGGCAAGAGTATCTTGGACATATTGAGCTGTTGCTATTTTCTTTCATGGAATTTTAGAATCCCAATGAGAATTTTTTGTGAGGTGTTTCATTCTGCTTTGTTGATTCTGGAACTATAACCTTAACTTTAATTTATCACATTTTTGTTGGTGTTCCATCACATAGGGTCCCTCCCCGCTTTCTCCTCTTCCCGTGTTGTTTGGCATGTTTCCTTTTCTTTATTCTTTGGTTAATCAGAGCTTCTTCCTTAGAGAGTTGCGGAAAATTTCTATATTCTTTATGATAAAGTTGGACAAGAAAATCTCTTCCTGGCCTGTAGTTAATTTTTGGAAACATTATACATTTGACTGTCAATATGTATGCTTTTGTCTCCAACTACGCTGAGGTCAGCAGTTAAATGAATCTCTTATGGTTATTGTTTACATTGTTTGCCTTTAGTTGCATATGAATACTGAACTCCTGCATTTGGACCATGCATCGTGTAAATCTCAAACTTAAGGACTTTGTGAATTTTCAAATATTTTCTGGTTTAGGTTAAATGTTTATTTTCTGGTTATTTGGTTTTGTGATCTCTCTTCCAATTCATGAGGTTTCACTCAAACTTTTTACTGTGCTGTTTTTAGTACCGAGCTATGGAACTCAGGCTGCATAGGACTTATTATTGCTTGTTCAATTGTCTTTGATTGCTAGAAGCGAATTTGATTGAATCTTCGTAGCTGTCTTTGACTCTAATGTTGTAGGTGTCAGAGAAGCTCCCAGTGCCCAATGTGTTGGCAACCCATCAGCCTGAAGGATCCCAGCAGGTTATATTCTCTTTCTTGACCCCTTTTCTAATTTATTTGAGTTGCTCGATACTCAATTTGATGAGTTGTTAATGTTCGTGTATTGGCAGCCAGGAATTGCTTGATGCAATAGAACGAGAGAAGAGCTTTAGAATTAATCCATCTAGAAATACCACAATATTTCATCATCCGACCCTGGGGGATTTCGAATTACAGCAGGTTCGTAATCTTTATGCTAGTTGGGAGCTTCCCTTTGTCTTCTTTTTTCATGAACATTTCACTTGCCCTCTGAATGTATCGGAATGATTCATGTACTCTAACTTTATCTTCCAATACAGTTAGCAGTTAGCGCAACTGATACTGAACTTGAAGAGCGTATTATTCAGCATTTGGCTGCTGCTGCCGCCATGGGGAGGGCACGCCATATTGCCAGGAGGGAAGGTCAGAGGAGTAGATCATCAGCTCAGGGTCATCCACATTTTCTTGTGTTCTCAACTCATCCCAATGCGCCTCCTGTGGCTCCTGTGTCTTCTTCTCCAACTCACACTGGTGAAGGTGAACCAGCTCCTGCAGTCACTGTAGCTGGGCTGACTTCTCCTCTTATAACTGTGGGAGCAGATTCTACCCAACTGGTTCCTCAACCTTCTAGTCAAGCTGATGAGGTTTCTGCCTCAGCATATGGATCAAGTGTTCTTGCTGCCACCCGTCACGGAACTTTCTCGAACAATCAGTATTTACTATTCTTGAACTTGATTCTAAAGCTTTTCTCTTAGTTAATTTAACTTCACAAAAGCATTTTCGGCATAAAACAAAGGGTGCCCCCCCCCCCCCCCCCCCCCTTCTTTTCTCTTCCCCTTTTCTCTTCCCTTGTGGTTGCAGTTTTTTTGTCTTTGTTTATTTACAGTTCATGATGTAACTGTTGTCTTGTAGGTCTCCTACTCAGTCTTCCCAAATTGGTCAAGACAGGGCAGGACCATCTGAGTTCCAATCATTTTCAGAAACTCTGAAGTCTCGATTTAATGCAATGTCAGTGAGGTATATGGACCCCATGCTATGTGCTGTTGGTTATGAGATTTCCTTCTTTCAATTTATTTGCTTTTTGCACTTTTTTAAGATACAAAGAGTCAATTACAAAGAGTACGAGGGGTTGGAAGGAGAGATTGTTCTCCCGCAACACTAACGCAGCGGATCTTGGTTCCGAAGTTAGGAGAGAGGTCAATGCAGGCATTGCTCCTGTATCACCTATGATTGAGCGTCTTGAAATAAGAGACAATAGTAGAACCAGCAGTGCTTCTGTAGCAAACAGTCTGCAGGATGGCTCAGTTCCAGATCCAGGAAAGCAGCAGATTGCAGAGACTGGTGGTAACAATTCTTTAAATGAAGGTAGTACACAAGCTTCATCTGCCACAGGCTCTGCTTCAGTTTAGGTGTTTCTTACAGAACCAGTGCAAAGTTTTTGTCATTAAAGGTAAGTCTTGACTTCAAATTGTTACTGCATCTAATTGTGTGGATTAGCAATTCAACTCATTGGTTCTTTTTTAATTTTTGTTTTTTATTTATTTATTTTTTTTGATAAGTATAACTCATTGATTCCATTGGAATAGTTTTTTGCTTTTGGTCACAAGATGAGTCACATGGCATTGTCATTGTCTCCTGGAAGTCATGCTATCCTTTTATGTGCTTTCATTTCATATTTTGTAATTCTGTATTCAATCTGCAGCTTGCAGTCTCGGATTGACATATTTGGGTGCTCATAACCTCTTCATTTTGGTTTTTCTCCCTTCTCCAGTTTTTCATGTGTGTGCATCTGTGTTTCTTACAATCCAGATTACAACTTTGGACTTACAGATGTGGAATTTGGTCATATATCTACTTTTTTAAACCAAAAAAGAGAGCTTTTTGTTGTTATTTATGAAAGATTTTATTTCAGGGAGTGGACCTTAAAGTTTCTTGGATACAGTGATGTTTCATTACTCTTGACATGGGGCTTCTGCATTATCTTGTTAAATAAGTGAACAAAATAATTAGAATTATAATTTGCATGAGAAAGAAAATTTTGATGTTTTATTTATTATTATTATTTTTTTTTTTTGTGTGTTTTAAGCGTTTTTGCCACTTTGGTCATGCACTTTCTTATCCCTAATTAATATTTTATATGAACTGCTTAGTCATTGCAGCTTTAATTGCATCTAGTCTATATTTGATATGTTCTGTTCTTATCGGACATAAATGAATTGTCAACCATTATTAACAGTAAAAAATGATGACAGAGAATGATGCCCAAATTTTAATGAAATGTTTGTTAATATTTTTGTTGGCAAGATTGCATTAGGTTGCCAAACACTTTTTGTGAACTTACCTTCTGCTGAACATACTGTCAAACGTGAGCTTGGGACTGTCACAATCACTTAATCCTTGCACAAGGGTGAGCATTGTCCCATGGCCTGCACAGCTGCAATGTGGGTACCTGATTGTTTATAGGACTTTGACGTGTAATAATGGTCTGCAAGGTGTAGGGCAGCTTAGGTAACTAGGATCCAAGGCTGCCTACAATTGGAATTATGGTGGGCTTTGCTTATGGAGAGCTTCTAGGGGGTTTTAAGTGAGAGAACAAACAATTAGGGTTGAGTGTGGGAAGGGTTGAAATTTGGTTTATCAAAAAAAAAAAAATGTTATGATTTTCAAAATTCCAAATTGCATGATTTTCAGATTTTGCACAGTTTGAAGGCTTGAAGAGCTGCTAAATTAGGGTTTTTGTGCTTAGATTGAAGGCCAATGGGTAGGGGAAGGGGTTAAGGTTAACCTCGGCATGATCGTCTAAGGATTTTGAGCTAAAAAAGGTTCTTTTTGGCTATGTTACCTGGACTCAAGTACGGATGTCAAGTGCGGGTACATGTCCAAGTGTCGGAGTCATATAATTCTCATGTCCAAGGATATTCGGATACGGCTAGATTTCATATTTCTTAAATACTTTTTTTGTCTTTTTAAGATAAAATGGTATTTAGGGACTAAAATACAGCATTTCATGTATAAAATGAAAGTTCTATGCTTAATTTTATAATACACTATATTACTTATACATACTTATTAGATGTATATCCAACTAGCCATATCAGATCCATATTCAGACATATTCCATACCCTTATCCGATTATCAAGTGTTCGACACTGGTATTTGACAAATTTAAAAGAGTCCAAGTAACATAGCTTTTTGGAGCCTATGAACAGTAAATCAAGAATAGCATAGATGAGAAAGAAGGGAAAAAAGAGAGAAATTCTAGGAATCCCACCTAGAGCTGTCTAGGTACTACCCCAAGGTAAGGTTGCACATAGCATCACACAAAGCCACAAAAGTTTCACACAAATTTGCAAGATTAAATATGTATTTATAAATGTTGAGTTCTAATTCTACTAGGGTTATGACTTAAAAAGATTAGGAAACTTTTGACTCTTTGACCAATAGTCTATTCTGGAACTGAATAAAATCTCATAAAATGGCCCAACAATATAACTTGATTCATAAGATGACCCATGGGTGACTCCACAACATGTCTAGCAAGTTGCAAAATTATCTAATTACCCTTGATACCTAAAATAGTAAAACCTTTAAAAAAATCTGTAAAATCTGTTCAGAAGTATTCTCACTTGTAAAATATCTAAAAATAAGATTCAAATTAACCCTAAACGTAATTACACAAAGTCCTGGACACGGTACATGTAAAATTTCACATGTGCCCTTATCTTTTTTCATGTTCTACATCATTCTCCCCTACATTTGAAAAAAATCTGTCTAGCAGCTTTCTAACTATAAAATATGTTAAAATAAGACTTAAACGTAGACATAGTTATACAAACTTACAAAGCACTAGACATGCAACACGTAAAATTCTCAATTTGTCTTTTTTGTTCTTTCCATGTTTTGCATCACAAAGTCATATTGGTTTTGAGGCCATGGATTCGTGGTTTACAATAACACTTTAAGCCTATGATTTACATATTGGGAGGCTTAGGTTCCAGAGCCCTTTAATTTACAGAAACTATCTTCCCTAAACACTGTTTTTGTGCTAAGAATAATAGGAAAGACCTGTACACATATAGAGCTACAGTTATAGAGAATGTAAAATACATTTTAGTTCTATGCTTTTGAGTTTAGTTTCAAATTTAAGGAATTCCCCAACTAAATGTTCACCTTGATCACTTCCATAATATTGGTTTTCATGAATAACGAAAATGGCCATTACTGGATGACATTCCAGCTATGTCTTCTGTTCAAAAGCTAGCCCCATGAATACCCACATCTAGCAGAACGTGACCTACCATGTTTCCATTCGCATTCTCCTTTTGTTTATGTAATTGTAGCCGCACAAAATTTGGCCTATCATAAGTTGCCAATTCTCTTATAAAGCCACAAATCCTGACAAATTGAATAGTGCCATGTATCTTGTCGGATACAATCAAAGTTTGCAAGATTGGGTGAATCCCAGGCCGCCTTGTGTTGAAATGATGCAGTTTTCAAGTGGCAAGTTTTAAGCCTATCAAATTGTGCCACTTGTTCGTAGAAGACCTTAAAGGAAGAAGACAATTATTTCCTCCAATTAAATTTGGGCACGTGTCCATAAATCGTTATTGATTATTATCTCTTAGAAAATTAAATAGAGATAATTATCACAAAGCACCAAGGTTATTAGGATTCTTTTCACTCTCAAGCCTCAACTATAAATAGGGGTGACCTCCGCCAAATTTGAAAAAAAAATTCTTGATACACAATTCAAGGAAGGTAGAAAAGCTCCGTCAGATTGAAGCCCCAAAGAACTTTATGTTCAAGCCATTGATCTCAAGACAATTATTCGTGACGAAGCCTCATCAATCTCTATTATGCTTAAAGCTCAAAGATTCAAATTGAAATGTACCTTGCAAGGCCCTACAATTTTAATATCTCCATATACCAAATTGAAGGAATATTTTAATTTGATTTGAGAACAAGCTGCGAAGCCCTCAAGTCAACCCAACACAAATTCATAATCTTTTTTCTACCAAATTGAAGAAAGATAGAAGACTTCTACATTTGATTCGGGAACAAGCTTTCTAGCTCTCAAGTCAACATTCTTGAAGAGAAGAATTAGAGAATTATTTTTCTATTCAGAATATCCTAGGGTTTGTACTCACTTTCTTTAAATTAATAAATTTAGAAATTTGTGTGTACAATAACAACCTGCGTTCTAGATATCATTGGACTTAGAAAAGTTATTAGGCCTTGATGAATTCTTGGAGGGGATCACTTTTTAAAATAATGGCCTGGCCATTTCTGACTGGCTCTATGATGCATAATGAATCACAGTATCATTATTGATACAAAATTTTATTTTATTTTATACTTCCAAAAAAAAAAAAAATTATTCATCAATCACAAGGCGACTTTGGCCTGGCTGAATAACAACTACTAGGGTCTGGACTTAGGCTATCTAGTTTAAACGTCAGGTTTGTAGGAATGGAGCTTGGCTACTAAGGGCAAGCTATTGTAGAACACTTATCAAAATAAAAGAAAAAAGAAAAAAATCCACTGTAGCACATAAGCATATGAATCTACATGTATCTCAGAACCCTCTCTCTCTCTCTCTCTCTCTCTAAATCCAAGAAACTTTGACTCTGTCTAATCCCTCTTAAGTTCAAGTCTTGGATCAAAATGCAGAAATGCACCTCTTTGTCAGGGTTGGAGATGATATTATATTTAACCACTATTGGGGGACCCTTTTTTGGGCTTCCATAATAAATTGAGTTATATTCATGATTTCTCAATTTGTTTACAGTCCGAGCTGTGAAAAGATCGTGAAAGGATCAAAAGAACGTGGAGCTAGACATCAAGTTTAGAACTAAACTTGAAACAGCGTTAGGTATCAATAAAATATTTTCATCAAAGGCATTAAGGTTGCATTTATATTCATTGATTCAAGATGGAAGGATCTGGATTTGTTTGTCAAAAAATATACTTTCAATTTATATTGGATAACTTACATTTTAAATATCAGCAAATAGATGTAAGGATTTGAGAGCATTCTTATGGGTGGATTTCACATGATATGGTGAAAATAGTAAATTCAACTCCCCTATAACAAGGATTCTACTTGTACAAGAATATAAGAAAATATCTTAACTTCTAGCTTTTCGCTTAGGTCTTTATTCTAACTCTTAACAACCAATCCTCACATGCATTTGCAAGTCAAAAGGATTTCAAATATGTCCATCCAAATGAAGCTTAAAATGTGACAATATGGGATCAAGCATGTTTGTCTGTTAGTTTGTAATAGTTTTGTACCGAATGCCATAAATTCATGTCGTTGGTAACTAATTCCTGTTATATATTGATCAGTACTCACTGTAGGGTGGCATCAAATAGGATCCATAGCTGTAAACTATATCATGATTTGAGTCCATTCCTTGTACGCTGAAACAATGTGGAATACTAAACTGCATTTTGACTTTGTCGGCCCAAACTTTCATCATTCCTCCAAGCAGTGGCCCCCTCTTGGGTGCAAACCAATTAACATTTTGGCTGTTTATTGAAGCAGAGTTGTGCAATTTGATGGTGAGAGGTTGTGGAAGGGCTCATGGGGTTTTTTTGGCCCTCTTACTTTTATTTGTGAATATAAACTTCTATGTTTATGGTTTTTTTTTTGGTGTGTGGTGTTGTTTTGTTGGTTTATGAGAGCAAGCTACATTGTCAACCTTGACCTTCTTGATATTAATAGCATATGATTATTCTGGATCTTGAAAAAGTAGGCTGCCTATATTTTCTTCTGTGGGGGATTCAAATGGCGGAAACGTGGATATGAGACAAAGTTCATAAATTAATATGAGTCATCTTAGGCATGAATGTGCTCTGGTTCTTTGTATTTAAGGTGGTATGAATGTACCTGTCTATTATTAAGAATTGCAACATTGAAGTTGGTAATTATCAGAACAGCTGATGGAAGAGGATTAGTTTTAGGGTTTCATGATTGGAAACTGATTCTACTTTACTATTTCTTGCATGGAGCCTTTTTCCTGCTATTGCTCCATCAAAGTAATAGAACTTTTCCTTGCTTTCAAAACTGGGAAACGTGCGGTTAGTCTGAAGAATTTTTTTCCATTCCATTGTTCAAAGGAGGCTGATGATTATTACATATGATGGTGTCTCTATTTTCCATAACTAAGATGTTAGCTGATCCTTCCTGGTTCAAAAACTGCTGATGGATTTTTTTTTTTATGCTTTTGCAATGCATTGATTGAGAAATATCTGCCGAACTCTATTGGTGGGTGTAGCATAGAACGTTTAGTTGCCATATTAAGTACCGCATTTGTAGTTGCAGTAACTTAAAATTTTCGAACTAATTCAAGTTACCTAGGTTCAGAAACTTGCTCCATTGTTACGGAGTGTGTAATTGTTGAATTTTAGTTGCTGTTGTCATACTAGTTCTTATTCGTTTTGCTGTTTTAACATTGTGAAATACTGGTGAGAATTGTTACCTTATGATAAATATTTCTTTGATGTCAGGTGGCTAGACTCCCTCTTCTGCTGTAAGATGCTTTGCTTCTCTTTTGGCCAGTTGTAATCCCTTTTCACGCACAGAAGAGCATTGCTGGTTGTGATCTGATACAGAATAAAGTCAGTAGAGAGTCAGAGAGCTCTACAATTTGGACATTGGAACCGCTACATCACTATTGATTGTAAATTGGTTTATATCTCGAAATTATTTACGAATATATCTGTATTGTATGCTAGGTGGAACGTGCTCCTGAAGCTTTCAACATTTTTTTTTTCTTCGGGCATCTACGTGGACAAATCCCTTTACTTTTAATTTATAACACGGGTAATTTTCTGTTCCACAAATTTCTAACGGAATTTAGTTCCATGTTTTCCAGCACATATTTTGAGTACAGATCTTAGCCGGGTGCATTTTCGGTTCTCATTTCATTAGCGTGTCATAGAAATCTTTAATAAAGTTGTTATAAGAGTCCTCTTACAAGGCTCCTGTATAGGCAGTTTCGGAGGCTGCGGTTTCAATTTTATGCGGCTACCTCATTGCAATCCCAACACGGCTGTGACATCTACTCTTTTAACTGCATCTGTGGTAATTACCAAGTGCAAAAATTCCCATGTCTTTACTCTGTCTCTCTCTTTCATATCACAGGACTGCACCATGTTTATTGTACTAAACACTAGCATACCCTTCCACCATTGCTGATCATATTGCAAACCTAGAGCCACTTCTATCATTGCTGCACATCTGTGAAGTAACACTGAAAAACGTTGAACTTACAAAGCCATTTACATGTTTCCCAGGGGCCATGGAAATCAATTCATTGCTCTCTCTCTCTCTCTCTCTCTCTCTCTCTCTCTCTCGGTCTCTGATGGATTCAACTACAGTGGAAGAATATGCATGATTTGAGATCCAGAACTGGTTTATCATAGCCTCGGCCACCATGGCCAGCCATATGGGATTTTCCTATCCTTTCGCCAGTTGAATTCTTCCATTGGATGCCATGCCAGGGCATGATATATTTATTATCTGTGAATAGCATACATTGGAGCTAAGAGGGTTTGTCTCGTCAGCTTCTTGTCCTAGTCTAACTCCTCTCCGGCATTCCATTCTACATCTGTCAATATCAACCAGTCCGGTCACGGCACGGATGACAGTTGACACTAAGTCTCGTGATTCAAATGCTGCCAATTTAGTTCTAAATCCAGCAGCAGCAGCAACCTATTCATTACTAAAAATGGGGAGTATTTTACTAATTCTAGTTACATATTCCTTAGTCACTTCCATTTAAATTGGCTTCTACTCTGGATATCCTCAAATATGATTCCCCTGTTTGGTGGGGTTGAAATTCCCAAAAAAGAGATCAAAGTTTTTCCTTGGGAAAGAGTGTGATAATGCAGTAAGTCGCTCTCTAGGACAGCAATGATCAGTTTCAGTAATTTGAGAGGGAAAAAAAGTAAGGGACAACAGTGCAATGCCTGCCAAAGGCGCTCCGATGCCAAAGTTAGATTTCTGGATATATTTCGACAGAGTTTTGGCTAAAGTTTATATTTAGGTACCTTGTTAGAGAAGATAAGTTTCCCTTTTATATGGTAAGACCTCCTGGTAGTCCTAAGAAGGCGTTGCATGCATGGAGAGAGTGGGAGACGGCTATCTCTCCACGTGACAACGTGGCATTGGGGGTCCTTACTGGGGGCAGGATAGTGGGGAAAAATGGTTGTTCAACCCTACGCGTGGCACTCCTTTAGGCGTGTGTCAGAGCGAGTGAGGTAACTACTTCCTGTTACACGCGAAATCTTGGAGTTGGGAGCACGTTATTATGATTGGGTTGTTAGTGATGGCCCTTACGGGCGTGGCAAGTGAGAGGAATGATCAACACCATCCCCTAAGGTTTGCTCGGGCATGGACCTCTTGGTCGTGGTCTGCTAGGCCTTGGTCTGTTCGATTATAGCCTTCTCGGTCATGCTCTGGTCAACTAAAGCTCTTAGGGTCGCTCTTTCTTTTATGGTGTTTTTTCTTCTTTTGATCTCATTTGTGTCCCTCAAGATATCAACATGTTTGGTGCTGAAGCCTCAACCATTGTAATGCACAGTGCGCATCAGTAGCCCCCCATTCCTCTGAGTATCCCAAGCGTGGTCAAGGGAATGTCTGGTCAGTTGTTAGGGGTATTCCTGGTTGGTCCTCATCAATAGCCCCCATTCCTCTGAGTGCCCCAAGCGTGGTTAGGGGAATTTCTGGGATGACAGGTGTCACTTTGTAGGGGCTTGATGTATTTATGGCGCCATAGGCACATTTATGGTAAGGCTGGCAAGGAGTAAATGCGTTGATTGACATTCCGCCACGCATTGCTTCGCAGAACGTGACGTGACTTATGGACTGCCGATCGTTGGATTTGCGGGTGGGCGACGTAATCTAGACCATTGATTTCGAAAAGGAGGCTTTTAGCCTAGACGATTACGCCTTTTGGCTCCCACTGTGCATTACTTGAAGATTTTGAGAGGATTAACTGGATCTGTTGCTGCGCTATTGCCCGTCGCGTTGATTCATAACTGCCCTGAAGGATTCGTTGCGTGATTTGGTAAGTATTTTCGTTGTTGCTTTAAGCGTTTATGCAAGTCTTCCTAAGTCGGTTGTTTTGAGCGATTGTTGAAAGGTGTGAGAGAGATCTTTGAGTCGCTTGGGTGGGGTAAAGAACTGGCTAGGGTAGAGTCCAAGTCTAGGAGAAAGGGGTACCTAATAGGAACCATGGATGAGAGAGAGGTGCAATCATCAGATTCTGAGAATACTCCCTCTCAGGATCTGGTGAGGGTTAGGCTTGGGGCCCCTGATAGTGCATCAGCGGGTCCTTCTAGGGCCTCTGAATGGAGAACAGATCCCGGTACTGGGACGATGGTGGTGCCGGGAGTAAGAAAATTCAACTTTGCGGCTAGAAGGGTGTCCTCTATGATGACAGAGAAGAGGATGAAAAGGATTTGGAAGGAGTACCAGATGCCTCCTTCGTTGCGATATAGGATTTCGAAGAAGGGGGAGTGGGCTTACTCTGCTGGACCAAGGGAGATCTGTGTGTATGAGGCCGCCTTGGTTAACGGCCTTAGATCTGCTCTTATCAAGGAGATTATGGGGACTTTAGGGCTGGCTCTTGGTCAGCTTATGTCGAACAAGTGGAGGATTCTAGTAGCATGCTATGTGTTGTGGTAGGCGAGTAGTGATGGCAAGGACAGCCTCACACTGAGTGAATTCTTGCACTGCTACAAGATGTCAGAGCCTGAAAGGGGGTGGTGGTACTTCTCCGCCAGAAGCAAGGGTATGGTACTGGTGAAAGACTTGCCCTCATCCCACAAAGGGTGGAAAGATAAGTTTTTCTTTATCTATGGCAAAGGGTGGGAGAGCCAGCCTTGGGAACCAGTGGACGAGAAGTTCGTGCGAGTCCCTCGCGAGTGGGGGAAGCCTTCTAGGAAGGGTACGCTCTCCAACCCTGGTGTCTTTCTCTTTTATCGTTAGATTTGTAGGCCTGTAGAGCACTGATGTAGGTTGCTTGCTTTTTACCTGTGCTGCCCCCACTTTGAGCAAAGAGTTGAAGGAGAGGGTGAACCGAGCTGTCGAGCATGGCGTTACTGATGCCTGTGCCTTGGTGAATGTCAAAAATTTGGGTATGTTCTTGTTGGGCCCTGAGCCTACAGATTACGCTCTAAAGGCGGAACGAGCAAGGAGTGAGAACTTTGTGTTTTGTGTTTAACTGTGGTCTGTCATGCTCTGACGTTCATACCATGTGGCTTTTTACAGATCAAGGGGTTGAAATTCCCAAGGACGAGGAGGAGGAGATGGCACTGAACAGGAGTTTCTTAAGGAAGGCCAAGCTGACCATAGGGGCAGACCCTCCTACTCTAGCCAAGAGGTTCAAACTGGCGTCTGGCCAAAAGGCTCCTGCCCCCGCTATTGCGGAAGGGGGTAGGGGTACAGCCATAATCCTTGAGGATGACACTCCTCAATTGGGCGATACCCCTCCTATTAAGAAGGGTCTGCCTCCACCTCCCCTAGCACCTGCCACTGTAGCTAGTGTGGCGCCCCCAACAACTGTTCTTCCTCTGGGGGGTGTGCCGGAATCTTTAACCTCGATTTTCGAGAGTGCTAGCGAGGTGATAAGGAAGCTCACGAGCATTCTCGCCACTTCAGATGTCAGCAAGATGGCCGTTCTGGCATCACAACTGTTGGCTAAGGAGGCCTGCTAGGACTTGCTAAAGGTAGGGCAGTATTAACTTGTGCTTGGCACTTTGATTTTCGTTGACCTTGTGGTTACTGTTCTAGACTGTTAAACATTTTTCTGGTTGTGCGATTTCTTATTTAGGCTGCTGCCAGAGTGGTGACCCTTAGAGGCCGATCAGCAAACTTCGAAAGTTTTTCACGAACGAGAAAAGGGTCTCTGACCAACTCCGAACTGAGCTGAACACGGCTTTGGGGAAGGTAAAGGAAGCTGAGGGCAGAGCGCAGGCCCTTGAGGGCGAACAGGCAAAACTGAGGGCGGATCTCGAAAAGGAGAAGGGTCAGAAGGAGGCCTGTTAGGAAAAACTAGTAGCAGAGAAGGCTGCCCTGAAGGTTGCCCAGGACCAGATTGCAGTTTTTCTTGCTCGGCTGGAGGAAGCCAAAAAGAAGGCTGAGCGGGAGTACATGCAGGGGGAAGAGTGCCAGACGGCTTTTACCAAGATCTACATGGATGGCTTTGAAGAAGCCAAATCTCTGGTTGCTCAGGCTTGTCCTGATCTGAACCTTTCGAAGATTGAGCCCGAGGTCGAAGATGATTCCACCTCTCAAGCAGGGTCGAAGGGCAGAGCACAAGACAAGGAGGGGGCAAAAAAGGATGATGCCCAGTCCAAGGCTATCGCTCAGTCAATAGTTCTTGAAAAGGGTGACACCCAACCTAAAGCTGTAGCCTCCTCCAAGGCTCCAGAGAAGGGTGATGGCCAGCCTAAGGCTGTAGGCCCCTCCAAGGCCTAAGAGAAGGGTGATGACCAGCCCAAGGTAGCAACCCCTGACAAGGCCCTAAAAAAGGGTGAGGCCCAATCCAAAGCTGCAGCCCACGCCAACGCTCCTAAGGCCAAGTAGCTCTTTTTTTTTTTTTTTTTTTTCAGAAGTTGTTCCCTTTTGCCTTTGCAGCAACTGTGGTTTTGTAGCACTGCTCTGGCTTTTCTAATCTGTCTCCCCTTCTTTCATTGGGAATAGAAAAGCTTCATTCGCCTCCGTTATTAGAATTGCTATTTTAATTTGTAGACTTCATTACCGCTCATGGGTAAACGAACCAAAATAAACCAACCAAAACGTTGGGCTATGTTGAGATTAGGTAGGTGTAAGTGTAGGATTAGGCAGTTAATGCCCAACCCAAGTTTGCCTGCTCGGTCATGGCCTAAGCAGGCCTCCTTTTGGCACTTTGGCTTGTAGAAGTCTGCCTGCTCGAGCATAAGCCTGAGTAGGACTTTTAGCGCTTTAGCTTGTAGAAGCTACCTGCTTGGCCTAGGTCTTAGTAGGACTTTTGGGCTTTGCCTTGTAGAAGTCTGCCTGCTCGGGCATAAGCCTGAGCAGGGCTTTTTTGGTGCTTTAGACTATAGAGTGGGCATAAAAGCCTTTGCCTGCTCAGCTAAGCCTGAGTAGGACTTTTGTCGCTTCATACCTGCTTGGCCATGCCTAAGCAGGACTTTCTTACTTGAAATTGAAGTGGGCATAAAGCCTTTGCCTTTTCAGCCAAGCATGAGCAGGACTTTTGTCGCTTTATGCCAGCTCAGCCATGCTTGAGCAGGACTTTGTCGCTTGAAATTGAAGTGGGCATAAAACCTTTACCCGCTCAGCCAAGCCTGAGTAGGACTTTGTCGCTTTAGATTGATGTTGGCATAAAGCCTTTGCCTGCTTAGCCAAGCCTGAGCAAGACTTTTGTCGCTTTATGCCTACTCGGCCATGCCTGAGTAGGACTTTGTCGCTTTAGATTGATGTGGGCATAAGGCCTTTGCATGCTTAGTCAAGCCTGAACAGGACTTTTGTCGCTTTATGGTCGGGAGCCTTGCAAGGGAGATATGAGGGAGTTTGCAAGCAAAGAGAATTATGCAGAAACTCAGAAAGTCATAAATCAACTTGCAATTGTAGACATAAGTTGTGATAAATTTAGGCAAGTCACTTTATGGCATTAACAGACAAAAGCTTCCTTTTTACAATTGTGTATTCAAATGAAAGGAAATCACTCACACATAGTACTTCCTCAGGTGTTCAGCATGCCACGGGTGGGGTGGTTCTTTGCCGTTAGGGCCCTTCAGTTTGTAGGTCCCCTTTCTGGTGAAGCCCGCCATCTCGTAAGGTCCTTCCCAATTCAAGCCAAGTTTTTCGTCCTGCACAACTCTAGTAGATTGGTTGACCTTCTTCAACACCAAGTCTCCTGTCTTGTAATCCCTCAAACGCATTCGGCTGTTATGGTACTAGCACATCTGTTGTTGATATGAGGCCACTCTGATTGCTGTTTGGAGCCTTTTCTCCTCCAGTAGGTCCATGTTGACTGCCAATGCCTCATCGTTTGTCCCTGGATTGTAGTTCTAGGGCTGGGGAGGCCAATTTCTACCGGTATGACTGCCTCGGCCTCAAAGGTGAGGGAAAAAGGGGTTTGGCCAGTGAAGACTCGCTCAGTGGTTCAGTAGGCCCAAAGGACATTGGGGAGCTCCTCCGCCCATAACCCTTTTCACTTTCTCGAGCTTGGTCTTGATGATCTTGAGAGGAGACCTGTTGGTAACTTCCACTTGTCTGTTTGCTTGGGGATGTTCCGGCGAGGAGAAATGGTAGCTGATGTGCAGGTTCGAGCACAAGCCGCTAAACAACTTCCCTTTAAATTGCTTACCGTTGTCAGTGATGACCACTTTGGGTATTCTAAAGCGGTGCGCAATGTGTTTCCAGAGAAAGTTGGTCATTTTCTGCTCTGTGATGGTGGTGAAGGCCTCTGCTTCAACCCATTTGGTAAAGTAGTCGATGGCTATCACAACGAACTTGTTCTGCCCCCTACCTAGGGGCAATGGGCCCACAATGTTGATCCCCCACTAGGCGAAGGGCCACGGGCTTTGGATAGGAGTCAGCTCCTATGCGGGCTGTCTTGGAATGTTGACGAACCGTTGGCACTTGTCACACTTTTTCACGAATTCCTGGGAGTCTTTACTCATGGTTAGCCAGTAGTATGTTGTCCTGAGGATCTTGTTAACCAAGGATCGTATTCCAAAATGGTTGCCACAAATTCCTGCGTGGACTTCCTTCATAATGTAGGTGGCTTCCTCTTCGGTAGCACATCTGAGGAGGGGGGTGATGTGTCCTCGCTTGTACAGGACGCTGTTGAACATCACCTATCGGCTGGCCCTGAATTTGATTCTCCTTGCCTCCAACTTGTCTCCCGGGAAGGTGTTGTGTTCAAGGTAATCCCTAATTAATTTAGCCCATGAGTCGTCCATTTCCAGCACATTGACTTCCGGGGTTTAAATGTTTGGCGAATCGAGAGTTTCCAAGGGTACCTCGGGATTGGGTTGTTCTGAGGACGCTATCCTTGCCAACCTATCTGCTTCTTCATTCTCCAACCGGGGGACCCTTTGCAGTACCACTTTGGAGAATTTTCTAACCAAGTCTCTGGCCATCTGGCAGTACTCCTTCATTTTCTCCCCTCTGGCTTCATATTCCCTCTCCCCTGATAGTTATCTGCTCTGCCCCCATGTATCGAGCAATTCGAACCCCAGCAATGAGTGCCTCATATTCCGCCTCATTGTTGGTGGCAAGGAACTTAAATTTGATAGCGTACTCCACTTTCTGGCCATCTGGGGTGACAAAAACCATGTCTGCCCCGCTTGATTGGGTGGTGGAGGATCCATCAACATTCAATACCCAGCTGTTCTCTGCGTCCTCCAGGTCGGGTGGGGTGTCTGGGTGGGCGGTAAATTCTGCAATGAAATCTGCTGCTGCCTATCCTTTAACGGCTGTTCTCGGCTTATACTGAATGTCAAACTGGCTGAGCTCCACTGACCACTTCATGAGTCGACCAGAGGTTTCAGGCTTGTGCAGAACTTTTTTGATGGGCTGATATGTCAGGACAACGATCGTGTGAGCTTGGAAGTACGGTTGGAGCCTCTGCACTGAGTTCACCAGAGCGAAGGCTTATAACTCCATCTTTGGGTATCTTTCCTCAGCTCCTCTAAGTGGTCTGCTCTTGTAGTACATCAGCTTTTGGATACCTTCACTCTCTCGCACGAGGGCTGAGCTCACTGCCGTTTACGAAATGGCCAAGTAGAGGTAGAGCTCCTTTCATGTGAGCGTTCAGTTTAGCAGGAGAACAGAGCCCAAGCATTGTTTTAACTGTTGGAAGGCTTCTTCACATTCGCTCGTCCACTGGAATGCTTTCTTTAACGTCCGGAAGAAGGGTAGGCATTTGTCGGTTGATCTGGAGATGAACCTGTTCAGAGCTGCCACTCTTTTTGCTAGTCTCTGAACATCCTTAATCGTCTTTGGGGCCTACATGTCTAGTATGGCCCTAACCTTCTCTGGGTTTGCTTCTATGCCCCTCTGTAATACCATAAAACCCAAGAACTTCCCGAATGCACATTTGGCCGGGTTTAACTTCATGTTATAGTGTCTGAGGGTGTGGAAGGTTTCTTTCAAATCCTCCAAATGGTCGGCAGCTTGCTTGCTCTTTACTAGCATGTTGTCCACATACATTTCCACGTTTTGTCCTGTCTGGGACTTGAACATTTTGTTGACCAATCTCTAGTAAGTTGCCCCAGCATTCTTCAGGCCGAAAGACATCACTTTGTAGCAGTATAATCCTCTGTCAGTGATAAAGGCGGTGTGTTCCTGATTGCATTCTGCCATTTTGATCTGATTGGAGAGCATCTCGTTCCCGACAGTAAAGTTGACCAGAAGGTCAATGGTAGGTAAAGGGAAGTTGTCTTTGGGGTAAGCCTTGTTGAGATTAGTGAAATCTATGCACATCCGCCATTTCCAGCTCGCCTTCTTCACCATCACAACGTTCGAGAGCCAAGTTGGGTATTGTGCTTCTATGATGAATTTGGCTTGGGTAAGCTTGTCCACTTCTTCTGCAACGACCTCGTTACGCTCAGGGGCAAAACTCCTCCTTTTTTGCTTGACGGGTCTAGCCTCTAGTGAAATGTTGAAGTAGTGAGCGGCGATCTTAGGGTCTATGCCTGGCATGTCTTCATGAGTCCAGGTGAAGACGTCAGCGTTGTCCTTCAGGAATTCTCGCAACTCCTGCTTGAGCTACTGAGGAGTGCCAGTACCGATCATGATAACCCTGGGCGATTGTGTGCTGTCCACCTGGGCTGTATGGTGGAGGGGGACTTATTCCAGCTCTTCCATGGGTTCTCCTCACCTAAGTTCTTCCTCGTCTTTGACTTCTAGCTCCTCTATCATGAGGGCCTCCTTGCTGGCATCCCCTTTAAAGGATGCCAGGTAGCATTCTCTTGTTGTCACCTAGTTGCCCTTCACAGTTCCCACCCCATGCTCTGTAGGAAACTTCAATCTCATGTGATATATAGACTGACTGCCTTGAACTGATTTAGGGTCATGCGCCCTATGATCATATTGTAGGCCAAGGGGTAGTTCACTACCAGGAAGTTGACCAACTTCGTGGCTTGTTGGGGGTCGTCCCCCAGGGTGATGGGCAACTCGATGAACCCTACGGGGGTAACCCTATCGCCAGTGAACCCTACAAGGGGGGATGTCATGGGTTTCATTGCTTCTCTCTGTATCTGCAGTTGTTCGAAGGCTCCCTAGAAGAGGATGTCAACCGAGCTGCCACTATCAATGAGGATTCGTCACGTTCTGAAGTTAGCAATGATGGCACTAACCACCAGAGCGTCATCGTATAGGTGACTCAGCTCTGACGCTTCGTCCTCAATGAACACTAAATTTGGAACATCAGGTCGGGCCTTTTTGGTCGATCTGTCTACCGAGAACACCTCTACTTGCTTTGCTCTCCTAGCATGGTTCTTCCTAGCAGACGAAGACTCACCGCCACCTCTGAAACCCCAAGCAATGACCCTTATCTCTCCAATTGGGCATTGGTGTGCTGGGGCTCTTTCCGGGCTCTTCCTCTTTGTCGGTCGTGCTCTATCTTACCCCTGGCCAACAACGTATCTCCCCAAGTGCCCCTCCTTGATCAGGTTCTCTATCTGTTGCTTGAGGTTAAAATAATCATCTGTGTTGTGGCCATGATCCCTGTGGAATAAGCAGTACTTCCTTCGGTTCCTCTCCTCTGGGGGCCCCCTTAACTTCCCAGGCCATTTCAGGTCTGGGTCATTCTTGATTTCATTTAGGACGTGCTCTAGCGTCATGGTCAATGGGGTGAAACTACGTTCAAAGGCAACGAACCGGTTTCTTAGTCGCTCCCCCCTTTTTAACCTGTTACTTCTTGAGGCTTTCTTATCTCTGTCGTCCTTGCCTTCAGGTGATCTCTTCTTCTTTTCTGACAGGGAGGCGGCGCCCTCGTCGTGCTCCCGTCTAGCATTCATCGTATCATCTACATTCATATGCTTATGGGCCTTAATCATATGGTCCGCCATAGTTTTTGGAGGCTCCTTGGCCAACGAAAACATGAAATTGTGGGTCCTGACTCCGCTCATAAAAGTGGTGACTGCGACCTTGTCATCAACATCATCCACTTCAAGGGTGTCCAGGTTAAACCTGGTGACAAACTCACGAAGGGTTTCGTCTTTCTTCTGCTTCACATTAAGTAGGCTGATCGCCGGCTTCCTCTGCCGCTAGGCTACAATGTAGTGTCCAATGAACAGTTCACGAAGCCAAACGAAGAAACTAACAGTGGAGGGTTGAATCCAGTTGAACCATACTCTAGCTGCTCCTTTGAGAGTGACCGGGAATGCCCTACACATAATCTCGTCTGGGACAGCCTGGAGCTGCATCAAGGCCTTGTAGGTCTCTAGGTGGTCTAATGGGTCCTTCGTCCCATCGAACATCTCTATGGTTGGCATCTTGAACTTGGGCAGTAAGGGGATTTGCATGATTGCTTGGGTGAACCGGCTTTGTGCTTCGTCCGATAGGGCGTCGCTATTTTGGGGCAGTAACGCAGTGCCAGGGGGTAAGACGCCACCACCCAGAAAAACAGGATCTTTATTCACGAGTCAGCTGCCGTAACTTCTTTCATTCTCCAGTTGAGCTCTAGGTGGTTGTCCTCCTCCGGGGGCAACAGGGAGTCGTTGAAGCAACTCCTGGTTCTGGGTAATCAACATCTGTATGTTGGCCATGACATCGGCCATCGGAGTTTCGAGGGCTGCAACTCTGTCACTGTTTTGGTCATCCGCGACCCTGTTGGTGTTTTGATTATCCATGGGTAAGGGGATGCGTGAAGTACCGAACCTGATGACGACCATGAAAATAGAAATGAATCGTTTCCACAGACGGCGCCAACTGATAATGCAATAAGTCAGTCTCGAGGCCAACAACGATCAGCTCCGGTAATCTGAGAGGGAAAAGGAGTAAGGGACATCGGTGTGATGCCTACCAAGGGTACTCCAATGCCAAAGTTAGATTTCTGGATATATTTTGATAGAGTTTTGTCTAAGGTTTATGTTTGCATACCTTGTTGGAGAAGATGAGTTTCCCTTTTATATGGGTAGACCTCCTGATAGCCCTATGAGGGCATTACATGCATGGAGAGAGTGGGAGATAGCTGTCTCTCCACGTGGCAACGTGGTATTGGGGGTCCTTACTGGGGGAAGTGGTTGTCCAACCCCACGCGTGGCACTCCCTAAGGCGTGTGTCAAAGCGAGTGAGGTGACTGTCTCCTGCTACACGCGAAGTGTTGGAATTAGGAGCACGTTATTATGATCGGGCCATCAGTGATGGCCCCTACTGGCGTGGCAGGTGGGAGGAATGATCGGCACCATCCCCTAAGGTTTGCTCGGGCATAGACCGCTCGGTCATGTGAGGTCGTGGTCTGTTAGGCCTTGGTCTGTTCGGTCATGGCCTTCTCGGTCATGTTCTGGTTAGTTGGAGCTCTCAGGGTCGCTCTTTCTTTTGTTGTGTTTTTCCTTCTTATGATCCCATCTGTGTCCCTTGAGATATCAACATGTTTGGTGCTAAAGTCTCAACCATTGTAATGCACAGTGCCCATCAGTAGCCCCCCATTCCTCTGAGTACCTCAAGCGTGGTCAAGGGAATGCCTGGTCGGCCAGTCAAAGGTATGCCTGGTCGGTCTTCATCAGAGTATATGGTCTTATTTTCAGAAGGTATTCCAATGGCAATGGGACACCAAACAATTAAGGTGCTTCTTCATCCTCCTCAATCATCTATTTATCTGGCTCTATAAGTCAATCTCCATCCTTTGTTGTCGAGCATTATCCCACTGAGATATGCCTAGGAACCATCAATTATACATTTAGCTTTTTTTTTTTTTTGTTAGGGCTGCTCTTGGAGCCTTTTAATTAAAGAATTACACTATTGTTTACATCTACATTGAGCGTGTAAATGCGGTTTTGTAGATAGGAGCCAAACAAGAGATTTCTTTCAAGATAATTCTATTTCGAAGAACTTTCACGCGGTTACAACTCTGCTTTTTTTTTTTTATATATACTTATTTTGGTAGGGTTTCGAAAGCTTCACAAGACACTATTAAGCGAGCCCATCATCTTGATGGCGGATATCAGGGGCAGGCCATAGCCATAGCCCCAAAGTTTTTAAAATTCTGTTTATGTTCTATATAATCTTTTTAAGTATTTACGGAAAAAAAAAAAAAGTTACCTTGGCCCACTAAAATTCTAGAATTTTTACCTCGACGCCTTTAACAAAATTTCCGAGTCCACTGTTATCATCATCTTTGCAAAAAGGCTCTTCAATCTTATACCTTACGCTTTGAGAATTTCTTATGTGCAGCCTCTGTTTGCTGCAGCTCACTCCTCAAGGTCTTCAGCTTATGCCTTACAGCCTATTTGGAACTTGGGGGAGAGAAGGGAAATAAATTAAAAAATTTCCTTTCCTGTTTGCCTATGAGGGAAAGAAAAGGGAAACAAGGGAAAGGGAGGGAAAACTAAGGGACTTCTCTCTCTCTCTCTCTCTATATATATATATATATATAGATGTGTGTGTGTGTGTGTGTGTGTGTGTTGGCTTTATAGGGGTCAGCAATTAATCTTTGACTCGGTTGGGTTTTATGGGGGACCCACATGGAGTACATAACTGGTCAACCCGTGACGCTTACATGGCGCAGACTCTCATGCCCACTAATCACTTAGTGCAAGGTTCAAAGTTGCTAAGGTGTAAGGAAATAACGTTACGTCTTGTGCAGTGGTAAGCACTTGATTCAAAAGGGAGGGTAAATTGGCTTTAAACAATAATTCAACAAAAAAATTCAAATTTAAAATTTCCAACTAAATATTCAATGAAAAAATAAATATTAATCAACCAATAATATGTTGTAAATAAATACAAGTAATTCAAAACATAAAGTAAAAGAGATAGAGAGAAGAGAATACAACACCAAGATTTATCGTAATTCGACTTCAACTTCAAAATCTACGTCCACTCCTTAAGGCTTCTTCCTTGATATTTTTCTCTACTATATCTAAATCGTAGATACAACTACTAACCTTTTAACCCAGGCGTTATTGCTCCTTTATAACTATTTTTTTTTTCCAGATGTTAGTCACACCTCTCCAACTAGTTTTTACACAATGCTAGTCACACTCAATTAAATGATCCCTCACTCTAATTAGTTTTTATATAGATGCTAGTCACACCAACCTCTAGTTATTTTTTCTAGCCAGTCTCTCCCTTACAAGAAAAAAAAATAAAAGCACAATCACTCTTACTTATAAATAAATTCTCTCAAAGAATGAATATGCCAATGAATCTCTCAAAATAATACAAGATAAAATACAATGAAGCTCTCAAAAATTTTGTAAGATAAATAACACTTTGACGCATAAACTCTTATTATTCTTGTTGTTCTCCTTTGCTTTTTAAGTGTATCTCTATTTATAGATGAAAATAGGAGGATGATTTGTAGTTTTAAATGAGTTTATAGCTGTTGGAGAGCATTTAAGATATTTCTTCCTATTGAGCTACTTGCTGCTAGACAGATTTTGAATTTTAGATCAGATGTCTTCACTTTCACCTTAATTTTTTCCTTGATAACATTCGAATTTAAAATGGTTATAACAGAAAAGTTGTAGACATAGAAGTTAACTTTTCAGAACCTCAAGATTCAGGTTGATCCAATAGTCAGATCAAAAGTTATGATTAAATTACACGAGCTATCTTACAATTGGCTTATTTGAATTTCTGCACAACTATGTTAACTTGTATCAGCTTTTTTATATAACAAACGTTCGATTTTGAAAATCTCTATAAGATATGAAACATAGATATGGACGTTGTCTTTTCATATCTTTAATAATCAAAGTATTTGAATACCTGAGTCAAAAGATATGAATGAAATACTCAGGTTGTCTCTCTAGTTATTATCTTTGAATTTCTTATGCACTAAGTTTTCTTTCACCTTGTGTTTCACCCAAATAACATTTGAATTTGAAAATTCATATAACATATCAAATGTATATATGGATGCTAACTTTTCATAACTTCAAGAATCAAATCATTTGGACTTTTGGATCATACAATATGGTTAAATAATCATGACTGTCTCTAAGCTGCCATATTTTAAATTTCAAATCTAATACATCACCTTCCAGCTCATTTTTATCCCATAAAATGTTCTTTTCATGAAAATTTCATAAAACACCGTAATTATAAATTTGATTCTTCTTTCTATCCAAGTAAGAATAAGATCAATCCAACAATTAAATCAAAAGATATGAGCAAACTACTATGGCTATATCATAGGATACAGTTTCATTAAATTTTCAACCTCAGAAGAAAATTATGTCATTTAATTTTCTTTCTTGAATCAAGTTTCTTTGAAATATGATTCTCAAGAATTTAGATATTACTTTTTAAGTCTTGGTTTCTCTTTCAAGTGTTTCATAATTCTGCAAAACTTTATTATACCAACTAGACCAAGGATTAAAAGTATTAAATATATTTAATCAAGAAAACATTTATAAATCAAAAAAATTATATATAAAATTCTATTTAAATAAACTTAGGGTTAACAATATTTCTCTTTTTGATGATAACGACATTTTATTGATTACCTCATAAAACCACTTTAAGTAAAATAAATATTTTTATAAATATTTCAAGTTTAATGAAGAAGTAATAAAATAGAGATATTTATAATCTAAACTCCCCCTCAACCAATGCATGTTCTCTTTAAACTCATATATTATAGAATTCAATATCAATCAATATATTTCTCCCCCTTTGTTATCATCAAAAAATAATCATAAATAAAACTAATAAAATTTCATAGAATATAATGACATATATATATATTTTTGTCATCTACAAAATATATTTAATGTATATCATATATGCAAGACATATTCAATTCAATACCAAACATGCTTTATAAACCACAACATTTTATATTTCTCCCCCTTTCAATATCAAAAAATGCATAAGAAAAAAAAACATATAATTAAGTATATATCACAAATCAAGTATAAGTAAATTCATACGTATAACTTTCAAAGCATGTCACATTTTTTTTAAATAATAAAAAATAAATACACACACGTGTATATATATATATATTGTTGGCTCAAAGAATGTCCTAAGAGGAAAGATGAATTAGGTTCTTTTTGAAATTAAGTTGGAACCTACAGTATAAATAAAAATAAATTTCTAATTGGATGAGGATAACTACCAAGTAATATTGATGCAACTTAAGATTGCCAAAAAACACAAGTAGCGTGCACAAACATTCAGTAATTATCACACACACATTCAGTAATAAACAGAGAACAAGAGATTTACAAAGATTCGGCTTAATTCTTGCTTACGTCTTCTCTTCTTTGATCCGTCGAAGGTATTCCATTATGTAATCTTCACTTTACACAGCTGTTAGTTGCTTCAAGTGCCCAGCTCACTATTACATTCAAAGATTTACACATAATCCTTACTATTGAGAAGCTCCAATCCAAGCTCTCAATTTTACAAGTATGTTACCCAAGCTATACTCAAGTTCTAGAGGTTTACAACAACTTTTTTGGAAGTAATGAGGTTGCAATGTAACGACTATAACTCTTAGAAGTGAAGATAATAAATGTTACAATTCAATTGTTCCTCTCGGTTAGTAGCAGTTGTAGAGTAATGAGAAAGATTTAGGATTTTTGGATTTTTACACTTTAAGATCGTTGTCTCTTACCCATAAATGAGTTTGAACTCATATATTTATAGTCTCTCAAAAAAAGAAATAGCCGTTAGAGCCGTTAAAGGTGCATTAAATGCGCAGGCGGCTAAGACTGATTCAAAAATTTAACCGTTGGAGCGAATTCTCGTTGCCTATCGAGATTGTCAGCAATCTTCTGTTGGTGCCGCCAATCTGACTCTCACCTTTCTTTCGTTGCCTACCGAGATTGTTGTTGCGCTCCAGTTTTTAACCAAGTCTTTTTGGCTCAGGAAAAAACATGAAATTTTGTCATTAGAACTCATCCTCCTTAAAGGGCGTGTGCAACTAAGTTTGAACTCGAAATTGATTTGGTTAAGGGCTTATTTTAAAAAAATAGCAGTCGCCACCTAACTTGATTAAGATGAGTTAGATCACCTAAATTTAAGCATAATCTAAAGATCAAACTTAGGATTTTTGAAAAAGGTTTTGGAAAACCTCCTCAAGAGAGGGTTTTTACGAAAATGGGTTGTTTGGCAACCTTTGGAAAGTTTTAAGCCCTTTTTGAAAATAACTCCATTTTGGTCTTTCAAAAATAGAAATCTATGGTCCGGGAGTTGGTTACGTGTAGTGAAGATATCCTAAGATCATCACCCTACCCCACCCTTTTGGTGCCTACATGTCTAATCACCCTTAATTCAATCACTTGAATAACCGATTATTATCATCCACTTAGTATTCACTTTAGAATTTTGAGATCAAGGTTTGGTCATCACTTTTTAGATGAATGATGCATGATACAAGTTTTGAGAAAAATATTTGAAAACATAGAATTTGAAATAGGGATCCTGAATTGACAGAGTTTTTGAAAAAGGGACTTGAGTTGAAATAAAAGTTATGACCGCACCATTTTAGGTTGCCTTCGTATCTCATTTGGTGAAAATTAGGTCATTCATAGTTTGGGCAAGAATCTGATAAAAAATAGGCACATTAGGGCTATTTGAAGATACATTGGGGTCTTAATTTGGAAAAACACATTGGGGTCTAGTTTTGAAAAGTAGGCACATTAGGGCCTTTGGGAATTTCGAAGACGTATTGAGATCTTTAAAAAGGTTGGAAGACATTTTGCAGTCTTTGGAAAGGATGGAGGACACTTTGTGGTCTTTGAAAAAAAGAGGACTTGAGAATTTTGATTTGAAATCGGATGTTAGAGTATTTTTAGAATAGAACTTGAAGATTTTGTGAAGTGTTCTTGAAATGGGATTTTGAAGTGTTTTGAAATGTTTTTGAATATAACTCAATAGAGTTTTGAAAATTTTGAAAGCTTGAGTATGGACTTGAAAATTAGATTTGGACTCACAAGAGCTCTAATGGACTTGTCTCGAAATGATTTTTGAAAATAGTTTTCATATACCTTATGAAAGACACGTTTAATGTTTCATCCCCATTTATGAGGTTAGTCATTGAAGAATTAAACTCCTTTGGGGTTATGAGTTTTGAAGACATGTTTGAAAAAGAGGACTAGAAACTTCCCTTTGTTTCTTTTAAAACTTTAGGGTTATGGAACCTTTCTTGAATGTCTCACTTACACTTGAATAATCCTAACCATGGATGGATTAGGGTTGCTTCAAGAATATGATGTTTGAAAAGTATTTTTTGAAAAGAGTTTTTGAAAGTACTTGGGGGTTTGGAACCCTAATATGGACAACCTAGAAAGTTGTACCTAAAGTATCACCTTCTCTTGGAATCCCTAACCATAAAAGGGGTAGAGACACCTTAGAATTATGAGTTCTTGAAATCATTTTGAAAATGCTTTTCAGAAAATGTCGAGTGTTTAGCCATCTTAATTGAGACAAGTTTAAGAGAACTTCTTGAAAACATTTTTTTTTAAAATAGTGTGGGGATATTTAAAAAAGTTTTGGAGTTGACTCTTGGAAATCTTAAGAGAGTAGAATGGTTTTTGAGTTGAAGGATTGTTTGAAAAGTGATCTTTGAATTGGAGCCTTGAAGCTTACTTGTCACACCCACTCCTAATCAAGCGTCATTAATGCCGTCTTAAGACGAACGTGATCGCACAAGTCACTTACCTGTAAGCGAAACCTCAAAATAATCTAAAAGATAGAAATCTTATAGGAATAAATAACATCATATTAAATAAATAAAAACCATCTCATAATCCTCCTACATATATTATTAAGAGAACTCTTAATGCACACTTATGAATATTACAAAACCACAAAATAAACAAACTCAACAAGACTTTAATACAATGTACAACAATGTACATGACTAATAACTCAACTAAAAAGTTTTTCGAAGCTCTCCAACTCAACACCAACAGTGGACTGGACATCTCCCATTTTCCTGCAAAACAATCTGTGTGGGTGTGAGCTATATATCAATGTGCTCACAAGATAATCAAACTTATAAAGAAGGAATGATAAACATCCACTGAGTTAATCATCAATATATAATACACCATCAACAATAAAAATAATGCCTCTTGTGATGCAATATATGATACACCACATATGTGCGCGCTATTTTGTCGCGCCCAGATTTTTCGCACTCGAGGAATACTCACCCAAGCGGGAAAAATGTTGTACTCTCTCGTTAGAACTCACCCTCCTAGAAGAATGAGTGCGACTAGGTTTGAATTGAAAAATTGGTTTGAATAAAGGGCTTTCGAAAAAGATTCGGAGTCGCCACCTAACTTGATTAAAGTGAGTTAGGTCACCTAAAAACTAAGCATAATTCGAAAACTACACTTAGGGTTTTTGAAAAACAATTTGAAATATTTCCTCAAGAGAGGGTTTTTTAGAGAAAACAGGTTGTTTGGCAACCTTTGAAAAATATTTAGCCCTTTTTAGAAAAATAACTCCTTTTTGGTATTTGAAAACAGTGATCTAGGTTCGGAGGTTGGTTACGTGTAGGGAAGACGCACTAAGCTATCACCCTACCCCGCCCTTTCGGTACCTACATGTCAATCTACCCTAGATTTGCCTATGAGAGTCTTTAATTAACTACAGGTTCAACTCTATTCACTTTAGAAAAACAATGCTTGAAAACTAACATGATGCATGATATGCAAGTGCAAAACAAGAGAAAATTGAAAAGTAGATTTGGAAATAAAGTTGAAAAGAATTTGATTTGAAATTGATTTGATTTGAAAATAGATTTGAAAAGATGGAATTGAAATTGAAAAGTTTGAAAATTGAAAGTAGAAATTTGAAAATAGAAAATTGAAATTGAAATTTGAGATTTGAGAAGATTTTGAAAACCACACCCATGAGGGTGGAATTGAAAGTTCGAAAAGTATTGTGACCGCACCTTTGAAGGTTGCCTACGTATCCCTTTGGGGGAATCAGATCAGTCGTAGTTCGGACCAGAGTCCGATTGAAAATAGAAGGTTCGATTGAAGAAGGAAATTGAATTGAAAATTGAATTGGATTTGAAATTAGAAGAGGAGATTGGAAATTGGAAATTGAGGACTTTGATTTGAAAAGATAGATTTGGACTTGTTTTGGAATAAGAAGGTTTAAGAAAACCTAGACTTAGGAAAGAGAAGAGACCTAGGAAAGACTTGAGATTAAAAAAGATTGGATTGGAATGTTAGATTTGGAAGATTTTGAAAGATTTGGAAACTTGAAATTTAGGAAAAATTTAGAGTAGGAAAGTTTCGAATTAGGAAAGTGTCATTTTTGGAAAGTTTGAAATTATGAAAGTTTTGAATTTGAAAAGTTTTCAAATTAGGAGAGTTTCGAAGTTAGGAAAGTTTTGAAATTAGGAAAGCTTTCAAATTAGGAGAGTTTCGAAGTTAGGAAAGTTTTGAAATTAGGAAAGTTTTGAATTAAGAAAGTTTTCGAAAAAGGAAAGGTTTTAAGATTAGGAAGGTTCCCAAAATAGGAAAGTTTTGAAAATCGAAAAGTTTTGTTTCAAGAAAGGTTTTGAAGTAAGAAAGTGTTAAGTTTAGAAATGTTTTAAATTAAGAAAGTTTAGTTTAAGAAAGACTTAGAATTTAGAAAGTTTCAAGTTAAGAAAGTTTTGAATTTTGGAATGCTTCGAAAAAGGGAAGTTTTGAAAATAAGAAAAGTTTCGTTTTAGGAAAGGTTTTTAAAAAAAAGAAAGTTTTCATTTTAGGAAATGTTTGAATTAAGAAAGTTTTGAGTTTAGAAAAGTCTTAGATTTGAAAAGATTTTGAAGTTTTGGAAAGTTTAGAATTTAGAAAGTTTGGAAGTTTAGGAAAATTTATCTTAAGAAAGTTTTGAATTTAGGAAACTTTGAATTTAGAAAAATTTGAAATTTAGAAAGTTTAGGATTTAAAAATTTTTAGAGTTTTAGAAAATCTTGAAATTAGGAAAGGTTTGAGTTTAAGAAAGGTTTGAAAGCTTGGATTTGAAAAAGATTTTGGAAAGGGGTAGAATTAGGAAAGGGTTGAACTAGGAAAAATTTGAAAGTTGAGTTTTAAAGTTTAGGAAAGATTTTTATGTTCAAGTTTAAGATTTAGGAAAACGGAAGTTTAGGAAGGATTTGAATTAAGAAAGAGTTGGATTTTGAAATTTAAGGAAAGATTTACAGTTTAGGTTTAGGAAACTTATGGTTTAGGAAGGAATTGAATTAGGAAAGGTTTGGATTAAGAAGAGATTGGATTTGGTTTCTTAAAGAGAAGATAGGATTTGATAAGGATTTGGAAAGAGGGATTCTAGAAACCCTAGATTTGAAAATTTGTAGTTTTGACGTAGAAAAAAAGGTTTTGGAAACATGTATATTTTTTATGTGAAAACATGAGGTTTCAGAAACCTAGGTTTGGGGCAAAGTTTGAAAATCATGTTTTTGGAAAGAAAATTAGGGTTTCCTAATCGTGGGTTCTAGGGCTTGACTTGGGCTCTAAGGAAAGAGTTTTTAGAAAATGCGTTTTTGGAAACGAAGGTTTTCTAGAAGGAGAATCCTAGGGAGGAGTTTTTGGAAAGTGAATTTGGAGAGGGAGTTTTTGGAAAAAGATTTTTGGAAAGAGGGAGTCTTTGGAAAGTGTGTTTTTGGAAACATAGATTTTGGGAGAGGAGTTTCTAGAAGGAAGATTTTTGGAAAGAGAGTTTTTTAGAAAGATTTTTGGAGAGAGTTTTTAGGAAGGTGAATCTAGGGAGTGATTTTAGAAAGTGAATTTTGAGGAAAAGATTTTGGAGAGGAGTTGAAAAAGATAGTTTTGAAAAATAGATTTTGGAAGGGAGTTTTTGAAAACAATTTTGAAAAATGAGAGTTTTAGGAAAGTATGTTGAAAAAGAGATTTTTAGGAAGAGATTTTTGAAAAGAGAGAGTTTAGAAGGTGTAAAAAACATCTCACTTTCTTAAAACAATTCTAGCCATAAGAGGACTAGAACCACTTTAAGAAAGTGGTTTTGAAAACAAAATTTGAAAATATAGACCAAAATACCACTTTTAATATAACACTTTCCTAAAGCAACCCTAGCCATGGAAAGGCTAGAATCACCCTAGAATTGTGGTTTTGAAAACAAGTTTTTGAAAAAGAGATTTGGATGCAATTTTGAAAACAAGTTTAAAAACGTTTTGAAAAACAACTTTGAAAACGGTTTTTGGAAGATGCAAGACTATGATATGCACAATGCAATTTGGGGGTCGTGAACATACAAGGCTAAGGCTTCACCACATAATCAAGGGGGCCGGACCCACGTGGTCTTTGGTTAAACTAGAAGAAAGCCCCCGACACGGTGACTTTCCAATAATCCAATCCTACACATAGATCGGGAATCCCCTTGTTTCAAGCATGCAAATAAAAGGGGGGAAAGAGATGGGGGATTAAAATAGAGAAAACCCAAGTGGGTTGGAGAGAGAAGAGAGGGGGGAAGTACGAAAAATTAAAGAGGGAGCCTACCTTGTATCTTGTTTATTTTGCGCGCCGTGCAGTCTTCGGTCTTCGGTCTTGATCTTCGTCTTTCGTCTTCAAGAGTTATCTTCAAGCTTCGGGTTGCAGCTCCTCCAGTCTTCAAAAGATGGTTAAAGGCTAGTGTATGGGTATATGGGGGAGTGTGTAAGTGTATAGGAGGCTAGAGTTTGTGTATGATGGTTAGGGTTTAGTGTAGGGTGGCTAGGGTTTGGAGAACCTAAGGAAACTAGGGTTTTTGGAGGTGCTTGAGCTCTGTATATCGAATTGTGTGATTTCTAGGTTAAGTTTGCAGACCCTTTTCACGTTGAACGAGGCTCTGTATTTATAGAGGCTGGACAAAACTGGCGCCTGTTGCAGTGGCGCCAGGCTAAATTCTACACTGGCGCCACTAGGAGTGGCGCCAGGCCATTTTTTGGTTTGGCGCCACTACTAGTGGCACCAGCCAATTAGGAAAGATTTAAGGTCGGCAAGCAACGTATCTTTGACTAGATTTGGGCGCATGTACTAGTGACTACCATGTAATTTTTAGCCTGGCTTCACCAAGAGTGACTCCGGAAATCCGGGAATGATTTGGAGGAGCCGGGAATGACCCGGAAGGCCGAAAAGGAGCAGAAACACTTAAAATAGTGTCCTGGAGATATTTGACTTGAAAAATGAAGATTGGATGTGTCGAAAAGGTCGATCGGGCCTTTAGGGGCAAAACGGTCAATTGGACCGGAAAGCTGCCGGGGCGAACTCAGATTATCCTGGAAAAAGACTTGGGATCCGGAAACATTATTTAGAATGTTCCCAGAAGTTTCCGGTTTGACTCCCAGAGCCGGCGTGGTCAGAAAAGGAGACCGGCCCACTAGGGGCAAAACGGTCATTTTGTGCCGGGTTTCCCGAAACTGACTCGGAATGGTCCGGAAAGGTAAAGGGAGGTTGAGGATACTATAAAAAGTATTCTCGGGACATTACCGGTTTGATACCCAGAGCCGGTGTGGTCGAAGAAGGAGGCCGGCCCTCTAGGGGCAAAACGGTCATTTTGCACCGGGTTGGTCGGAACTAATTCGGAATGATCCGAAAAAGTAAAGAAAGATTGAGAATACTATAAAAAGTAGTCTCAGGGGGTTACCGGTTTGATACCCAGAGCCGGTGTGGTTCCCGGGGCATTTGGATGCTTAGGGGCAAAATGGTCATCTTGACCGGAAAGTCTCGGAGAAGGTCCTAAGGGTAGTCTGGTCATTTTTCACCGAAGTGAGCTAACAGACACGGGTGTTGACCTAGGTTTTGAGTGTCTCCGCCACTCTAACGGTGTGAGTATTTCCGCTACTCGGACGGGGTTGATGATCTGTGAGTATTTCCGCTACTCGGACGGGGTTGAGTATTTGGGAGTATTTCTGCTACTCGGATGGGGTTGATGATTTGGGAGTATTTCCGCTACTCGCATGGGGTTGAGTATTTCCGCTACTCTAACGGCTCTGTGAGTATTTTTGCTACTCTAACGGTTCTGTGAGTAGTTTTGCTACTCGGACCGTCTCGAGGAATAAACTGTCTCGAGAGAGGGATTGGAAAGGGGTCTTATCGTCTCCGAAGAGACGTGCCTGGATTGGAACCGTCACGAAGAATAAACTGTCTCAAGAATGGGATTGGAAAGGGGTCTTACCGTCTCCAAAGAGACGTGCCTGGATTGGAACCGTCTCGAGGAATAAACTGTCTCAAGAGTGGGATTGGAAAGGGGTCTTACCGTCTCCGAAGAGACGTGCCTGGATTGTGAGTATTTCCGCCACTCTAACGGTTTTGTGAGTACTTCCGCTACTCTAATGGCTTTGTGAGTGTTTCCGCCACTCTAACGGTTTTGTAAGTAGTTTTGCTACTCGGACCGTCTCGAGGAATAAACTGTCTCGAGAGAGGGACTGGAATTGGAATAAGAAAGGACAATGCCCCTAAAGGCATTTTGGTCATTTTGCCTCTATTTGGGCCTGACAGGCCCGCGAAGCGATGGAAAGATAGAATTGACTTGAAAACAAGTCTGGACGGAGTGTAGACTGCCGAGCGGTCAAAAATGGGGTGCTTACATATTTTGATAACATTGGCCCAATATATCGATGGCTTGTTATCAAGGATATCCTACATCGATACCTTTTAGGTTTGCCCCACGTCGGCTAAACCTTAGGTTAGTCCCACATCGACTAAACCTCCTCCGTGCAATGTAAGATATGCACACAAAATGTATTGCATGCAAATGCCATCGCATAATCCAACAATTACTACTGATGTAGACAATAACACATTCAATGCATTATGAATAAGATCATCTTATATTCCCACCTGATACTGTCTTATACACACCGTCGAGTCACTCTCTTGGTTGAACCGAAGTGTTTTGATCTGCTTCTGAACCTACCAAACACCACCACATCAAACTTTATGAAATAGATGTTACAATTTATGACTATAGCTTATACACCTTAAACATGTAATTTAGAACATCAATAATGCATTAGAACTCAATAGGATGTTAAACCCTTCCCCAATGCAATGTAATATCAACTTTAAACTACAATGTCTCACAAGTTACAAGAAGTTGAAGTACCAACTTTATATCACTAGAAATATATATGAATATACTTTTCGACACTTTAAACGGTGCATCAATCCGAGTTTTCTAGAGAAAGTTATGGTCATTTCACTAAAGAGTGCCAAAGCTGTCGGAAAGAGTTCGCTGGGGCGAGAAGGTAGCAAGACTTACTAGATAAGTTCGCTGGAGCGAGAAGGTAGCAAAAAGGTAGCGAGACTTGTTGGATAAGTTTGTTGGGGTGAGAAGCCAGCAAGACCTTAGCGAGATTTGCTGGACATGGCTCGAAATGGCTTCCTAACCCAAGGTTTCTCCACTTCAATCCACCACAACACTTCACATAAGCTCACCAAAGACTCTAAAATGCAACACCAAGCTAGAAGTAAGATTAAAGATAACCAAGAACATATTCACCAAGATGAATCAAGGCTTTCACCATGAAAGCCCTCACCCCCTTTCCTCTTCAATCACTTCAATTCTCACCTTCAAAGTATGAATTGATATGTTAACACACACAATCAACAAGTATGCAATAAAACAAACATAAACATAAGATCTCTCGCCTTCAACAATGAAATCATAAGCTTCTGCTTTAAATTTCTCCTCTTCTCTTCTTTCCTCTTCTTTTCCTTTCTTTTCTCTCACTTTCTTTCTTGCCAAACAATTTTACTACACAAGCTCCTCTCTTCTCTCTCCTTCCCTTGTCTTGAAGACAATTATATATACAAAATATATCTATCATTCCACATGTCACACACACACACACACACTTGCTAGCAACATTAGTGAAACACACACCTCTCACACATGAAGCACACACCTAGGTGTCTTAGGGTTAAACCCCCACCTAGCACCTCCTTGCTTCCTTAATCCACCCCTCATCCACATGATTAACATAATTAATCATACTTATGATAATTAATCATGATTAACATAAGCTAAGCATGAAGATTAATTAAGCTAATTAATCATGAATTAAGTTCACTAATAATGCTTAAAAACATGATAATCTCTGAAATGCAAGCCCTCATTAAACCATACTAAACAATCACATTGATTAAAGATAATCATGCACCATAAACATACTATTAAGTTAAGCATGATGCTAACCAAATTAGGGTTTTACATTACTAATCTAAGTTGGGTTGACCTATGGTTAACTAACTCGGGTTAGGTTAACCTAGAGTTGGCTAATTAGGGTTAGGATGACTTATGGTTAACTAACTTGGGTTAGGTTAGCCTAGGGTTAAGGTAGACTAGGTTTAGTTATAAGGTAAGGTTAACCTGGGATTTGGTTGTCCTAGGGTTAAGTTAACCTAAGGTTAACTAACTAGAGTTAGGTTAGTCTAGGGTTTGGTTGTCCTAGGGTCAAATTAACCTAGGTATGAAAGATAGTTTTAGACTAGGGTTTGAACCTAGTGGTTTTGGAGGGATGGTTTTATGCATTTTTTTAAATTGGTTTTGGAAAATAAATCATGTTATGCAAAGGCCTTTTATAAACAACCCTTTTGAAGATCATTTCCATAAAAATTGACTCTAGTCAAGTATATGGTTTATATGGTTGATATTTGAAAACCATTCCGAAGAAGGTTTCCTTAGAACCATTATAACCTTTTATCTTGAAAAAAGTAAGAACTTTGAAAATCACCATAACAATAACAACTTTTGGAAAACTATTTTTAATGCAAAGATGGAGATAATGAACTTTTGAAAATCATGTTGAAGTAGAAGGTTTTGAAAACTATTTTTAGAAGAAGAAACCATTCTAACAAGTTGGGGTTCCTATGGCCAACGGTAAGAGAGACCATTCAAGAAAGGGTTCCATAAAGTCATTCCAACCATCAGACTTGTAAGAATAGAAACCTTAGAAATCGATAAGTTTGAAGATCATTTTTATGCAAGTTGAAATGTAAGGATGCAAAAATGTGAGTTAAGGGTTAATGGAGAGCTTTTCTAAGGCATGGTTACTTAAGGTCTTATCCTAAATTTTAAGGGACCAACTCTTAGAACCACTTTATAAGAGAACATTGGAATAAGGAACTTGAAAATGACATGAAAATGAAGATAGTGTAAATTTTAAAAAACATGGTTGTAAACATGAAAATAAAGCCAAGTACACAAAACATGAATAAGATAGTCATATGCAAAAGGGGGTCATGAATTCAAACAAGGCTTGGGGGAGGGGGGGTCACACCATATAATCAAGGTGCTCCAAGGCCATATCATCTTAAAGTAAACTAGTGAGAGATCCCCTTACTCGGTGGCTCTCACTAGCTTTCCTCTAGGCCTAAGTTAAGAGCTCTCTTGTCTCAAGCATGCAAGAATGAGGGGTATAAGATAGGGATTAAAATAGAGAATAGCCTAAGTAGGTTAAAAGGGAGAAGAAAGGAGTGGGGGATGACAAAAATGTAAAAGGAAATACCACATTTTGCCTTCAAACACTCTTAAACTTCATTAGATGCTTTACTTTGAGCTTGGATGGCCTTGGGAGGGGCTGGAATAAGGTCTTCTATGGCATGGAGGGCCTTGTGGGTGAGGTGTATGGGCTAGAGTGAGGTGGAATACAACCTAAGTGTTTGGAGGGGAGAGATATATGGAGGGTTTCGAATTTCTAGAGTTGTTTGTGCAAAGTTTTGTTACAATTTTTTGATTCTGGAATATGCAAAGGGGAGGCCTATATTTATAAGCAATTCTGGAGAGACCTGGTGCATGTAGTACATACACCTGTATAAAATTTGCCCTGGCGTATGTGTTACATGCGCCGGCACTGTTTCATTGGCAAAATATCATGTGGCACCCATTGTACTGGCTAAATCTTAAGGGCTAAGCGAAGTTTGATCGATTTAATCAAAATTTGGGCACATGTAGCATACGCTCCGTCGCCGGGAGTGTTCGTTTAAATTTTACCTTGATAATTGCGCTAACCAAAAAGGTTTCGGGAAAATCGGTTGCATTCACGGTGTTCTCCTAAAATTTCTTGTGAACTTCTGAGTTTTCGAAAAGCTTGAACAGTGTTTGGAAGTGTAAGATATCATCTCGAGAAACGTGCATGAAATCACATTTTTACGGAGCGTCTATGATACGCTCCACGAGGGTTCAAAAGTAGCTGTTTGTGTGTCTTATGATCAAGGCCTTCGAGAAGTGATCTCTCCGATCGAACCGTACCGATGGAAAGTACTCTACAAATACTTTTGAGAATTCCCTAATTTACACGTTTCTCAAGTCGTTTGACAATGCGTTATAATCAAGGAATTAGAGAAAAAGTCAATATTGGCAGAGCGTTTATGAGACGTTCCAGGGGTTCTGAAAGTAGCAGTTTTTGAGCCACGCGATAAGGAGCTTTGGGAAGCGATCCATCCAATTGAGCCGTATCGATGGAAAGACTTATGAACGAGCTTTTGAGAATTCTCTAGTTTATGCATTTCTCAAGTCATTTAATGGTGCATTATAACTAGGGAATCGGGAGAAAAGGTAATCTTGGCGAAGCGTTTGCAAGACGCTTTAAGGGGACTTTTGAGTCAAGAGTGTTCAATGTCGTTAGATTCACCTTGGGTTAAATAAGAGTGTATGATGGGACCCACTATTCAATATTCTAGGATTAGTGTAGTTTCGAGACGCGTTTGGGTCGTCAAGGGCAAAACAATCATTTTGATCGGGCTCGATTGAAAAGGTCAGGAATGAGTCAGAGTGTTGTGTTAAGCATGTTGGGTCATTCAGGGATGATCCTGGAAGAGTTTTTTCACTGTTTGGTGGGATTTGTATTGCGTTGGGGCGTTCAAGGGCAAAACGGTAATTTTGGCCGGAGTTGACCAGAATGAGACCGAAATTAAATGAGATGGCATGTTGAGTACACCTAACTATTTATGTTCACTTTGGAAAGGTGGACTTACCGTCTTGAGGAATTTTGAACTTTCTCAAGATATACTTAGAGGACCAAGAAGCAGGTTTGGTCATTTTTCACCGAGTCAGGCTAGTCGGCACTAGTGTTGACTTAGGTGTTGGTTCCCGAGATTGCCTGGTCTCGAAAAATTACTTTTGTGGTGTTGGTCCTTGAGATCGCCCGGTCTCAAAAAGCTACCTGGAGGTTGGTATTTGTTTTTGGAAACGTCTGGTCTTAGAAAGCTACCTATGAGAGTGGTATTGGTCTTCGAGAATGCTTGGTCTGGGAAAACTATCAAATGACGAACATTCTACATTGGCAAGCTAGCAAGCACCAAAAGTGAACCGTCTGGAATTTGATAAGGTGCTGGCCCCCAAGATCGCCCGATCTCGGGAAGTTACCTAGATGGTGTTGGTTTACAAGACTACCCGATCTCGGAAAGCTGCCTGGAATGCCTATGGGTATGACGGTCTCTGTAGTTTCATTTGGGCCTTGTGGGTCCAGAAAGTGACTAGTTGATTGGATTGGAGTTTGAAAGACCTATCTTGGGCTTGTATGTATTGTGGTGTTTGAAAACTGGATTCGGTCGGGCCAAAGATTGCCGAGCAAGCAAGAATGGGGTGCTTATAATTGTTAGCAATTGTTTCACTGGTGTCACCAATCTTGGCTTGCCACTTTTTTTGTCATTGGCATTTAACAAAAAATGCTAGCATTCTTTATCTCATACTACTACTCCGTCTTTGTACTTCTTTTGCCATTTATTGTTTTACAAGATTGTCAGCGGTCTTTATCTTGTACTGCCAATTTGTCTCTCTGCTTCTTTTGTCGTTTTTCTTTTTTACAAGATTGTCAGTAATACTTTGTTAGTGTCAGTAATCAAGTTCTCTATTACAGTTGCTGTTGCTATCCACATATGTCTTTTATTCTTTTTGCCAACCAGTCTTCGATGGTGTTAATATGTTTGAGCTCTATTGATCTTCTTGATAGCTTTCTGAACTTCTTAAGCATGTTTATCCTTTGGTAGCCCTTTGTTCATCCAACTGTTTAGAAATCAACAACCTACTTATGCTAATGAAGACTTTCACTCTGTCAGACTATTAGGTGCCATCAACCTTTTGTATTGTCAACAATCTTTGATTTGCTCCTCTTATTAGCTTTTTCCACAATCCTATAAGGATAGCTTTCTCAAGCTTCATGTTGCTTTTAATGAATGGATATGAACATGAGAATCAAGGGTCTTCATTGGCCATGGATGTTATTAATCACATGTATATCTAAACCAAAATTCTTCTTCTGCAGATATCATCACTTTGATTAAGGTGTTGCAAATATTGTTTTTGTCACAGTCTTCACATGTGCCATAAATAGTGTTGACACTCTTATGAGGTGCTGAAAATATCTTCGATAGTACTCCACAGTTCATGATTACCCATAAATTTGAATAGGTTTTATCATACTAAGTTGCATACTCAAGTTAAATACATTAGTTCATAATGACTAGGTTTTATTTTCATCAAAATCATCTATCAACTATAGAGATCAACACTTGGGTTAACATATATATATATATATATTAAAGTTTTTATTTCTCTATCATGTAACATCAATAGAGTAACATACCTCATCTTTTTTCTTTTACCATTAACTATAGGTTGGCAACTTCATTATCACTCTCATCTTCATTAGAGTTACTTTCTTCACTATCACTCCAAGATATCATCACGTTTTTTTTTTTCTTTTAGCCTTCTTTTTTACCTTCTTGAGCATTGGACATTTGAATTTCATGTGGCCAGGTTTCTTGCATTCATAATACACAATAGCATCATTTTTTTAGAACACATTTTTACGTTGCTTTTTCTTTCTTAGAAACCTTTTGAATTTCTTTGTGATCATACCAAGCTCCTCATCTTCATTGCTAGTCTCTCCATCGTCACTATCAAATGTGGAGAAAATGGTGGATGATTTCAATGCTATGCCTTTCTTCTTTTTGATTTCGTCATCATCCATTCTCATGGTAAACTCGTGAGTCATGAGTGAACTCAATAGCTCATCCAAGCTAAGCTTTGTGAGATATTTGACTTTTTGTATGGTGGTGACTTTTAACTTTCAATTTTTTGGTAAACACCTAAGAATCTTTCTCACCAATTCAACATTAGTATAAGTTTTGCCAAGAAATTTTAAAGTATTTATAATATCAGTGGATCTAGTAAATATGTCAGAAATTGACTCATCATTATCCATTTTAAACAATTCATATTTATGAGCAAACTTGCTAATCTTAGATTCTTTGACTTTGTTGGTCCCCTCATGTGTGACTTTCAATTTATTCTAGATATCTTTAGCCGATTCACAAGTAGATATTCGATTAAATTCATTTGTATTAAGAGTACCATAAAGAACATTCATAGCTCTAGCATTTAATTGAACACTTTTCATATCACTAGCATTTCATTCACTTTCTTCCTTAAGCACATTTTTCCCTTTTACAATCTTAGTTGGCATATTAGGACCACTAACAATAACTTTTCATAACTCATAATCAGTAGCTTGAATATATATTCTCATTCTAACTTTTCAATAGTTATAATTTGTGGCACTAAACAATGGTGGTTTATTGGCCAATTGTCCTTTAGCAAATGAAGTACTAAAAATAGTTGTCGTAATTTACTCTAAGACGGTTAAGTCCACTATAATAATTCAGGCTCTGATACCAATTGTTAGTCTAGGTGGCAATCAGGTGAATTGGGTTTAAACAATAATTCAACAAAAAAATTTAGATTTAAAATTTTCAACTAAATATTCAATGAAGAAATAGATATTAATCATCCAATAATATGTTATAAATAAATGCAAGCAATTCAAAACATAAAGTAAAGGAGATAGAGAGAAGAGAATATGACACCAAGATTTATCGTGGTTTGACTTTAACTCCAAAGTTTACGTTCACTCCTCAAAGCTCCTTACTTGATATTTTTCTCCACTATATCTAAATCGTAGATACAGCCACTAGCCTTTTAACCCAAGCACTAGTTCTCCTTTACAACTTTTTTATTTTTCAGATGCTACTTACACCCCTCCAACTTGTTTTTACACAAGTGGTAATTACACCCAACCAAGTGATCCCTCACTCTAACTAGTTTTTATACAGATGCTAATCACACCCAACCTCTAACTATTTTTTCTAACTAGTTTCTCCCTTACAAGAAAAAAGAATAAGAGTACAACCACTTTTACTTGCAAATAAATTCTCTCAAAGAATGAATATGCCAATGAAGCTCTCAAAATAATACAAAATCAAATACAATAAAGTTCTCGAAGATTTTGTAGGATGAATAATACTTTAATGCACAAACTCTTGTTGTTCTTGTTGTTCTCCTTTACTCCTTAAGTGTATCTTTATTTATAGATGAATATAGGAGGATGATTTGTAGCTTCAAATGAGTTTATAGCCATTGGAGAGCATTGAAGAAATTTCTTCCTGTTGACCTACTTGTTGCTAGACAAGTTTTGAATTTCAATCAGATGCCTTCACTTACACCCTAATTTTCTCCTTGATAATGTTCGAATTTGAAAATAGCTATAAGAGAAAAGTTGTATACATGGAAGTCAGCTTTTCAGAACCTCAAAATTCAGGTCGATTTAATGGTTAGATCAAAAGTTATAATTAAATTACGCGAGCTTTCTTTTAGCTGGCCTATTTGAATTTCTACACAGGTATGTTAACTTGCATTAGCTTTTTCATATAACAAACGTTCGATTTTGAAAATCTCTACAGTATATGAAATGTAGATATAAATGTTATTTTTCCATATTTTCAAGAATCAAAGTATTTGAATCTCTGAGTCAAAAGATATGAGTAAAATACTCAGGCTGTCTCTCTAGTTGTCATCTTTGAATTTTTGCTGCACTAAGTCTTCTTTCACCTTATGTTTCACCCATATAACATTTGAATTTGAAAATTCATATAACATGTCAAATGTATATATAAATGTTATCTTTTAATAATTTTAAGAATCAGATCATTTGGATTTTTGGATTAAACGATATGATCAAATAATCATAACTATCTCAAAGTTGCCATATTTTGAATTTCAAATTCAATAAGTTACCTTCCAGTTCATTTTTGTCCCATAAAACATCATTTTCATGAAAATTTTATAAAACACCATAATTCTAAATTTGATTCTTATTGCCATCCCCATAAGAATCAAATCCATCAAACGGTTAGATCAAAAGATATGGACAAACTACTATGGCTGTATCATACGATATAGTTTTATCGAATTTTCAACCTTAAAAGAAAATTATATCCTTTAATTTTCTTCCTTTAATCAAGTTTTCTTAAAACATGATTATCAAGGATTTAGATATTATTTTTCAAGTCTTGATCTCTCTTTTTAAGTGCTTCATAATCTTGCAAAATTTTGTACACCAATTAGACTAAGGATTAAAATAATTAAATATATTTAATCAAGAAAACATTTATAAATCAAAGTAAGTTATTATCAAAATCTTATATAAAATTCTATTTGAATAAATTTAAGGCTAACAACATATATATATATATATATATTTCATTCTACTTTGTCTTTTCTTTACAAAATAATATGGAAGAAAAAATACTTTTCCTTCCTTTCCCTTCTCTCCCTTTAAGTTCCAAGTAGGCTCTTAGTTTGGCGGTTGTTTTGCTGCTATTCTTGTTTTTTTTGTGATTTCACCTAGCAATTTCTATCTTGCAAACTCGTACCATTTGTCTCTCTCTATTATGAAAGAAATTCTTATTATTTGTAAAAAAAAAAAGAAAGAAAAAAAAACCAGAGAGATGATGGAAGAAAGTAAAAGAGAAAGATGAAACAAAACCTTTTCAAGGGTGCTCATGATATTTAATTAATCGAAGGATATAACGGGTGGCAAGATCTCTAAGCCAGTCTAAGGTGAAACTTTAAGTTTGAAAATATCTCTTTTTGGCCAACGGCATGCAAAAAGAAATCCAAAAATTAATGTGCATTAATGGTACCTGACATATGTATCTTAACATATAACTAAATAAATAATGAGATTGTCTGTTAGAGTATAACAATTAATTAGTTTCTTTGTACATTATGAGTTTCTTTTATCTTCTATTTTTTATTCAATACTTCAATTCTCATTGTATATAAAGTAAGAGTGGATATTGGCTAGCCGGGCTTATACTAAAATTTTTTCTCATTAGACTTAAAACTAAATTCCAAACTCGCTTAAAATAAAATCTAAATTTCCAAGCCCGGCCATTTAACCTTAAAAAATTTGTAATGAATATTTTTTCTTCAAAAATAATGTCAAATAATAGGACAACTAAATTCATAGATTATTAAAATACAAGAGCATATTATTTTGTAGCTATTTCAGTCAAACTGAGTTTTAAATACAATTTTCAAGCCCACTCGTTAATCTAATCGGGAAAAAAAAAATCAAACCTTATAAAATGATAGATAGACTCAGGCAAGTCATCGATTTCGTGATCACCCTTAATATAAAGGCTCTCTTAAAGTAAAAACACTGCACAATGCGTTCTGGTACTAATATTATGTTATTTGTTGGAGACTTCTTCTGATTCTTCTCTTTATGCTTTATTCTATATAGTGCTTCTAACTTTGTTCATGCAAAATTGCTAGCAGCCAACCAATTAACTAAAGAAAATTTAAAAACACAAACTACACCTCGAATTATTTGGCTGCTATATTACCAATATCACCATATCTCGTCTTGATACATATGACAGAATATGATATCGGGAGAATTGGTATTACATTGCAGTTTTGAACTGATTTATTTCCATTGCCAAAATAGAAAGAACGAAAACCCAATTTTACAAAAAGTTCGGTGGAGGGTTTATTAGTCAAGCATCTAAAAATAATATAGATTGAAGAAAACTAGTCTTTGGATTTTTATATAAGATAATGCAATAAAAAATAAAGTTGTTCCATAGGTTATGGTGATGATGGTTTCCCGACCAGATCGAGGACCGTATTATCTGTCGATCGGTACCGACCAGACCACATCTTTCTCACGTCATCTGGCCTTTGCCCGACCAGGTCCCCCAATGGTTCGTCCTCGACCTCCTTAGCAGAATGGACTCTCGAAAGGGCACTCCGATCTGGTCGGCCCCCGACAGTGTCAATAAGGCCCACACCTGATACCGGACACCCTGGCATACACTAGGGTTGTGGGCGTGGTGTGTACCAGCAACAATCGTCATGCCTCTGACACTGTTCTGACACACCCCACCTTGGAGTGTAGAGAAGACCCTCTCGAGTGTCCTGTCACAGCTCTGATCCCCCAACGATAGGCCAACACGTGGAGAGGCCTCCCACTACCCCCATGCAGGCATACAAGGCCAGACGGTCAATCTCTCTAGGTACGCTAAGACATAACCCAAAAGAAAACCCTAAGACTATTTTCCATCTGTCAACTTCATTCTTTGAAATCTAACTTGAACACCGGAGGGTCTTTGGCTGCTACCACACCAGTGGGTTTAGTGCAAGAGATAACCGACTAGCTGGCAGGGAGCTTAACTCGGATTTGGGGGCAAGACACCACGAGTTAGCTGCATCATCAATTGGCGCCATCTATGGGAACGACTATCCTCGTGGTGTTTCATGGTCTTGACTAGGCCTGGGATTAGCACCCTCTCTGAAGGAAACTTGATGGCCGATTCCAGCGCAGAAAAGATAGCTGCCTTGGAGAAGACAATGGCCGATATAATGGCCAGCATGCAACAGTTAGCCCGTCAAAATGCAGAGTTGCTTCAACGAACACCTGTCCCTCCAGTAGAGATTCCATCGCTGCCCAACCCGCCGGCGGCAGAACAAGAGGAGAAGGAGGTTGACGAGGAGCCTTCCATTCGCCCCAACGGCAATGAAAACGACAACGGAGGACGGGTTGAAGACCCTCTCCTCCGCCGTAAGCCCCACAACGAAGAAGTGCAAACCAGCCATGCCGTCTCGTCAAGAACCGAGATAGTAGGAGATAAACCGGAGAGTTCCCATGCATGGGACGAACGATGGAGGGCCATGCAAGCTCAAATGGCAGGAGTTTCGGCCACTGCAGAAGCCAAAGCCCCAAACACCATGGACGCCCTCATTAGCTGGACAGCCTCATCGTTCACACAGAAGGTGATGGACTATCCACTCCTCCCGAAGTTTAAAATGCCGACTTTGGACGCGTTTGATGGATCCAAAGACCCAATGGATCACTTGGAGACGTTCAAGGTGCTCATGCACCTGCAAGCAATACTGGATGAGATCATGTGCAGAGCTTTCCCCGTCATGTTAAAGGGTTCGGCATGAACTTGGTTCAACAAAATCAAACCGGCGACAGTCTCCACCTTCAAGGAACTTAGCAAGCTCTTTGTGAGCCATTACATTAGGGCACAGAGGCAAAGGAGGTCTGCAGCATACCTGTTGACTGTGAGGTAAAAGAAGGAGAAGACGTTACGGGAGTACGTGGGGAGGTTCAACTAGGAGACTTTGGTCGTGGATGATGTGGATGACAAGGTGGCCATCACGGCATTCATGAATGGCTTAAAAAGTGGGAAGTTCCTCTTTTCCTTATCGAAGAAGCCGCCCCAAGACATGGCCAAATTGATGCTTGTAGCTCAGAAGCACATGAATGTCGAAGATGCAATGAGCGCCAAGCGGGACAATAACAAAGGGAGTGGCTCGCACGTAGAAAAGAAGTGGTCAGGTGGAACCTCGAATGAGGAAAGGGAGACGAAGGCGAGCAGAACAAGTGACCGGGCAAGGAGCCAGGGAGAAGAAATACGCGAGCACTATCGCGATCTAGACCAAACATTCACCCCACTCACGATAAAGTTGAAAGATGTCCTAATGGAGATCAAGGACGACCTGGACCTGAAATGGCCTGAGCCTCTAAAGATGCCCTCGACCATGAAAAACAGGAGGAGATACTGTTGGTTCCACCGCGATCATGGCCATGACACGGAAGACTGTATTGACCTGAAGCAACAGATTGAGGATCTGATCAAACGGGGAAGACTCAGTCACTATGTTGCTGGTCGAGATCGAACACGGGGAGAACAACGCAGCCTTGCACGGACAGAGACTACCACCCAGCCCACTGGGGAGATAAGGGTCATTGTAAGAGGATTCGCTGGAGGAGGGGAGTCCTCTTCAGCACGGAAGAAGCATGTTCGGGACATCCAAACTAAAGCAGAAGTAATGCTGGTCGGGGTTGCTAGCAAGAAGACGAAAACCAAAGGCCCTATGATTACCTTCACCGAAGAAGAAGCTGGTGAGCTACACCAACCACACGACGACCCTTTGGTCATCTCCGCGATGGTCTCCAACTTCAAAACTTGGAGAATCTTGGTCAATAAGCTCAGCTAACATCCTGTTCTGAGGGGCCTTCGAGAAGATGCAGATCGGACAGGATAAGCTAAAGCCAGTTAACTCTCCCCTGGTCGGCTTTACAGGAGACCGGGTAGTCCCTCTCGGGTCCATCACCTTACCAGTAACCCTTGGGGAGGAGCCACACCGGGTAACAAAAATGGTCCACTTCTTGGTCGTGGACTGCCCATCTGCATACAACGCCATCATTAGCCGGACTGCTTTGAACCAGTTCAAAGCAGTCACCTCCACGTACCATCTCTGGATCAAGTTCCCCACCGACACTGGGGTCGAGTGCGCCAGGGCCGACCAGAAGGAGGCACGAGAATGTTATATGGCTTCCCTGAAAGGGGAATCCAACCAAGAGACCCTGGTCATCGAAGAACTCGAACCAAGGGACGAAGAAGAGGTCAGGAGGGGCGAGCCAGCAGAGGAGCTCGAGGATGTTCTAGTCGAGGCCCAAAAGCAGAACAGAACAGTGAAGATCGGGGCTGCCGCACCCGAAGAGTTGAAGCAGCAGCTGTAGAAGTTCCTGAGGGACAATGTTGACGTGTTCGCCTGGTCTCACGAGGATATGCTTGTTATTGACACGTGAATAGCAGCTCATTATTTGAACATTGACCCTGAGGCTAGGCCAGTCAAGCAGAAGAGAAGGAACTTTGCGCCGGACAGAAATGATGCAGTTGCTGAGAAGTCCAATGGGAAATGGTAAAGAAGTCCATTACCCCATGTGGCTCTCCAACATGGTCATGGTAAAGAAGTCCAATGGGAAATGGCAAATGTGCGTTGACTTCACCGACCTAAACAAAGTGTGCCCAAAGGACAGTTTCCCCCACCAACCATCGACCTCCTCGTCGACTCTACCGCAGGGTATGAAATGCTAACTTTTATGGATGCTTTTTCAAGTTATAACCATATCCGAATGGCCGAGCGTGACCAGGAGCATACAGCCTTCATCACAAGCCGGGAGCTTTATTGCTACAATGTAATGTCGTTTGGACTAAAGAATACAGGGGCAACATACCAACGGCTGGTCAACCTCATGTTCAAATCACAGATTGGGCATAATGTGGAAGTTTATGTAGACGACAGGTTGGTGAAAGCTAGGAAGCCGCCAATCACGTAAACGATCTCGAAGAGACATTCCAAACACTCCGCAAGTACCAGATGAAGCTCAAACCCGCCAAATGTGCCTTCAGCATGGCCTCAGGAAAGTTCCTCGAATTCATGGTCTCACAAAGGGGAATCGAGGCGAACCCAGAAAAGATTCAAGCTATCATTGACATACAATCGCCTCGGACGACAAAGGATGTTTAGCGCCTGGCCGGACATGTCGCAGCTCTGAACAGATTTATCTCCCTTTCCACCGATAAGTGTTTTTTGTTCTTCAAAATCTACAAAAGGCGTTCGAGGAGTGTGAAGTGGCCTTCGGTCAACTCAAACAATATCTTAGCTTAGTCTTGCTGCTTAGCCAAATTGTCCCGGGGGAGGAATTATTTCTCTATTTGGCAGTGTCGGCGACAGCAGTGAGCTTAGCTCTTGTCCGAGAAGAAGGGGGGATCCAAAAGCCAGTGTACTACACTAGTCGCGCCTTGCGTGGAGTAGAAAAATGGTACCTGAAGATGGAACTCATGGCCCTCACGCTGGTGACCGCCGCTAGGCGCCTAAGTCTGTACTTCGAAGCCCAGACCATCGTGGTGCTCACCGACTAGCCCTTGAAAAGCATTTTACACAAGCCTGAGACGTCGAGGCGCTTGGTGAAATGGTCCGTTGAACTCAGTCAGTTCGACATCCACTACCGACCTCAATTGGCAATCAAAGGGCAGGCTGCTGCGGATTTCATCACAGAATTCACTAACCCCCCCTCTGCCACCCCTAAAGTCGACCTCCCTAACAGCCACTGGGTCCTGAATGTCGATGGTTCTTCCACTCATGATTCTAGTGGTGCCAGAGTGGTCCTCGTCACCCCAGATGGCTACAAGATGGAATATGCTCTCCACTTTAAGTTTCCTGCACTAACAACGTTACTGAATACGAAGCACTCATTGTCGGTCTCAGAATGGCTCGGCGAATGGGGGCCAAATAGATAGTGGTGCGAAGCGACTCTCAATTGGTGGTGGAGCAAGTCCGGGGAGAGTATGAGGCTAGAGAAGACAACATGAAGCAATACTGCCAAGTGGCGAAGAGCCTGGCTGGGAGATTCATGAAGATCCTACCAGAGCATGTCCCGAGATTGCAGAACGAAGAGGCAGATCGGCTACCTAGGATTGCCTCATCTAATGAGCTGGACCCGAACGTTTCGATTGAGATTCTTGATTTACCGATCATCTAGAGCTCGAAAGTCGACCAGATCGGGCCTGAATCATTATGGATGAGTTAGATCAGGAATTTCTTGGAGAGCAGAACCTTGCCGGAAGATAGAAATGAAGCGAGGCGAATTTAGTACCACTCGAGCAGGTACCTCATACAGGACGGGGTTTTCTACAAGAGGGGGCACACCATGCCGCTACTCCGTTGCGCCAATGAGGAAGAGGTAGACTACATAATGCGGGAGGTCCATGAAGGGGTGTGTGGGAACCACTCTGATGGTCGGTCCCTCGTCAAGAAGATATTACAAACGGCCTACTATTGGCCCACCATGGAAAAAGATGCCCAAGAGTTCGTCAAAAAATGTGACAAGTGTTAATGATTCGCCAACATCCCGAGGCTGCCTTCTTAGGAGCTGACCACGGTCCAGACCCTATGGCCCTTCGCCCAATAGGGATCGACATTGTGGGACCGTTGCCGCTTGGCAAAGGGCAGAGGAAGTTCACGGTTATGGCGATCGACTACTTCACAAAGTGGGCGGAAGTAGAGGCCCTACCGATGATCACTGAGGAGAAGATGAAGAAGTTCTTGTGGTAGAATGTTATGTGCAGGTTCGGAATCCCCAGGGTCGTCATCATGGACAACGGAAAGCAGTTCGAGGGTAGATAGTTCAACCAACTGTGCACTGACCTGGGAATAAGCCACCATGCTTCGTCCCCCAAGCATCCTCAAGCCAATGACCAAGTCGAGGTTACCAACAGATCCCTCTTAAAGATACTCAAGACGAAGTTGGAAAAGGCCAAGGGCCTATGGACGGAAGAGCTTCCTAACATCCTTTGGGCCCACAGAACAACAAAGAGAGTGTCAACGGAGCAGACGCTGTTCTCACTCACTTTTGGAACAGAAGCAGTCATTCCAGTAGAGATCGGCCTTCCCAGTCTAAGGATGGTGCTGTTCAACCCCGTGGCCAACGACGAAGCTATGAACGTGAACCTAGATCTATTAGAAGAAAGGAGACTCCAGACTACTATGAGGGTGGCGTCCTACTAGCAGAAGATGCGCCAGTACCACAACTCCAGAGTTCGACCAAAATACTTCACAACAGGAGACCTTGTTCTGAAAAGAGTCAACCAGTCCACCAAAGAGCCCAGAGAGGGCAAGCTTGGACACAATTGGGAAGGACCTTATGAAGTGGTTAGCAGTACTAGGAAGGGGACCTACAGGTTGAAGAATTCAACAGGCAAGGAGCTTCCGCACCCGTGGCATGTAGAGCATCTATGGAAGTACTACTCTTGAGAGGCTCCAAATTGTAACTCAACAGATTATTAATAAAAGCGACTGTTCAACTATTGTCTACTTACGTGGAATTGATATAGAATCTGCTCGACCCTCGCCCCGAGCAGAGCTAGACGGCCTTAATGGCAATGGCATAGAATCTGCTCGGCCCTCATACCGAGCAGAGCCAGATGGCCTTAACGGTAATGGTATAGAATTTGCTCGGCCCTCGTGCCGAGCAGAGCTAGACGGCCTTAATGGCAATGGCATGGAATCTGCTCGGCCTATGTGCCGAGCAAAGCTAGACGGCCTCAATGGCAATGATATAGAATATGCTCGGCCCACATGCTGAGCAGAACCAGACGGCCTCAATGGCAATGGCATAGAATTTGCTCCGCCCACGCACCGAGCAGAGCTAGACAGCCTCAATGGCAATGGTATAGAATCTACTCGGCCTTTGTGCCGAGCAGAGCCAGATGGCCTTAATGGCAATGGCACATAATATGCTCGGTCTTTCGGCCGAGCAGAGCCAGATGCCCAAAATGGCAATGGCACAGTATCTGCTCGCCCCACGTGGCCAAGCAGATCCGCTCGACCCTCAAGACATAAGCAACAATGTTGAACCTGTTCAGACATCATTACTGATCAGATCCGCGTTAGCATTCACAAGCGTTTTACAAGCCACTCCAATCAAATATTTAGAAAATATAGCAAACGCAAAGTGTAAGAAGAAAGTTTCATTGATGTGAAAAGGGGTACAAAGGCAAAACGACCCTTTCAAAAAAAAAAAAAAAATAGGAAGAAAAGGAAAACAACCAGCAATGCAAAACAAGGGGGCCCGGACTACATTCACGACTGAGACTGCTCGGCAGTTCGTCCTTCCTCCTCTGCAACAGCTTACTGAGCCTCTTCGCTCTGGGCCCCCACAGTGGCTTCCTGCTGGGTCTCGGCGGTCTGCACTTCTCCAGTGACATTCTGGTGGGCCCCTTCTATGACCGCTTGATCTGCAGCATCCTGATCAATCGTAGGCGGGTCTTCATTAAGAGAATCTAGACCCGAGAAGTCTAAGTCATGATATTTCTTGGACGCTTTCTTCCTGGTTGCTTCGAAACCCTGGAGAAAAGTGGGCTTTAGTAGGGCCTGAAAGTCATCCCTGTCCTTAAACTGCTGAATGGCCTCAGCCCTTACCCTCTTGAGCTCCTTACCGAAGGTAACTACGGTCCTCTCTAGCTTGTGCCTTTTGGCCTCCTCGGCCGAGAAGTCCAGCAGCAACTTGTTAGCCTGCCTTATAAGCCTCTCGTTGTCTGCACGAGCCGACTTGAACTCTTCTAGAGTAGAATCCCTCTTGGCACGCCCTTCAGGGATTGAACCTCCTAGATGAGCGCTGAGTTGGCCGCCTTCTCCTTCTAAAAGGCCTTCTTCGAAGTCCCCAGAAGGTGGCCCAGAGCCATGACCCTAGCAAGAGACTGAAAATTGAACAGATGGAAATTAAAGGCTATACACAGGCCGAGGCAGAACGAAATGACAACTGCACAAAGGGGCTCACCTTAAAGAGATCATGGTTCGTGTCCTTAACTAATTGCGAGTTTGGGTGCTTGCTCAACCTCGTGATGTTCGAGGGCTTTATCGCATCTGCCCCCTGTCCCATGCCACGTCCGAGTTGTCCAGAACATTGGTCGGGGCAGAAGTAGCCGGACCGGCGCTGGCCTAGGAGTTTGCCGGCACGATCGCACTGCACCTCGACTGAGATCCCTCCAAATACCCCGGAGGAGGCCTGATAACCACAGAGACTTGGCCCTTCCCCTTTTGGAGGGACTCCTTCTTAGGAGGAGGGGGAAGTTCTTTCTTTGCGTCAGCGGCCTCGGCGGTCTTAAGGCGCTTGGATCCTGGGGCACCCACCGCCACCGCCCTCTTCGTGACCAATTAGTTGATGTCGAAACTCATCGCCTCCGGCTTAGAAGTTGGCTGAGATGCTGGGGGATCGGACTGGGCTGCTGTAGGATCGGCCTGACCAACAACAGGAGACTGGCGATCTGCAAAGAGGAGTCACAAAAGTCAGACAAGGATCAGCATAACAAAAACAAAAATCTACTCATTCCACTCACATTCTGTAGCCAAGGCCTCTCTAGTCGGTTCGGGCCCCAAGAGATACTGGGTGAGCGCCTTAACAGTCACCAGGTTTTTAGCGGTCTGAAACTCGTACCATTGAACCTTCTCTATAGCCGCCTTGTGCTCTGTAGACAGAAGGGGCTAACCCGACCGGACACCCGTAGGACACCTAAGTCAGAATGGACGACACAGAAACAAACAAAAAACGGAAGACTCGGGAAAAAGAACGTACCCTTCTTACTTGGGTAGCCCCATTGCATGGGGATCCGAGCAAAGAAGTTCGTCTCCCAAGGGCAGAACTCCCAGCCCTCTCTGCTAATGAAGAAGAATCGGTCCTTCCAGTTCTTATGTGAAGACGGAAGCTCGTTGATCAGATCAAGCCCCGTCGACCGACCTGAAAAGTACCAGTAGCCCTTCCCATGCTCGGCCGGCTTGTAGCAATATGAGAATTCCTCTAGTGTCACGTCCCTTCCGTGGACGATCTGCCAGAGGATTATGTAGCCTGCCATGATCCGCCAGGCGTTCGGTGTAAGCTGTCCGGGAGAGAGGTGCAGCCTTTGCAGAATTTCTCTAACTGGTTAGGGAAACGGCACGCAGAGACCACTTGCCAGCGCGCCCTTGAAAATGGTTATCTTACCCTCCTTGGCTAAGCACGCCCAATTCCTAGGATTGGGAACCCTACCCTTCACCCCTTTCGGGATCTGGTACACCCGCCGAAGGGTAGCAACTTTCTCTCGATCAAGAGAGGAGGGGATCCCCACTACCTCATATTCGGGGTCATCCTCTTCCTCCCCCTTTCTCGGCTCGACCTCCTGTGGTTGGGCAGCAGCCTCGGTGGGCTGATCCCGTTCTCCCCCAACTCCAGAGTGGGCGGCCCCAGCCTCCCCTGACTCTAGAACTTTCAGGGATGCCCCGGAGTTCCCAACGGAGGCCTCCTCTTGAGTTTGACGCCTCACGACTTGATATCCATTAGAATCGGTCTTCTCAGAGTCCGAGCTAACACCCTCCAGGTTTGACATTGTGCCCAAGGGCCTACAACCCTCAATCCTATCAAATACCGGCTTGAACAATTCACACAAGTCCCCAAGGACGGATTCTAAGAGTTCCGGCCTACCAACAAACCACGAAAGGTCGGGAATCTGGCCCCTTCCCTCAAATACCAACACACAACGGGTAATCAACCAGTACATGTAACCAAAGAGCGAGTCTTACCACGAGACGAAGTGCCGGTGACGGCGATGAGTCTAGTAGATAACCGGCGGCGCATCACATAGACCGGTATCCCTTCATCTGGCCGGAGACAACGAAGATGAAGCTGGGGACGACGAGGAAGGTTTTTCTTTCTCTTTCTCTGTGTATTTGGAAAAAAGTTGTAAGGGCGAAATGGGGGCAACCGCCTCACAAAACTCCCCCCAAGTCTTTGAAATCAACTGCCCAGATGGCTCGCTATGATGGGATGCCAACGGTTGAGATGCGATGCATCTTTTCAACTACTGACGACCAACCCCCCTATCTGCCACGTGGCGGCGTGTGAAGTGACGCGATAACACTCGTCATCATTGCACCGTCCTCGCCATAAATGTGCTCCGTGTTTCGTGGTCAGGCCACCCTGTGGAATGGCCCCGAGTAGATGGCTAGATGAATTAGGGCCATCTGGTGATGATGGTTTCCCGACCAGACCGGAGACTGTATTATTTGTCGACCGGCACGGACCAGACTATGTCTTTCTCACGTCATCTAGCCTTTACCCGACCAGGTCCCCTAACGGTTCGTCCTCGACCTTCCGAGCAGAATGGACTCTCGAAAAGGCACTCCAATCTGGTCGGCCCCCGACCGTGTCGATAGGGCCTACACCTGACACCGGACACCTTGGCATACACTGGGGGCTTGGGCGTGGCATGTACCATCAACAATCGTCATGCCTTTGATATTGTTCTGACACACGCCACCTTGGAGTGTTAAGAAGATCCTCTCAAGTGCCCTATCACAGTTCTGATCCCCCAATGAGAGGCCGTCACGTGGAGAGGCCTCCCACTACCCCTATGCAGACATACAAGGCCAGACGACCAATCTCTCCAGGTACCCTAAGACACAACTTAAAAAAAAACCCTAAGACTATTTTCCATCTATCAACTTCATCCTTTGGAATCTAACTTGAACATCAGAGGGCCTTTGGTTGCCACCACATCGGTGGATTTAGTGTAGGAGATCACCGACTAACCGGCAGGGAGCTTAACCTGGATCTGAAGACAAGACACCACGAGTTAGCTGTATCATCAAGTTATATAGATTTGTTATTTTATAAAAGCATGAACCAATATATGATAATTATATTTTACAATTTAAGTATAACATACAAAAGTAAAACTTATGTGTACGTGTCTAATTTTGGTGTCCATATATATATATATATAAAATTCTATACACTGTTAGTGAAAAAAATACAACCATATAAATTTTTATAGTATAATGGTGATGTTATGAGTCAACCAAATTAAGTGATTAAACCACTACATTGAACTAGTCGTAGAAAGGACAATTTGACTTGAAAAACTTAAGCCCTGTCTCGTTGTGCCCCTAATAATTGGAGTTTTGAGTTTTGAGTATGAATAAATAGTTATAGTGAAAAAAATATTACCAAATGCAGGTTTAAAAATGAGTATGGTTTAAGTGATCGACTCCGCCCCTGTTACACTGTAATGTATCCTAAATACCATTGTGATATTTTAATAATACAAAATACTTTTTGTGTATACAAGTCAATGATATGATTTTAATTTTGATTTTGTTTTTGAGACCTGCCCCGATATCTACTTTTACGGGTCGATCAAGGATCCGTTTTCCGAAAGTCTGCTTATCTAGACTACACGCTTTCCATTTCGCAAGCAAAGCACGGCATCTCTCAGCGCTGGTTCTTCGTCGACCTCAATGGCGGTCTGTTCGAAGAAGAAGCCCTAACATCTTCGAAACCCTAGCACAGTTCCCCTCAAACTTCGATGGCCAAACTCGAACCAACGACTCGAACGCTACTCGAACAACTAGCAGAGTTCAATCCCTCCTCGTCACTCTCTTCCTCCATTCGATCCCTTGCAATCTCCACCATCTCCGATTCCCAAACCCTGATCTACGCCGGCACCGACTCCGGCATCCTTCTTTTGCTCACCCTAAACCCTAATTCACCTCCCAATTCAAACAACCAAAGCTCGAACCAGTTCAACAACAATTCTGTGCTAACAAGAAGTGTTTCATTTTTACGAGACGCGACGGTGAGCGAATCGGCAGTGGATTACGTGCACGTAATTGATCATGTTGGGCAGGTTGTGGTGCTTTCGGGTGGGTTTTTGTTTCTGGTGGACTCACCTTTGCTCCAACCAGTGAGGAAGATAGGGGTTATCAAGGGGATTAGTGTAGTTGCGAGGAGGGTGCGGAGCGGTGTTTCTGAGAGTTCGAATTTGGTGGGGGGAGATGGTGGTAGTTCGTCCGAGTTTTCAAGCACTGGCCGGCGGTTGTTACAGAAACTAGGTGGTGCTGGTGGGATTAGATCGAATGGTTTGAAGGCAAGAGAATCCGATCTTAATAGGGATGGTAATTGGGTATACGCCGTTGTGACAGGTAAGAGACTGATGTTGGTAGAGTTTGTTTTAGGTGGTAGAGTTGGTGATGGTGGGTCATTTCTAATTTTGAAAGAAATTCAATGTGTTGATGGTGTTAAGACCATGGTATGGCTTGATGATTCTATAATCGTTGGTAGTTTAAGTGGGTACTTTTTGTATTCTTGTATTACCGGGCACGGTGGTTTGATATTTTCACTTCCCGATCCCTCTAGCCCTCCGCGGCTCAAATTGTTGCTGAAAGAGTACAAGGTGCTGTTGTTGGTCGACAATGTGGGGGTTATCGTTAATGCTCAGGGGCAACCGGTTGGTGGAAGCTTGGTATTCCGTCGTGCTCCCGATTCTGTTGGGGAGATAGCCTCCTGCTTAGCTGTTGTGAGGAATGGGAAGATGGAGTTGTATCACAAAAGATCAGGCAACTGTGTTCAAATGGTTTCTTTTGCTGAGGAAGGAGTTGGTCCATGCGTTGTAGCGGATGAAGACGGGGGTGGACAACTTATTGTTGTAGCAACACCATCCAAGGTATGTAAACCGTAGTGATCTTTCGTACTAAATGACTTTGTGATTGAAATGGTCATTGTTGTTGTGGTATTTTAAACTTACATTTTTTTAGACTTTGATTTATACTCGTAGTTTCTGAAATTATAGTCATTGTTGAAATTGCCTTTTGGAGATGGCTTCCTCCTAAGTTGGGCAATCAAGTCTATGAACTTTCTGAAGTACACCTGCCATAGAGGGACCCAAACCAAATAGTGATAAGGCCACATGATGTAACTAAACCACACCAATAATAGTTATCAATCATGTGACACCAAAGGTGTGACCCATTGATCCTTTGATAGGGATGGTATACACTTTTTTTTTTTTTAAAAATAAATATAGCAACTGCTTTCTGAATCCTTATTTATTTGTCTATAGTCACAGAGCTCTACATATTTCCAAGCTCGCGATAAGAGGGGTTACTTTGGCTGGGCTCCATTATGAGATGGTAGATTATACTAATCAAAGTAATTTGACGATGCAGACTTGACTCCTGAGTCTGATTTGATATGACCAAGAAGGTGTAGGGAGATTTGTGTGAATTAAGTGGAGGTGGTTGAAATTTGTTGGTCAAAATGTAGTTCTATGTGATAAAATTGCGAGGAGAATGTTGAAACAACAGTAGTTCCACATGAAGGTCCTTATATGGAATGTCAGAAAGATCGGTGATGTCAAGTAGAGAGAGGTGAAAGATTATATTATTTATATAAGAGTGCAAGAGGCAGGCATATATTTTTTCAGAATTCTATATCATGAAAGATTGGATTTAGAGAGGTTTGATTGCTCCTTTTTTTAGTTCTTTAAGATAAATTGATCAATTTTTTTATGCTTGTTCTTGAAGTATAAAACGTTCCATTTGTTTTGAATAGCTCCTTTCAAAAGGGTTTTTTGCTTCCTTCTTAGTTAAAAAACATCAAGTTTAGAGTCGAGGCAGCATGGATAGGAGACTTGAAGTGAATTTTGGAATTGTTATGGTTTTCTGTTAAGATTACCAAATTAGAGCATCACCAAGGCCTTTAAGTTATTTGGCACAGTCCCCTAAGCTAGATGCTTCACATACCTAACCTTATTTACAAAGAATGGGTCAACCCATATGGGTTGTATCCGAAGACATGGAAAGAGATGTTTTTATGTCAGCAAAAGGGACCAAAAAACATAGGTTTAGTGCCAATGTCTCTTCTATTACATAGATCACCTGTTCGCGAAGCTTATCTAGGAGATGTTTTTTTTTTTTTTGCATTTATGCCTTTTAGAAAGAGCCTCTAAGGGTGCACTGGTTGTCGCTTTATCCCCAATCCCCAATCCATTGACCATAATAGCAAGCCGAAGGGAGCAATGGACATTGTTGAAATTGATTCGGTTCTTCGTAGATCGAATTAGACTGAAAAAGCTTCATTAGCATGACCAACAGTCTGAGATGTTTTTATGTCCGCAAAAAGGGACCAAAAAGCCATTCTTCATATACCTCAGCTCCGAGAATAGAAGTGGTTCGTTTTGTTTCTATATGCATTTCAAGGTTTCATGTGTGTTCATGTTGGCAATTTCTGATGTGAATTCGGTGAGTTGTTTCCCCTTTCCTATAAGTTCCCCCGCTGACCACACCAACCATGCTCCATCTCTTTCTACGATCCTTTTAGCCAATCCAAGAGTGTAGTTCACTTGAAAATGGGTAGCCATTAAGGAAAGCAGCAGATGGATATTTGGTTTGAACCAGTTCCACTCTAGCCCTTGTAGTAAATGTTGGTGAGAAAGAAAGAGCGCTGCTGAAATTATAATTTCCATTTAACCACAATGGCATGCCCAATGAAGATTGAGCCATGCCTAATTCAGTTTGAGAAGAAAGAGTTAAGGTAACACGACTTTAGTTAAACAATTAAGGGTTGTAATAATTTAGCTACATCTTTAGTGATGCATCATTCATTAGTAAATTTATACGTGCTTTTATGCTATTGAGACAATATATGCCCCAAAAGATGACCTATATCACCATTAGCCATAAGGTATTAATAACAAAGCAATGCCGTGACACAAACATTGACATGAAACACAGATACGATGAAACATGGGTTTTAAAAGATGTAGAACATGGCATGGCAGGACACAACAAAATATGTTTTATATTTGTTTTTTATGTCATATATATGAATATTTTACTTAGAAGAAAATGAAAACTTTGCAATAGGACAATAATTTGAATTAAAAACCATGTATTCCATACCTTAAACTTCATATTAGGTGTAAATCCGTATTGTTTTTATGTTACTATTGGATCTCAAGTTATTTTTTTTAAACTTGTAATGTGTTTTATGTGTTTTAAGTAATGGACACGTGTAATATCCGGTTTTTAAAAAATTAAAAAATAATAGGATATGTTTGGACCATAATTGCCAATATGGGAAACAGAAAGAGGAAATGATGTGGGGAATGGAAACATGATTCTAAGATATTACAGAACAGGAAATGCTAGATGATAAAAGATTGAATATGATATTTATAAGAAAATTTATTAACATTAAAAATAGCAATATAAAGTATTTGAATATTGTCATACACAATACTTATAGAAATGTAATAATTTATTATTGTTGAAAAATAAGATTTGAGAGCATAGAAATAGTAGAAGTTATGAAAAGCATGTTTGTAGAGAGTTTTCACATAATGTTTTAAGAGATTGTGCCAAGTTTCATTAAATTATATTAGAGTTTTGAAAACATCTTGTAATCTTTCTCCAAAATTTTTCCTTAAAATTTTATGAGAGTATCGTCTGTGTTCCCAAAATAGTTTCCTCTTTGGAGGAGAGTTTCTTGTTAAGGAATGTGTAGTGGTTTTTGATGTTTTTGTGTCTCTTGCTCTGTTTTGTACGTGGTTAGCATCCCTTTGATGATTTCTTTATAGATGTTCTTTCACCTATCAAAATAAAAAAAAGGACATATTGTCTGGACGCATGCCCAACACATGTTGTATTTTTTTTTTTTTGGAGGGGGGGGTGTGGAGGGTTGTGTGTCCGACACAGACATGACTCCTTCTTAATTCTATGCTTCTTGGTATGTTCGTTCTTCTTGGTGTGACACTTATGCCTTTTGGTTCATGAGCCTAACCAAGTCAAGCTTGATATGATTCCAGCTATGCTTTTTAAACAATAAAATGAAATATAAGCTTAAGCTTGCTTTGTCTGTTTGGTGAATGAGCCTCCTAAGGGGATCACTTGTGCTTTTCTTGATGGACTTGGTTCATTTCCTGGCCTAACCTGGGCAATTGCGAGGTTGTTCAGGGGTATTATTACCCCGTTGAAGTAATTTGGCGGGTTTGTTCTTTTCTTTTCATTTTTTAGCATAATGTTGTTTAAACATATTGTTCATCCAACAGATTTATTTATATATCAATAGGTTTTATGGATGTCAGCGTATGCACGGAGGCATTTTCAGGTTGTGGAGGCAAATCATCTGGTTTACGTTAATTATACTTGCGGACAAGGTCATTAATTAATTTTTTATCCTTGTGCTCTGTGAGCTTTTGATGCTGGTCTCATTTAATTCAAACAATCACGCCTTGGGTTGAATAGGTTCTTTTTTGTATTTCCTACAGTTTTGGTTATTTGTGTATTTAGTTTTTTTTGGTGGGGTTGGTGAGTGGGATACATGGGATACAGTCAACATTTGGTAAAGACTGTCAAATGGATTGAATGTACCTCAAAGGCTTCGATTTTCTTGTTTAATTCTACACATTTGAATTGTGGGCTGACTGCCAGGTTATATGTGTATTTTTAGTGGCTTAAATTGGATATATATATTTTATAATAGTTTCTCTATGACTCATATATGGTCTTATGTTATTGCCAGGTTACTTGCTATAGGAAAGTACCTTCTGAAGACCAAATTAAAGACCTGTTGCGCAAGAAGAACTTTGAGGAGGCCATCTCCTTGGTGGAGGAGCTTCAAAGTGAAGGTGAAATGACAAAGGAAATGTTGTCCTTTGTCCATGCTCAAGTGGGGTTCCTCTTGCTATTTGACTTGCATTTTGAGGAAGCAGTAAATCACTTCTTGCTGTCAGAAACTATGCAGCCTTCTGAAGTATTCCCATTTATCATGCGAGACCCAAATCGATGGTCATTGCTGGTATATTCTATATTTGCTTATTCCTATCGTCACAATGTTAACATATTTTTTGTGGTCCTTCTAGTTCTGAGGGAAAATGTGCTTATCATATCTGGGTAGTCTTGCATAAGGGAAGGTCTACTGTAATTCTTCTAGGCTTCCCGGGATGGGATAAGGGGATAAGGAGTCCTGATTAGATGCCTTCCCCCAGCTGCCCCCGGGTTTGGTCTATACGGGATAAAGACCTTTTCTAGATTGCTTATCCCTATGCCCTTTTGTGCAACCAACCATGGGGTAAGGCTGGACAAGGGATTACTAGTCCAATCCCACAGCTTTATCCCACGAAACAAATGTGGCCCAAGAGTTTATGCAAGACTAACATTGTTAGATAATCTTACTCAAGCATAATCATTGGGAAGAGCATTGGTTGGAGGCCCCTTTACTTCTGCCCTTCTATGCATCCTCCTATTGCAATCATGGAGGCAGCCACACCACTTCCTCTACTACCCCACCAATGTTGTAACCTAAGAAGCATGGACACGAGCACGAGTGTTTGACACACCGCCGACATGGCAATTTTCAAAAAAATGCAGGACACAAAAGACTATGGGTCCGTTTGGTAACGCTGTCAGTTTTTGTTTTTTGCTGTGTGTTTTTTGTGGTTTGGCGATAGGTGTTTATAGGTTATCGTTGTGCCAAAAATATTAGATCAATGCTTTGATAAGAGAAAATACACTCTTTTTAGTGTTTTTAGTTTTCTTTTTTCGAATTTTGTAAAAAACTAAAAAAAAAAAAAATCTAAACAAACGCCGTTTTTTGTTTTTTTCTGAAAAAAAAAACAAAAAACAAAAACAGTAAGGGTCCGTTTGGTAACGCTGTCAATTTTTGTTTTTTGCTGTGTGTTTTTTGTGGTTTGATGATGAGCGTTTATAGGTTATCATTGTGCCAATAATACTAGACCAATGTTTTTGTAAGAGAAAATATACCTATTTTAGTGTTTTTAGTTTTCTTTTTTCGAATTTTGTAAAAAACAAAAAAAAAAAATTTAAACAAACGGCGTTTTTTGTTTTTTTTTGAAAAAAAAAACAAAAAACGAAAACAAAAAACGTTACCAAACGAAGACTAAATGTTACCAAACGAGGCCTATATTTTTATGTTCTTTATTTGTCATATATATAAATATTATACAAAAGAAGTGAAAAATATACAAATAACACTACTTGAGAAAAGAAGAGCATATTTCACTACTTAATCGGCAACAAATCATTCATAATTAATCAATTGTATTCCATAAAAAATATAAAGTAAACAAATACATTAACAATAAAATGATTGTTCTATTAGTACATAATAATATAAAGTCATAAACTATCGAAAACATTAAAATGTCATTACACTTCATCAACTATCCATCATCATAGCATAATTGTTTTTCTTTTTCTTCTTCTCCGCCTCCCTCCTCCTTCTTCTTCTTCTTCTTCTTCTTCGAACCAACAATTAGTTTCAAAATTTATAGTTAAGCTCCCGCGGTGTCCCTGAAGTGTCCAAAATGGGACATGTGTGTCCAACCCGTATCCGTGGAGTGTCCTATGTAAAAATAAATAAATAAAAAATTGGACATGTAAAATAGAGTGTCCGATGAGCGTCCCATGTGTGTCACTGTTTGACAAGGGTAGGGCTCCTCCAACGGAGTGTTTGCTTCGTATATTGTTTTATACACTCTTGAAGAGTTTGGTCTTTTCTTTAAGTATGTGGGGAAGGAGGCCTGCTTTGAACTTTAATAAACGTGTTGAATAAATAGTAGTGATAGTATATCTTGGTACTTTTTACTTTGTGGAGCACTCCACTAGTACTGAATTTTGCCCCCAAGTATTTGAAGACTGGTCTTATTTGGGGTATTATGTCATGAAATGACTAATTTAAATTTAGAACTGATAGAGGAAGACTCTATCTTATTTGGGCTTGGTATTTTTACTGAAGTTCTGGGGTGGTGTGCTCATGAATAGTGCGGCTCCAGTGTGTTTGAATTGCTTTCATTTTGTGGAGCACTCCACTAGTACTGAATTTTGCCCCTAAGTATTTGAAGACTTGTCTTATTTGGGGTTTTATGTCATGAAATGACTAATTTAAACGTAGAGTGGATAGAGGAAGACGCTATCTTTTTTGGGCTTGGTATTTTAACTGAAGTTCTGGAGTGGTGTGCTCATGATAGTGCGGCACCAGTGTGTTTGAATTGCTTTCATCTGGGTTATATCTGTTAACACTGAAACCCCACCCCCCACCCCCCTGCGCTTTTGCTGCAGTATGGTTGTGGTGAGGATAAACTCACCTTTATGCTTTTGAACTTCAATTTAAAGTTGATTGAACTTATGTTTCCAGGTGCCAAGGAACCGGTATTGGGGTTTGCATCCTCCTCCTGCACCCCTTGAAAATGTTGTAGATGATGGATTGATGTCTATCCAAAGAGCTATTTTTCTTAAAAAAGCAGGGGTGGAGACTGCAGTAGATGATGTTTTTCTTATGAATCCACCAAATAGAGCTGAGTTACTGGAATCAGCGATAAAAAACATCATCAGGTGTATATTCTCTGTCTTTATTATTTTCTTGTTTAAGGGGTTGGGCATGGAATAATCCAGTCCCTGGGGTTTAGCATATCGCCAAAATGGTGTGCAAGTTTAACAGTTGTATATCTGGTTCATGTTAAACTGTATTTCAGTAGCAGTGGATTATTACTAAAACTTTTTTCTGACCTCCCCCTCTTTCACCAAAGGTATTTACACGTCTCTCGTGAAAAACATCTGACTCCTTCCGTGAAGGAAGGAGTTGACACTCTTCTGATGTACCTCTATAGAGCCCTAAATCGTGTAGAAGACATGGAGAGGCTTGCGTCCTCTGAGAACAGCTGTATAGTGGTATGTTCCATCTTCCTTTCACTTTATACTTTAGTTGCTTTGTAAACCCCAAGCTACTTTTAATCTGCATATTTTTCTATGCATACTTCCGAGGAACCTGCAAATGGATCTGGTCATTGGCCAGCATTCTGAAGTGTTGGGGTCACTTGGTTGACCTGTGATCTTACACACTTGCAATATTTTCAAACCCGGACCGTTGAGGAAGTTATGGAAGAGACTAGTTCATCGTCAGCAGCTCAACTGTCTGAGTCAGAGGCTTGAACTGTGATCTCTTTTTATCCCCTCAGATATTACAAAGAAAGAACAGATAAAAAAATCGAAGACTATCTGAAGCAGTTTTAAATTATAGGAAAAAATAAATTTTACATATCCTACTAGTGCACTAAAAAACATAAGAATAACAGATGACCGAGTTGAACTCATTTTGCAAAATGGATTGCATGAGTTTTCTGATTATCTTGTTCTTTCTTTAGGGACGAGAAAATGATAGTATTCAAGTTTATGAGTGCCTGATTGGGACAAGTGGCACTGAGAATTGTTTTTCACTGCAAACAGCTCATGTGGGTTTTCCAACTGTTATAGTCACATATTCTGTTCCGGGTTTGAAAATATTGTGTTTGGTGTTGGTTGTGGGGTTAAGATCAAGTTTGTATGTAGGCCTCAAGACAATGCACTATGTGCAGTTGTTTGTTAACAATGGAATGTTAGTATTCCAATGTATTTCAAAGCGGGAGGCTGGTCAGAGGCCTGCTTGAAGGATGACTGTACAACTTCAATGGGCAGTGCAGGAGGAGTTAGAATCCTTGTTGAATGACTCTGGACATTTGCGGACGCTTGCCTTCCTGTATGCAAGTAAAGGGATGAGCTCCAAGGCTCTTGCTATATGGCGTATCTTGGCAAGAAATTACTCATCTGGCCACTGGAAAGACCCTACAGGGGAAATAGAGTCACAGCATTCCTCCACTAAGATTATCTCTGGTAAGGAGATTGCAGCAATTGAGGCGTCAAAGATACTTGAGAAGTCATCTGATCAAGATTTAGTACTGCAACATCTTGGATGGGTATGCATAATTTTTTTGGACACACCTGTTGATATTTATAATAGTTTAAAGATGCTGTGCTTCATAAATCCAGTGGCTGATAGGATGTTGGTTTCTTATGTTAGATTGCAGATATCGACCAGGCACTTGCCGTCCAAGTATTAACATCTGAGAGAGCTGATCCACTTTCACCAGGCAGGCCTCATAACCTGAAAAGATCTATATGTTTCAAGTTTCTGGTGTTCTGCTTTTCATTTTCCTTAACTGTGCTTTTATTTGTTTTATGCTACTTTATATGGTGCCTAGTACATGTTAAAGGTATTCATATATATTAAATGCTAATTCACTGGTGGACTCTCCTGTCAATGGTGTTTGCATTTGTCTCTGCCAATCCATTCAGAAGTAGTTGTTGTTCATTTTATCCAAAACACAAGAGAGAAAAAAGAAATGGCATCTAGCGATGTGTTGTGGTGCTGCTTTTTGCAAATTTTTTGCTTTCATACCGTCAGTGAGTAATGTTCTTTCAAAAGTTGAAAAGAACACAGGGAGTTCTGTATCTGCAATAATTAGATCTTAAATTTACTTGGATGCACCCATTTTTGGTGTGAATAAACAAGGTAGCTTTATTTATTGAAAATAAGATAGAAAAGAAAAATAATTGTACATAATAAAGACCCATAGTTGGAAGATCACTATAGTTATTTTCATTATTATGATTCTTTTTGTTGTTGAGAATTATTAATTACTGAGTATGAGGATATTTGAAAACATAGATATATTAGTTCATATCTAGATGCCTAGGTGCCTAAAAATTAAGGATGCAGAAGAGCTAAAAAATTTTATTTACCTGTGTATTTGATTCATTCTTTTTTTTTTTTTCTTCCAGATATACTTCTTTTTTTTGGTCTGTGTTGGCTCTGCTGTATATGTATAGTGAGAAATTCTGTAGATGTACACTGCTTGACATTGCCTACCTCTATCACATAAACATATAACGAAATGCTTAATAAATAGTTATAAGCATGTGCATAAGTTATTTTTAATTGGAAAATTATTGTCCCATTTTGGTGGCTTTATTTTTAATGTAGCTTCCATTACAGATGAAGTAATTGCTGCAATTGATTCGAAGAAGGAGGAAATTCTTCAAAGGTATGCCCCTCTTATGTTGTACATTACATCTGTAATGTTCAAGAAGCACATACACTTCTAAAAAGGTCCCATGCCCTTGTCAGACACTCCCTTGACACGTGTGGATATGTGTCTAGATGTGTTTTATTATTTTTGAACTTTTTAGAATTGAACACGATTTGGACACTCCCTCGACACGTGTTGGATATGTGTCCAAGTGGGTTTTATTAATTTTGAACCTTTTAGAATTGGACACGGTGTGGACACTTGAGATACACATGTCCATTACTTAAACACACATGAAACATGTCGTAAATTTAAAACAAAAAACTTGGGATCTAATTGTAAACTAAAACAATGTGGATTTATATCTAATTTGACACTAAGCTATGTAATATATAGTTGTTAATTTCAATTAGTGTTATCTGGTAATTTTTTCGTAAAATATTCATATATGACATATAAGAATATAGTTTTGCTGTATCGTATTTTGCATTTTTGGAAAATTACCGTGTTGGTGTGTCCATGTCGAGTTGTTTCCATATCATGTGCCTGTGCTTCTTAGTGTAATGTTATTTCTAGTAAAGACTGTGTTGGTGTATGCGAGTTGTGTCTTGTCAGTACTGTGTGTCCGTGCTTCTTATTTTAACATTATTTATAGTAAAGAATTCATAAGAGCAAAGCTGATGTAGTCTGCAGTCATAATTTTATCCTTATTATCTTCAATTATTATTATTATTATTATTTTTTGTTGGCGTCACAGTGTGAAATATGGAAACAGCCTCACTGCATGAGGGGATAAGGTTGCATACAATTTACCCTCCCCATACTCGGCAGTGGCGTTAGGCTCATGCACTGGCTGCCCTTTAGTTTTTGAGCTACTTGTTCGACAGTTAAAATTCCAAACTTAAGAGCTAGTATCCTTTATTGTCTGTGTTTGTTTAATGAGCTAGTGTTTTTAATTGTTTGTGTTTGTTTGATTTGTTACCCGACTTACTAATTTAAACACAATATTGCTTTGGTTCGTGTCTGGATGGGCCCGTCTGTTATTAATTCCTTGAAATGAAAATGAAATTTTTTTTGTTTATTTCTAGTCAGTGCTGTGGCCTCACAGATCTTCCAATTTCGTGGGGCATGCATGAGTTAGTGGGTCCATATAACAATTACCCTTTTGTGGGTCACCAGGGATATTTTCCTAAATTTCCTGGTCAAACTGGTTACTGTTAATGTTTTTGTTATTTTGCAGTTCTGTCAACTGTTTTCCTGGTGCAGTGATAACATGAGGGTAGCATGGAGTAGAACTTAGGGTTCAAGTCCCCTTCGTTTATCATTTGGCACGTAAAGAAATACAATAGAAATTAAAGAAAAAGATAGAAAAAGAAAAATAAAAGAATAAGAGAAAGAATCATGTTTCATTCTCTACTTTGCTCTCTCTCTCTCTCTCTCCCCCCTTTTATTAGCTCCTGTGCTATGTTTAAACTGCTTTTTCCTCTTATGCTACATTATATAACATCTCAAACTTTATCAATGCAGATATCTCCAGTGGTTGATTGAAGATCAAGACTCCGAAGACACTCAGTTTCATACAACATATGCACTCTTGCTTGCCAAATCAGCAATTGAAAATTTTGAAAAAGAAAATACTTCTAGAGGAACTCTAGAGAAGACAAATATGTCTGAAATGGGAAGGAATTCAATCTTTCAAAGTCCTGTCAGAGAGAGATTGCGGATCTTTTTACGCTCTTCGGAACTATATGATCCAGAAGAGGTCCTTGACTTGATTGAAGGTTCAGAGTTATGGTTGGAAAAGGTCGGTTGATGCTTTTCTTCTTCCCTTCTCTCAGATTTTGCTTGTTTGAGTATAATTGGCAAGACACACCGAGTCTGTAGGTTACGCTTAAATCTCTAGACAGATTAATTGTTATTGTCCTGCTTTTCTTTGTACTGCTAAGTGCAATTGCAGATGGCACAGACTTATTCACATTGCCATAATGATAGCATACTTCTCAGTACTTATAAAATGTCCGCATTTTTTGTGATAGGCTATTCTTTACAAGAAACTTGGCCAAGAAACTTTGGTGCTCCAAATCCTTGCGTTGTAAGTTAGCAATCACTTTGTTGAGTTACCACAATTTTAAATGAACAATGAAAGAACCAATTATTTTTCAACCATTTAGAATTGAAAGCTTTTCATATTCTTAGAAATCACTTGCTTTAGTTATTAACACTGATAACTCATTTATGTTTCGAGATAAGATTTGCAGTGTGATTAAATAGTGGCACATATTTCTTGCCGTACTAAAAATAAAAATATGGAGTTGCAGTCCTTAAATAGGAGGTAACATGTAAAGCTGGTGACTTTCTAATAAATGATGATTTATGTGTTATTTCAATTGGTGAGGAACTTGTTCTTGGAGATTTACATATTGTTTGAATCATCTGTCAGGAAGCTGCAGGACAGCGAAGCTGCTGAACAATATTGTGCAGAGATTGGTCGTCCGGATGCCTATATGCAGTTGATTCTCTCTCTCTCTCTCTCTCTCTCTCTCCATAGATGAATGTAGAATGTTAACGTTGTTTTTCGTTCTAATTCTGTTGTGGATTGATTGCCTTAGGTTGCTTGAAATGTATTTGGATCCAAAGGATGGTAAAGAGCCCATGTTTAAAGCTGCAGTTCGTCTTCTCCACAATCATGGAGAATCTCTGGATCCTTTGCAAGTTCTAGAGGTATCAATCTCTCTCTCTCTCTCTCTCTCTCCTGCGCATTCACACTTTCTCCACCCACCCACATCAACACCAAAATGTTTGTTCATTACTTGCTCTGCAGAATGAAAAGATCTTTTTGAAGCATTTTCTCTAACTGTTGGCAGTTACACTAAGGTTGAGGGATGTGGGGAGAAGTGAAGACTATGGCCATGATCCTTATATTCTCACGTGCTTGAGAGTGAAGACAATGAAAACAATAGAGGAATATTATGTGCTCTCTATGTCTGTCTTTTCTTGAACAAATACCCCCTGCCCTTAATACTCTCTAATCAAATTATTGACGAATGGAATCTGTTGGGAAAAAAATGATAATTTTGTGATGTGCTTCTGGCTTCTGAGGAAGGTATGGTAGGGAACATTCTTTTGGAAGCTTGCTTCTTTTACAATGACATAGTCAGAGTTTAGAGTCGTTAAACACCATTTGATGAGATGCTTTCTTTAGATTCCTCTCCTGCAGAAAAATGGTATCCAGATACCTGAAAACTATATTCATCAGTATATTCTTGGGTCATTTAGGAGGAGTCTAGAGAGAGAGGGGGAGGGAGATGATGCTGGAGCTATGGTTGTCTCCACGTCCAAAGGGAGAAGAATGATCCTACAGGTAGGCCTGAAGACCATTTATCTGTTCAACGATAGAGGAATGGAAGGAGCTGAGTGGGGTTGTGGCTGAACATGGCGGAGACATCTGCATGTCTCGGATGTTATTGGGCTTAGAGATCACTTTGCTGTACAAGAAGATGTTCGGGATGTCAAAGAACAGAGGTGGAGGGTTGTTTGTGTGGAGCTCGAGGGGAGGAAGCAGGCTGTTCGAGTGTATGGTTCTCCAAAATAGGGGCGGGAGAATCATACACTGGTGATAACCCCTAGTTGAAGAGATAGGGTGTGTTTGCTGGAGTCACGGCTGGGTGATGGGTGATGGTTGGATAGTTCTGGCTTTGTCCCTTCCAGGATTATGACCCAAGAGGAGGTGGGAGGTTGGAGAAGCCTTAGCCTGGCCTTTTCGCAGGCAGTGGTGACTCTACTATGGCCATAGAGCAGGGGAAGGGATGGAAGCTTGATTCTGGCTTTGGTGAGTGCAGGTGGTTTATTGTATGAGATGCCAGTTTGGGTGGAGATGGGCCTTGTATTTGGCATTGGAGAATTATTTTTGAAGAAAAGAGGCCGGAGAAGGTGCTGTAGAGGGGGAAGATGGTGGCGCATGGTGTTACAAACGGGCAAAGGCGGTAGGTAAGTCTTTTGGGTGGTCAGAGGAAAGTGACACGTGTCCATGAAAGATGGGGAGGAGTTTTTTAAACTCGAAGTGGAGATGCTTGAGGTTGAGGGGGCTTGAATCTAAGAAGCGTAGACATGTACACGGCATAAACATGCAGACATGACGATTTTAAAAAAAATACAGGACATGGCAGGGATACAACAAAAATATATATTTTAATTACTTTGAATATGTTATATGTAAGTGTATTATACTTGAATGTAATAAAAAAATTGCAACATAATACTAATTAAAATAAAAAATTAGGTATTCTATAGCTTAAATGTCAAACTAGATATATAATCACATTACTTTTATTTTACAATTGGATCCCAAGTTAACCTTTTCAAACTTATAATGTATTTTATGTTTGTCTAAATAATGGACAGGCGTCCCTTAAGTATTTGAAGTGTGTTCAGTTAAAAAAAAAAAAAAAAACATAAACAAAAATATTGGGATGTGTCTAACACAATGTTACCGGAATACTCTAATACCATAGTTATTTATGATTTTGGAACGGTATTTTGAAGCATGGTACGCCTGCTTTCCAAATTCATGAATTTAGTGATCCAATTCAATCCTAACAGTTTTTTCTATTTATTTCCTTAAAGGTCAACTAACGAAGAAGAAAACTCATGTAATGAACGGAAATCTAGGGAGAATAGAGTTTTGGTAGAATAATATGCAAAAATATCAGCCATAATGCTCCAAGAAACTTGTTTTTAGATGATTAATTTGAAAAAAAAATTATATTTTATTAAATGCTAATTTTTTTAAGAAAATTGCTCTAGAAGTACCTTAAATTTTATTAGTTTAATTTAGGATAAATTTCACTGACCTTCCCTGGGGTTTGTGACAATAATAGGCAGTTTCCTTGTGGTTTCTGAAACAACACCGCTCTCCCTTACTTTATCTGACAATATGCAAAAAGCTCCTCTCCCTTAACAGACCGTTAGTGATGAAGACGGTAACAAATGACATCTTCAGTTAAACAGTTTAAAATGACAAGTCTGCCCTTATTTAAATTTGAAGACCTGGAACAAATTTCAAGGTCAAAAGCTAATCTATTAAATTTTTTTTAAAAGCCCAATTGTTTTATACCACAACAGCAGCTCATCCTTTGATGGGACCTTGCAACACTAGATTCTCACCCCATTTTCGCCCTCACTTTAACCCACTAGTTGTCTTCCCGAATTTAATGCCATCCATCACCTACCAACCATAATCTATACCACACCTTTAAGGTCATTACCATCTAAGATCCTTCACCACCACCGTCTTCACCCCTCATCTCCACCAAGGGAAACAGCCACAAGCACTGCTGTAAACCATCGCCCGATCACCACAGCCATCATCAAGTCGCCATCACTGCTAGCTCTGAGTTGTTGCTGCCAAGTCCACGATTAGCCCAAGCATACCACCCACTACCCAAAACTTGCACAACCATGAAAGGCTGCAACTACCACCGCCCCCGTGGATGATTTACCATCTCCACTGTTCTGCCCCCTCACCTCCACTGGTCTCTCTCTCTCTCTCTCTCTCTCATGTGTGAAAACCCACTAGCATTTTTCCCAATCTCAACGGCTACTAGCCACAACCATAGTAGCTGATTGGGAATTATTCCTATGATAACTGTAAAGTGATAGCAATTAAAAAGTTTAACAATTACCATTAATTGAAAAATCTAAGTACAAAGCTTTCATTTATTTATTAGGTGAAGGTAATTTCCAATGCACAAAATTAAGTTGGCTAGTGCCTTCGTGCTCTATTCTGTCAAACAACCCCCAACCCACGCCCGCAACAAAAACAGCAGCAGCACCTCACATAGCACCAAACAACATCCTATCACCGGTGCAATTACCTATAGCCACAAGAAAAATAGCTGCAGCCATCTCAAAGCACCCACGGGTCACCTCCTACGATACATAGAAATAAACCCAAAACAACCAACATTTTCTTCTCCTCTCTTCCTCTTTCTAATTAAAACCAGAACCACCATTGGACATCTCTTCAATCAATTGAACAACACACCCACACCTATTGGCTGCCACTGCCTTGCCCACTACCATATTCAATCATCTCTTGCCACAACAAGAACAACAACAACAGAGAGAGGTGCTGCGGTGTTTGATTTGAGATGGGGCTGGGAGTGGGGTTGTGGTGTTAATGGAGAGCACATGGTAACTGGTTGTGGTGATTGAGTAGAGATGGTGCTGGCTGAGTTGTAAAGGGCAGCAGATAGAGGTGGGTTTATTGAGGCTCTTATGGCATGGAGAGATGAAGAGGAGGATGGGAAGGCGCTGATGGCAGTGGTGATGATGATGGTGACAGTGGGGATTGTGTGGGTGGGAGAAGGTTTTGTGCCAGTGAGAGAGAGAAAGAGAGACTGTGTGTGAGTGACACGGTACTGGTGGGCGTCAAAAGGGAAAAAGAGAGAAATTGTGGTTATGGTGATCTGGAATTGTCTCAGAGTGGTGGGTGGCTATGGAGATTGTATGGACTATGGAGGCGGTTTGGTAATAGAGAGAGAATGTTTGGCTGTAAAGATTTTGATCGTTACATAGGAAAATAGGGATAAAGAATTGGTATGCATAAGGGTAATTTAGTAAATGCATAATTTTCCTTAATGGTTGTTTTTTGACAACTCTGATAGGGGAGGTTAGTGTCATGTCAGAAACTACGGGACAACTCTCTGTCATTGTCAGAAACCTCAAGGGAGGTCAATGTAATACCCTGTAATTTATACAAGAGTAGTACCCTATTTTAGAGGATGTGACGTACCACGTTACCCCATTTCTGTTTAATGTACCTGAACGATCCGTGTTCCATGTAACATTGGTTTGACGTGTTTGGAAATGTCCGACGAATGTGATGTTTAATACAGGCACAACACATTCTAAGAAGTGTCTGTAGTACTTAGGTTTGAATTTTGTGATTTGACCTTGAGGGCTTGAATTTGTGAAGGCCGTTCGATTGGGTTACGTTCTTTATCTGCTAGTAGGAGTGGACATGGGGTGGGCTGGGATGGGTTTGAGTCAGGCCTATACTGTGGACGTGTTCGAGTCAGGCCTATGCTGTATAATAGCAAAAGGTGCATCGACTTGAGCCCCACCCCACCTGACTTCAGACCTAAAATTAAATTGCAAACCCACGCAAAATAATAATTAGATTCTCAAGGCCGCCCATTTAAACCAAATTTCTCTTAAGAGAAATATCTATTTCATAATTGAACACAAATGATGTTTCAGTCAAAGTGGTTTCTGTTTCTTTATTTATCACCTATAATAAAAGCGGGAGTGATCTGCTTTTTCCTCCGGTACATTTCACTTCTGAAATTATCATTTGTCTATATTCCTTATTCCATCCATGTCCCAGCTGCTGGATTACCCAATCAAAACTTCTCAAATGATGCCAATCTGGTGAAAGCCCCAAATTAACTTTTGAACACCCACAAGGCTCACACAACAACAATTTTGGCGTTATCTCGGACACTGCCTTGGGATCTACAAATTTCTGCCGCTGCAAACCCAGAGGATCGATTAACCAATCAAATAGCAATGCCTAACGAAAGAAAAGGGAATGCCTCCACCACCTTGCACATCAGTGATTCCGGTCCATCCATCAACTCCGCCTCAACCAAGCCTTGCACAGCAAGATATTTGCCCACTGCAAGATGTAGGTGGCCTTATACAGGCTACCGTATGTTTGTTCCTTTTTGGTCTTTTGGTCTCCTTGGAGGTCCGAGTTCTTGTAGTGGTTCTGGCTTTGGTTGCTTTTGCAAAATGGTTCTTTTAATTTTAACTTGATTTATTACTTGTCAAAAAAAAAAAGAAAAAAAAGAAAAAAACAAAATGACAGTCAGATTTAGGCAATTGCATTTCTATCTTGAATTGATGAGGCTTCTATCTCTCGTCATACGGGATGTTTTAAATGATTAGTGATAATAGCGGTTGCAAAGTGTATTATACAGTTCATTGTGCTTACGAAGAAGATAGTCGTTGTACAACGCATGTTCAAGAAATTTAATGACACGATTGATGCTCTAAAAAAGATACATTACTATATCCTTGGGCCTCGAGAGTATTACTAGCTAGACCCAATTAGTGGAGAGATGGGTTTTTTTTTTAAACATCTGTGTGTGTGCACTTTGGCAACTTAGTGACTATAGAAAGCATCCCTTTTGTATCTTGCTTGCCCATAGGAAAGTTACCTTGATCATCAAAAAGTTATTATTATTTTGTCCAAGTAATTAATTAATAACTTCATCCCATCATGGGACTGGTTAAGTCACCTGTGCTAGAGTAATTGATCTGAGGGTTTATTTATTATTGGTATTTTGCTCCTTTATAACGAGGTTTTTCTTTTGCAGAGATTGTCTCCAGATATGCCCCTCCAACTTGCCTCAGACACAATTTTAAGAATGTTGAGAGCTCGACTGCATCATCATCGTCAAGGACAAGTACATTTTTTTAGTCAATGCTGCTTTCTTTTCAGTATTTTGATATTGATAATAACTTTAGCAAGTATCTGCATGCCTCCCGCATGAATCTGCAGCTTTGTTTTATCTTGTGTCACAATTACATTAGCTGGTCTTCAAGCTTCTTCATGATTCAAATTCTAGCTTCCAATTTGCATATGCATGTGTGTGTAGACATAAATGATGATAATTTCAATAAATATAGTTCCTAAATATGTACACTTTGCAAAGAATCATGGAAACAAATTTATTTTTACACTTTACTTAAGTTCTTACCAAAGAATGTAATAATCCAAAAAAGTTTCCACATGGGATATTATTCCAGATAATTCATGCGTGAATGGGCTTATATAAGAAATACTACAAGAACAAGTTTTTTGTGCAAAAAATAGTGATTAGCAAGAACTTTATGGTCTAGTAGAGGTATGTTTTGATTCTACTTTACCCGATGCATGGATTCATAATTAGAGGAGGGAGGAGGGTAGAAGTGGGTTTTTCTATACAGCCTAATCTTAGTGGGCACCAGGTGTTGTTAGTGAGAGAAGATGAGTCTCTGTTTGCCCTTAGAGGGGCTGATTTGGAGCTAGAATAGAAGAGAAGAGAAGTGGAAGAACAGAAGAAAGGGGAGGGTGCAGGAGGGAAAAGTAACAATTGTCTTCAAGATAGGCAGGAGGATGGAGCGGAGGTGTTAGATTGGGTTATGAAAAGGGTTAAAGGTCTTAACAAATCTCTTATCAGCTTCAATTCCATGTGAGGTATTGGAAAAATTTGAGACTGATGCTCCGAAGCTCATAGCTAAAATTGAAGCTGATAAGAGGGCAAGGAAGGATGATAATTCTGCCCCAAGGAATGGGGGAAGCAGATGACAACAGGCCAAACCTTTATTTTTAGTTCTTCTATCTTTATTTTTTGTTCTCTTTTGCTTTTGTTTGAACTTGAGAGGTGTCCTCTTGGCACCTTTTAATTTAAATTTGCCTTATCCAAAAATAATTAAAATTATCCTCATCATTCTTGTATGTGATAATTTGTCCATTCTGTTAAGTCGTTTTTTCGCTTGACACAGCAGAGACTGACCACTTAGACTGTGGAGGGAGGTTGGGTATTAGCATAATTGGTCTAGTGCCAAATGGTATTGATGGTTTCAACCAAATCCATAAGGAGTTGTTGTATACTTATTAACAATAATTTTATACCTGTAGGATAGTATTTCTTAGTATTCTTTTAACATCTAGAGTCAGATCAGCCTGTATAATACATGCACCAGCTAGAGTAGAATAGACACCACGCAGAAGGATTTGGGCACTGAAATCAGACTTTGAAAGCATGTCAGTTTGTTATGGTAACCAAACAAGGGGTTGGTTCAGAGGATGAGTTCATCGTCCTCCTCGCTCAAGGTTTGAGTTCGTCTCCACGTAGCCTCTCGTTGGGGTCATCCATGTTTCATGGTCCTCGGGCGGTGTGTAGGCTTATGCCCCTGGCTTGCTTTGTTGCTGGGTCTCACGCGGGGACTCTGTACCCCCTCTCGTGCTACTGTGGAGGTCTAGCGCTTTGATGGGGTTGCTGCGTAGCCTAGCGCAATGCTTTTTTTGTACCAAAAAATAAAATAAAAGAATTTATGGGAGAGGACCTTTTTGTTGAGGGGGCTCTCCAAGCATGCGAATGCTTGAGCGGAACATGATAATGGCCTAGATGGCTTGGTTGGCCATCCTTTTACAAGAGGCGTTATGGGCTTTCTGACATGTCTTTTAGTGTGTGGTTGTGAGAATTGAGTCCCATGGTTTTGAATAGCAGTCATCACAATGTTTGTTGTCTTAGTGTAATGTTATCAGGACTGTCAGTCAATCCATAATTAATATATTTGTTAGTTTTTTTCTTTTTGCTAACAAATCTCAGTGTGCCTGTTCTTAACCATTTTAATGGTTTTTAGTGAATTTTATGACACCTAAAGAGATGATTTGTTGACTGAATTTTGCATTCTCAGTTTAATAAAAATTAATTTCTACTAATTTACCCTTTTGCTGCTTTTATGACTAAGATCATAGCACAATTGAAGAATCAGAAACAAGAACTAAATATAATCATAATATTCATTAATTATGCAATTGAATTTAATATAAAACCTAAAGTAGAAAATGTCTTTTAACAGTTTCTAAGTAGGAAAATGTTAAGAAAATGAAAGAATAGGGTTTGGACATTTTTTTTGAAGCATCTGTCATTCACATGTAATGGACTGTAACAACTGTTAATGGTATTGTGAAGGACCATAACAGCTGATGTGACATCATAACGGATGAAACGGGTGAAATTCCCGTCGCACAGTATTTCAGTTTCTTATGGTAACAGACTCAAGGATAACAAAATCAACTGCTATCTGAAACTTCAAAGTGAATGGGCTAACATACATCGCTAGTTTGTTCAGTTGTTTCTTTTGCCAAATTTGAGTTTTGGAAGACATTGGTTGTGCCATTGGGATGGGGAACATCATACATTATTGGGATGGGACTTCCTCTGAACCATTTATGGTCTAGTACCTTTGAGTTGGCTGTGGATGTTGTCATTGAGCTGAGTTGTTTGGCCTCCATTTTTGGGGTGATGGGAACACATTGGATGAATTAGCATGCTAGCAGGGGTGGCTTGTTTAAATTATTTTTTATTTTTTATTTTTTGTTTTTTGAGGGGGTGGGGTTGGGTTTGAAAGATAGTGTTGGAAGAATATGTTTATCATTGTTGCAAATTTCCTTGGTCTCTTCGAAATTCTTGGCTTAGTTTCACAAGCCGATCTCCCAACTTCTTTCATTGGCTGTATGGATCTTTTTCTTTTATGCTGCTGTATTGTTAGACATCTCCTTTCCAGCCACTGATGCAGAATTGATGTGTTACTTTTACAATTGGTGCTGTTGTACGGTTTGCGTTGAACTTTATCTTAATTTTCTTTTACAGATTGTGCATAACCTATCTCGTGCTATAGACACTGATGCGAGTTTGGGAAGGTTAGAGGAAAGGTCACGACATGTGCAGATAAATGATGAGAGCCTCTGCGATTCTTGCCATGCTCGCCTTGGGACCAAGCTATTTGCAATGTACCCAGATGATACTGTTGTTTGTTACAAGGTTGGTGATATTGATATCTCATTTATTGTTCTATATTCTATTGAATATGTTGCCTTTTTTTTTTTTTTTTTTCCTTTTTCTTAACCACCTTCCCTTGTTTGGTATTCTGAAATAATGGGAGCCACAATTTCCACAACTATTTTGGCTGATAGACAGCTTCTATGGATCAGCTAAAATGACTCTGGAGACAGTGTTACTGGTAATTTGTATTTAAACAAAAAAATGACTACATGCCTTGTGGAAGAATTTCACTGCCTTAGAAACATCACTCTGGCAACTTGTCCTCTGAAGACTTCTCTCTTTTCCTTCTATTGTTTTCATTTTCCTGTCTGAAATTGCAGTTTTCTACCAGAAAAGGAAATTTCTGCTACCCCAAAATCTCCATGTGTTCTATAAAAATTTCTCGAGGAAAAGAAACAAAGTTGGAGTATTTCATTTAGTTGGACATGACAATATACAAAGTAGGAAGTGACTTTACTAAAACCTACCTCTTGTGGAGTGCAGTGTTTCCGTCGTCAGGGCGAGTCCAAATCCATCACAGGTCGTGACTTCAAGCGAGATCCCATGTTTAAAGCTGGTTGGTTGGTGACCCGATGACCTTGCAAAAAAAGATCCGTTTGGGTCTCAAACCTCCCTACTTGGTGGGTTACCTAAAGTTCCATCTTGCACTAAGGTCTGGTGTAATTTCATCTTTGTTTTGTTGGCAAAGTGGAGCTGCTAACGGTTAGATAGGGCCTTGAAGCAAGTTATAGTAGCCATGGAAATTGGTCTTCGTCACATACATCCAGTGAAGTTTTGTTTGGTTGTCTGGTTCAGATGGTGGAGTTCGGAAGGAAGAACCATGTGCAGCAGCAGGCCTTTTGCATGGTATACATAGATTGGCTATGCGGCTCATAGGTTGAGGAAGAGATCAAAAATTTGTTTTTTTATTTTTTTTCCTCTGTTGTGTTCTTTTTTTATTTTTTATTTTTTATTATATATTTTTTTTGTTGTTGAAGGTACAGATCTTTGCAAGATAGTGAGGCCTAATTGTGTAACGTTGTTGTATAACACTGATTGATAGGAAAAAATAAATTTCATAGTTTAATTTTTTTTTTCTTGGAAAACAGAAAAGAAAATATCAAATGAATTTTTGATGGTTTGCTGCGTTCTCACTCAATTTACCCTTGACAGAATTTTGATGCTAATTTGGTCTGCTTTGTATTCTTTATGTCTCGTGTGCCTGCCTGGAAATGCATGGAATAGTCTCTCTATTTCTTTTTGTCCTGTTGAGAATGGAAAAATTAAAATTTTTTGTTTGCGCCTAAACTTTTGATTAGCCTGTGTGACCTAAACCAGGACAAGTTGTGCTTGAATACTTGAACTAGTGAATTTAGAGCAAATTCCCGAACTCCAATGGTCAAATGCTTGAGTTTTAGTTTGGAACAGTGGTTGGTTGTCACTTGTATTATTATTATATTAGAACACAAAATAACATTTGTTTTTAGATTTAATTTGCGTAAAAATATATATAATTAAGAAATGACTACTATAATTATTTGTTTCTTTTAGTTTTTTTAAATACTCTATTTAGATATTTTCAAAGAAATTGATACATAAAAAATAAAATAATATTTAAATAAAATATTATTCACATCTATATGTTTATATTTATACATATTAATATGTATGTATGTTTATGTTTGTAAGTATTGTCTTAATTAATCCTCGAAATAATTAGCTGATGGTGCATTATACTAAAATCGGAAAGGCGGAAACCACTGCCAGAAAAAATATCAAAAATTGTCGTTCAGAGCGTGCATGGGAATACAATTTGCTATAATGCTTTGAGGTCCAACAACACCTAGGGCCGGCCCGATATTTGGGTTGTCCTAGCTCCACTCAAAATATGATTGCTCTTTTTACTATTAATTTATTACAAAAAACAAAAAGTCATACAAGTTATAAAAAAATTAAAATCAAGGGTACATTGTGTGTTTAGTTTTAATTGCATCAAAATAATCAAAATTAAAATGTAAGACCAGTTAATCGGTTATGGAGCTTTATGATTAGCATGATCCAATTCAAAGAAAATAACTTCTCGTTGCATTTTTTTTAAGCAAATTCTTCAATTAAATCATTGTACTTTAATTTATCTAAGAACTTATTTTCAATTGAGATCATAGTCAAACCATTAATTTCTCTTCTGACATAGTAGTTAAAAGGTAAGTTTTTATCAACTTCAACTTAAAATGTATTACAAATGCGTGCCTGTGCAAATAGATCACTAATCATAAAAATTTTACACATTCAATGGCACTAAATCCTTACCAATAAGAAGCATGGCTAAAAGAGATCTACTTCAGAATAACTTGTTAAACTTTTTATGATTAGCCCTTCAATAATTTCTTATAAAAATGAATAGTACGAGTAAGAAGTACTTTACAAAATTGGCTAAAGCATTATATGTTTAAAGTCTCAAGAAAACATATGGAGAAAATAAAATGTGTATGTAAGGTTTGCTGTTAAAACTTACAAAGTCAATTTGGTAGCCATTATCTAATAAATTTGGATGTATCATCCTCTACTTTAATTAGACTGCCAAGTGCTCGATTTTTTAAGTCACATTAAAAAACTAAAACATCTTTTCAAAGAGAATTTTCACTGTACATGTGGATCGTATAGGAAAATAATTAATATTAAAGGTTACATCATATAAAATGTTAGATTCATGTATGCCAACTTTATAAAATAATAAAAGTCCTAAGTCATTACTACTAAATAACAATTTGGAAGATTCCACAGAACCTACCTCTTTATAATACTGTAAAAAGTTAAATACAATATAATATAATATTATACATATATATATATATATATATATCCATGAAGCACAACCAAAAGCTATTGAACTATAAGATAATAAAGTTTTCAATGAGTCATTACAGTAATTTCGTGAGAGTTATGGTGCTGGGGTACCAGTGATTTCAGAGATGGATGAGATTCGACTATAAAGCTTTTGAATTTGTTACCTTAGAGGTTGACATTTTAGGACCACTTTTGTTTTGTCATTGAAGTTCGACGATTTAGGTTTGTTGCTATAGCAATGAGTTATTGGATGGCGATCGATGTTGAACTATTAATCAATTTGGCTTCACTTGGCGATTTGGTAATATTATTTTATAGTTCAGTAGATGAAAAAATCTATATACCTGAAAGCGGTAGTTCGATGAAGGTCGTTGGTTGTTGGTTGAGAAGTCTACCCTCTCTCTCTCTCTCTCTCTCTCTCTCTCGTGCGCACACCCTCAAACCCAGTTAATTAGAGGTTTGCAACACTGCAATGCATGGGAAAATACTGTGGGGTCAAACTCTAGTTACATGGGGTCAAATTATTTTTTTTATTTACAAGAATAAAAAAAAATATTTTTTTAAAACAAGATGGTTGCCCTGGATTGGGGGGTTGTCCAAGCCCAGGAGCTTGTTGGGCTTACCCAGGGCAGTCCCTGACAACACCTATTGGAGATGTTCCTCATTTATCATGACATTAATATGCAATGTGAATCCTAAGGTTATATCTGATATAATAAGATGGAATAGAATGAAAAAGAGAATGGAATGAGAATAAGAATGGAATGATCATTCTCATTCTCTTGTTTGTTTGCTTAGTGAGAATGGAATGATAATATCATTATATTATTTAATAAGACAAATTAATAATGCTAAAATAGAATGAAATTAAAATTTTAATATAAAGTATGAATATTTGACATTATATTATACATGAAATATTAAAAATATTATATATTATTTTGCATCTAGTAGTCTTGTGGTGGTGGTGATGGCAACACCGGGTGGTGGTGGTGGTGGTGGCGGCGGCGGCTGTGGTGAGTAGCAAGGGCAGAATATTTGTTTTAAAAGTAAATACAAAAATGTTCAACTTTTTAAAATTATTTTTGAATTATTAAAATAAAAAATATTTATCAAACATGTTTTATTTGTTTCAAAAAATTTGACAATAAAAATGTTATCAAATTTTGTTTTATATTATCATTTTATGAAAAAGTAAAATGACCATTCTCACTTTTTTTAAAATAAAAAATAATCAATCTAATAAAATATAATAATAACCATTCTAACTTTAAATAAATATAGAATTAAAAATAATCATTTCATTTCATTTCATTTCATTTTCTTATACTAAACATAATTTAATTTAAGATATCTTCTTAAGATCATTTATATTGACGGAAATGCTAGCCACAGTCAAAAGGGCGGCCACTGTTCGAAAGGCGCTCCATTTTATTGACATGTGGCATTTCATCCATTTAGTGTAATGGGCAACCGGAGACAGAAAGCCGGTTATTGAGCTCTGACATGATACAACCCATCTCTTCAATGTTTTGATTTTAATAATAAAAAATAATACTGAAAAATATATTTACCTGTAAAGCAATGTTTTAAAAATCGAATTGTTGAGTGAATCGAAGAAGTCATTGGGTCACAGGTCATCAGTTCAATTGTCAGATCAACTGTTATTGATCCGTAACGTTATAATTATGTCATTAATTAATTTATTAATATTAATAAATAGTATCTTATTTTTTTACACTATTTTTATATTTAAAATATAAAATTTTGCCTTAAAATATTGAACCGAACGATTTAATATCGGTCCAATTAACCGGATTACGATTTAACCGTAATTTTAACTGAATTTGACTAGATTTTGACCAAAATGAGTTTTAAAGATTAATTTCATCGTTTTTAACTGGGTGACGGTTTAATCGGTTCAACCAGCCAGACCTATCTAAGTTTTAAAACACTGCTCTAAGTAAGATAAAAAGTAAAAAATACCCCATTTAATCTCAGTTTATCGTACTTGTTTGAAATGGGAAAAGCTACTCCCACCGAAGAAAGAAAAGCCGAGTTAGAAACTGAAGGATAATAGTTCAGTGAAAATAAAAATGAGTAAACTTAAATGCCTTTAGATCATGATAAATTTACCTCTAATCACTAATTCTAATATGGATGACTTATTTTTCATCATACTAGGAGAGTTTAGTTAGTAAATACTCATATTATTTATATATAATATTCGTACATACGTATAAATAAATTTTTTTTTGTTTTTCGTCAGGATTTAAAATTTAATAAAAAATATATGCTTTTTTAGTTGAACCGTATTATACATATATTAAACGTTTTACGTATTATGCTTTTGAAAAAAACTCAAAAAAATTAGATATGATTTAATATAATTTTAGGATATTATTAATTCTAGACTTAATATATAATTATAATAGTAAAAATTATTAACCATTAAACTTATTCGACTTTATCAATTACAAAAAAAAAAAAAAACTTATGTAAATTATAATTTGTGTATCTTTACTAGTATCATGTCATATATTTTTGGAATATTTTTCTAATACTTGATATATTTAAATCATTAAATAAATTTTTATAGTGCTTCTTATTAATACTCACAATGTTAAATTACAAATTAAAATTGACAAATTAACATTCTTAAAATGTTAAATAATAAAATTAATTTAGCTACTACTTTAATTTAATTGTTTGTTAGTAATATATTTTAAAAAATTAATATATATGGGACAAAAATGCTACATACTAACATATATAAGAAGAAATTACGTATTTTTTTTTAAAGAAAAAACGTATTAAATATATACGTATTATATACCATTCTTTTGTTTTCTCGTATTTTACTAACTATGTAAGAGACTATTAGTTGAAGTGTGCGTAAGGTAGTTTGAATTTCGAACACCCTACACCGCATAACACAAAAAAAAAAAAAAAAAAAAAAAGAGCAAAGGTAGGGAAGGACACACCTTATAAAATAACTTATTTTAGTTTTAGTGACTTTTTAACAAAAAAATATTTTTTTTATTGTTATGGATTTTTTGGTTATGTGTAATTGTCATCCTGAGTGGATTTTTTTTAATCAAAATTAAATTTATTTATTTATTTATAATGAGTAAACATAATCTAAAAGTTCATAATAACAAATAAAAAATTTGAGTTTTGAATACAAAAACACTAAAAACGAAAATAAGTTATTTCATAAGTTATAAAACAAAGTTATTTTTGTAAGATTATTAGTTAAACTTTTGATTTTTTTGGATAATTGGTGAGAAGTCAAACAAGTGAATTGAAACTTGCCTTGAAAGGCAACTTTGTATGAAATTATCATCATGATGAAAAATAAAAAAAATTCAAAGAATGCATTAACATAATTCCACACCCATGACCCCAAAAAAAAAAAAAAGAAGAAAAAGATTTCGAAGAAACAAAAGAAAAGAACCAACTTGACAGAAATACTCAGCCTCATATCAAGACCCAAACAAGTTCTTGTCTCGGTTTACAATCTGCCCTACGTCAGTACTGACTTCAGTTTGAAACTAAAATTCTTCAATACACAAACTCTGTAGAAAAAAAAAAATCTCAGTAGTTCATTACAACCCTACAACATCTCACCACTCAAATTCTCGGCCAATGAAACCATATTCTCCATTTATCCTGTTTGTTCGAACCTTCTCGGACAACCAAACCCACAAACCCTTCGGTGAGGCAAACCTTCTCATTAGAGAATCAAACCCACAAAACCTTCACCTACCTCACCAATTTCCTGTACAGTGCACATGCCCACATGACTTTGCTTCACTCCGGAACGTCAATGTTCAAAGAAATTGAAGCCCCCAATCTTTTGAAGAAGTCGAAGCTCTTGTTGTGCTCTTTTTTCTTCTCCCTCTCTGCGTTTTCTCTTTCGTCTCTTGGCTTCCCTCTTATTTTCTTTCTTATGTGGAATGATCTTGCGTTTTCTCTTTCGTCTCTTGGCTTTCCTCTTATTTTCTTTCTTATGTGGAATGATCTTGCGTTTTCTCTTTCGTCTCTTGGCTTCCCTCTTATGTGGAATGATCTTATGGATTTCAAATTGATTTGACTTCACAAAAATATTAATAGTTTCTTTACTAAGCATGACAGGGAGTAATAGGTTCCGGTTAACATTTCAAAAGGTGTAGCCACGTGTACACTCAGTAGAGCGCCTGTCCAGAGTGACTGCTTTTAGCTGTGACTAGCATTCCCCATTCAGAAAATGATCTAAGAAGCTGCAAATAATATAGGGAAAAAAATTGGAGGAAAGAAAAATGAAAAAAAAATGATAAATAAAAAATAAAAAATAAAAAATAGTATGCATGGGTAATCAGGAAGGTTATTAATGGAGACCGATTATTCTTTTGTATTTCTCTTTTCTTTCTTTTTTTCTTTTTGGTTTATACCAGAATTATGCAAAAGAAATTTTTTTAGATTTTGTTGACTCCATTATTTAATTTTGATAACAACAAAACACTGTATTAGTAATCTAATGATTTTATTTAATGCGTAAATTATCTTATATTTTTAATCTTAATTAGATTATGACTTAAAGTTTGATACATTGGAATATGTTGAAGATCTTGTATGTTGAAAGTTTATATAGCATGTTGAAGGTTGTTGAGTCATGATAATTGATTATTGAAGACCTTAGAACAAGATTATATTTATAATTTTATCTTGAAGAGATTAAAAGTGCTCAAAGACATAAAATTTCACTTTGAAGATTTGAAACATGTCTCGGAAGATTTGAAGAGTAAATCACAAAGGTTCTCAAAGACATGGAATCTCATTTTGAAGATTTTAAACATATCTTAGAAGAATTGAAGAACAGATCACAAGACTTAGATGCTCTAATTAAATATTTGAAGAAGTCTTGGATCAATAAAATGAGTAATGTTGATTGAATAACCCTACAAATGACTAAAATGAATTGATCTCATCTCGAAAAGATTAAAGGTCTTCTTGAAGATTAATATGCTTTGGAGAAGTTATTTCAAGTTTTGGAAACCTTGATTGGATGATTCTTAAAAAGCTTGAAGATTTAGAAGAATATTAACTAAAGTTGCTGTAAAAGAGTCAACCCATGAATTTCATGGGTTGACACATTGAGACAGTGACATTGGACAAATAATCTTTGACAAAAAGGGTCGATCCTTTTATTTCAGGAGTCGACACATTGGTTCAGAATGCAAAGTCTTGAAGAAAGTAAAAAAGGTTGACACATTGTTTCTTACGAGTTAACACATTGGACAGAGCCTTGATAAAGTTTGGTGAAAATAAAAAAGGGTCAACTCCTATTTCTTAGGGGTTGTCACATAATCACTTGTAAATGATGTGATTGAAATCCGTCAGCATGCGGTTGTGATACAGTAATAACTCGGCAAGTTGAGATCGAATTCACAGAGAATGGTTAACAAAACATGCAAAGCTGGAGCTGGAAATTCACCCACTGTAAAAGATTAGATACTGACTAAACCGTGTTAAATACCGTAGTATTAAAATGGTTTCAGTTGGAATCTAAGCCAACCTGTTTGAATTTCGCCAAGAATATTACCGCTGAGATTTGAACAATTGGTGCAGAAAATAAGTAACCAAAAGAAAAATGTTTTTCTTTGGAAGATTTGATAATTATGGAATTAGACTTTAAATAACAAAAACGGTTTTGGATCCAATTGATTAGACCACCTGATTCACCCAAAATATCAACGGAGGTTTTATAACTCAAATCATTAGCTTCGTCTTGAGACTTTAATTTGGAAGATTTAGCTATAACAATATAATTTCAATAATAATTAAATCTAGAATAGCAAAATTAACGCTATAGATTTATACCATCGACTTGCATATACCAACTGTTTTGTCAAGATGGAAGGTATTACAAATATAGTTAAGAATCTAAATTTTCTCAAAGATCTTGAATTTCAACTTCCAAAAAATTCATTTTGCCCTAAAGTTTTAGAATTTTATCTCAAATTGCCCCCCTTAGAATTTGTAATTTGCCCCTCCAAATTTTTAAAAACTCCATTTTTGCCTATAGTTTTAGAAATATTTTTCAATTTGTTCCACTAAAATATGCAAATTGCCCCCTGAATTTTTTTTCAAAACTCAATTTCTATCTATACTTTTAGTAATATAACCCAATTAATCCCCCTAAAATTTGTAAATTGCCCCTTATATAGTTTTTTTTTTTTTGTTTTGAAAATCTATTTTTTTTTTTAATTATAACCACCCCTTTATATACATAAGCTTATATACACTTCACATATGAAGTATAGCTTTGATTACAAACTTTTATTTTTAAGATAGAAATTAATTGTTGCCCCTTGTGCATAACTTTTCTGGCTCCGCCACTATTTTCATGTGAGTTGCCTTCTTTTCATATGAATTTTCATGCGAGTTGCCTTCTTTACATGTTAATAGCTATCTTTCTATGCCAATTTCTATCTTTTCATGTGAATTTTCATGTGAGTTTGCTTCCTCTTTTATCCCAAAGCAAAAACATGCCTTGCTTGGTTTGGTGGAGTTGTTAGAAAATGGATATTTGCTCATGTGGGTGGGCTCTAATCAATGAAGACTCATTTCTTTCCATGTGAGTTTGCTCCCTCTTTTACCTAAAAGTCTAATAAATGCTCAACAAAATTTATTAGGATTAAAATTAAATTAATTAAAATTTTTTATAATTATTTAAATGCTAACAACCACAAAGTTAGGAACCTGTAATTACATTTTTTAAATATAATCACAGCCCCCAACTTGCTTTTTGCTAGTCTCTAGCAAAATAAATAAACACACTTAAAAAGATATGCTCCACTTTCATAGAGATCACGAGTGCATTTAGCATATGCACCAATCCTTTAAACCACTAGGTTACTCCTAGTAGACGAGAGGTGTCTTGTGAGAGTTTTTAGTGATAGTACCCACAAACATCAAAATAAACCTGCAACTGAGGATTACGAAGATAAAGTATGACATGTATCAAAATACAAGTATGTTCTGTCTATCCTACTCTTTAATACACAAGCAAGATAATGTTTTAGAACAACATATGAGAGGTGCAAGCACCCTATTTTTGCCTGCTCGACAATCTCCAGCCCGACTGAACTCACTTTCAAACCGACATAGACACATTTAAATCCAAACTAGTTTTTCAGACTTAATCCAGTCAATCAATCACTTCACGTGCCTGCAAGGCCTAATAGAGGCAAAATAACCAAAATGCCCTAGGGGCATTACTCAGTCCAATTTCAGTTGGCACGTCTTCTTAAAGACGGTAAGTCCCTATTTCAACCTCAATTCCAATTCCAATTCCAACTCAAGTCCAAGTCAATCAAACTCAATCCGGCATGTCTTTTGAGAAAGTTAATCCCTCAGACGATAAGTCCATCAAGTCTGGCACATTTATCGAGAAAACTCCTGAGAACTATAAGTCCCTTCAAACCTGTTGACCGGGACGGAATCCAAGTCCCTAAGATGGTAGAACAGTTCACTTCTGTTGCCTGCTAGCCTGCCAATGTAGAATGTCCGTTATCCGATACGTCTTTAAAGAAAGTTGATCCCTTAGACGATAAGACTATCTAGCAGCTTCTCGAGATTAGATAGTCTCTAGAATGAACGAACATTGTCAGAGTGACAGAAACAGTCACAAGCATCACAACTGTCAGAGCGGCAAAAACACTCGTAAATAGGTCGACATTGGGAGTTGCCAATAAAACCCCTATGTCACGGGACCGAACATTCCACTTGGCTATGACACATTTACCGAAGGATGGGATACATTTGGAAACCAGCTCGTCACACATCGTTAGAGTGACAAAAACACTCAATTCTTGGGTTAACACCAGTGCCTGCTAGCCCACTCTGGTGAAAAATGACCAAACTGCCTCTTAAGCCCTTTTGGCAAGTTTCTCGAGAAAGTACCTAAGTCCTCAGAGCGGTAAGTCCACCCTTTCCAAGATTGTCCCAAAAGACAATCTGGCACGTCCAAGTGGCTTCTAGTCAGTTTCAGACCAATTCCGAGACCATCCAATCAAAATGATCATTTTGCCCCTAGGCATCCGACCACCTCCGGGAACCACACCGACTCTAGGTATCAAACTGGTAACCTCTTGAGGATGCTTCTAATAGTATTCTCAAACTTCCAAAACCTTTCCGGATCATTTCGAGTCTATTCCGGTAAACCCAATGCAAAATGACCATTTTGCCCCTTGTGGGCTCGTCGCTTTTTCCAACTACACCGGCTTTGGGTGTCAAACTGGAAACTCTTTGGAACTCTCCCAATAGTGTTTTCAACCTTCAAGCCTTCTTACGGGTCACTCCGAGTTTATTTTGGTGTTTTTTCAGTTCAATTAATCGTTTTGCCCTTGGTGGGCCGGTCAACCTTTTTAAATATTCCGGTATTATTTTTCAAGCCAGTTACCTCCGAAATACTCTTTCAAAAGTTTCTATGCCTCCCCAGCCTTTTTGGTCATTCCCAGACCATTCGGAGTCACTCCTAATGGAGCCAAGTCAAAAACTGCATTGTAGTCACTAGAATAGGCACCCAAATCTTTTCTCGTGTGTCCCAAGGGTCGAAAGATACGTTTCTTGTGGCCCTAAAAACTTTCCTAAGTGGCTGGCACCACTAGTAGTGGCTCTAATGGGAATTTTGCCCTAGCACCACTACAATAGGCGCCAAGGTTGTTTTAATTGCCTATAAATACAGACCCTCCCCCAGGGTAAAAAGGGTCCGCAAACTCAGTCCAAAAATCTATCTTTTCAAAAAAAGAGCTCGAAGTCTCTCCAAACCCTAATTCTCTCAAGCCTCTTCAAGCCCTAGCCTCTATACATTCAAACTCTAGCCTCTATACACCTTATACACTCAAACACAAGCCTCCAAACATCCATTAAAGACTCAAGTGCTGCAACTTCAAAGCTCTTAAGGTTCAATAAAAGCAAAGCAAACCAAGCAATCAAAGCAAGAAGAATACAAGGTTAGTTTTCTATTTACTTTTATGTAATTCTCCTTCTCTCTTCTCCCTTCTAACCCACTTAGGTTTTCTTCTATTTAATCCTCATCTTCTACCTCCTCTTCTTGCATGCTTGAAATAAGGAACTTTCCGATTCATGCCTAGGAAGGACTGTTGAAGGTCATTGTGCTCGGGGCTTTCTTCTAGTTTAACCGTTGATGGTGTGGGTTCGGTCCCCTTCATTATGTGATGAAATCTAGCCTTGTATGTTTACGACCCTATTACATTGTAGTTATCATGTTCATGCATTGCATTAAAAATTACATTCAAAGTCATTTTTAAACTTGCATCAAAGTTCTCTTTTAAAACTTGCATTCAAATTTTTTTTTTGTAAACTTGTTTTCAAAATCACACTCCTAGGATGATTCTAGCCATTCCATGGTTAGGGTTGTTTAAGAAAATGTTATATTCAATGTGACTATCAAGGTCCAAATTTTGGGTTAAATCCTAAATTGTTTTTATCAAAACCACAATCTTAAGATGATTCTAGCCATTCCATGGTTAGGGTTGTTTTAGGAAAGTGTGATATTCAATGTGATCATTATGGTCCATATTTCAAATTCTTTTTGTTTTTAAAATCACAACTCTAGAATGGTTCTAATCTTTTTATGGTTGAAATCGTTTTAGGAAAGTGAGATATTCATGAGGCTTGCAAAAATCCATATTCAAATCTCTTTCCAAATTGTTTTGCAAATCTACTTGCTAAAAACTCTTTTCAAAAATCTACTTCTAAAAAATTTTGTCAAAAATCTACTTCCATAAAAACACTTTTCAAAGATCTACTTTCTAAAACTCTTTGTCTTGGAGTCCAAATCAAGCCCTAGAAACCACGATTAGGAAACCCTAGTTTCTTTTTCTTAAAATCATGACTTCCTTTTTTTTTATCTCAAATCATAGAATTTCAAAACCATTTTCTACATCAAATCATAGGTTTTCAAAACCTCTTTTTTTTTTTTTTACACCAAATCATAGATTTTCAAATTTAAAATTTTCAAAATTCAACCTTTCCAATTTCATGTCAAATCAAATCTTTCACTTTAGGAACCCAAATCAAATTATGAAAATAAAATCAAATCATCTATTTTTGAAAATAAAATCCAATCTTCTACTTTAAGAAATAGAGTCAAATCTTTTCTAATTTCAAACCTTTCTAAATCCCGACTTTCTAAATTTCAAACTTTCAAATCTTTCTTAAATTCAAACTTTCAAATCTTTCCAAATTTCAAATCTTTCTAAATTTATAACTTTTCAAATTTAAATATTTTCAAAATCAACTCTTTCTTAAAAAGGAAACTTTTCGAATTTGAAAACTTTCCGAAAATGTAGCTTTCCTAAAATAAAATTTTCTTAATTTAGTACTTTCGTAAAATGGAACATTCCTATTTTGAAACTTTCCTAATTGAAAGATTTCAAAATCCAATCTTTTCTAAATCCTAACTATGTAAATACTTTCAAATCAAATAATCAAGTCAAATCTTCACAAGTCTTTTCAAGTCAAGTGTTTTTAAATCAAATCAAATCCTTTTCCAAGCCTTTCTTAAATTCAATTTTTTTAATTCGAAACTTTCTGAAATCAAACTTTTCAAGTCTAAATCAAACCTTCTTATTTCAAGTGCATGTCTCAAACCTTAGGTTACTAAGGTCCTAGGATGTCTAAACCGTAGTTCAATTCTAACCCTAAAGTTAGGAAGTTTCAACTCCTTTCTGAAACTCTTTTCTAAATCAAGATGATATCTCAACTTCAATCTAAGTCAAGATATTTTCAAAACTCAACTCAATCTTTACAAATCAAGTCCAAGTTCTCCTTCAAAGTTCAATCTTTTCAAATCAAAATCAATTTGAAAAATTCTCAAGTTCAATTTCAAATTTTTAAGCTTTTCAAATCAAAGTTAAATTTCAAATCTTCTATTCAAAGTTCAAATAAAACCCTTTTCAAATCAAACCTTTTCAAGTTAAACTTTTCGAAAACCTAAAAGTATCTATTTTTAATCAGATCCTGAGTCTGAACTACGACTGACCTGATTCACAATAAAGGGATATGTGAGTAACCCTCATGGGTGCGGTTACAATCTTTTTCAAATTTTTAATTTTACAATCTTTTTCAAATCTCAAATTTTACAACTTTTTTCAAGTTTCTAATTTCCACAACCTTTTTCAAGCTTCTAATCTCTTCTTCAAATCTATTTTCAGGGATCAAATTCTTTTCTTGCACTTGCATGCCATGCATCATATCAAATTTCTTTCTAAAATTATTTTCAAGGGGGATAGTATTGGACATTAGAGATTCTAAATAAGTAAACTTAGAGTGAATAGACATGTAGGTACCATAAGGACAGAATAGGGTGATAGCTTAGGGCATCTTCCCTATATCTAACCAACCTCCGAACTTAGAATCACTATTTTCAAAGACCAAAAAACAGAGTCATTTTTCAAAAAGGGTTTCAATCTTTCCAAAGGTTTTCAAATAACCTGTTTTCTTAAAAACCTTCTCTTGAGGAAGTTTTCAAAACCTTTTCAAAAACCATAAGTTCATTCTTCGGATTGCACTTAGTTTTAGGTGACCTAACTCAGCTTGACAAAGTTAGGTGATGATTGCAAACTTTTTTCAAAAGCCCTTAATCAAATCAATTTCTAATTCAAATCTAGTTGCACTCGCCCTTTTAGGAGAATGAGTTCTAACAAGAGAGTACCGTGTTTTTCTCATTTGTGTATTTTTTCGAGTGCGAATAATCGGGGTGCGACAGCTAGCGACTCCACTGGAGATGCTTAAAGGGTTAGGCCATTATCATGTCTCTTCACTCTTCACTTTTCACTTATATAAAGTCTTCAATTAACTTGTCAAATTCTATCCACTTCAAATTTTTAAACTCAAACTTTTCAACGCTGTTTTTGAAAATATGCCATTACTTGTATTCAAATTACATTCAATCATTCTATCTTGCATTATGTTTGTCATCCAAGTATTGACTTTTTGTATCTTTATTTTTGTAGGTAGATCTTTATTCACATTTTTTTTTATTTTATGTCATATTAACTACCATATATGTCATGAATGAATAGAATGGAATGGACAGGATGGATGGGAGTTGTTGGACCCTTTCCTCTATTTTTCAAAATTCCACACACTGCACGCGCACATACATTTGCATACTTGCATTCTTTACCTGATTACGACCCTTCTAGTTAGAAAAGGGAATGACATATTGGTTGTGGGCGGATGCTGTGTCAGTTTCTTAGCCTACGGTCTCTTGATGGTTCCCTCACTCAGATCACTAACCTATAATGGCACCACCTCGAAGAGTGGGCTTAGGTTTGAAGATCTAGAAACCGAGCCTTCTTAGGAAACATTAGTAAACCGTTAACCTCTTGCTTATATAGAAATCATGCATAGCCAAACCTCTGCAGAATTTAAGGCACGCAGTTAATTTCAAAAACCATGGAGGAAAGGGTGACTGCTTTACTTTCCTTTATCATTATCTAATTTCTGCTGTTATAATGCTTGTATAAATGCTCATGCATACATATTTACTTTACAATTACATTCTCTCTCTCTATACTCTATGCATGCATGTTCATGCATTTAATATTCTGTTTCAAGACAAGAGTTCTAAAGTAACACAAGTCACTACATTCTCATGCATATGATCAACCCATTGAGAATGATGCCAAGATCACTCTCCCTTGTATAAAACCTACCAAAACTCTAAGGGTTACTACATAACCCTAAGGACTAATGACATACATTTCAAGTCATTTCATAAAGAGGGGCCCCAGTCCCTTTATGCTCATGGAGATAAGGTTGCCAAGAAGACAAAGGGCAATCAAACAACAAGGTCTCTCAATGACCTCCTCAACATCAAACTCAAAAAAGGTGAATCCAAAGACTCAAGAGTAGTCTCGGGATCTCAAATGTAAAAGTAGAATAGGTGGAAGTTCCAAGGAAAGTGTTCCCTCTCCTTCTATTAAAATGTACTTCGATTCTCTTGTATTTTAAACTCAAAGTTCAATGTACTTCTTTACTTTTTGTAAATGAATGAATGTATGTCCCCACTTGATGGTAAGGTATTTGCATACAGGGGGTAAACCCCCTCTCTCTAAAAAGTGAGCCAAATGCATTATGTTTAGTCTCCCTCTCAATAAAGGACATCCCTAAGGCATGCATTGCATAAAAACTATCAAAACAAGGTGCTAAATTTTTGATTTTTCTGGTTTTATGTTTTTCTTCTTCTTCCCCCCCATTGCTACATATCAAAAGCTAAGTCCACATTGGAAAACATCCATAAAGCCACTCTATGAGTCACCAAGTTTGGTCCTCGAGCAAAACCAGGCCTAGATACTAGAAGAAGTAAGAGGACTTGGGAAAAGGACTACCAAAATGGAAGCAATGCTCTCTTTGCACCTATCCTATGTAGGTATAACAACCAATAAGCAGGTAGAGGCTTCTCAAGTCCAAACCCACAAGGGGCATGTTGTCCTACGAAAAAGAACTAAGGGAGAAGACCGAGATTACACTCCATTGGATTGTTCTCCGACCACCACTTGCCGACATCTTTGCCAAGCCAACCACCTTGTTCTGATACCTCCCAGCTTATCTTCAACCAAGCACCCCAATCATATAATCCTAATATATTATGTGAATACCATTCTAACTCACCTGGACATGACACGAAAAATGGTCCCACGTTGAAATGCAAAATCCAAGACTTCCTTGATTTTCAACTCATCGACCCAGCTATTATCATGCCAGAAATTGACCCTCAGCCTTCAAAAACATCTAAGACACCCTTCCGACCTAAAAGGGAGATTGGAAAAAATCGAGTTTTTACTAAAATTTCTTGTACACAAGCCACATCCTATCATAACCTTTTAGTAGTAGGATACCTGAAACCTATATCCTCTCGGCCTCTGCCCAATCCCTTACCACCCAACTTCAACTCGACAATTTGCAAATACCATTCGGGAGGACAAGGGCATGACACTGAAAGCTGCTTCACCTTCAATCACAAAATTCAAGACCTAATGGACAACAAAACCATCGACATACAACTAGTGAACCCTGCTTCTCCCCCCAATATAACCACAAATCCTCTATCGGACTACACTATTAATCTGATACTAGAGGAAACAAAAGAGGATGATGGGTTGGAAGAGGTCATGATCGAAAATTATGAAAGGGATTAGGAGATTGATGAAGAGAGCGACTATGAGGAGGAATTCTCGCCATGCCCGATCTATCTCTATAATCCTAATAAAGTACATGATCCTTCGGATTGGCCAGATGAAGAGTCCAAACCCATGGGAGGGGTCCCTGCCAAAGATAGGATCGCTGGTGGTTGGGGTGATGAGTTTCTACACCCTAGGTATGCCACAGTTGAGTGCCACTTATTAGAGAACCCCTGGCCCGCAGCTGAGTTCAATTACAAAGACATAGGATGTGAACAGGAAGAGCCAAAAGCCTTGCGGAGCCATTTGAATTGGAGGGAGGTGAGCTAGCCAACCTATTTATAAAAGAAATTGAGGAGGCAATGGAGGACAATGGGGAGATCAATGAAGCTGACAACTGTATCGTCACTGTCAATACACCCAAAGCTATAAAAGTAGCCCCTGCCTGCCTTGTTTCGTCCAAAGATCTCAATAATGGATGGAGTATCGAGGATATGGGCATCATTCCAAGGCCCAACTGAAAAGATTCTCTTCAAAAGCATACAAGAGAGGGGTGTTTTCACTCACTTTCTTTCTATCCCTTCTACTTTTTATCTTTAAATTTATGTCTACATTTCCATAAGAACTTTATGTTTTTCATTTAAAATAAAAAGGTAGTTTTTCATTCAAAATGTTGTTATCTTATATTTTTGTGAATGATGAATGCTTCCTAAATAAGGGGTGCATTCTATCTTATGAAAGACCTGCCTTGAAGGGTGTGATAGCATGAGTTAACCACTCGCCGAATGGTAAACTTTTAGAAAAGAGAGAGAGGATAAGAATGAGTGAGGAAACCACCCAAAAACAGTACTTACAAGACACTGAAGCTAAGCGATGTGTAGCTAGATTGTCAAAAGAAAGAGGAGCCATTTTTTATTTTCCCTAAAAAAAAAGAAAAAAAAAAGTGTATCCTCTTTGCTTAACCTACTAGTGCCTCGCAGAAAGCGAAAGATTCCTTGTTAACCCTGATCCATAACCATCCTCCCACACTGTGGCAGACGGATAACTGAGGACTCAATTAAGAATGTCACTCATTTTCCATCAAGCTAAAGCAACGTGAAGGCTCTATGGATTAAGCAATCGAGTTCAAAATGAAGAGAGACCCTCATTTCATTTCCCATACAGTCAAAATCAACCATTATTAAACCCGTTAAGCCAGTTATGTTCCTTCCAAGGAAACTCCAACCTAGGGATCACTGTCTATAATGGGATAGAATGAAACACTAAGAGAAAATTTGAGAGAAAGGAGTTGTAGAAGTACCCAGCTCACAAAAAGGGAAAAAAAATAGAGGAAAAAGGAAAGCAAAAAGGGAGAAGCCATCCAGGGGCAAGCTGTCATACATGAACAAAAAAATGACTCATTTCATGCTATATTGAGGAACATACAGCAAATACAAGAATGAAAATCTAAAGGTTATTGTTGGATATAAATAAACCTAGTAGAAGCAATAAGTTTGAGCCTTTACCTTTCTTATAAAAACCCAGAACCACGGCTCGCATTACAACCCTATTAAAGTCCTCTCTGATTGAAAAGTGATTACTTGATATAAATGAACCAAATGTGTTGTTAAGGTAAAGGAAGGATAGTAAGGGACCAAACCCCACTGGAAGACCAATTGAGGATTGTATGGATCTAAACCCTACTGAAAGCAACATCAAATTTGGGTCTACATATCCCGTTGTTCTCACAACACCATAACTTAGCCTACATTATGGTCATAAAACAAAGCCTCAGATTAAAAAACTGGCTGCTTATCGCTTTGCTAAAGGTCAAGTAAGTCGTTGCCTAAGCCCCAAAGGGTTGAAAGTTCAAGCCAAATGACTGCAGACACTAACCCAAAATAGAAAGTCAGAGTTGATCAAAGGGATGAGAAAGGTACAAAATGCTATTATCTAGTCCAGGTAGGCTTGAGCTAAAGGAGAGACCAAACCCCTGAAAAGGAAGAAGTTGTCATTTCAAGGATGCCGAGTTTGATAGCACCCCATTCATTTTATTAACTAGTGTATTCCTCACATGTGCATGCATTTTTATAAAAAAATTTCGGCATGAGTTTTGCATATATAAGACATAGCTCCCTGACAAAACAGAAGTTACCAATGCAGTTTAATATCATCTCCAAAACATGTAATAAACATACATCATCAACATTTTCCCTGTTCATGTATATGTCCATATATCTTATCTAAATCATAAACATCCATCCTGTTTAAAGATTACAAATAAAATGGACTGATAAAAGAATTAAATGCATGTTCAAAAGGAAAGCAAGGCTTATGATAAGGGGCACCCATCAAAGGTCAAAATCAATGTTTGGGTCAAAATCTCCTGGCTCAGGAAGAGGCGGCCGACTACTAGAAGCACCGGCATCCTACAAGGAAGAAGAACTTGAATCAGCAAAGCGGATAGATAACTAAACAAAGCTAGAATAAAAGAGAGAAAGGACAACATACCCCGCTACCTCTCATCTGAGCCAACCATACGGTCAATGTAGCACCTAGGCTTGGTACTGGTCTCTCTCCATTTGGAACTGGTCCCTTTCAGTCTGGTACCAGTCACTCTGATCCTTCATGGCAGCAAACTCGACCTGAGGCACATATCTTCTAGCCCAACGCCACAAGTCTACTACCTCTTGGCCAACATCATAACCTCTGACCACCATCTCGAACTGGGTGAAGGCATCTATGGAGTGAGCCCCAAAATGTGTGGCGTAGTCAGTCTCTGGAGGAAGCAAAAAACCAGCACCCGACTGATGCTTTCAGTACGGAATAGGAACTCCTTCGACCAAAGCTCCAAACATATATTCAAATGGATCCACAGCCAACCGGAACTCCTCGTGAAACTGGCGCTAACGACGGTCTCCCAGATAGGACTCCCAAGACTTATCATTGAGAAAAGAAATCCTTAACAGAGACATCTGAACTAGATACCTGATTGCCTCATAATGAACTGATCCAACAAAGGCTTGCCGCTTCATATCTCTCGTCTCTATCAAGTCTAGGTTCGCCTGTAACATCATAAAGTCGATGATCTCAGATCGGTGGGCCACCTGATCATGAGCCCATCTTAAGGCTCGAGGATAGAGGTCAGCCTTTATTAGCTCTGGACAGCAGACCGACAAGTACTTATAGCTCCACCAAACTAGAAAGGACCAAAATCCAGTCACACTGCCCCAGCGGGAGGAAGTTTGGACTCACATGGATATGATGAAGCAACCAAAGGAGAAAGACCCCTAGTCCACCTCTGATAAGGCTCCTAGGTCGGCTACCACGCTCACCAGTCTAAAAGGGACGATCAACTTATTGTTGTTGCAAAATCATCTAAAAATAATGTATAAAACTAGTTGTCACCTTATAATGTCTCGTCACTCAGGTGGGGGCTCAACAGAAAAGGTACTCTCATCCCGATTGAGCCAGGAAACCTAAAAATCTGAATGGTCAGAGGTGGCAAGTCCAACAGAGCATAAGCATCGGCTCTACTAACTGGTTGTAGGGTAATTTGACGGCCGATAAAGGAGAATCCAGTAATAATAGCCCAGTCTAAAGGAGTAGGATTCAGCTTAAAACCTATAAATGGAAGGTACCCATCTCGCCAAACCATCTCTCGAGCAATGCCAATACCAAATGTCGGTTCAGGTGGTTCTGCTGTAATCCCATGAATGCGCCAAACCCAATCTCTTCTAGAAAGACACGATAAGATGGAGCAGCTCGCTGCATGGTACTGAAAGCCTGGTGAACGCCCCCTTTAAAGGATGTATGTACTCAGGGAGGGGGCAAGTGCTGTCGAGAATATACACTGGTGTGGTAGGTAAGATCTCCCAATGGAGGAATGTCCAGTACCTTCAAATCCCCTAAATCAGCATCTGTCCACCTACGTTTAAAAGAGGCCCTCCTATAACCGGTCACACGATCTCCTAGCCCCGGTACCTCTTCCTCGGCATCCATCTCTCCCTCAAAGGCCTACTTGACTGGTGAAAAAGGGTCAACCAGAGGCATACTCCCTCTCCCGCTCTGACTAGAGGACGTCCTGCCAGCTGACCTACGACTGCTTCTAGAATGGCAGGAACTACCAACAGAATCCGTGTAATAATTTTGACTATTTGCACAACTCAAACAAAATCTTCTTCTCTAGCGACAATTTCGACGACGGTGACAACTTTCGACAACTCTCCGGTGTCTCCCAAAGTCGCCCCTTCAATGCTGAAGACTCCCTTCTTACAAAAACACTTGAAAAAGCTCTAAAACCCTTAAAAACTTTCACAAACCCATATGCTTCGAATCAGAAACTGCTTTGTTAAAAACTTCAGACTTGGCGCCATAAGTAGTGCCGCTAAAGTGATTTTATGAAGTGGCGCCATAGGCCAATTTTGAGTAACTTTGCCCTTTTGCCCACAAAAATTCAATTTTAAATGCCCACTTGGGCCAAATTGCCATTTTCAAGCTCCAGTCTTCAAAAGTTTTTAAATTTCATCCCTCTGATCGCCTCGTGGTCAACATGTGACTCTTACTTTATCATTTTCTGCCTTCAGTAAACAAAGATAGAAAAGAGGGGCAGCTGTAAGCACCTTATTTTTGCCCGCTTGGCAATCTTCGGCCTGACTGGACTCATATTCAAACCGACACCGGAACATTCAAGTCTAAACCAAGTTTTCAGACTGAATTTAGTCAATCAATCGCTTCACTGGCCTGCTAGGCCCAATAGAGGCAAAATAACCAAAATGCCCTAAGGGCATTGCTTGATCCAATTCTAGCTGGCACGTCTTCTTAATGACGTTAAGTCCCTATTTCAACCTTAATTCCAATTCCAATTCTAATTCTAGTCCAAGTCAATCAAACTCAATTTGGCATGTCTTTCGAGAAAGTTGATCATTCAGACGGTAAGTCCATCGAGCCTAGCAAATTTACTGAGGAAACTCCTCAAAACGATAAGTCCCTTCAAAACTGTTGACCAAGACAGAACCCAAGTCCCGAGATCGTAGAATAGTTCACTTCTGGGGCTTGCTAGCCCACCAATGTAGAATGTCTGTTATTCGACACGTCTTTCAGGAAAGTTAATCCCTCGGACAATAAGACCATCTAGTAGCTTCCGGAGATTAGGCAATCTATGGAATGAACACACACCGTTGGAGTAACAGAAACACTCACAAACATTGCAATCGTCAGAGTGGCAAAAACACTAGCAAACAGGTCGATATTGGGAGTTGCCAACAAAACTTCTATGTCACGGGACCGAACATGCCTCTTGGCTGTGACACATTTACTGAAGGATGAGATACCTTTGGAAATCAACTCATCACATACTGTCAGAGTGATGGAAACATTCAAAACCCGGGTCAACACCAGTGCATGCTAGCCCACTCCGGTGAAAACTAACCAAACTACCCATTGGGCCTTTTCAGCACACTTCTCGAGAAAGTACTGAAGTCCTTGGAGCAGTAAGTCCACCTTTTCCAAGATTATCCCAAAAGACAATCCGGCACGTCCAAGTGCCTGCCAGTTAGTTCTGACCTATTTTGAGACCATTCGGTCAAAATAACCATTTTGCCCCTAGGCATTCAACCACCTCCGGGAACCACACCGGCTTTGGGTATCAAACCGGTAACCTCCTGAGGATGCTTCTAATAGTATTATCAAACTTTCAATACCTTTTCGGATCATTGCGAGTCAATTCTGACAAGTTCGGTGCAAAATAACCATTTTGCCCTTGGTGGGTTGGTCGCTTTTTCTAACCACACCTGCTCTGGGTATCAAACTGGTAACCCCTTGAAACACTTCCAATAGTGTTTTCAACCTTCAAGCCTTTTCACGAGTCACTCTGAGTCCATTCCGGTGTTTTATTTTTGTTCATATAACTGTTTTGCCCCTGGTGAGCCGGTCAACTTTTTTCAATAATCTAGCATTGTTTCTCAAGCCAGTTACCTTTGGGACATTCTTCCAAGGGTTCCTATCCTTCTCTGGGGTTCCAGATTATTCCCGGACCTTTCAGAGTCACTTCTAGTGGAGCCAAGCCAAAAACTGCATGGTAGTCACTAAGACCAGCGCCCAAATCTTTTGCCTTTCGCCCAGAAGGTCGAAAGATTCATTTGTTGCAGCCCTAAAAACTTTTCTAAGTGGCTGGCGCCACTAGTAGTGGTGCTAAGCCAATAAATGGCCTGGTGACTAGGAGTGGCGCCAATGGGAATTTTTCCTAGGCACCACTGCAACAAGGGCCAAGGTTGTTTTGATTGCCTATAAATACAGACCCTCCCCTTACATAAAAATGATCTGCAAACTCAGTTCAAAAACTCTGTCTTTCTGAAAATAGAGCTCGAAGTCTCTGCAAATCCTAATTCTCTCAAGCCTCTTCATGCCTTAGCCTCCATACACTCAAACACAAGCCACCAAACTTTCATTGACGACTTAAGTGCTAAAACTTCAAAGCTCTCAAGGTTTAAGTAAAGCAAAGCAAACTAAGCAATCAAATAAAAAAGAATACGCGGTTAGTTTTCTATTTCTTTTTATGTAATCCCCTCTCTCTATTCTCCCTCTTAACCCACTTGGGTTTTCTTCTACTTTAATCCTCATCTTCTACCTCCTTTTCTTGCATGCTTGGAACGAGAGACTTTCCAATTCATGTCTAGAAAGGACTGTTGAAGGTCACCGTGCTAGGCGCTTCAACCTTTGATGGTGTGTGTTTGGCCTCCTTGATTATATTATGAAGCCCAACCTTGTATGTTCACGACCCTATTGTATTGTAGTTATCATGTTCATGCATTACATTTAAAATTGCATTCAAAGTCGTTTTTAAACTTGCATCAAAGTTCTCTTTCAAAACTTGTATTCAAAATCTCTTTTTTCAAACTTGTTGTCAAAATTACACTCCTAGGATGATTCTAGCCATTTCATGGTTAGGGTTGTTTTAAGAAAGTGTTATATTCAATGTGACTATCAAGGTCCAAATTTTGGGTTAAATCCTAAATTGTTTTTTTATCAAAATCACAATCTTAAGATGATTCTTGCCAAGGTTATGGTTGTTTTAGGAAAGTGTAATATTCAATGTGATCATCATGGTCCCTATTTCAAATTCTTTTTTTTTTTTTTTTAAAATTACAACTCTAGAATGATTCTATTCTTTTCATTATTAAAATCATTTGAGGAAAGTGAGATATTCATGAGCCTTGCAAAAGTCCATATTCAAATCTTTTTTCAAATTATTTCAAAAATCTACTTCCTAAAAACTCTTTTTAAAGATCTGCTTTTCAAAAACTCTTTGTCTTGGAGTCCAAGTCAAGCCCTAAAAACCATGATTAGGAAACCTTAGTTCCTTTTTTAAAATCATGACTTTCTATTTTGCCTCAAATTATAGGATTCCAAAACTACTTTCTACATCAAATCATAAGTTTTCAAAGCCTATTTTTCTACACGAAATCATAAATTTTCAAATCTAAGATTTTTAAAATTCAACCTTTCCAATTTTAGGTCAAATCAAATATTTCAATTCAGGAACCCAAATCAAATCTTTCAATTTTGGATACAAAATCAAATAATCTATTTTTGAAAATAAAATCCAATCTTTTACTTTAGGAAATAGGAGTTAAATCTTTTGTAATTTCAAACCTTTCTAAATTGCGACTTTCTAAATTTCAAACTGTCAAATCTTTCTTAATTCTAATCTTTCCTAATTTCTATCTTTCTTAATTTCAAACTTTCAAACCTTTCTTAATTTCAAGCTTTCAAATCTTTCTTAAATTCAAACTTTTAAATCTTTTCACAGTTCAAATCTTTCTAAATTCATAACTTTCCAAACTCAAATATTTTCAAAATCAACTATTTCTTAAAAAGAAAACTTTCCTAATTTGAAAATTTTCCTAAATGAAGCTTTTCTAAAATGGAATTTTCTTAATTTGGTACTTTCCTAAAATGGAACTTTCCTATTTTGAAACATTTCTAATTCAAAGATTTTCAAAATCCAATCTTTCCTAATTCCTAACTTTCTAAATACTTTCAAATCAAATAATCAAGTCAAATCTTTATAAGTCTTTTCAAGTCAAGTTTATTTAAATCAAATCAAATCCTTTTTCAAATCTTTCTTAAATCCGACTTTCCTAATTCAAAACCTTCTGAAATTAAACTTTTCAAGTTTAATTCCAATCTTCTTATTTGAAGTGCATGTCTCAAACCTTAGGTTACCATGGTCCTAGGATGTCTAGTTCAACTCTAAACCTAAAGTTAGGAAGCTTCAACTCCTTTCTAAAACTCTTTTCTAAACTAAGATGGTTTTTCAACTTCAAACTAAGTCAAGATATTTTCATAGCTCAACTCAATCTTTCTGAATAGAGTTCAAGTTCTACTTCAAATTTCAATCTTGTCAAATCAAAATCAATTTAAAAAATTCTCAAGTTAAATTTCAAATCTTTAAGCTTTTCAAATCAAAGTTCAATTTCAAATATTCTATTCAAAGTTCAAATTAAACCCTTTTCAAATAAAACCTTTTCAAGTTAAACTTTTCAAAAGCCTCAAAGTGTCTATTTTCAATTGGATCTCGAGTCTGAACTACGACTGACCTGATTCACACTAAAGGGATACGTATACAACCCTTATGGGTGCAGTCACAATCTTTTTAAAATTTTTAATTCCACAATCTTTTTCAAATCTCCAATTCCATAACCTTTTTCAAGTTTCTAATTTCAACAACCTTTTCCGAGCTTCAAATCTCTTCTTTAAATTTATTTTCAAAGATCAAATTCTTTTATTGTACTTGCATGTCATGCATCATATCAAATTTCTATCGCGCCCTGCTTTTCACACACGGAAAAAATACACACAAGTGGAAAAAACACGGTATTCTCTCGTTAGAACTCATTCTCCTAGAAGGACGAGGACGACTAGGTTTGAATTGAAAATTGATTTTGAATAAGGGCTTTTGAAAAAAGTTTGGAGTCGCGACCTAACTTGATTAATGTGAGTTACGTCACCTAAAACTAAGTACAATCCGGATATTAAACTTAGGGTTTTTGAGAAAAAAGATTTTGAAAACTTCTTCAAGAGAGGGTTTTTAAAAAAAGAAGTTGCTTGGCATCATTTGGAAATTTTTAAACCCTTTTTGAAATTATTAATTTTGGTCCTTGAAAATAGTTATTCTAGGTTCGGAGGTTGGTTATGTATAGGGAAGACGTACTATTCTATCACCCTATTCCCCCATTGTGGTACCTACATGTCTATTTACTCTAGGTTCATTCATTTAGAATATTTGACTATCCATTGTCTAATACTATTCATTTTGAAAAGAATTTTGAAAAGAGATTTGACATAATACATGAAATGCAAGTGTAAGAAAAGAATTTGATTTTGAAAATAGATTTGAAGAAAAGGATTTGATTTTGAAAATAGAGATGAAAAGAAGATTTGAAACTTTGAAAAAGATTATAGAAATTAAAAACTTGATATAGATAGTGAAATTAAAAATTTAAAAAAGGTTGTGACCGCACCCATAAGTGTTGCCTATGTATCCCTTTGTTGGGAATCAGGTCAGTCGTAGTTCGAACAAGAGTCTGATTGAAAATAGACACTTTGAAGTTTTTAAAAAGTTTAACTTCAAAAGGTTTGATTTGAAAAAGGGTTTGATTTGAACTTTGAATAGAAGATTTGAAATTGAACTTGGAATTAATTTTGATTTGAAAATATTGAATTTGGAAGAAGAACTTGGACTTGATTTTGAAGGATTGAGGTTTTGAAAACATCTTGACTTAGATTGAAATTTTGAAAACCATTTAGGATTAGAAAATCGTTTTAGAAAGGAGTTGAAGCTTCCTAACTTAGGGTTAGGGTTGAACTAAGGTTTAGACATCCTAAAGGCTTAGGTGACCTAGGGTTGAAGTATGTAATCAAAGTAGAAATGTTTGATTTAGACTTGAAAAGTTTAATTTTAGAAAGTTGGATTTCAGAAAAGTTTCGATTTAGGAAAGGTTTGAATTAGGAAGGTGGATTTAAGAAAGACTTGGAAAGAATTTGATTTGATTTAGAAAACACTTGATTAAGAATGGTTATACCAGATTTGACTTGAGTATTGGACTTGAAAGAGTTTAGGAAGTTAAGGTTTAGAAAAGATTGGATTTTAAAAATCTTTGAATTAGGAAAGTTTCAAAATAGGAAAGTTTCCATTTTAGGAAAGTTCTATTTTGGAAAAGTTTTCCTTTTTAGGAAAGTTTTGAGTTTTGGAAAGTTTTGAATTTAGAAACAGTTTAAATTACGAAAGATTTGATAGGTTGAGATTTAGAAAGTTGAGATTTGAAAAGGTTTGAAATTAGGAAAGGTTAGAATTAAAAAAGATTTGATTCCTATTTTCTAAAGTTAAAGATTAGATTTTATTTTCAAAAATTGATGATTTGATTTTGTTTTCAAAATGGGAGGATTTAATTTGGGTTCCTAAATTGGAAGATTGAATTTGACATGGAATTGGAAAGGTTGAGTTTTGAAAATCTTAGATTTGGACATCTATGATTTGGTAGAAAAAGAGGTTTTGAAAATCTATGATTTGAGACAAAAGAGGAAGTCATAATTTTAAGAAAGAAATTAGGGTTTCCTAATCATGGAATCTAGGGCTTGACTTGGACTCCAAGAAAAAGAGTTTTTGAAAAGTGGATCTTTTGAAAAGAGTTTTTAGAAAGTAGATTTTTAAATAGAGTTTTTGGAAAAGAGTTTGAAATGAAATTTGGAAAGGGGTTTGAATATAGACTTTTGGAAATCGTTTGAATATCTCACTTTTCTAAAACGATTCTAACCATGAAAAGATTAGAACCATTCTAGGGTTGTGATTTTTGAAAACAACATAGATTTGAAATATGGACCATAATGATCACATTGAATATCACACTTTCTTAAAACAACCCTAACCATAGAATGGCTAGAATCATCTTAAGATTGTGATTTTTGATAAGAACAATTTAGGGTTTACACCCAACATTTGGACCTTGATAATCATAATGAATATAACACTTTCCAAAAATAACCCTAACCATGGAATGACTAGAATCATTCTAGGAGTGTGATTTTGAAAACAAGTTTGAAAAAGAGATTTTGAATGCATGTTTTGAAAGAGAGTTTTGATGCAAGTTTTGAAAAACAACTTTGAAAACGATTTTGGATCAATGGATGAATATGACATGTACAATGTAATTGGGTCATTAACATACAAGGCTAGGCTTCACCATATAATTAAGGGGGCTGAACTCACATCATCAAGGGTCAAATTTGAAGAAAGCCACCAGCATGGTGACCTTCAGCAATTCTTTCTAGGCATGAACAGCGGAGCCCCTTGTTTCAAGCATGTAAAAAAGGGAGATAGAAGATGGGGATAAAAATATAAGAAAATCTAAGTGGGTTAGGAGGAAGAAAAGAAAGGGGGGATTACATAAAAGTAAATAGAAAATCAACCTCGTCTTCTTGCTTTACTTGAACTTTGAGAACCTTGAAGGTACACACCTTGACTCTTCAATGGATGCTTTGTAGGCTTGTGTTTGAGTGTATATGACGTATGGAGGTTAGGGTTTAAGTGTATGGAGGCTAGGGCTTGAAGAGGTTAGAGAAGGCTAGGGTTTGGAGAGACTGCGAGCTCTGAATTTCGAGAGACAGAGTTTTTGGACTGAGTTTTCGGACGCTTTTCATACAGGGGGAGGGTCTGTATTTATAGGCAACTAAAACTACCTTGGCGCCTGTTGCAATGGCGCCAAGGCAAATTTGCCACTAACGCCACTAGGAGTGGCGGCAGGCTATCTATTGACTTGCAGTGGTGCCAGTCACTTAGGAAAGTTTTTAAGGTGGCAAGAAACGTATCTCTCGACCCTTAGGATGCAAGGCAAAAGATTTGGGCGCTTGTCCTAGTGACTATCATGCAATTTTTGGCTTGGCTCTACTGGGAGTGATTCTGAAAAGTTCGAGAATAATCCAAATGGTTCTGAGTAACCAGACTCGGCCGGGAATGGACAAGAACCCTTAAGAGAGTGTCTCGTAGATAACTGGCTTGAGAAGCAATGCCAAAATATTTGAGAAGGTCGATTGGCCTACTAGGGGCAAAACGGTCAATTGAACTAGAAAAACACCAGAATGGATTTGGAGTGACCTGTGAGAAGGCTTGAATGTTAGAAACACTATTAAGAGTGTTCTAAAAGCTTACTGGTTTGATACCCGGAGCCGGTGTGTTTAGAAAAAGCGATCGGCCCACCAAGGGTAAATTGGTCATTTTGTACCGGGCTTACTAGAATAGACTCGGAATGATCTGAAAAAGTGTTGAAAGGTTAAAAATAGTATTAGAAGCATTCTTGAAAGATAACCGGTTTGATACCCGGAGCCGGAGTGGTTCTCGGAGGCGATTAGATGCCTAGAGTCAAAATGATCATTTTGATCGGAAGGTCTCAGAATTGGTCCAGAACCAACTGAAAGGTGCTTGAACATGCCAAATTATCTTTGGGACAATCTTGAAAGGGTGGAATTTTTTCTCTGAGGACTTAGGTATTCTCTCGAGAAACGTGTCAAAAAAGGCTCAAGGGACAGTTTGGTTATTTTTCACCGGAATGAGCTAGTAGGCACTAGTATTGACCCGAGTTTTGAGTGTTTCCGTCAGTTTGATAGTGTGTGACGAGTTGATTTTCAAAGGTATCTGATGAGAATGCAAATATCATATTTTTATCCTATAATGTTTAATCTTTTATACTTATTTGGTACTTAAAGATACTCACTATTTTTATATTGTGACTTAGGGTGCTATGGAATGCCTAGGAAGAGGATACTAGCTTAAAAGGGACAAAATCGATCAAAAATACACGCAGTATTTGAAGGAGGGTTCGAACGGTCCCAAGAGGCATTCAAACGGCTAAGTGTGCGTTTGAACGCTACATCAAACGGATACACGTCAAGTTCAGGTTTGAAGAGCGTTCGAAAGATTCAAAGAGCAGGTTTTACTGTTTGAAGTGCATTCGATGTACCATTCGAATGGTAGTCCGATGCGTTCGAATGTTGCCAAGGGCGTTCGAACGGTCGTGAGCAGCAGCAGATTTTCAGAAGCCTATAAAAGCTGGGACTGTTTTGTTTCTAGGGTTGGTCGTTTTTTTAGATTATTCTAGGTTATTCTTTGAGCTATTTTTCATGGCCCTGCGTGGCTAAATTTTGAATCTTAGTCAAAGGAGACAGAAACCTTGGAATTAATAATAAACTGTGAGATCTAATTTATTTTCGTCATTCGATTTATGCTTTGAGTATCGAATGTTGTTCTATGCCTATTTTCATGATTGTCTTGTTTAATCGTTAGGAGGCCTACTAGTATATTAATCATTGCATTCTACTGCTGAGTTAGATATCAAATCCGTAATTGTTTGATTCATCTGATTTGTGAAGCAACTGAGATTTAATGATTTACTGCATTGGGAATTATTACATCTTAGGAAGGGTATTTGACTAAATTAAATGCAACTGCGTGTGCTTGTGTTGTTTAGTTTTATCGATCTCTCTAATTCTTAAGGCTGCTAATAGATTAAACCTTGTGTGCTTGTCCTGGGTTGTTTAATAGTTAGGGTTAATCGGATCGCTTGTTTCTTATTAACTACGACTAAGGAGAGATAGGAAAATAATTCTGACGGTGAATATTTAAAGTGTGAATTGATATGCTTGCATCAATGATCAGTTGTAAGTTCCGATGGTGGATGTTGACCTAGACCAAGGTTTGTTCTTCTGATTGATTTTAATACTTTAATCTGAATTGTTTCGTAGTTGTGATTATTAAAATAGTTTTCATTACATTTAAAACCCCCCTTCATTGTTCACATAGCATAAAATTAGGCTAGACACTCTTCGTGGGAACGATCCTTACTTGTACTACTACATATTTGTTTTTCGGGTATCGATTTTATTTTTGGGTGCTAGCGACAACACACCAAATTTTTGGCGCCATTGCCGGGGAGTGATTTTAGTTAATTTTTGTGTTTTTTGTGATCTTTATTTCATTTAGAAAGAAAAAAAAATATTTCAATTAATTTCATTACTGTAGATTTTTTTTTCTGAATTATTTTCAGGGCTGGTTAGAGTTTTCTTGAGTGTTTATGAGTGTGACTCGATCTTCAAATTAAGGTGATTTGCAGTACAATCCAGAAATAGAGAGAACTTTACACAGGTCAAGAATGGAAGCTCGGAGAAATGCAGTAGAGAACGATCCAGCTCTTGATTCCTTATTTGCTAGTGATTCTGATTTAGGAGAGGAGGAAATCATGGCTGAAGACCAAACTTTGAAAGTGCTTGCTGCACCTAATCTGAATCGACAACCCTTATGCATAACATTCCCTACTTTAGATGTTCCTACTAACTTTGAATTAAATCTAGATTAATACTTCTCTTGCCCACTTTTCATGGTCTTGCAGGTGAAGATCCCCACAAACATCGAAAGGAGTTTCATGTAGTATGCATGAGTATGAAACCCACGGGGTTGACTGAAGAGCAAATTAAATTAAGAGCTTTTCCATTTTCTTTGAAGGATTCGGCTAAGGATTGGCTCTATTATCTACCCTCTGGAAGTATTACCACATGGAACAAGATGAAAAGATTATTTTTGGAGAAATATTTCCTAGCTTCAAAGGCAGCTAACATTCGAAAAGAAATTTGTGATGTAAGACAGCATAATGGAGAGTCCCTATATGAATACTGGGAACGTTTTAAGAAATTATGTGCAAGCTATCCCCATCATCAAATTAGTGAGCAACTTCTTATTCAATATTTCTATGAGGGCCTTTTTCCTACTGATAGGAGTATGATTGATGCTGCTAGTGGAGGAGCTTTGGTGGATAAAACTCCCGATGCAGCAAGAAATCTGATTGCAAATATGGCAGCCAATTCTCAACAATTTGGCACTAGACTTGACCATTCATCCAAGCATGTCAATGAGGTAAATATTTCCTCCATTGAACAACAAATTGCAAGTCTAACTTCCTTTGTTCGTCAAATAGCTGTAGGTAATTTGCAAACGACGAAGGCTTGTGGAATCTGTTCAGTAGCAAGGCATTCAACCGATATGTGTTCAACTCTTCAAGAGGAGCCCATTGAACAAGTGAATACAGCAGGTGATTTTCTTGGACAACCTCAAAGAAAGTATGATCCATATTCGAACACGTATAACGTGAGATGGAGGGATCACGCCAATCTTAGCTATGGGAATCCACAAGTAAATCAGCCTGTGATTCAAAATCGTCTAAGCTACCAGCAATATAAGCAACCAAGTACCAGCAATATAAGCAACCATACCCCCTTAGACACCAACCGGGCCAAACTTCTGATTCAGGTATGTCTTTAGAAGATATCGTTAAGTCCCTTACCACTAATACTTTGCAATTTTAGTAGGAGAAAAAATAATTTTAACAAGAGGCGAGGGCTAGTATTCAAAGTCTGGACAATCAGATGAGCCAAATGGCAACCACAGTTAGTCGGCTAGAAGCCCAAAGTTCAGGAAAATAGGCTAGACACTCTTCGTGGGAACGATCCTTACTTACACTACTACATATTTATTTTTCAGGTATCGGTTTTATTTTTGGGTGCTCACGACAGCATACCAGTATCTCGTCCTTTGGTAAACGTGCCACAACTAAGAGGTGGGTTTGGTTCAGTGACATAAGGGTCTTTTTGGCAATTCCTAATGTCGACCTGTTTATGAGTGTTTCCGCTCCTCTAACGGTTGCGATGTTTGTGAGTGTTTCTGTCACTCTGACGATGTGCATTCATTTTGGAGATTGCCTAATCTTGGAAAGCTGCTAGATGGACTTATCATCTAAGGGATCAACTTTCTTGAAAGACATGCCGAATAACGAATATTCTACATTGGCGGGCTAGCAAGCTCTAGAAGTGAATCATTCTCGGGGACTTAGGTTCTGTCTCGGTCGACAGGTTTGAAGGGACTTATCGTTTGGAAGAGTTTTCTCAATAAACGTGCCAGACTGGATGGATTTACTATATGAGGGATTAACTTTCTCGAAAGATGTGCTAGATTGAGTTTGATTGTTCTGGATTGGAATTAAAACTAGAATTAGGTTGAAATAGGGACTTACCGCCTCCAGGAAGACGTGCCAACTGGAATTAAGCCGAGCAATGCCCCAAGGACATTTTGGTCAATTTGCCTCTATTGGGCCCAAAGGGCCCGTAAAGCGATTGATTGACTGGATTGAGTCTGAAAAACTAGTTTTGACTTGAATGTGTCCGTTGGTTTGAATGTGAGTCCGGTCGGACCAGAGATTGCCAAGCGGGCTAAAATGGCGTGCTTACAGTTGCCCCTATTTTTTTTGTCTTTGCTTGTCGAAGGCTAAAAACGATAAAGTAGAGTCCCATATTGACCGTGAGGCGATCAGAGGGATGGAGTTTGAAAATATTTTGAAGACTTGAGCTTAAAAGTGGTTAATAAACTCATGGGGGCATTTGAAATTGGAGTTTGGTGGGAAAAAGGGCTGAAAGGGCTAGAATTTGACTATGGCGCCACTAGGAGTGGTGCTAGGCTTGATATTGCCAGTAGTGGCGCTAGGTCTGGGATTAAAATAAAAAAATTTCTGATTCGAAGCTTCACGGCCTTGTGAGAGTTTGGAGAGTGTGTGGGAGATTTCGAGTGTTTTGCAAGAAGTGAGCCTTGTGCATTTAAGGAGTGGACTTGGAAGACCTCGGAGAGTTGCCAAAAGTGGTCACCATCAGTAATAGTCATCGGAGAAGAAGATTTTGCTGGAGAACTCTAATATGTGAGTTTTGGTTTTTTGTTGATTTTAATGTGTAGAACTCCGTTTGAGTTGTGAAAATAGTTGAAATTGATGTTTTGATGTGTTTTGAACGCTTTTGTGATATTGTTTATGTATTTTTATGCTCGTTTGATTGAGTTTGGGTAGCTTTGCAAGTTTAGGTAAAAAGGGTTTTGCAGGAATTGAGAATTTGTCCCTACAACCTTAGGTATCAAGTTTTCTAACTTTATTTTTGTACCACGTGTCTTAGAAAAATGTGTTTAACAACCGTATGCAATTTTGTAATTTTTTGAAAACTTTTTAAATTTTTAATTTTTCAAAAAATAGAAAAATAGTTGAAAAATAAGAAAAATTGAGAAATTAATGGAAATGTTTGAATTTGACCTTTAAAAAAATGTGAGAATATTTTAGAAAATATTTGAAGTAGTTTTGAAAGATTTTTGCAACAATTTTAAAACCCTTGAATTTTTGAAAAATAAAACAGGTGTTTAGAAATTTAAAAATCTTAAGTCTGTGCGTAGATTATTTTATGTGTGTCGGTGCTATATGATTGTGATGTCGTGGGGTATACGGCTTATGTGTTGTTGAAAAGTTTAGGGTATTGTAGGGACTATTTACAAATGGAACTCTGCCGAACTTTTCCAATTTTAAGAAGAGAGGCAGAAAATTTTTGAAATGAAATTTTTTTGAATGGAAAAGATATAAAACCATTGAGGGTGGGACCTTTTTGGCAGAGAAGTCCCAGACAAACTTAGAGGACCTAGAATAAAACTATTGAAGGAAAAATTTTGAAAATTTTTGAAAAATGGAACTTTGAATGAATACTTTTAGAAAATTTTTGGAAATGGACTTTGAATTTGAAAAATTTTGAAATCGATAAAAACCTTGGAAGGAAGAGTTTTTAAGGAATAAAACCTTTGAGAATTTTTTGAGAATTGAATTTGAACAAGACTTTTTGAAGGAAAAAGTTTTAGAAAACTTTGAAACTTGATTGGAATAGAGATCTTTTTGGAGGAGAAGTTTAGAAAAGTTTGAGATGGATTTTGATTGTAACCTTGGAGATTTGATATTTGAAAATGAACTTTTGATTTTGAATTATAAACTATTTTGATTTGAAACTTGGACAAAACATGTAAAGAATTCGTCTTGACTTAAAATTTGAACATTTGAAGGCAAAATGTTTAGAAAATTCATTTTGACTCGAAACTTGAATTTTTGAAGACAAAAAGTGTAGAAAATTCATTTTGACTTGAAACTTGAAATCTTTTGAAAACAAAATGTGTAAAAAATTCATTTTGACTCCAAACTTGAATTCTTTTGAAAACAAAATGTATAGAAAATTTATTTTGATCCTAGACTTGAATTTTTGAAGACAAAATGTGTAGGAAATTCATTTTGACTTGAAAGTGAAATTTTTGAAGACAAAATGTGTAGAAAACTCATTTTGACTCAAAATTTGAGATCTTTTGATCATTTTTTTTGTATGCCTTTATTTTTTGAATTGTACTTACCATATATTGAAGTCCTTACCTTGGTTAGGCTTTCAGGATGGCTGATGCGGACGATGACAGTTCTGAGAGGAGGCGCTGGTCCGGGAAGGGAGCTCATATAGATTCCACCAGTAGTTCCAGCCACTCTAGAGGCAGTCACAGATCAGCTAGCTAGGCATCTTCTAGCTAGAGCGAGAGGGGCAGTAGTCCCCCAGTCGACCCCTTCCCTCCAATTGAGCCAGCTTGTGAGGGGGAGATGGATGCTGAGGAGGAGGCACCGGACCTTGGAGATCGTGCAACCGGTTACAGAAGAGCCTTTTCTAGACGCCGGTAGATAGACGCTGATTTGAGGGATCTAGAGATATCAGATATTCCTCCATTGGGGGATCTTACCTATCACCCCAACGTGTACTCTCAACAACATCTACCTCCTCCTTGAGTACATATATCCTTCAGAGGAGCTGTCCATCAGGCTTTCAGTACTACGTAACGGGCTGCTCCCTCTTATATTATCTTCTTGGTAAAGATCGGGTTTGAGGCTTTTATAGGATTACAGGCTAACCACCTGAACCGGCATCTGGTACTAGCGTTGGTCAAGAGATGGTTCGGCGAGACAGGTACCTTCCACTTTGTGGACTTCGAGCTGGGTCCTACTCTATTGGATTGGGCCATCATTACAGGACTTTCCTTTTTCAGACGACAAATCACCTTGAAGCTCGTCAATAGAGCCGATGCTTGTGCTTTGTTGAACTTGCCACCTCTTGATCAGTCAGCTTTTCCGGTCTCTTGGCTCAGTCAGAATGAAAGTACCTTTACTCTTGAGCCACCCCCTACATGGCGAGATATTATAAGGCGACGACTTGTTTTGTACATCATTTTTAGCTGCTTATGCAACAACAACAAGTCGATTGTCCTTTTTCGACTGGTGAGTGTGATAGCTGACTTGGGAGCATTATCAGAGGTGGACTAGGGGTCCTTCTCCTTTGGTTGCTTCCTCAGATCTATGTGAGTCCAGACTTCCTCCTACTATGGTAGCGCGACTGGCTTTTGGCCCTTTTTGGTCTGGTGGACCTATGAGTACTTTCCGGTTCGTCGCCCGGAGGTTGATCTTTATCCCCGGGCCTTGAGATGGGCTCAGGCTTAGGTGGCCCACTGATCTAAGATCATTGACTTTGTGATGCTATGGCCGAATCTGGAGCTGATAGAGGCGAGAGATGTGATGTGGCGACCCTTTGTTGGATCGGTTCACTATGAGACAGTCAGGTACTTGGTCCCGATGTCTTTGTCGAGGCTCTATTTTCTGAGCGATAAGTTTTGGGAGTCTAATCTGGGTGACCGGCATTGGCGCCAGTTCCATGATGAGTTTCGGTCGGTTGGAGATCCTTCTGAATACATATTCGGAGCTTTGGTCTAGGGGGTTCCTATTCTGTACCAGGAGCGTTAGCTGGATGCTGGTTTTCTGCTTCCTCCAGAGACTAACTATGCCGCGTATTTTGGGGCCCACTCCATAAGTGCCTTCACTCAGTTTGAGGTGGTGGTTGGAGGTTACATTGTTGTCTAGGAGGTGGTTAACTTGTGGCGTCGAGTAGGAGGATATATGCCTCAGGTCGAGTTTGTTGCCGTAAAAGATTAGAGAGACCGGTACCAGACTGAGGTGGCTACTTTGACCACACGGTTGGCTCAGATGGGAGGTAGTGGGGTATGTTGCTATTTCTCTCCTTTTGTTTTGGCTTTGCTTAGTTATTCATTTGCCTTACTGATTCAAATTCTTCCCTTTTTGTAGGATGTTGGTGCTTTTAGCAGTTGGCCACCTCCTTCTAAGCCATGCTTCGGAGATTTCGACCGAGACATTAATTTTGACCTCTAATGGATACCCCTTGTCATAGGCCCAGCTTCTCTTCTATACCATGCCCTAGATATTCATTTGTTTTGTTAGACAGTGTATTTTTTAATTTTTGAACAGAATGGATATTTGTGATTCGGATAGTCAGATGTATGTATTAGTGTATGAGTAGGGGTGGATGTTTACGATTTACATAGCTAGATATATGGACAGATGCATGTACAGGGATAATGATGATGGCGTATGTCTATTGTATGCTTTAGAGATGATATTAAACTATATTGGTGACTTCTGTTTCTACAGGGAGCTATGTCGTATGTATGCGAAGCTCATGTCAAAATTTTTATAAAAATGTAATGCACATATGATGAATACAATAGTTAATAAACTGAAGGGAAGGCTATCAAGTTTTGCTTCCTTGAAATGGAAACTCTTTCCTTTTCAGGGGTTTGATCTCTCCTTTGGCTCAACCCTACCTTGACCAGATGATAGCATTTTGTACCTTTCTCATCCTTTTGATCGACTCTGACTTTCTACCTTGGGTTAGTGTATGGGATCATTTGGCTTGAACTCTCAACATTCGAGGCTTTGACAATAACTTACTTGACCATTGGCAAAACGGTGAGCAGCTAGTTTTTCAATCTGAGGAGACTTTGTCTTAGGACCATAACGTAGGATAAGTTATAGGGTTTTGAAACAACGGGATATGCAGGCTCAAATTTGATGGTGCTTTTAGTGGGGTTTAGATCCATACCATCCTTGGTCATTCTTCCGATAGGGTTTGGCCCCTTAACATCCTTCTTTAGTCTTGGCAACATGTCTGGCTCATTTAAATCAAGCAATCTGGTTTTCAATCAGAGTGGACTTTAATAGGGTTGTAATGTAGGCCATGGTTTTGGATTTTTAATAGAAAAAGGTAAAGTTTCGAACCTATTGCTCCTACTGGGCTTCTTTATTGCCTAGGATCACCTTTAGATTTTTCTTCTTGCCTTTGCTATATGCTCTTCAAGATAGCATGAAGTGAATTTTTTTTTTTAGAGCAACTTACCCCTTGAGCACTCTTTCTTTTTGCTTTCTCTCTTCTTCTTGTTTTTTTGTGAGGTGGATACTTCTACAACTTTCTTTCCTTTGGATTTTTTTCTTAGTATTTCGTTCTAACCCATTGTGGGCGGTGATCCCTAGGTTGGGGTATCTTTGGAAAAAACATAACTGGCCCAAAGGGTTTGACAAGGGTTGCTTTTGACTGTACGGAAAATGAAATGAAGGTCCTATTTACTTTGAACTAGATTGCTTGATCCATAGAGCCTTCATGTTGCTTCAACTTGATGGTAGATGAATGACATTCTTTGTTGAGTCCTCAGTTATCTGTTTGTCCCAGTGTGGGAGGATGGTTTTGGATTAGGATTGATAAGAAATCATTGGCTTTCCAGGAGGCACTAGAGGGTTGAGCCAAGGGATATACATTTTTTTTTGGAAAAATGAAAGATGGCTCCTCTTCCTTTTGATAGTTTGGCCGCCCAACGCTTAGTTTCGGTGTCTTGTAAGTGCTGCTTTTGGGTGGTTTCTTTGCTCATCCTTATCTTCTCTCTTTTCGAAAAGTTGATCAGTTGGCGAGTGGTGAACTTATGCTATCACACCCTTCAAGTCAGATCCTCCATCAGATAGAACGCACCCCTTGTTAAAGAAGCATTCACCATTCACAAGGCATGGGAGACAACATCAATTTAAATGAAAAGCTATCCTTTTATAGTAGTAAAAAACATAGAGTTCTTTAGCAGAATGGAAATGCAAACGTCAATTTAAAGACAAAAATAAAGGGACATAAAGAAAGTGGGTGAAAACACCTCTCTCTTGCACGTTTTATAGAAAATTCCTTTCAGTAGGGTGTTTTGGGGCGATGCCCATATTCCCAACGGTCCATTCATCATTGTGATTCCCGACCAAGGTATGGCAGGTAAAGACTACTTTTAGGGCTCTAGGTGTGTTGACAGTGGCTGTGTAGCTGTCAGCTTCATTGACCTCTTTGTTGTCCTTCGCGGCCTTTTCAGGTTCTTCCATAAACAGGGTGGCTAGCTTGCCTCCCTCCTGCTCGAATGGCTCTGCCAGTGCTTTCAGCTCTTCTAGTTCCCAACCCATGTCTTCATAGTTAAACACAATAGCGGGCTAGGGGTTCTTTAATAGGTGGCGCTTTGTCGCGGCATGCCTAAGGTGTAAAAACTCATCACCCTAACTGTCAACGGCCATATATTCGGCATAATTCTCTTCCATAGGTATAGGCTCCTTAATCAACCAGCTGGAAGGATCATGCATTTCATTGGAGTTATAAAGATAGATCGGGCACGGTTGGAATTCCTACTCCTAGTCGCTTTCTTCATCAGTCTCCCAGTCCTCTTCACAGTCTTCGACTATGATCACATTCTACTCCCCTTCCTCTTCTATTTCCTCTAATATCAAGTTGACAGTGTGGTCAGGTAGAGGATTTGTGATTACATTGGGAGTAGGAGTAGGGTTCACCAGTTATAGGTTAATGGTTTTATTGTCCCAAGTCTTGAATTTTGTGTTTGAGGGTGAAACAGCTTTCGGTGTTATGCCCTTGGCCGCTTGAATGATACTCACAGATGAGGGCACCATTGAAGGGTGAATGTAAAGGGCTTGGCAATGGACGGGAGGGTATGGGCTTCAATATGTTGTTCTTTAGCCAGTTATGGTATGCCTCGGTTTGGGTGCAGACTAAAGTATCGAAGTTACGGAAGCATTAGGCCGGCCTATTGAAGTTAGATTGTACCTCAGCAGGGCCAAAGATGGGTTCTTGTGCGGGCATGGTTAGAGTGGGCATTGGTAGGATAGGTTGAGACTGAAGTGGGGGACGATATTGGGGTGGTTGAATGGGCAAGATAGCAGACACCTCACTTTCCTTCTTGATTACTCCCTTGCAGTAACCACTTTCTTGGCTATGTTGGCAGAACTTTCTTTGGTTTTTGCATAGGGATCAGTAATCCTCCCCGTTTTGAGACCATTCTCTATCATTTTTCCTTACATGATGAGCTTGGAAAAGTTTTTCCCCACACTAGTGCAGAGCTTTTTATAGTATACGCCTTGAAAAGTGCGAACGAACATTTGTACATACTCCTTCTCTTCTAGCGGGGGTTTGACTTGTGTAGTTGCTTCTTTTCACCTAAGGGCATAACTTTTGAAGCTCTCTTTATCTCCTTTACACACCGTCATCGAGGACCACCGATCAGAAGTGAGGTCTATGTTGTGGCGATATTGGGCTTTAAATGCATTGACCAGCTCGATCCATGTTGTGATCTTCCTTAAGTCAAGTTGGGCAAACTATTGCAAGGCGAATTCGGTGAGGCTATGTTGGAACAATTACATTAGGAGTTTGGATCATTGCCATGACCACTCAATGCCCGAGCATATAAGTGAAGGAGGGTAATAAGGTTACCGGTGCCATCATATTTCTAAAAGTCAGGCATCTTGAACTTGGCCAGTCTTGGATGGTCTGGGAAAAAGCACAGCTCGTTAAAGGATGCAAGCCCAAAGGTATTATGGCCATGGAGGCTTTGCAACGAGTCTTTCAACCCTTAAATTTTCAGATTGAGAGGGTCAAGGGAGGTTCTTTTCATAGCAGGCGAGAGCAATATAATTTCCCCTTCTTCAGTACTGGCCCCCTTAGAATCCTCTTTGTTCTTCCTCGTAGCGTCAGATTGTAAGGATTAACAGGTTCAGAGTCTTTGGGAAGAATCATGGATGATGATGGGGCCAGAGCAGCATCTTTCATAGCCATAGATTGGATGAGCTTAAACATCCCATTGATCTTGGTTCTCATTTTATTGACCACTTCTCGAGAGACTGAGGATGACTCGTCAGGATTGACAACCATTAGTGCAGCTCTTTGTCGGGTAATGATGGGGTTTTTAGGTGGGTACCGATCTTTCTTAGGAGCAATGGTGGCCTTCTATGGTGTAGTCTTTATAAAAGAAATAGAAAGAAAAGAAAAATAAGGACATAAGCCACAAGTTAGTTTTTGATATTTGGAAAGCTTTATACAATGCATGTCTTAAGGGTGTCCCTTCTTGAGAAGGGGTATAAACATAATGGATTTGGCTTACTTTTTGGAGATGGGGGGTTTGCCCCTTTATGCAGATACCTTACCATTGAGTGGGAATATACATTCATTCATTCATTGAATTACAAAAAGAGGAGTATATTGAACCTCGAGTTTGAAATACAAAAAGATCAAAATACAGTTTAATAGGGGGAGATGAAACACTTTCCTTGGGACTTCCACCTATCTAATCTTATATTTGAGATCCTAAACTACTCTTAAGTCTTCGGATTCGCCTTCTTTGAGTTTGATGTTGAGATGGTCGTTGAGAGACCTTACTATTTGATTGCTCCTTGTCTTCTTGACAACTCTATCTCCATGAGCATAGCGGGATTATGGCACCTCTTTATGGAATGACTTGAAATGCATGCCATGAGTTCTTAGGGTTATGTGGAAACCCTTTGGGTTTTGGTAGGTTTTATGCAAGGGAGAGTGATCTTGGCGTCACTCTTTATGAGTTGATCATATGCATAAAAATGCAGTGACTTGAGTTACTTTAGAACTCTTGTCTTGACATGGAGTAATAAATGCACGAGCATGTATGCTAATAGTAGAGAGAGAGAGAGAGAATGTAATTGTAAAGTAAATATGCATGCATGAGCATTTATACAAGCATTATAACAGCAGGAATTAGACAAGGATAAAGGAAAGTAAAGTAGTCGTCCCTTCCTCCATGGTTTTTGAAATTAATGTACGTGTCTTAAATTCGGCAAAGGTTCGGCTATGCATGGTTTCTACATGAGCATGAGGTTGAGGGTTTACTAATGCTTTCTAAGAATGCTCGGTTCCTAGATCTTCAAACCTAGGCCCACTCCCTGAGGTGGTGCCATTATAGGTTGGTGATCCGATCAGGGAAACCATCAAAAGGCCGTAGGCTAAGAAACTGACATAGCATCTGTCCACAACCAATATACCATTCCCCCTTCTAACTAGAAGGGACGTAACCAGGTAAAGAATGCAAGTATGCAAATGCAAGTGCACAATGCAGTGTGTGTGTGAAATTTTTAAAAAATGGAGGAAAGGGCCCAACAACTCCTATCCATCCTATCCATTGCGTCATATTCATTCATAACATATATGGAAGTTAATATGACATAAAATAAAAATGTGAACAAAGGTCCATCTACAAAAATAAAGATGCAAAAAGTCAATACTTGAATGACAAACTTAATACAAGATAGAATGATTGAATATGAATAGAATGCATGCTATGACATGTTTTTGAAGATAATTTTGAAAATTTGATGTGGATAGAATTAAACAAATTAATTGAAGATTTTAGATGAGTGAAGCGTGAAAAGACATAACAATGGCATAACCCTCTAAGAGTCCCCAGTGGAGTCGCCAGTTGTTGCGCCCCAATTTTTTGCACTCGAAAAAAATACACACAAGTGGGAAAAACATAGTACTCTCTCGTTAGAACACATCCTTTTAGAAAGACGAGTGCGACTAGGTTTGAATTAAAAATTGATATTGAATAAAGGCTTTTAGAAAAAGTTTGGAGTCGCCACCTAACTTGATTAAGGTGAGTTAGATCACCTAAAACTAAGTACAATCCGAAGATTAAACTTAAGGTTTTTGAAAAAAAAGGTTTTGAAAACTTTTTTAAGAGAGGATTTTTAAGAAAGAGGTTGCTTTTTGAAAATAACTCCATTTTGGTCTTTGAAAACAGTGATTCTAGGTTGGAGGTTGGATACGTATAGCAAAGATGCACTAAGCTATCACCTTATCCCGCCCTTGCGGTACCTACATGTTTGTTCACCCTAGGTTCATTCATTTAGAATCTTTGATTTTTCATTGTCCAATACTATCCACTTTGAAAAGAATTTTGAAAAGAGATTTGACATGATGCATGATATGCAAGTGCAAGAAAAGAATTTGATTTTAAAAATAGACTTGGAAAGAAGATTTGAAGTTTTGAAAAAGATTATAGAAATTAGAAACTTGAAATAGATTGTGGAATTAAAAATTTGAAAAAGGTTGTGATTGCACCCATGAGGGTTGCCTACGTATCTTTTTGTTACGAATCAGGTCAGTCGTAATTCAGATAAGAGTTTGATTGAAAATAGACACTTAGAAGTTTTTGAAAAGTTTAACTTCAAAAGGTTTGATTCGAAAAAGAGCTGGCTTTGAACTTTGAATAGAAGATTTGAAATTGAACTTGGAATTGATTTTGATTTGAAAAGATTGAACTTGGAAGAACAACTTGGACTTGATTTGGAAGGATTGAGGTTTTGAAAACATCTTAACTTTGATCGAAGTTTTGGAATCCATTTAGGATTAGAAAATAGTTTTAGAAAGGAGTTGAAGCTTCCTAACTTAGGGTTATGGTTGATCTAAGGTTTAGACATCCTAAGGGCTTAGATGACTTAGGGTTGAAGTATGGAATCGAATTAGAAAGGTTTGTTTTAGACTTGAAAAGCTTGATTTTAGAAAGTTGAATTTTTGAAAAGTTTCAATTTAGGAAAGGTTGGAATTAGGAAGGTTAGATTTAAGAAAGATTTGGAAAGGCTTTGATTTGATTTAGAAAACAGTTGACTTGGAATGGTTATAAAAGATTTAACTTGAGTATTGGACTTGAAAGAGTTTAGGAAGTTAAGGTTTAGAAAAGATTGGATTTTAAAAATCTTTGACTTAGGAAAGTTTCAAAATAGAAAAGTTTCATTGTAGGAAAGTTTCATTTTGGAAAAGTTTTCTTTTTTAGGAAAGTTTTAGATTTATGAAAGTTTTGAATTTTGGAAAGTTTTGAATTTGGAAAGATTTGAAATTAAGAAAGATTTGATAAGTTGAGATTTGGAAACATTTGAAATTAGAAAAAGTTAGAATTTGAAGAGTTTAGAATTAAAAAAGATTTGATTCTTATTTTCTAAAATTAAAGATTATATTTTATTTTCAAAAATTGATGATTTGATTTTGTTTTCAAAATGGGAAGATTTGATTTGGGTTCTTAAATTGGAAGATTGGATTTGACATGGAATTGGAAAGGTTGAGTTTTGAAAATTTTGGATTTGGACATTTATGATTTGGTGGAAAAAGAGATTTTGAAAATCTATGATTTGAGGCAAAAGAGGAAGTCATAATTTTAAGAAAGAAACTAGGTTTTCCTAACCATGGAATCTAGGGCTTGACTTGGACTCCAAGAAAAAAAGTTTTTGAAAAGTGGATCTTTGAAAAAAGTTTTTAGAAAATAGATTCTTGAAGAGCGTTTTAGGAAAAGAGTTTTTAGAAAGAAGATTTTTGAAGAGAGTTTTTGGAAAAGAGTTTAAAAAGCAATTTGGAAAGGGGTTTGAATATGGACTTTTGAAAATTGTTTGAATATCTTACTTTCCTAAAACGATTCTAATTATGAAAAGATTAAAATCATTCTAGGATTGTGATTTTGAAAACAACATGGATTTAAAATATGAACTATAATAATCACATTGAATATCACACTTTTGTAAAATAACTCTAACCATGGAATGACTTTAATCATCTTAAGATTGTGATTTTTGATAAAAACAATTCAGGGTTTATACCTAAAATTTAGACTTTGATAGTCACAATGAATATAAAACTTTCCTAAAGCAACCCTAACCATGGAATGACTAGAATTATCGTAGGAATGTGACTTTGAAAACAAGTTTGAAAAAGAGATTTTGAACGCAAGTTTTGAAAGAGAGTTTTGATACAAGTTTTGGAAAACAACTTTGAAAACGATTTGGGATGAATATATGAATATGACATGCACAATGCGATCTGGTCGTGAACATACAAGGTTAAGCTTCGCCACATAATCAAAAGGGCCGAACCCATACCAACAAGGGTCGAATTTGAAAAAAGCCCCCAGCATGGTGACCTTCAACAATTCTTCCTAAGCATGAACCAGGGAGTCCCTTGTTTCAATCATGCAAGAAAGGGAGAAAGAAGATGGGGATTGAAATAGAAGAAAATCCTAGTGGGTTAGGAAGAAGAAGAGAGGGGGGGATTACATAAAAGTAAATAGAAAACCAATTTCGTCTTCTTCTTGCTTTGCTTGTTTTATTTGCTTTACTTTACTTGAACTTTGCGAACTTGAAGTTGCAGCACCTTGAGTCTTCAATGGATGCTTTAGAGGCTTGTGTTTGAGTGTATATGATGTATGGAGGTTAGGGTTTAAGTGTATAGATGCTAGGGCTTGAAGAGGCTAGAGAGTGCTAGGGTCTGGAGAGACTTCGAGCTCTGAATTTTGAGAGACAGAGTTTTAGAACTGAGTTTGTGGCCCTTTCACGCAGGGAGAGGGTCAGTATTTATAGGCAACTAAAACCACCTTGGCGCCTATTGCAGTGGCGCTAAGGCAAATTTGCCATTGGTGCCACTAGGAGTGGCTCCAGGCCATCTATTGGCTTGGCGCTACTACTTGTGGTGTCAGCCACTTAGGAAAGTTTTTAAGGCAGCAAGAAACGTATGTTTCGATCCCTAGGATGTAAGAAAAAAGATTTGGGCGCCTGTCCTAGTGACTACCATGCAATTTTTGGTTTGGCTCTATTAGGAGTGACTCCGAAAAGTTCAGGAATGATCTGAAAGGTTTCGAGTAACCAGACTCAGCCGGGAATGGATGAGAACCCTCAAGAGAGTGTCTCGGAGATAACTAGCTTGAGAAGCAATGCTAGAATGTTTGAGAAGGTCGATTGGCTAGCTAGGGGAAAATGGTCAATCGAACCTAGAAAACACCTGAATAGACTCCGAGTAACCCGTGAGAAGGCTTGAAGGTTGGAAACACCATTAAGAGTGTTCTGAAAGGTTACCGGTTTGATACCCACCACCAGGGGCAAAATGGTCATTTTACATCGGGTTTGCTAGAATAGACTCGGAATGATCCGAAAAAGTGTTGAAATGCTGAGAATACTATTAGAAGCATTCTTGGAAGATAATCGATTTGATACTCAGAGTAGGTGTGATTTTCGGAGGCAATCAGATGCCTAGGGGCAAAATGGTCATTTTAACTAGATGATCTCGGAATTGGTCCGAAACTGTCTGGAAGGTACTTGAACATGCCAAATTGTCTTTGGGACAGTCTTGGTAGGGTGGACTTACCATTCTGAGGACTTTGGTACTTTCTCAAGAAATATGCTGAAAAAGGCCCAAGGGACAGTTTGGTCATTTTTCACTGGTGTGGGCTAGCAGGCACTGGTGTTAACCTAGGTTTTGAGTGTTTCTGTCACTCTGATGGTGTGTGATGAGTTGGTTTCCAAAGGTATCTCATCCTTTGGTAAACGTGCCATAGCCAAGAGGCGAGTTCGATCCCCTAACATAGAGGTTTTGTTGGCAATTGCTAATGTCAACCTGTTTGTGAGTGTTTTCACTACTATGATGTTTGCAAGTGTTTCCATCACTCTTATGGTGTGTGTTAACTTCGGAGACTGCCTGATCTCGAGAAACTGCTAGATGGACTTATCGTTTGAGGGATCAACTTTCTCAAAAGACGTGCCGAATAACGGACATTCTATATTGGCAGGCTAGCAAGCACCAGAAGTGAACTATTCTACCATTTTGGGGACTTGGATTCCATCCAAGTCGACAAGTTTGAAAGGCTTACTGTTCCAAAGAGTTTTCTCGGTAAACGTGCCAGACTGGATGGACCTTTCGTCTAAGGGATCAACTTTCTCAAAAGATCTGTCAAATATAGTTTGATTGATCTGAATTGGAATTGAAACTAGAATTGAGATTGAAACAGGGACTTACCGCCTCTAGAAAGACGTGTCAACTGAAATTGGCCTGAGTAATACCCCAAGGACATTTTGGTCACTTTACCTCTTCGGGCCCGCAAAGTGATTGATTGACTTGATTGAGTCTGTGTAAGCACCCCATTTTTGCCCGCTTGGCAGTCTCCAGTCCGTCTAGACTTGTATTCAAGTCGCTATGGACATATTTTGAGTCAACTCAATTTTTCTAGTCTAATCTAGTCAATCCATCGCTTTGTGGGCCCTTTGGGCCCAAATAGAGGCAAAATAACCAAAATGCCCTTGGGGGCATTGTTTGGTCCAATTCCAATAGGCACGTCTTTTCGAAGATGGTAAGTCCCCTTTCCAATTGCATTTCCAATTCTAATTCCAATTAAATCTGGCACACCTTTCAAGAAAGTTGATTCCTCAAGGTGATAGGACCCTCCAATTTGGCACGTTTCTTAGTGAACTCTTCAGAATGGTAAGTCCCTTCAAACTTGTGACCGGGACGAGACCCCAAGTCCCCTAGATGGTAGAATGATCCACATTTGGCGCTTGCTAGCCCGCCAATGTAGAAATGTCCGTTTCGGCATGCCTTTCGAGAAAGTTGATTCCTCAGGCGCTAAGTCCATTTAGCAGCTTCTTGAGATCAGGCAGTCTCGGGAATGATCGTGAACCGTTAGAGTAGCGGAAGTACTCGTAAACAGGTCGATATAGGGAATTGCCAACAAACCTCTATATCACGGGACTACCATTAGAGTGGCGGAAACACTCAAAACCCAGGTCAACATCGATGCTTGCTAGCCTACTTTGGTGAAAAATGACTAAACTGCCCCTAGGGCCATTTCTGGCACGTTTCTCGAGAAAGTACCTAAGTCCTTAGAACGGTAAGTCCACCTTTCCAACATTGTCTTAAAGGCAATCCAGTATGATTAGGTGCCTTCTAGTCAGTTTTGGGCCAATTCCGAGACTTTTCGGTTTAGATGACCATTTTACCCATAGCATCCGAACGCCCCGAGAACCACATAAGCTCTGGGTATCAAACCAGTAACCTCTTGAGAATGCTTCTTATAGTATTCTCAACCTTCCATTATCTTTCCGAATCATTCTGAGTCAGTTCCGGCAAACCCGGTGCAAAATGACCATTTTGCCCCTAGCGGGCCGGTTTCCTTTTCTAACCACACCGGCTCTGGACATCAAACCGGTAACCTTTGGGAACATTTTAAATAATGTTTTCAAATCTTGAGTCTGCTTCCAGGCTATTCTGAGTTCGTTCCAGTAGCTTTCCGGCCCGGTTGACCGTTTTGCCCCTACAGGCCCAGTTAACTCTTCCAACACATCTTGTCATCATTTTTCAAGTCTAGTACCTTTGGGACACTGTTCTAAGGGTTTCTGTCCCTTCCCGGCCTTTTGGGTCATTCCCGGCCCCTTCAAATCATTCTCGGACCTTCTGGAGCCACTTCTAGTGAAGCCAGGCTAAAAATTGCATGGTAGTCACTAGTACATGTGCCCAAATCTTCTGAAGATACTTTGCTTACCAACTTAAAAACTTCCTAAGTGGCTAGCGCCACTACTAGTGGCGCCAAAAGGAAATTTTGCCTAGTGCCACTGTAACAGGCACTAGGTCATTCCTCTCTCTATAAATACAGAGCCTCTTCTAGCATGAAAGAGGTTTGGAAACTCAGTCTAAAAACCCTACTCTTTGATATACAGAGCTCGTAGCCTCCCTAAACCCTAGTGTTCTTTAGGTTTTCCAAATCCTAGGCTCCATACATAAACCCTAGCTCTTATATACTCCTATACACTTATATACACTCATACACTAGCCTCCAAAGCCTCCTTCGAAGACTTAAAGTTCTGCAACTCGAAGCTTTTGAAGATTAAGATGAAGACTGAAGCGAAGATCGAAGCAAAACAAGAAAAACAAAGAGCGCAAAGCAAAGTAAAATAAAGAAGATACAAGGTAGGCTGTCTATTTAAGTTTATGCATCTTCCCCTTCTCTCTTCTCTCTCTAAACCCACTTGGATTTTCTTCTATTTTAATCCCCCATCTTCTTCCCCCCCTTTCTTGCATGCTTGAAATAAGGGACTTCCCGATCCATGTGTCGGATTAGGCTATTGGAAGTCACTATGTCAGGGGCTTTCTCTTAGTCTAATCGGAGACCACGTAGGTTCGGCCCCCTTGATTATGTGGTGAAGCATTAATCTTGTATGTTCACGACCCCCAACTTGCATTGTGCATATCATGATTTTGCATTCCTCCAAAATTCGTTTTCAAACTTGTTTACAAAACTTGCATCAAAACTGTTTTCAAAATTTGTGTTAAATTCTTCTTTTTCAAAACTTGTTTTCAAAATCACAATCCTAAGGTGATTCTAGCTTTTCCACAGCTAGGGTTGCTTTAGGAAAGTGTTATATTTAAAGTGACCAATATGGTTCATATTTTCAAATCCTTGTTTTCAAAACCACTATCTTAGAGTGGTTCTAGCCTTCTTATGGTTAGAATCGCTTTAGGAAAGTGAGATATTTTATATACTTTCTAAAAACTCTTTTTTCAAAATTTTCTTTCTAAAAAATCTCTTTTCCAATACACTTTCTAAAAATTCTCTTCAAATCTCCTTTTCAAAATTCCTTTCCAAAGTTGTTTTCTAAAACTTCCCTTTACAAAACTCACTTTCCTAAAAACTCCTTTCCAAAATGCTTTCTTTAAAATTCACTTTCTAAAAATGCTCCCTAGGTCTCCTTCCTAGAAAAACTCTTTCCAAAAATCCCTTTCCAAAAACTCTCTTTTCAAAATTCGCTTTCCAAAACTCCTTTTTAAGATCTCCTTTCAAAACCTCTCTTTCCAAAAACTCTCTCAAAGCTTTACTTTCCAAAATTCCTTTCGAAAAACTTTCCTTTCAAAATTTACTTTCTAAAAACTCCTCTCTAGGATTTTCTTCCAAAAATCTCGCTTTTTAAAAGCTCACTTTTCAAAAATCTCTTTTCTTAGAGCCCAAGTCAAACCCTAGAACCCACGATTAGGAAACCCTAATTTTCTTTCTCAAAACATGATTTCCACTCTTGCCTTAAAACCTAGGTTTCCAAAATGTCTCCCCTTTACATTAAAATCATAAGTTTCCAAAAACCTCTTTTCTACGTCAAAACTATAGACTTCCAAATCTAGGATTTCCAAAACTTCATCTTTCCAAATCCATAGTAAATCCAATCTTTATTTTAGGAAACCAAATCCAATATTCTCATTAGGAAACCAAATCCAATCTTCCATTTAGGAAACTAAATTCTATCCTCCGTTTTTGGAAACAAAATCAAAACACCTCTTTTAGAAACAAAATCCAATCATTTGTTTTAGGAAAATAGGAATCTCAATCCTTCCTAGTTTAAATCTTTCCTAATCCACTCCCTCCTGATCTCATACTTTCCTAAACCTTAAGTTTCCAAAACTTAAACGTTTAAATCTTTGCTTAAACTTTAAACTTCCAAATCCTTCTTAGTCTAAGTCTTTCCTAATTCCATACCTTTTCAAATTTTGACTTTCCAAATCTAAGTTTTCAAATCTTTCTTAAACTCAAACCTTTCCTAAATCTCAAGAATTTCTAAAACTCAAACTTTGAATGTTTCCAAAATTCTAAACTTTCCTAAACTTCAAATCTTTCTAAATCTAAAACTTTCTAAACTCAAAACTTTCTTACTTTCAAAACTTCTTTATTTCAAAACGTTCTAAATTCAAAATTTTTCGATTTCAATACTTTCTTGAAAGGAAACCTTTCTTTTTTCAAAACCTTTCTTATTTCAAAACTTTCTTAAGATGAAACTTTTCTAAAACGGAACTTTTCTAAAATAATACGTTCCTAAAATGAAACTTTCCTAATTCGAATCTTTCCTAAATCCAATCTTTCCTTAATCTCAAGTATTTCCTAACTTTCATTTTTCCTAAGTCTAAGTTTCCCAAAACCCTATCTTTCCAAAATCTAGTTCAAGTTCTCTTCCAAGAGTTAAATCCTCTTTCAAGTTCAAGTCTAGGTCTAAGTTCAATCTCTCGATCTTCCAATCCAAATTCCAATTCAATTTCTTATTCCATATCAAACCTTTTATTTTCTATCGGACTCTTGTTCGAATTACGACTAACTTGATTCCTCTAAAGGGATATGTAGGCAACTTTCACGGGTGCGGTCACAACTTTTTTTAAGTTTTCAATTCCAAAAATCTATTTTTAAATCTCTATTTTCAATTTTAAATCTATCTTTTCAAATTTCTTTTTAAATCAAATAAATTTCTTTTCAAATCTATTTCCAAATCTATTTTTCAACTCTCTTTTTCTTGCACTCGCATATCATGCATCATGTTAATTTCTTTCTAAAAATTCTTTTCAAAGTGGATAGTTTGGACATTTGTTAATCGAAGACTTTATTAGGTGAATCTAGGGTGAATAGACATGTAGGTACCGCAAGGGCGGGGTAGGGTGATGGCTTAGTGCATCTTCCCTACACGTAACTAACCTCCGAACCTAGGATCTCTGTTTTTGAAAGACCAAAATAGAGTTATTTTCAAAAAAGGGCTTAAATATTTTCTAAAGGTTGCCAAACAACTTGTTTTCTTAAAAATCCTCTCTTGAGGAAGTATTTTCAAAATCGTTTTCAAAAACCCTAAGCGTTGTCTTCAGACTGTGCTTAGTTTTTAGGTGACCTAACTCACCTTAATCAAGTTAGGTGGTGACTCCAAATTGCTTTCCAAAAGTCCTTTATTCAAATTAATTTTCAATTCAAACCTAGTCGCACTCATTCTTCTAGGGGGATGAGTTCTAACGAGAGAGTACAATATTTTTTCTGCTTGTGTGTGTATTTCTCGACTGCAAAAAATCTGGGCGCGACAGTCTAGAAAACTAGTTTTGACTTGAATGTGTCCGTGTCGGTTTGAATGTGAGTCCGATTGGACCAGAGCTTACCTAGCGGGCAAAAATAAAGTGCTTACAATTTCTTTCTAAAATTCTTTTCAAGGTGGATAGTAGTGGACATTGGAGATTCTAAATGGGTGAACTTTGGGTGAATAGACATGTAGGTACTGTAAGGGGGGGGGGATAGGGTGATAGATTAGTGCATCTTTCCCATACATAATCAACCTCCAAACTTAGAATCACTATTTTCAAAGACAAAAAACAGAGTCATTTTAAAAAAAAAGCTTAAATATTTTCAAAAGTTGCCAAACAACCTGTTTTCTTAAAACCCTCTCTTGAAAAAGTTTTCAAAACCTTTTTAAAAACCCTAAGTTTAATCTTCGGATTGCACTTAGTTTTAGGTGGCCTAATTTACCTTAACAAAGTTAGGTGGTGAGTCCAAACGTTTTTCAAGAGGCTTAATCAAATCAATTTCTAATTCAAATCTAGTTGCACTCGTCCTTCTAGGAGGATAAGTTCTAAAGAGAGAGTACTGTATTTTGTGTGTGTGTGACAAGAGGCTTTTGTGTGTGTGTAATTATTACATGATAAGAAAAGTATTACAACATAAAGACACGGGTACATCCTTTAAGCTTTGATTTAACCTCACTAGATATTCTCTTTGAAGTAAGAAAGAACATAGGCATCTCACACGGGTTGTCTTTGCAAAAGAGTAAATGTAATGTAAAATTAAAAGAGACAACCATAAAAAAATAACGTGAAAATATAAAGTGATTGACATAGCTCCATGAAAGAATTCTCAATATTAAAATCACACAAGCAATTGATAAGTGAATACTATAAGCAGTAAATGAGCAAGCAATGTACACCTCAAATTCTTGAAGATTTTGTTCTGGTTGTAACTTGGTCATGAGATTTTGAAGGAGGGAGAAAGATAGGATAAAAGGCTTAAAACATGTGTGATCAAGACATAAATTTATCAATGAAAACAGACTTTCAATTTCCCAATTTCAATTGATTTTTTTTAACAGACGACCTCTTCTTCTGTTTTTTTTTCTTTCTACTCTGCTTTTCCATTTGTTTTGTTTTTCTTTTCTTTCTTCTATTGCTAATTACTTTTTCTTTCATTTTGTAAATAGAATACCCCATTTCTGAATTCCACTTGCATAAATGAAGATACTTGTGTTTTTTTTAGGGATGCAACTTTAGCAATGATATATGTAGCAAGAGACAAAGAAATACGCTTAAAGATGGTTCCAAGGGAGTTATGTCAAGAAAGAAATCTGTGACTCAAAAGATCAAAGATTGCTTCAATTCATTTTTGAAAGTGCACAACAGCTCAAAGTTCTAAGAATTCAACATATTCTATTACCATTGCAATTCAAACAATTGAGTCAAATACAAGCATAATGGAGCTATTGAAAGAGTGATGTTGAAAAAATTTATCAAGAGTAGATGTAAACACTCCGAAAGGCGTGATTGGCTTTAAAGCTCACTTGAATAGTCTCTACTTTTGTAAGGATGAAACTATGCAATATGTAAAAATACTAAACTTATCATGATATGATAATCAGTTATATAAAATATTATTTTTTTTTATGTGTTGAGATAAAATCTTGCAATTGTATTAAAAAGAAAGGATAAAACAAAAATTGTACTAAGGTGAATAAAAACATGTGTCAGAAAAGTTTTCAAAATCTACCTTTGCATTTCACATTAAAGTGTGCAAAATTATAAAAGATACGCAAACATTTTTATATTTTATATATATCACAAATGCATTAAGAAGGTCGAAGTGTACGCACCTTAGTCTTGTGAATGATGATTTTCTTATTATTATTTTTTGTTAAAATATACAAAACATCTGCAAAATAACTGTTAGTCATATTTACAGATAAACATAAGCACAAAAAATAAATACTCACAATCTAACACACCCTAAGAAGAATAATTATTACAAAGTCGAGCCAGACTTTTGACATCAAAATCAAGACAGTCTACTGTTCTAGTGATTCCAAGGCATCTCAATGCTTCAACATCTACTCGCTCTTTAATAATATCTAGGTAAGCCATTTGATTCCCTACCATTAGTCGATTACTCTCTTTGCAATTTTTATCCACACACGTGAACAGTGACACTTATTTAGTACATTTGCTCTTCTCTTATAGGCCAGAGTACTACGACCAGTAAGAGGTTGAGGTTGTTACTCTTGGAGCTTAACTCTCTTCACTATCTTTGCACGACGAACCATCTCGCCTTGGATACCAAATGAAAATATTCGATAAATGCAACATGCAAATGTAAGCACTCGACCATCTATATGTGAAGTCACAACACAGTTAGTAGTTGAAGACATAACTCTATCCAGTTCTTTAACGTCTATTAGTCACAAAGATAAAACTATAGAAAATAAGAACACAAAATAAAAAAGGGGGAAGTAACAAAAGAGGCATAGAAGGGATACAAAAGAGGGGGAAGTAACAAACACGAGAGGAGAATAAGGTAGTCCCCCCAACCAAAGAGAAACTATGTACCAAATTATATTAAACTATCCTAATTGTACAAATCATGGGGTGTTACTTCTATTCAAGCAACGGTGGATCTAAGAGATCCACACTTTTAATAGAACTTACAAAATTCTTAAGGTAGGCCTTCAATCGATGCCCATTGACTTTGAAAACATTACCATTACTAGGATTTTCAACTTCTATTGCGCCATATGGTGATATGTCCCTAACAATGTAAGGTCCCGACCATCTACTTTGAAGCTTGCCCGAAGATAAGTGTAATCGAGAATTGTAGAACAAAATCTTTTGACCAATTAAAAAAGATTTTCTACGAATGTGTTGGTCATGAAGGAATTTCATCCTCGCCTTAGAGATCTTAGCATTCTCATAGGTATCATTACAAAGCTCTTGTAACTCGTTGAGTTGCAACTTCCTATTTTGGCTTGCCTTATGAATGTTCTCATTAAATTGGTGAATGGCCCAATAAGCCTTGTGTTCAATTTCAACAGGAAGGTGGCAAACATTTCCGTACACAAGTCTATAAGGAGAGGAACCTAAGATGGTCGTATAAGCAGTCTGATAAGCCCATAAAGCATCCACTAACCTCAAAAACCAATTCTTTTGGTTAGGGTTAATAGTTTGCTCAAGGATTTGCTTAATCTCTTGATTAGCTAACTTAACTTGGCTACAAGTTTGGGGATGATAAGGTGTATTAACCTTATGAACAATGCCATACTTTCTCATTAATAATCCAACAGATTTATTGTAGAAATGGAACCACCATCGCTAATGATAGCACGTGGCATACCAAAGTGTGAAAAGATAAGCTCTTTTAAGAACCGGACCACCACATGGTGATCATTGGTGCAAGAGGAAATGGCCTTAACCTGTTTAGACACATAATCTATGGCCATAAGAATGTAAAGGTAATCAAACAAACAAGGAAAGGGTCCTATGAAATCAATACCCTAGCAATCAAATATCTTAAGAACTATAATGGGGTTTAGAGGTATCATGTGCCTCCTCGAAAGACTCCCTAAATGTTGACACCTATCACATGACATGGATATGAACATCTTTAAACAAAGTGGGCCAATAGAAATTGCTTTGCAAAATCTTTGCGGTTGTTTTGCGTGAAAAAAGTGCCCACCACACGCTTGTGAGTGACAAAACTCCATAACACTTCGAATTTCATCATCAGAAAGACACCGAAGAATCATTTAATCGGGACAATACTTAAACGAATATGGATCATCCCAAAAAAATATCTCACATTTCTAAAGAATTTGTTTCTTTCAAGACTGAACCAATGTGAAGGAATCTTACCGGTAGCCAAAAAGTTGGCTATATCCGCATACCAAGGAGTGGTAGCGTGTGACAATGCTTGCACCTAAAAAAAATGCTCATCCAGAAAGTATTCATTAACGGGAAGGGAGTCTTGGGTGTCCCCATCAGTAGGGAGCCTCAAAAGATGGTCGGCTACTACATTCTCTACCCCCTTCTTATCTCTGATCTCAATATGAAATTCTTGTAGCAAGAGAATTCATCGGATGAGTTGTGGTTTTGCATTGGGCTTAGTAAGCAAATACTTTAGTGCGAAATGATAGGTGTATATGATGACTAATAATCTGACTAAGTATGATATGAACTTATCTAATGCAAAAACCACTGGGAAAAGCTTTTTATCTGTACTGGTATAGTTCATTTGAGCCTCATTAAGGGTTTTGCTCGCATAGTAAATAACATGTGGCTTCTTATCTACCCTTTATCCCAAGACTACCCCAACTACATAATCACTCGTATCACATTTCAACTCAAAAGGAAAGGACCAATCGAGTGATTGAATAATAGGGGCAGTGGTCAATAGCTCTTTAAGCTTATCGAAAGCTTTTTGGCAATCAGACGTCCATTCAAATGGAACCTCTTGGGATAATAGATGACAAATTGGACGGGAGATGATACTAAACCCTTTTATGAATCACCAATAAAAATCAGCATGGCCAAGAAAAGACTTAATGTCTTTAACGGTCTTAGGGGTAGGGAGCTTTTGAATCATTTCGATTTTAGCCTTGTCTACCTCTATTCCCTTGTTGGACACTATATGTCCAAGAACTATACCTTTTGTAACCATGAAGTGACACGTCTCCCAGTTGAGCATTAAATTGCTCTGTTCGCATCTCACTAACACATTCTCAAAGTGTTCCAAACAAACTTCATAAGTATCCTAATACACAAATAAATCATCCATAAAGACCTCTAAGACTCTCTCCACCATATCGCTAAAGATAGACATCATGCACCTTTGAAAAGTGGCCAATGCATTGCACAAGCCAAAATGCATTCTTTTATAAGCATAAGTGCCGAAGGGGCACTTGAAGGTCGTCTTTTCTTGGTCTTCTAGGACGACCTCTATTTGATTGTAACCGGAGTAACCATCTAAAAAGTAATAGAAGGCTCGGCCTGCCACTCGTTCAAGGACTTGGTCCAAGAAAGGGAGTGGAAAGTGGTCTTTCTTAGTCACGGCATTTAACTTATGGTAGTCAATATACATTCTCCACCTAGTTTGAATCCTAGTGGGAACTAGTTCATTGAACTCATTTTTCACCATCGTTATGCCTGATTTCTTGGGCACTGTAAGCACCCCATTTTTGACCGCTCGCAGTCTACACTCCGTCCAGACATGTGTTCAAGTCATTATGGGCGTATTCTAACCGAAACCAAGTTTCTAAGTCCAAATCATGTCTGTCCATCGTTTCGCGGGCCGCCAGGCCCAAATAGAGGCAAAATGACCAAAACGCCCTTAGGGGCATTGTTCTTTCTAACTCCAACTCCAACCTCTCTCTCTCGACAGTTGATTCCTCGAGACGGTAAATCTACTCCAATCAGGCACGTCTTTTCGAAGATGGTAAGTCCCCTTTCCAACCCCTCTTTCGAGACAGTTTATTCCTCAAGACGGTTCCAAATCAGGCACGTCTTTCCGAAGACGGTAAGTTCCCTTTCTAATCCCTCTCTCGAGACAGTTTATTCCTCGAGACGGTTCCAAATTAGGCACGTCTTTCCGAAGATGGTAAGTCCCCTTTCCAATCCTTCTCTCGAGACAGTTTATTCATCGAGACGGTTCCAATCAGGCATGTCTTTCCGAAGATGGTAAGCCCCCTTTCCAATCCTTCTCTCGAGACAGTTTATTCCTCGAGACGGTTCTAATCAGGGCCCCTTTAGTAACTTCCCGAGAATGCTTCTTATAATATTCTCAACCTTTCCTTATCTTTCTAGATCATTCCGAGCTAGTTCTGGCCAACCTGGTACAAAATGACCGTTTTGCCCTTGGTGGGTTGGTCTCCTTTTTTGACCACACCGGCTCTGGGTATCAAGCCGGTAACCTCCCAAGAATGCTTCTTATAGTATTCTCAACCTTTCCTTATCTTTCCGGATCATTCTGAGTCAGTTCCGGCCAACCCGGTACAAAATGACCGTTTTGCCCCTAGTGGGCCGGTCTCATTTTTCGACCACACTGGCTCTAGGTATCAAAATGGTAACCTCCCGAGAATGCTTCTTATAGTATTCTCAACCTTTCCTTATCTTTCCGGATCATTCCGAGTTAGTTCCGGCCAACCCGGCACAAAATGACCGTTTTGCCCCTGGAGGGCCAGTCTCCTTTTCCAACCACACCGGCTCTGGGAATCAAACCGACAAATTTTGGGACCATTCTGAATAATGTTTTCAAATCCCAAGTCTTCTTCTGGAATAGTCTGAGTCTGTCCCGGCAGCTTCTCGACCCGATTGACCAGTGTGTTTAACAAAGTCCCAGTTAGTCCTTTCTGCAAAAAAAATTAGTTTATTCCAAACTCGTGTCAGGTTCCTAGGTCATTATATTTATCGAGGTACAATTACCCCTATTGAACGATCTATTCAATTTGCTAATAAATTTCCTGATATAATCAAAGATAAAAATCAATTGCAACGTTTCTTAGGCAGTCTTAATTATGTCTTTGAATTTTACCCCAATTTAAGTCAGATAGTTGCCCCTTTAAGACAACGTCTCAAGAAGGACCCTCCTGCCTGGTCTAGTGAACATACAAAAATTATCCAAACTCTTAAACAATATGTTTAGACCCTCCCCTGTCTAAACTTAGCCAACCCTAATGCTCTCAAAATAGTTGAAACAGATGCCTCTGACATAGGTTATGGAGGTATCCTCAAATAAGTTCTCAATAACAAAGAAAATTGGCTAGGTTTACCTCCGGTACTTGGAACCCTGCCCAAAAGAATTATAGTACCATCAAAAAGGAAATTTTAGCTATTGTTCTATGCATTTCCAAATTTCAAAGTGATTTATTAAATCAAGAATTTTTACTTCGTATTGATTGCCAAGCAGCCAAAAATATTATTTTTAAAGATGTACAAAATATAGCCTCTAAACAAATTTTTGCTAGGTGGCAAGCTATTCTTTCTGTTTTTGATTTTAAAATTTCTTATATTAAAGGTACTAATAATTCAATTCCAGATTTTCTTACTTGAGAATTCTTACAGAGAGATTCTAATCATGCCTCCTAAACCATCCCATGATCCAGGCAAAGTCCCGACTAAAACTCAATCCCAAACCAAAGCTGCTTATGCAATGAAACCAATTCCCCTCAAAGCTCTTACACCAAGTGAATGGTATAACCAAACCCTTATTGAACAATCCCAACAACTTTCCCAAACCTATGCTCAAACTACCAGAGGATCTCAACTGCAAGCGGCAACTTCTTCTCAGCAAGTGGCGGTTTCTCATCCCACTCCTTCTCCAATGGTGGCCACTAACCCCACTTTCAAATCAAAATACTTTCTTAAAACAAAATGCGAACAATCTATTGTTCTTTTGGAAAAACAAACATGGTCTGAGGATCCATTTGAAATTTCTCCTAGAGTGTTCCCTCAAAACACACATTTTCTTCAAATCTCTCCCATTCATACCCAACAATTCTATGAATATATTCTCATAGAAACTGATTCAATTACCCTCAAACACCATTTCACTCCTAATCAAAACCAAATTGCTTACTCTACTGTCTATATTAACAAAATCCTTACTCCCGAACAATGGGGACCTCATTCTTTCCAACCTCGACGATTTTCGGAAATCTTTAATCCTCCTACCTTTAATTATTACAATTACCAACAAGCTTGGTTCAACACTTTCTTCTTCCAAAACCACAAATTTAGTCATTCCTGGATGTTTACATTTCAAAAAGATTTCCCTTTAAATTTTCCCAATTGGTTCTTTTCTTGGTGGACTCATTTTGGTGCAATTACTCAAATCTTTCCTCCCTCCATCAATGAAGCCTTCCTTATTTACCAAGACAAATTCAAACCTGATAAATTTCTTTCCAAATTTCCTTGCGTTTTACCTTTCATGACCCAATTCTCTATTCCATGGATTTGTGCTTAGAATTATACTATTATTTCGCACAATTCCTTTTCTTACCTTGCCCGTAGCTTTCAAGTTAAATGGTGGGATAAATGGAATCCTCAATTTTGCACCCCACAAGCAGTTCATCAATTTTTCCAACAACATCCTACAATTTCTACTACTACTAACCCTCAGTTTCTCCTCAACCGAAGCCAAATCATTCCTCAATTAGCAGCAGCTAAATCAAAGAAAGAACTTTGTCAACAACTACTAGAAACCCTATCATCTCTCTCAGATAGTGATGATGAGGCTTCTCCAGCAAATCCAGATCAAGGTTCTCAAATCTCTTCCACAGATCTTGCACAGGATAACGAAGATGACTGTTACAGTGTCTTCATTCTAGTACAAACAAGGTCCAAAAGCAAGCAAACACGCTAGTGACAGAGCTATCAACTTTCGGTGACAACTCCATCAACTTTCGGCCACAAAGACAATTTTCACAAAAGACGAAAGTGCTACAGTATTTTCACAGAAGACGAAAAGTGCTACAGTATTTTCACAAAAGACGAAAGTGCTATAGTACTTTCACAAAAAGACAAAAGTGCTACAGTAAAATTGACTTTTTTACTATTCACAATTGACTTTTTACTATTCTACAAAAAAAAAAAAATAAATAAATCGACTGTCGGTGGATCTACAGTAACCAGACATGTGAAGCAATAGTACCAACTTTTCTCTATTTATACCCTGTCTCTCTATGTTTTTAAACAGGCCAAGTTCGAGTCCTACCTCTCTCTCTCTCTCTCTCTCTAGAATTCCTCTGTAATCAAACTCTGAAGTTCAAGTATCAGAGATTTCCAGATACTACCTGGTAATCTTCAAATGTTTATGTAATTTGTTTATGTAATTTTCAATTTTCAATTTCAAGATTCAATGCTGCAAACTTTAATATTAATAATTATTTGCTTGTTCATTATTTTCTTTTATTCTATGCTTATACCGCCTTATTGGCTGGTTTTAATTGCTTTCATTATCTATTATCAGTTATAAGCTACAAACAACGTCTGGTTGACCCTCTGGGCATGCCTATAAGTCATTGAGGCTTACTACCACAACTGTTTCTTCTTTTTCTACTTCTTAATTATTTTGATCTATTCCAGTTATCTGGTCCGTTCTAGTTATCTGGTCATTTTCCAATTATCTGGTCCTCTTGTTCTTCCTTTAATTTATTTTCGTATCTATTTCCTGGCCTGGTGCCACTCCTAGTGGCGCCAAGAGCAATTTTGCCCTGGCGCCAGGTTTGTCCAACCTCTATAAATATGGAGCCTCTTCCAGCGTGAAAGGGGTCCGCAAAATCAGTTTAAGAATCATATAATTCGATATACAGAGCTCAGACACTTCAGAAACCCTAGCTTCTTTAGGTTCTCCAAACCCTAGCCACCATATGCAAACCCTAACCTCATATACACTCATACACACCCCCATATACTCATACACTAGCCTTCAACCTTTCTTTGAAGACTTGAAGAATTACAATCTAAAGTTTGAAGACAACTATTGAAGATTAAAGATGAGCCTTTGAAGATCGAGACTGAAGTGAAGCGAAGACTGAAGAAAGCAAGGCGCGCAAAATAAACAAGATACAAGGTAGGTTTTCTATTTAAATTTTTGCATTTCCCTTCTCTCTTCTCTCTCCTAACCCACTTGGGTTTTCTCTATTTTAATCCCCCATCTCTTTCCCTCCCTTTCTTTGCATGCTTGAAACAAGGGGACTCCCGGTCCATGTGTAGGATTAGACTATCGGAGGGTCACCGTGTCGGGGGTTTTCCTTTAGGCTAACCGGAGACCACGTGGGTCCGGCCCCCTTGATTATGTGGTGAAGCCTTAACCTTGTATGTTCACGATCCCAAAATTGCATTGTGCATATCATGATGTTGCATTTTCCAAAAATCGTTTTCAAAGTGGTTTTCAAAATCGTTTTCAAACTTGTTTTCAAAATTGCATCAAAATCCTCTTTTTCAAAACTTGTTTTCAAAATCACAATCCTCGGGTGATTCTAGCTTTTCCATGGCTAGGATTGCCTTAGGAAAGTGTTACATTTAAAGTGACCAACATGGTCCATATTTTCAACCTTTATTATTTTCAAAACCACTTTCTTAAAGCGGTTCTAGCCTTCTCATGGTTAGAATCGTTTTAGGAAAGTGTGACATTTTTATACCTTCCAAAAATTCTCTTTTGAAAAATCTCTTCCTAAAAATATCTTTTTCAACATACTTTCCTAAAACTCTCCTTTCCAAAGTTGTTTTCAAAAACTCCTTCCAAAAATCTATTTTTCAAAACTCCTTTTTTCAAGTCCTTTCCAAGATACTCTCCCTAAAATCCACTTTCCAAAAACGTTCCCCAAAAATCTTTCTAAAAACTCTCTTCCCAAAATCTTCCTTCTAGAAACTCCTCTCTAGGATTCCCTTCCAAAAAACTCGTTTTCAAAAACACACTTTCCAAAAACTCCTCCCTAGGATTCCCTTCTAAAAATCTCCGTTCCCAAACACACACCTTCCAAAAAACTCTTTTCTTGATGCCCAAGTCAAGCCCTAGAACTCACAATTAGGAAACCCTAATTTTCTTTCCAAAAACGTGGTTTTCAAACTTGCCTTAAAACCTAGGTTTCCAAAACCTCTTGTTTTCTACATCAAGACTATACATATTTTCAAAACCTATTTTCTACGTCAAAACTATAGTCTTCCAAATTTAGGGTTTCTAAAACTGCCCCTTCCAAATCTATGTCAAATCAAATCTTCCCTTTAGAAAACCAAATCCTATCTTCCCGTTTAGGAAACTAGATCCAATCCTTCGTTGTTGGAAACAAAATCAAATCTTCTCTTTTAGAAACAAAATCCAATCCCTTCCTAATCCAAATATTTCCTAATTCAACTCCTTCCTAACCTTCTCCTTTCCTAAATCTTAAGTTTCCAAAACTTGGACATAAGAATCTTTCCTAAATTTTAAAACTCAACTTCCACATCTTTCTTAATTCAACCCTTTCCTAATTCTATCTCTTTCCAAATCTTAACTTTTCAAATCTTTACTAAACTTAACCTTTCCTCATCTCAAGATTTTCTAAAACTAAAACTCTAAAACTTTCTAAATCTTAAACTTTCTAAATTTCAAATCTTTCTAAATCCAAAGTTTTCTAAATTCAAAACTTTCTTAAGTTAAATCTTCCTAAACTTCTAACCTTTCTAAATTCTAAACTTTCCTAAACTTCAAATCTTTCCAAATCTAAAACTTTTCAAAACTCAAAACTTTCTTAATTCAAACCTTTTTTTAAAAATCTTTCCTAATTTAAAATCTTTCTAAAAGTCTAAGCTTTCCAAATTCAAAATTTTCTTAACTTGAAACTTTCCAAATTGTAAGCCTTTCTTAAACTAAACTTTCCTCATTCAAAACATTTCTAAATTCAACACTTTTCTATTTCAAAACCTTTCTCAAAATAAAACTTTCTTAAGTCGAAACTTTTCTAATTCAAAACTTTCCTAATTTCGAAACTTTCTTAATTCAAAACTTTCCAAAAATGAAACTTTCCTAATTTCAAAACTTTCTTAATTCGAAACTTTCCAAAAATGAGGCTTTCCTAAATCAGACCTTTCTTAATTCAAACATTTCCTAAATCTAATCTTTCCTAATCTCCTAAACTTTCCAAGTCGAGTCAAATCTTTTCTAAGTCTAGGTTTCATAAACCTCTATCTTCCCAAAAATAAGTCTAAATCTCTCTTCCAAGTTCTATCTTTTCAAATCAAAATTCAATCTCTTCTATTCCAAAATTCTAAATTCCAATTTTCAATCCTCTATTGAAAGTTCAAGCTCTCAATCTTCCAATTCAATTTTCAATTCAATCTCTTTCTTCCAAATCAACTCTTCTATCGGACTCTTGTACGAACTACGACTGACCTGATTCCTCCAAAAGGATACGTAGGCAACCTTCATGGGTGCGGTCACAACTTCTTTTAAATTTCAAATTTCTCCACATTTTTCAAATCTCCAATTCTACAATCTTCTTCAATCTCTAATTCCATATCTATTTCAAGTTTCCAATTCCAAAAATCTATTTTCAAATCTTTATTTCAAATTTCTAAAACTTTCCAATTTCAATTCTATCTCTTCAGATCTCTTTCAAATCAAATCAATTTTTTTTCAAATTTCTTTCCAAATCTATTTTCCAACTTCTCTTATCTTGCACTTGCATATCATGCATCATATCTTTTTAAATCTTTTTCAAAGTGGATAGGATTGAACATTAGTTAGTTAAAGACTCTCATAGGTGAATCTAGGGTAAATTGACATGTAGGTACCGAAAGGGTGGGGTAGGGTGATGGCTTAGTGCGTCTTCCCTACACATAACTAACCTTCAAACCTAGGATCACTGTTTTCATAGACCAAAACGGAGTTATTTTTCAAAAAGGGCTAAATGTTTTCCAAAGGTTGCCAAACAACCTGTTTTCTTAAAAACCCTCTCTTGAGGAGATGTTTTCAAAATCGTTTTCCAAAACCCTAAGTGTAGTTTTCAGATTATTCTTAGTTTTTAGGTGACCTAACTCACCTTAATCAAGTTAGGTGGCGACTCCAAATCTTTTTCTAAAAGCCCTTTATTCAAACCAATTTTCAATTCAAACCTAGTCGCACTCATTCTTCTAGGAGGGTGAGTTCTAACGAGAGAGTACAACATTTTTTCCGTTTGTGTGAGTATTTCTCGAGTGCGAAAAATCTGGGCGTGACAGGCACCACTTGGGTTAGAGTAACCCACTTAGAGTCAGAGATAGGATAGATAATACCTGCATCGAGAAGCTTCAGCACTTCTCCTCTCACGGCCTCTTTCATGTTTAGGTTTAAACCTCTTTGCATTTGACACACATGCTTAGACTCTTCCTTTAGGTGTATACGATGAGTACACATAAGAGGATTAATGTCATGAAGATTTGCTGTAGTCCAACCTAAGGCCTTCATATGGGATTTAAGCACTCTCATTAAAGATTTCTCTTGGCCTTCAGATAGGCTAGAGGAAATAACAACCGGATAAGATTCACCTTCACCCAAAAATGCATACTTCAAGTTGGATGGTAAAGGCTTTCTTTCTGGAATGGGTGGTTGTTGCTCAGAAGGGATCGATTTAATAGGACTAGGGATCAGAGGCTCAAATGACGGGGTCCAGTGACCCACTTGCATACATTGCTTGCTCTCTATCCCTCTAATAGTTGGGTCCCCCACATTGACACAGTCATTCTTCAACTGGTCATGAGGCTTATTCAAAACTAGAGCCTTCTCTAAAGAATCCTCGAAAAACTCATGCTCAAAGTGCTCTTGGATAATGGACTCAATGAAGTCTATTTCTCAGATGTTCGCTCACTCTCCCATTTGTTTAACCACTATAAAGATATTCATCTCTAAGGTCATGTTCCTGAATGACAGTTTCAACAATCCATCCATACAATGAATAATAGCATTGACAGTTGCTAGGAAAAGGTCGTCCTAAAATGATGGGAGTGTGTTGTTTAGCATTGGCGGCCTTAACAGGTTAGGTATCTAACAAAATGAAATCCACGGGATAGTAGACATTGTCTACTTGAATGAGCACATCCTCAATAATACCTCTAGGGACTTTGATAGATCGATCAGCTAACTCCAAAGTTACCCAAGTAGGGCTTAACTCTCTTAGCCCTAGTTCTTTATAGATCGAGTAAGGAAGAAGATTAACACTAGATCCTAGGTCAATTAGAGCACGATCAATTCTTTGTCCCCCAATTATACACGAAATAGTAAGACAACTATGGTTCTTATATTTCGACACAGTTTTACATTGTAAAATGGCACTCTGACTCTCATTCATCATAACCGTCTCTTTGATATGCAATCTCCTTTTTATAGTACACAAGTCCTTTAAGAACTTGGCATATGAGAGAATCTGTTTGATAGCATCTAAGATGGAGATATTGACTCTAACCTGTTTAAAGATCTCATAAATCTCAGAATTTAGCAATTCCTTCTTAGGTTTGGTCAATTGATAAAAAACAAGACATGCTTCATGATATCAATACTCGCGTCTTTAGATGCATCATTAGATTCAACGAGGGGCTTAGAATGATTCTCATTCTTTCTTGACTCCTGCTCACTTTCTTTCTGTTGCTCTTTTCCCAACCCAACAATCTCATCATTACCCTTTTTGGTTTCTTTCCTAGGAGAAATAGTTTTATTGATGATTTTCCCACTCCTAAGGATTGTGATGGCTTGCACCTGCTCACGATTTGTTTAAACTAAATTGGCAGGTTTTGGGTTCAGTTGGGGTTGTGCTGGAAATCTCCTTGGTACTTGTTGGGTCAAAGCTTGAGACATTACAACAATGTTCTTCTGAATATCATGCAAGATACTTGTATGTTGATCAAGCTTTTGTTTAGTCCTATCCACCCTATTGGTAACTCCTCTCAAATCATTAGACAATTGGTTAGCATTATCATCCACAGTACATCTGTGAGGAGATTGGTACTGTGTGGGTTAGGATTGGTAAGGCACAAATTGTGAGGTTTGGAAAGGTTAAGGGTTTTGAAACCCTCCTTGGTAAACTTGAGGGTTTTGAGAACCCTCGTTTCTCCAATCAAAATTAGGATGATTTTTCCAGCCCAGGTTGTAGGTATTAGAGTAAGGGTTTCCCCCACTTCTTTGGTCTGCATACGCCCCTTGGAATTGACCAATCGCATTGACTTGGCCATGTAATGCCTCTCACACTGCAGGTATGACTGGGCATATGGCTGTGTCATGCTCCGAAGTGCCACACACTAGACATGGTGAACTAGTAGGCTCAACCTCTATGTCATTAACTTTAGATGTGTCTATAGCCTCTACTTCATGGGAAAGTGAGGTAACTCTAGCATTTAGATCGTCAACTTCCTTAAGTTGATACTTAACCCCTTGATGTTGTGTGGTTGGTCTAGTTTCAGGATTTTGGGTCTTAGTGGTGGCCTAATCTCTAGCCAAGTTAGCTAGGTAGTCAAAGTAGTTATACGCTTTAGTGGGATCCTTATCAGGATAGGTCCTTGCGCACATATACTCCACAATCATCGTCTATTGAGGGGTTAATGAAGAGTAGAAAGTGTTGATGATATGCCAATCGGCAAACCCATGAAGTGGACAAGACAACAACAAATCTTTAAACTTGTCCCAACATTAGAAGAATGTTTCACCTAAAGTTGGGGCAAATTGAAAGACTTGCGATGAATCGCCTCGAACTTATATACAAGAAAAAACTTTTTCAAGAATTCCCCTTGTGATGTATGCCAAGAGTGTATAGATCTACACCTCAATGAATTAAACCATATCTTGGTCTTGTCCTTCAGAGTGAACGAGAATAGTTTTAAAAGTAAAACTTTTCATGGACAAGAGTTATCCTGAAATATCAAGCATCCATCCTCAAAATCCTTGATATAAATGTATGGATATTTAGAATCCATACCATTGAAAGTAGGCAATAGTTGTTGCATTCCTAGCCTCATATTGATGGTGTTTTAATGCTCGGAAAATACTATATATGATGCGGGAGTTTGCCTTGCAGGATTTATGTAACCCCACATTGTTCTATGTCAGGGAGGTAACATGTTGCCATGGTTACTTCTTCTATCATTATGATTATTAGGATTTACTGGAAGTGGTGAGACAAGAGGAGGATTCAAATCCTGAGGATTAGCTCCATTATTAATGTTGGCCATGGGTATAGGACCCAGATCAACTGCTAATTAAAAATTTGGGATAGGAGTCTTTGATGGAGAAAGAGTGTGGTAGGAAGGAGGAAAATCTTCAACTCTCACCAAACGCCTATGAACATCCCTTAGGTAGTGTTGTGACATACAAATGTACACAACCTATCAAGCACACAAGAAAGGGGGATGGAGAAGATAGGGGTAGAAAATTAAAGAATAACCCAAGTGGGCTAAGAAGAAGAAGAGAGAAGTGGAGATTTGCACAAAATTAAAGAGAAGTCCTACCTTTGTCTTTTTTTTTTCTTCTTTTAAATGCTTCAATGGAGACTTGCTTAATCTTGGACTTGAGAGACTTTTAATGACTTCCAGAAAAAAAATTTATATATATATTTTATTTTGTTATTTATTTTTTTAGGGAACACGCTAAAAAGAAATAAAAATCACCTGCACATAAAAATAACAAAAAGAAACACATGTTAAGAACGTTAGTATTGGTAATCTTAGTGGGAGGTGCCAACTTAAATAGGTGGTGAATCAACCTGAAATAAGGTTATCCAAAATAAAAAGATAAAAAAAATAAAACAAATATAAACTGTAAGTAAAAGAGCAATAAATAAATAAAGACTGTAAAGAAAGAAAAATATATAAAGACTATAAACAAAATTAAATGATTAGATGAGTTAGATGGGTTAGGTGAAGAATAAAAACAGAAAAGATGGTACCCAACTTGAATGGTTTCGTCTAGCAATAGGTGAGTATGCCAACTGGTGTACTGTCGCAAGCAACCAAAAATAAAACCAATACCCCTAAAAAACAAATATGTAGTAGTGCGAGTAAGGATTGTTTCCACAGAGAGTGTTTAGTCTAGTTTTATGCTACGTGAACAAGGATGAGGGAGGGGGGGGGGGGGGGGGGGGGGGAAGGGTTTGGGTATAATGGAAACAATTTTAATAAAACTAACTAAAAAATGATTCAGGTTAAAGTATCGAAATCAATCAAAAGAGCAAACCTTGGGCTAAGTCAACATCTACCATCAGAATTATATAACTGAACATCGATGCACGCATATATCAATTCACACTTTGAATATTCACCGTCGGAATTATTTTCTTATCTCTCCTTAATCGTAGTTAATTAGAAAACAAGCGATCTCATTAATCCTAACTATTAAATAACCCAGGATAGGCATACAAGGTTTAATCTAGTAATAGCCTTAAGAATTAGAAAGATCGATGAAATTAAACAACACAAGCACAAGTAGTTGCATTTAATTTAGCCAAGCATCCTTCTTAAGATCGAATAATTCCTGACGTAGTAAATCATTAAATCTTAGTTGCTTCACAAATTAGAGGAATCAAACAATTACGAATTTGATATCTAAGCAAGCAATAGATTGCAACAAATAATAAACTAGTAGGCCTCCTAGTAATTAAATGAGACAATCATGCAAATAGGCATAGAAGAACATTCGATACTTAAAGCATAAATCGAATAATGAAACAAATTAGATCTCACAGTTTATTTTTAATTCGGAGGCTTCCGTCTCCTTTGACCAAGATTCAAAGTTTAGCCACGCAGGACCATGAATAAAAATTAAAGGAGAAGTTAGAGAAGAATAGAGAAAACGTGTGTTTACTGCTACTTTTTTCTCCTAGAATAATATGAAAAACGCTAACCCTAAAAATAAAACAATCCCAGCTTTTATTAGCTTCTGAAAATCTATAGATCCGTAAAACCGTTTGAAAGCCCTTGTAACCTAAACTTGGTGTGAACTTGTTTGACGTACCGTTTGAACGCACTTGCAACCGTTCGAACGCACTTTTGGGCCGTTCGAACGCTTCATCTAATTTAGCTCAAATTTGTTCTTCTTAAGCTAGGATTCTCTTCCTTGGCGTTCCGTAGCACCCTAAATCAAAATATAAGAATAATGAGTATATTTAGGCGCCAAATAAGTATAAAAGCTTAAACATTAAGGGAGAAAAATATGACATTTGCATTCTCATCACCAACCAAAGAGTTTAACCACATAAAAATAAATATCTAAATAAAAGAAAAAAATTAAATATAAATAACTGTACAAGTTAACGACGGAATGAAGTGAAAAGTAAGCATAACTATTGATCAGTTGGTATATAGCGTCCAATTTATACGTCAAAGTATGGACGCAATTAATTGTTCAAAATCTAGCAAAGGTATTATTAATTTGCAATCCACAAAGATGTTATTATATTTTTTTATTTTTGCATTTTTTTAAATTTTTTTATTTTTATATTTTTAATTTTTGAAATTTTGAATTATTTTTTTATATTTCAATTTTTTTAATTAAAACCGTTCCTCGGCAATAGCGCCAAAAACTAATCACTTATAAATAATGTAATTGAAATTCGCTAGTGTGCAGTTGTGATGCAGTAATAACTCGGTAAGTCGAGATCGAATCCACGGGGAACGATTAACAAAACATGCGAAGTTGGAGCCTAAAATTCACCTATGGTAAGAGATAATTCACCTACGGTAAAAGATTAGATACCGACTAAGTCATCCTAGATACCGTAATATTGCAATAGTTTCAGTTGGAACCTAAGCCAACCTGTTTGAATTCCACCAAGAATACTATCGCTGATATTTGGACAGTGCAAAAAAAATAGCAACCATAAGAAAAATGTTTTGCTTTGGAAGATTTGATGATTATGGAACTAGACTTTAAATAACAAAAATGGTATTGGATTCAATTGATCATACCATCCGATTCACCCTAAATGTCAACGGAGGTTTTGTAACTCAAATCATTGGATTCGTCTTGAGCCTTTGATTTAGAAGATTTAGTTATAAAAATATAATTTCAATAATAATTAAATCTAGAATAGCAAAATTAATGTTATAGATTCATACCATCGATTTGTATATACCAGCTGCTTTGTCAAGGTGGAAAGTATTACAAACATAGTGAAGAATCTAAATTTTCTAAAAGATCTAGAATTTAATAATCAAGAAATACAAATTACCTCTATTGATATTCCAAGATTCTCGGATGATTTTCATAATTGGCTCCAAGAATAAAATTAGCTACTCATAATATTGAAGAGACTTGACTTAAAAAAAATGACTTCATAAATAATTGGAAGCTCCTACATATCTCTCTCTCTCTCTCTCTTGCCTCCTCTCAAGCTCCCCCTCTTGCCTCTCTTGGTGTTATTATTTATAAACTCACAAGATGAAGCCACCCATTCCTTACAATGATGTATTATTCTTTTTTGTTTAATTATTAATTTTTTCTTTTGTCTTTTTTCTATGTCAATTGCCATATTTTCATGTGAATTTTCATGTAAATTGCCTTATTTCCATGCGAATTTTCATGCGAGTTGCCTTCTTTCTATATCAATTGTCATATTTTTATATCAATTTTCATCTTTCTATGTGAATTTTTATGTGAGTTTGCTTCCTATTTTATCCAAAAGCAAAAACATGCCTTGCTTGTTTTGGAGGAGTTGTTGAAAAATGGTTGTTTGCCCATGTGAGTGGGCTCCAATCAATGAAGACTCATTTATTTCCATGTGAGTTTACCCTCTTTTTTATCTAAAAGTCTACAAAATACTCAACAAAATTTATTAGGATTAAAAGTAAATTAATTAAAAGTATTTATAATTATTTTAATGCTAACAAACACAAAGTTAGGAATTTGTAATTACATTTTTATAATGTAATTAACACATTTGAATAGAAAGTTGAGGACGCTAGCACTAGAACAAAAAGAGTTGACACATTTAGAAAAAGAGTGGACACATTGGCTACAATGACTAGTTTTTCAAACGGTTTATGAGCATATTTTTGCATTTAATGCACTGCTTACCACCACCAATGGCTATAATCAATACAAAGCTATATATACAAGATCCCTACAATATTTATATACAAAAATTTTAGTATTTAAGTACTGAATCAAAGATCAAAGTTAAAATTTCTGAGCCATAACTGCTATGTTTTCTTTGTTGAGTGATTATGATTGATTGGTCAATCCACACTTGCTTGTCTACTATTGTTGAGAGTTATCCATTGTATAAATCTCATTTATTTCACTTGACTGAGTTTATAAACCAGTGAGTTTGAGTGTTGTTGTGAGAAACACTTGTAAATTTGAGTGAAATTTAGACAAAATCACTTTAATTTTTGAGAGGTTGGAACTTATTTTTTGTAAAAATGAGCTGGGCACTTGGACAATTAGCACCTACTGTATAAAGAAATTTTTGCATAGTGGAAAAGCTTTTAAGAAAATTTTAAGGGTGATGATGTAGGTCACATGTTATGGTTGAATCTCGATAAATCTTAGAGTTCACATCTCTACTCTGTTTTCTTCCTTGCATTTTATATCTTGCTTGCATTGTTTATTCGTTGCTTAGTTACTATTTTATCTCTTAATTAGTTTTTATTTGCATTATTTGATATTAATTTTAAGAAACCTAATTAAGATAATTACACTAAAAATAAAATTTAAGAGTCCTATCATAACAATTGAATATGTTAAAGGGTAGTTAAAAAAAACACTCCTTAAAATATGATTTTATACGTCAATTGGCATTATCTTTTAATAATAATTGTCTAATAATTGAAATGACCCTTGGATTATTCTTATATTTACATCAATTTAAGGGTCATTTCAATAATTAGACAATTATTACAATAAGAGAAGGTTAATTTAAGTACAAAATTATATTTTTGTCAACATGTATAAAGCATACAATAATTTTTCATCTACTTTCTTAACAAACTAGTAATAAATTGATACAAATTAATAGTTGAAGGGATCAATTTGTTACGTTTTAAATTTTAGGTAAGTTCAGTAATATTAAATCATAGTTCAGAGATGTTTTTGTATTTACCCCTGTTTTAAAAGATGGGCAGAATTTTATATGATATTTTAGTATCCAAAATTTTAAGACAGTCCCCATGTCTCTCCATGTATACAACTTAAATAACTTTAGTTTTCTTCACAATTCAATATAACAACAACTTGGACGACAATGAAAACAACAATAAACAAATTGTTAAATAAAATAGTGCTAAGTTGGGTGCAATCTGTATCACTTAAAAAATTGCAGCATTCTAGATACTACAAGACCTTTCATTTATTCAAAACATCAGTTTTGGATTTCTCGTCTTTTTTCTTTGGTATGACAATCGACCACCTTCTCAATCATCTTTTATGACAACTCACAATCATAAATGCCAAAAGTTATATTTTAAGGCAAAAAATATGAAAATTTCCCCACTGTCATGAAAGATTTCGAAACAAAAGGGTTGGGGTTTTCATTAGGAAAAGTTGCCATTTGTGCTTAAGTATTTGTTGTTGGGTACTTTCGCCATACAATTGGCTTTTCGCAATGAAATATTGTGTAATTTTCTAAACAAAATCAAGCATATTGATTGTACATACAAATCTTTGATCTTGAACCAAATCAAGCATATTGGTTGTACATTCAAATCTTTGATCGACATCATGGATAAAGATACCAGGATCTTACTATTCTTTTAGACGTTGAGACTTGTTTGTTTGAGAAGTTCTTAAGGTTTTTGGTAGATTGAATGATTACCCTTCAGAAGGCGCTTCATGTATATTCCCCTAAACAACTTTATGCCCAGCTCCTACATTTAACCAAAATCGTCCTCCAAACTTGGTTTCCTCAAATAACCCAATTATGTATTTACAATTGTTCTAACCTTTATAATTATAACTTCATCAGCAAAACCCTTCAACCTTAAATTTATCTCCAAATGGCTCTTCATATTGGACCCAACTGTGAAAAGTGCAATGCCTTCTCGGCAATTTGGAGCGGTTAGTCACTAAATTGAGATCCAGGATAATGCACTTGACCGAGATGCCTAGTAACTTATTAAAGATTAACGGGGATGAAGTGTGCTTTATTCTTGGAACATGCAAAACAAATGACGTTGTAACTGTTGGGACATGGTTTTAATGTGCTAATGTTTGTGCTTCTAGATCATGATTTCTTCTCCTTCATTTGTTGTGTGTGAGAGTGATGACTCTGAACTTACTGAAGACATAAAGGATGTGGTACAACAACATAAAGTTGGGTCTGTCAAGCCACCATTCCATCTTGAAGGGATGGCTTTGAGCAAGTACAATTGGAATTATAGTTCTAATCCCGTTAATCCCATTGATCATTCATTATCTAATAAATGGCTTCCTTGTTACTCATAACAATTGCTCATTTGCCTCTCTAAATGAATTCGGTCAATTATTTTTTCATTTTTTAAAAGGTAAAGAACACACTCAATTGGTACTGTGTTATGTTGCATTTTGACAATTTTCCCATGCACTATGAACCCTTCTACCCAATAAACTATCATTAGTCAAATGGGATGGATTACTTGATGTAGAACAATGTTGATATTTAGACTGTAGGGATATATGTAAAACAAAGCTGATATTTGAACTCTAGGTTTTTTATAATTAAGTAATCTTGATTTCTAGCAAATCTTGGTGTTCTTTATGGAGTTACAACGTTGTTTTTTTTTTTTTTTTTCCTAATCCAACTAATGAAGTAGTATTTATCAAAATGAACAAAGAAAAAAAAATTCCTACATGAACTGAAAAAGTTATCTGAACTATGTTCACTGAAAAAAATTATCATGAGTTTCATCCTGTAGCGCAGATTAGACATAGTTCAAACATATCCACTTTTTTATTGTTAAGGTTCACTTCGGTGGGGAGGAAACATTGGTAACTCCTCTAAATAAATAAAATTTTTGTAGCCAAGGACTTTTTAGCACTTGTAATTTATTCCAAGCCTCCTTAGTGGTGGCACCTTGGCAACCTTTCTTTCTTTCTATCTTTGCTTTTCATTTTTGGTTTATAATAGGATTCAATATTGCAAAAGAAAATTTTCTAAACTTGGCACCACAAAGCCGGAACTTATTTCAAAACAAGATCGTTTGGAATAAAACCTCTACATTTTGACAATATTGCATTTAAAGGTGCCAGCTAGCTTGGTTTGTAAAGTTACTTGGTAGTTGTACCCATGGATGGAACTAGGAATTTTGTTGAGGGGGGCCATAACAGGCCAATGTAATTTTTTTTTTTAAAATTTTGTTGAGGCACTAAGATAAAATTTCTTAAGTTTTGGAGCTCAATATAAAATTTTTGAATTTTGTTGGGGCCCAAGGAAAAAATTCTTGAATTTTGGAAGGTAAAGGTAATTTTTTTTTTAATTTTGGAGGTCAAAGAATTTTTTTTGTAATTTTTTGGGGACTAACATACACTTTCTTTTGTAAATTTTTAAAAATTTATAAGACCTAAGTGAAATTTGGTCAAAATGGGGGGGGGGGGGGGGGGGAGAGGGGAATGGCCCCCCATGGTCTAGTTGTGGTTCCATCCCCAGTTGTACCAAAGACATTAGGTCAATTTCCACCTTCATTTAGGTTAGGGGATTGTTAGGATCAAGCGTTCACTGCACCAAAAGTAATTGCTGTTAGTCAAGGCGTAACTTTATTTTTTTAAACCTTCACAGTAGCCAGCGCCCCGTTTTGACTGCGCGCATGCGGCAGGATGTTGGACTTGGCCCTCGAGGCCTCCGCCCAACAATTCCCCCCTCCCAGCACCTGCCTGCAAGCAGCATGCCCTCCAAGGTGTTGACTTAAGGTTGATCTCCATGTTGATTTTGATAATAACTAAATCTTGTATTATTTTACTAATGCATTTTCTTAGTGTGTAGATTAATAAAGATATAATTTAGACTTAGAAGTTTTCCTTTAAGTCTAATTCATGTCAAAGTGAATGCACAACAAGCCTAGTTCAAACAAATGCACCAAGAGTCATGCAATGCACCAAAACAGAACAATGACACCTATTTTATCTACAAACAAATGATTTGCATTCGAAGAGATTGAAGGTATTCAAAAGAAGATTTCATCAAGTATGCATAGACTCAATAAAGATGATTTGTATTCGAAGATATTGAAGGTGTTAAAAAGAAGATTTCATCAAGTATGCATCGATTCAATAAAGTTGACTTGCATTCGAAGAGATTGAAGGTGTTCAAAATGAAGACTTCATCAAATGTGCAAAGATCAATTGAAGATGACTTGATTAAAGGTGTTGAAAGAGAAAATTCATCGTAATTTCATAATCTCTACAAAGAATTCAAGTGAAGACTTCATATGGGATGTAAAGAATCAATGAAGATGATATGTACTTAGAGAAAATAAAGGTGTTCAAGAGTAGACTTCATCAAGCTTATAAAAGTATCATTAAAGTGATCCTAAAGAAGAAAGAAGATTTAGTAGCAAAGAGAAGAGATCGACAATGAAAGAGAAAGCTCGGCGATAAAGAAGAAGAGCTCAGTATTGATGAAATGAAGTCCAGACTATTTGGGAATCAAGAAAAGATGATTATTAAATGATAGATTCAATCCAAATTGAATAGAGGACAACTTTGATGAATTGAAGACTTTGATCTATCATCATGGCCCAAAGAGAAAATTTCTTGAAGATCTTATAATATTGTTGAAGGTGAACTTGATCATCGGAAGAATGAATGAAGATTTCTGGGCAATGTGTCGATATATGAAAATGAAGAGTCGATACATAAAGACAGAAGCCAAAAATTTGAAGACAGAATGATCAAGTGTCGACACATGGAGTTGATGTGTCGACATATAGAGACAGTGGACAACACCTGAAAAATCCAGACTAGATGTGTTGACACAAGAAACCAAGTGTTGACACTTTAAAAATAACGGCTAGTTTTTCTAACGTTATAAGGACTGGACTTGCATTAAATGAGCTCCAACAACCTCCAATGGACGAAATCAATAGAGGAGTTTATATACAAGCTTCCAACTACATTTATACATAAGAGAAATAAGAAAACAAGGACTATTGATTGATCAAACTGAAAAATCTGAATATTCTTCTTGTCTTCATTTAGTGAGCTTTTATTTTTCCTATCCACTATTGATAGAGAGTTTCTATTTCGTGTATATAACTTCATACACCTGTAAGTGAGAGTTTGAGAGTTCTCTTGTAAAGAAAAACTCTTGTAAGTTGGAGTGGATCTTGGACAAAACCACTTGGTAGCTGGAAGAACTTGGGAAGAAGTTATTGTGTAAAAGTGAGTTGAGCACTTGGTAAATCAACATGCATTTTGTAATTGGAGATTTCATAGGAAGACTTCAATTGGATCTTGGGGTGAGGATATAGACCACGAATTGTGGTTGAATCTCGGTAATTCATGGTGTGCTTTCTATTGCTCTGTTTTCATTTCTCTTTTGATTACATTGCATTATATACATCTCTTGATCACTGTTCTATTGATTAGATTAATTTTAATTAATCTTAATTGTTAGTTTCCGAAAAACCCAATTCACCCCCTTCTTGGGTTGCCTTTTGGGCCAACAATTGGTATCAGAGCTTGTATTCCTGTTTTAGGCTTAACATCCCAAGAATAGATCCATGGCAACCAATTTTGAAAGCTCTCTCAGTGAGGGTCAATCTACAAACAAACCTCCTATGTTCAATGACACTAATTATAATTATTGAAAGAATAGAATGAGAATCTATATTCAATCGGTAGATTATGAATTATGGAGACTTATAGTATATGGTCCCAAAACTCCTACAACCAGAGTAGAAAGAACTGATGTCCCTAAACTTGAATCCGAATGGGATGAAGATGATTTGAAAATGCTGCAATCTAATGTCAAAGCTATGAATATTCTATATTGTGCACTTGATCCCAATGAATTCAATTGCATTTCCACCCGTGAATCAGCTAAAGAAATATGGGATAGACTAGAGGTAACACATGAAGGTACTAATCAAGTTAAGTAATCTAAAATCAATATTTTGGTACATAGTTACGAATTGTTTAAGATGAAACCTGATGAGTCTATCACTGAAATATTTACAAGATTCACCGATATTATTAATGGCTTAAAATCTCTTGAAAAAAGTATATCCTAACAATGAGCAGGTGAGGAAGATTCTAAGGTCACTGCTAAAAGCATAGGAAACTAAAGTCACGGCAATTCAAGAAGCAAAGGACCTCAACAAATTGCATCTTGAAGAACTCTTGGGCTTTCTCATAACTCATGAGCTTACTCAAAAGCAACATGCCCAAGAGGATTAAAAAAAGAAGAAAAGGGTAGTTGCATTCAAGTCCACCAGTTAAGATGATAAATCAGCAAGTGAGGAGGATGAGGATGAAATTGCTCTTATTACTCGAAAATTCAGAAGATTCATAAAGAAGAAATAGAAAGGTGGAAAGAAGTATGAAGCCAAAGGAGAATCTAGTAAAGAATCCAATATCATATGCTATGAATGCAAGAAGCCTAGGCATATAAAGGCTGAATGCTCTCTGCTTAAAAAGAAAGGAAAGAAATATCAAGGGAAGAAGGCCATGGCAACCATGACATGGAGTGCTGATGAAGAGTCAAGCTCCGAAGAAGAAGCCGAACCACAAAAAGTGGCTAACCTTTGTCTTATAGCACATGAGGAAGACAGTGAGGTATCAGACTTTTCCCAATTTACTTTCAATGAACTACAAGATGCATTTGATAATCTACTTTGTGAATTCAGAAAAATGGGAATAAAAAATAGACTTCTTAAAAAAATGATCTCTACTCTTACTGAGGAAAATGAGAATTTACATAAAGAAAATGAGGTTTTGAAAAATGAAGTTTGTGCTTTGAATGATAAGATTAAGAAAAATTCTTTTCAAAAGGATTCTTCAAAAGAAAACCAAATTTTCCTTGATAAGGTTAAAAGCTTGGAAACAACTCTTTTTAGATGTGTCAATGGAAAAGAAAAAATGGATGCAATTTTGGAAAAATAAAAATGCTCACTAGACAAAGATAGTCTTGGCTTTGATCCTTTTAAAAGAAAGAAATTTTCAAAAGGAAAATTTAGTGCTTCAACTGGAAAACCACAAATCTCATGTTTTTATTGTCACACTCTAGGACATATTACTAGTACATGCTATGCTTTACAAAAATCTATTGCTCCTAGTAATGTATGGGTCCCTAGAAGACTATTACGAACTAACCCCCAAGGATCCAAGATGGTTTGGGTACCTAAGGTGAAATGAATTCCTTTTGTAGGTTTGCCTTCTAGCAAAATCTAAGAAAGACCATTGGTACTTGGATAGTAGATACTCAAGGCATATGATGAGAGATGAAGGACAATTTACATCTCTCTCACCAACAGATGGAGGCTTTGTGGTGACAATAGCAAATGAAAGATCATCGGTATAAGTAGTGTTGGTAAGAATTCCTCTACTTCTATCGAAAATATATTCCTTGTTAAATGACTCAAACATAATCTTTTGAGCATTAGTCAACTTTGTGACAAAGGATACAAGCTTGTATTTGAATTCTCTAAATGTGATGTAATTGACATTAATGGTAGCAAGACAATCCTCACTGGGCATAGACAAGGCAATATTAATATTTTCGATCTTAATGATTTATCTTGTTGTAAAGTTGAATGCCTTGTCACTATGAATAATGATAAAAGTTGCTTGTGGCATAGAAAACTCGGTCACATTAGTATGAGTATACTTTCAAAAGTTTTTAAAAATGATTTGGTAAAAGGACTTCTAAAGATAAAATTTGACAAAGATAGAGTTTGTGATGCTTGTCAATTAGGTAAGCAAACTCAAATCTCCTTCAAATCTATGAATATGCTCATTACCTCTAGACCACTACAACTATTGCATATGGATTTATTTGGACCAACTAGGACTTTAAGTCTTGGTGGGAAACAATATGCACTTGTTATCGTTGATGACTATTTTAGATTTACATATACATTCTTTTTAGCTCATAAGGATGAGACAATTGTTTTCTTTATAAAATTTTGTAGAAGTTTCAAAATGAAAAAGGATTTTCAATCACTTCTATTAGGACTGATCATGGAGGGAAATTCGATTGCAAACCTTTTAAAATGTTTTGTGATGAAAATGGTTTTGATCACAATGTTTCAACCCTTAGAACGCTTCAACAAAATAGAGTTGTTGAGAGGAAAAACAGAGTTGTAGAAGAAATGAGTAGAACCATGCTTTATGAAAATGGTTTACCAAAATATTTTTGGGTTGAAACTGTTAACACAGCTTGTTACTTTTTGAATCGAATTTTATTTTTAAAATTTTTGAACAAAACCCCATATGAACTTTGGAAAGATAAGAAACCAAATGTCTCATACTTTAGAGCCTTTGGATGCAAATGTTTTGTATTGAATAACAATAAAGACAACCTCGGCAAGTTTGATGCAAAATCTGACGAGGATGTATTTCTTGGATATTCAAAACATAGCAAGGCTTATAGAGTCTTTAATAAGATGAGTCAAGTGGTTAAAGAATCAGCCCATGTCACTTTTGATGAATATAACTCTTCTTTAAAAAAATGTTATAAGTGATGATGTAGATGAGAAAGAGCCAGACATGGAAAAGTTAGACAATCAACTAAGCTCAAATGAAGAACCTCAAAAAGAAAGAGAACCACAAGAAGATCCTAAAAGCCAACAAGAAATCAATGAAGGTCTACCTAAGGAATGGAAGCTTGTGCATAACCATCTTACAGAACAAATCCTAGGTGATCCTTTATAAGGAGTAAGAAATCGATCCTCTATTAGAAACATATGTAATCATCTTACATTTTTATCATAAATAGAGCCTAAATGTTTTGATGATGCTGAAAATGATGAGTTTTGGATTAATACAATGCAAGAAGAATTGAACCAATTTGAAAGGAATGAGGTATGACACCTTGTTCCTAGACCTAATGATCATCCAGTCATTGGAACCAAATGGGTCTTTAGAAATAAAATGGATGAATTCGGAGTTGTTGTGAGGAACATGGCAAGACTTGTAGCTCAAGGTTATAGCCAAGAGGAAGACATTGATTTTGATGAAACATATGCTCTGGTAGCTAGATTAGAAACCATTAGATTGTCACTTGCATTTGCTTGTTTTAAAGATTTCAAATTATATCAAATGGATGTTAGAAGTGCTTTTCTAAATGGTTTTTATCATCGAAGAAGTTTTTGTTGAACAACCCCCTGGTTTTAAAGATCCGAAATTTCCTAACCATGTTTTCAAACTAACAAAAGCTTTATATGGTTTGAAGCAAACCCCAAGGGCTTGATATAAAAGATTGAGTAAGTTTTTAATTGAAAAAGGTTTCTCGAGAGGAAAAATAGATACCACTATTTTTATCAAAATAAAAAATAATAACATGCTTTTAATGCAAATATATGTGAATGATATTATATTTGGTGCTACTAATGAGTCGCTTTACAAAGATTTTGTTAAGTGTATGCAGGGAGAATTCGAGATAAGTATGATGGGTGAGCTCAACTACTTTCTCGGACTTCAAATCAAGCAATCTAAGGAAGGCATCTTCATCAAAATACATCAAGGACTTGATCAAAAAGTTTGGCATGGAAGATGTAAAGCCTATAAGTACTCCAATAAGTGTTAGAACAAAATTGGATAGCAATAAGAAAAGTAAATCAGTGGATACTAAACTTTATAGAAGCATGATAGGATCCTTATTGTATCTAACTGCTAGTAGACTAGATATAATGTTTAGTGTTTGCTTATGTGCTCGTTTTCAGTCAAATCCTAAAGAATCTCATGTGATTGTTGTAAAAAGAATATTTCATTATCTTAAGCACACACCTAACCTTAGATTATGGAATCCAAAGGAGACTTGTTTTAATTTAAATGCTTACACTGATACTGATTATGCGGGGAGTAGAGTTGATAGAAAGAGCACAAGTAGCTCTTGCCAACTCCTAGGCAACATGATTGTATCTTGGTATAGTAAGAAACAAAATTCAATTTCTCTCTCCACAACTGAGGTTGAATATGTAGCAGCTGGTAGTTGTTGTGCTTAAGTGTTATGGATTAAGTAACAGCTAGAAGATTATGGAATCTTGTTTGGTCATATTCCTATTAAGTGTGATAATACTAGTGCTATAAACTTGACTAAAAATCCTATTCAACACTCTCACACAAAGCACATTGAAATTAGATATCACTTTATACGAGATCATGTACAAAAAGGTGATATTGAACTTGATTTTGTGTGCACCAACATGCAATTGGTTGATATTCTTACTAAACCATTGAGTGAAGATAGTTTTTGTATGATAAGAAGAGAATTGGGGATGAGTGATCCTGTGTCTTAATACTTGTTTAATTTGAGTGAAATTTATGTTTTGAATGTTTTAAATGTGATTATCATTTATATGAATTGCATTTCTCATATTCATGATTCATTGCATGATCATATTAAAACAATATTTCTCTCTCATATTGAAAAGCCATCTCTTGAACTCCTTATACTTCACGTGCCCCAATCTAGTTACATGTGTTGACACATCACGACAGTGGATTCAAAATTATTTTGTTGACAGGTATGTGTCGACACACCAAGTTTATGTGTCGACACATGAGTCGGGCCTATATATTTTAACAAAGCCCACTTTACAAACATTCAAAATTTCCTTCTCTCTCTTTCACTCTCACTCTTTTTCTCTCCCGCTCCCCTGTTCGCACCAAAATCCAACCGTCACCTTCAAACCATCACAAATGTTTGCTCCATTCTCTTTGTAAACCCTAATCAATCTCATTCCATCTTCTCACAACCCTCTCCTTCATCTCTCGATGCTTCAGACTATCGATATGGCTCCTAAAGTCGATCAAAGACTAGAAAACCCTAATGTCTCTTCCACACAAAGTCAGAAACGAAAAAGAGTTAGACCACCAATCAGAGAATCAGTTGAAAGGGCTTCATCAGACCAACTTGGTTGGGATGTGGTACACTTCAGAGATGTAATAGCACAAGAAAGGTATTCAAATATTTTTGGTCTCAGTAAAATTTTGAATGGACGATGGATTAACTATGAGTATTTCAAAAATGAGAACTTTGACTTTTGTCACACCCTTACTAGTTTAGGATGGAAACCCTATACTTTGATTCGAGAGAATGTATACCCCAAATTGGTTATGCATTTCTACTCAAATCTCATGAAAAAGGTTGGACGGACATAATTGACTAGCCATGTGAAGGGAGTGAAGATCACTTTAAACAAACTCACCATTTCTGAGTTTATGGGAACTGGGTATGGTGGAGAGACCTACTTTGAGACTGTAAGTAGAAAGAGACAACTATATGTTCTCTTTGGTCAAGACATGCCTGAGTCCACCCAACTTGTAGCCAAAATTTTTCTGCCTAAAATTGGTAGTTTTGAGCATGTAAGTGAAAAGGACTTGTTTTTCCTATGGGCATTCCTCACAAACACCAAGATTGATGTCCCATACTACATTCTCACAAACATGGCCCATGCCTCTACCACCTCAACCAAAAATCTACCTTATGGTATGCTACTCACCAAAATCTTCAAACACTTTCAAGTGAATCTATTGGGTGAGAACTAAAGAAAGCCTGACCACTTCAGTGATGAGTACAATAAGTATACCCTAGGCAGAATGGGCTACAAGAAAGTCAATTGCCCTGGTAGCACTTCCCATAGAAGAGCATCTATTTCTGGACCTAGAAAACCCTTAGCCCAATCTCTTAAAGCCACTCAAGTTGACAAACTTTTGGGCAATATGATGGACATGCTTCAAAGCATGAACTAGAAAGTTGATAATGGGTTGCAACAGTTAAAGAGCCATAAGCACGATGTGACTCAATTGAAAGAATTATTGTTGATGAAGAGGAAAATAAGGCAAAAAAGGAATCTGAAACTAAATATAGGACTCCAGCAAGAACTTAAGAAGAAAACGAACTATAGGAAGAATCTGATCACGAGGACACATAGGATGAGTCGGGGGATAGCCTATCTGATGTCCCAAGGAAGAAAGCTGGTCCAACCAAGCGAGCCACATCATTTTTCCTAGTCTCTAGACCTTTGCGCAGGCTGCCACATTGTCTGAGGTCTTGATAATCTTCTGGCCCTTCCAATACTGTCTCTGATCCAGTTGAATTATCCCCCTCTCCATCACCATCTTCTTAAACTCCTCCAAAATTCTCTATATAAAAGCTTTTACTCCATGGTCCTGTTACAATTTTTTTTGTTACACATTTTGTGGATATCAACTGTCAATCCTTTTGTAATACTGTTTTGAATGAATGAAATATGGTCTTATTCTGGTGCACAATTGATGTCTTGATTTCTTGGTTGCTTGTTTGCTTTCCTGATTATACAATTTAATTTGTTATAATATTTTTTTGCTATTGTACCTATCTGTAATTTTCATTTTCTTTCTCTCTTTTTGATGAATTGACAAAAAGGGGGAGAAAAATTGGACAAGAATTAGTATAAAATAAACAATGAGTGTTTGTTGGAGAAGAATTGGACAAGAATTGAAGTAGAATTAAAGTAAAATGAACAATGAAACTGGCATTGATTACTTGATTGCATATGATATTGAGTGAAAATGAAATGAGTGATAATTGATAAATATAGAGCATGTTCTCAGGGGGAGTAACATGAATCATTTCTCTCAACATGAATCATTTCCCTTAATTTATTTTGAAGTAACTGATAAAAACTCTTTGAGAGTTGTTTTTGAAAAGTCTTTTGTCTCTTAAGCATTAGTTGCTTAATTATGAAACAAAGGGAGAGTTCTCTACTGGTATGCAATCTAATTCTATTCATTTCATTTAATTGTATATCAATTTATTTTGCAAAGGTTTTGTCATCATCAAAAAGGGAGAGATTGTTGACTCAAGATTAATCCCTATGTTGATTTTGATGATAACTAAACCTTGTGTTATTTTACTAATGCATTTGCTTAGTGTGCAAATTAATAAAGATTATAATTTAGACTTAGAAGTTTGCCTTTAAGTCTAATTCATATCAAAGTGAATGCACAACAAGCCTAGTTCAAACAAATGCACCAAGAGTCATGCAATGCACCAAAACAGAACAATGACACCTATTTTATCTTCAAACAAATGATTTGCATTCGAAGAGATTGAAGGTGTTCAAAAGAAGATTTCATCAAGTATGCATAGACTCAATAAAGATGATTTGCATTCGAAGAGATTGAAGGTGTTCAAAAGAAGATTTCATCAAGTATGCATAGATTCAACAAAGTTGACTTGCATTCGAAAGGATTGAAGGTGTTCAAAAGAAGACTTCATCAAATGTGCAAAGATCAATTGAAGATGACTTGATTAAAGGTGTTGAAAGAGAAAATTTATCGTAATTACATAATCTCTACAAAGAATTCAAGTGAAGACTTCATATGGGATGTAAAGAATCAATAAAGATGATATGTACTCAGAGAAAATGAAGGTATTCAAGGGTAGACTTCATCAAGCTTATAAAAGTCTCATTGAAGTGATCCTAAAGAAGAAAGAAGATTTAGTAGCAAAGAGAAGAGATCGGCAATGAAAGAAAGAGCTCGACAATGAAAGAGAAAGCTCGGCAACAAAGAAGAAGAGCTCAACATTGATAGAATGAAGTCCTGACTGTTTGGAAATCAAGAAAAGATGATTATCAAATGATAGATTCAATCTAAATTGAATAGAGGACAACTATGATGAATTGAAGACTTTGATCTATCATTATGCCCCAAAGAGAAAATTCTTTGAAGATCTTATAGTATTGATGAAGTTGATCTTGATCATTGGAATAATGAATGAAGATTTTTGGGCAATGTGCTGGCATATGAAAATGAAGAGTTGACACATGAAGACAGAAGCCAAAAATTTGAAGATAGAATGATCAAGTGTCAACACATGGAGTTGATGTGTCGGTACATGGACACAATGGACAACATCTGGAAAATGCAGACTAGATACATTGACACATGAAGCCAAGTGTCGACACTTAAGAAATAACGGTTAGTTTTTCTAACGTTATAATTGACTGGACTTGCATTAAATGAGCCCCAACAACCTCCAACCGACAAAATCAATACATGGGTTTATATACAAGCTTCCAACTACATTTATACATAAGAAAAACAAGAAAATAAGGACTACTGATTAATCAAACTGAAAAATCTGAATATTCTTCTTGTCTTCATTTAGTGAGCTTTTATTTTTCCTATCTACTTGTGTCGCCCAAATTTTTCACACTCGAGGAATACTCACATAAGTGGGAAAAATACTGTACTCTTTCGTTAGAACTCATCCTCCTAGAAGAATGAGTGTGACTAGGTTTGAATTGAAAATTGATTTGAATAAACGGCTTTGGGAAAACAATTGGAGTCGCCACCTAACTTGATTAAGGTGAGTTAGGTCACCTAAAAACTAAGCATAATCCGAATACTACACTTAGGGTTTTTGAAAACGATTTTGAAAAAAAATACTTCCTCAAGAGAGGGTTTTTAAGAAAAAAGGTTGTTTGGCCACCTTTAGAAAATATTTAAGCCTTTTTTTTAAAATAACTCCATTTAGTCTTTTGAAAACAGTGATCCTAAGTTCGGAGGTTCGTTACATGTAGGGAAGACGAACTAAGCTATCACCCTACCCCACCCTTGTGGTACCTACATGTCTATTCATTCTAAATTCACTTATTAGAGTCTTCAATTAATATATGTTCAAAACTATCCACTTCAGAAAAGAATTTTTAGAAAGGAATTGACATGGTACATGATATGTAAGTGCAATAGAAATATTTGATTTGGAAATAGATTTGAAAAGAAGAATTTGATTTGATTTTAGAAGAGAGATTTGATTTTTGAAAGAAAGTTTTAAAGATTAGAAATAAAGATATGAAAATAGATTTTCGGAATTAGAAATTGGAAATAGATTATGGAATTCGAAGTTTGGAATTGGAGATTTGAAAGAAGTTATAGAATTGGAGATTTAAAAAAAAAGGTATGGAATTGGAGATTTGGCCTATGTATCCCTTTTGAGGAATCAGGTCAGTCATAGTTCGAAAAAGAATCTGATTGAAAATAGAAGATTTTGATTGGAAAAAGAAATTGAGTTGGAATTCGAATTGGAAGATTAGGAAATTAGGATTGAATTTTGACCTATAATTGAACTTGAAAGAGGATCTGACCCTTAGAAGAGAACTTGGACTAGATTTGGAAAGATCGAGATTTAGGAAACCTAGATTTAAGAAAGATAGGATTTAGGAAAGACTTGAGATTTAAGAAAGATTTGACTCGAATATTGGACTTGGAAGATTAGGGAAAGATTGGATTTAGGAAAGGCTCGAATTAGGAAAGTTTCAAAATAGAAAAACTTCATTTTAGGAAAGTTTTGATTTAGGAAAGTTTCAAAATTAGAAAGTTTTGAAATAGGAAAAGTTTCGTTTTAGGGAAGTTCAAGATTCAAGAAAGTTTCCTTCTTAAGAAAAAGTTGATTTTTGGAAAGATTTGAATTAGGAAAATTTTGATTTAAGAAAGATTTAGAATTTGGAAAGTTTAGAATTTTGGAAAGATTTGAACTTAAGAAAGGTTCGAATTTAGAAAGTTTTGGATTTGAAAAATTTAGAAATGGAAAGTTCGAAATTAGGAAATGTTTGAAAGTTTGAGTTTTGGAAATACTTGAAATTAGGAAAGGTTCGAGTTTAAGAAAGATTTGAAAACTTAGATTTGGAAAGTTAAAATTTGGAAAGGTATCAAATTAAGAAAGGTTGGAATTAGGAAAGATTAAGAAGTTTAAAGTTTGAGGAAAGATTTAAAAGTTTAGTTTTGGAAACTTAAGGTTTATGAAAGTATGAGATTAGGAAGGATTTGAATTAGGAAAGATTTGGATTTCGTTTCTAAGAAAGAGATGATTTGATTTTGTTTCAAAAAATGGAGGATTGGATCTAGTTTCCTAGATGAGAGATTGGATTTGACATGGAATTGGAAAGATGGAGTTTTGAAAATTCTAGATTTTGGGGAAAAAAATAGGTTTTGGAAATATATGATATTAATGTAAAAAAGAAGGTTTTGGAAACTTAGGTTTTAAGGCAACATTGAAAATCATGTTTTAGGAAAAAAAAATTAGGGTTTCGTAATCGTTGGCTCTAGGGCTTGACTTAGACTCCAAGATAAAGAGATTTTGGAAAGGAGAATTTTTGGAAAGAAAAGGTTTTGGAAGGAGATCTTAAAAAGGAGTTTTTGGAAAGTGAATTTTGAAAAGAGAGTTTTTAGAAAGAGATTTCTAGAAAGAGTTTTTAGGAAAGAGATTTTTTGGAAAGAGTTTTTAGGAAGGAAATTTAGGGAGCGTTTCTAGAAAGTGAATTTTAAAGAGAGTTTTTTTGGAAAGAGGTCTGAACAGGAGTTTTGGAAAATAGATTTTTGAAGAGAATTTTTAGAAAATAATTTTGGAAAGGAGATTGGAGAGAGTTTTTAGAAAGTAAGTTGGAAAAGAAATTTTTAGAATGAGAAATTTGAAAGGAGAGTTTTTAGAACATTCATAAAAATATCTCACTTTCCTAAACATAAGAAAGTTAGAACCACTCTAAGATAGTGGTTTTGAAAATAATAATGATTTGAAAATATGGACCATAATGGTCACTTTAAATGTAACACTTTCCTAAAGCAACCATAGCCATGGAAAGGTTAGAATCACCTTAGGATGGTGATTTTGAAAACAAGTTTTGAAGAAGAAAATTTTAATACAAGTTTAAAAACAATTTTAATGCAAGTTTTAAAAACAAGTTGGAAAACAAATTTTGGAGGAATGCAAGATCATGATATGCACAATGCAAGTTGGGATCATGAACATAAAAGGTTTGTGAGACCCTAATTTGCTTAGCATCATACTTAGCTTAATAACATGCAACTCGGTAGCTCGTGCTCGGTATGGTCTGCTCGGCCATGGTCGGCCATGGTCTTGCTCAGCCATGGTCGTGGTCGGCCATGGTCTGCTTGGTTGTGATTGGCCATGGTCTGCTCATTGTTGAAGGTCCTGATCAGTCTTTGCCAGATCTGTGAAGCCCTAACTTGCATAGCATCATACTTAGCTTAATAGCATGCTTATGGTGCATGATTATCCTTAATCAAGGAGCTTGGTTGGCATGGCTTAATAAGGACTTGCATTTGGGAGATTATCATATTTTTTTAAGCATGATTGGTGAGCTTAATTCATGATTAATTAGCTTAATTAATCTTCAGGCTTAGCTTATGTTAATCATGATTAATTATCATGGGTGTGATTAATTATGTTAATTATGTAGATTCGAGGTGGAATAAGGAAGTAAGGAGTTGCTAGGTGGGGGTTTAACCCTAAGACACCTAGGTGTGTGCTTTATGTGTGAGAGATGTGTGTTTCACTAATTTTGCTAGCAAGGGTGTGTGTGGACATGTGTGGATAATAGATACACATTGTATCTATTTTGTGTCTTGCAAGACAAGAGAGAGAAGCTTGGTTCTATGATGGTTGGGAGAGAAAGAAGAAGAAAAAAAAAAAAAGGAAAGAGAGAAAAGAAAAGGAAGAAGAAGAATTCAAAAGAGAAAGTTTTGTGTTTATTCCTTGAGGTGAGAACTATATATTGATACTTGTTGTGGTGTTAGGATGGTGAAAGTGGTTTCATATCTTTGGTTGCATTAGGGAAGGGTTTAATATCCTATTGGGTTCTAATGCATTATGATGTTCTCAATCATATATTTAAAGAGTATAAGCTATAATTATGCATTGGTTATGAATTATAGCATTTATTTCATCATGTTTGATGTGGTGGTGTTTGGTAGGTTCAGAAGTGGATCATACTATTCCGGTTCAACCGAAAGGGTAGCTCAATTTGAGAGTAAGCGGTATCAGGTGGGGATATTGATGATCTTATTCATATTGAACTGAATGCTTCGTTATGAATGGTGGCGATTGCTTGATTATGAGGTGATAATTGCATACAATTCATACATTGTGTGCATACTTTGCATTGCATAAAGGAGGTTCAGCTGAGTGGGGGCTAACCTAAGGTTTAGTTGATGTGGGGCTAACCTAAAAGGTGTCGATGTGGGACATCCTTGATAACAAGCCATCGATATATTGGGTCAATGTTATCAAAATAGCGCGCATATATGTGGTGTATCGTACATTGCATCATAAGAGGCATTTTGTTTATTGTTGATGGTGTATTATTTATTGATGATTAATTCAGTGGATGTTTATCATTCCTTCTTTATGAGTTTGATTATCGTGTGAGCATGTGGCTATATAGCTCACACCCACACAGGTTATTTTGCAGAAAAATGGGGGAATGTCTAGTCCACTGTTGGTGTTGAGTTGAGGAGCTTTGAGAAGCTCTGTAGTTGAGTTATTAGTCATGTATATTATTGTACATTGTATTAAAGTCTTGTTGGAGTTTGCTTATTTTGTGGTTTTGTAATATTCATAACTGTGGATTAAGAGTTTTCTTAATGATCTACGTTGGAGGATTATGAGATGGTTTTTACTTATTTAATATGATGTTATTTATTCCTATAAGATTTCTATTTTTGAGATTATGTTAAGGTTTCCCTTACAGGTAGATGACTTGTGCGATCACGTTTGTCCTAAGACAGCGTTAATGACGCTTGATTAGGATCGGGCGTGATAGATTGGTATGAGAGCTGAGGTTTAACACTAAAGTTTTATTGTTAAGCTGTTTTGAGCCAAGGTTTATAACTGAGGCTATGTGGTGGAGTTGGTGTTTAGAGTTGCGGTGGACTGTAGGGTATTATTTGTGTCAGTTTGAGTTAGTAAGCTTATGTGAGTCATATATGTTGCGTACTAATCTTAAATTAATACAGAAAGAATGGCTCAATTAGATTCACCGAGGAGAGCTGAGGAGGAAGCATCATCAACTCCAGTTTAGGGGCAGAGACGATAGGGAGAGGGTGTTCAAAACCCACCAGATGCAGCCGACAGAGTCGCAAATGTTTTAGCTCAATACATTGAATATCAATCCATGAGACCAATGTAGAGGGCTAGTACATTGCATGAACAATTCATGAAACTGAATCCTCCAGAGTTCACCGAGGCAACTGATCCATTGGTGGCAGAGGAGTGGTTGAAGAAATTAGAGGCAATATTTGAGGTAATGGCTGTGATTGATGAACAAAAATTGATGTTGGCTGCATTCATGTTGAAAGGTGAAGCTCGAAATTGGTGGGAGGCAATGAGACGAATGATGGATTCCCAAGGTGGTGGAGTACCAATTACATGGCAGCAATTTGTAGAGGTATTTAATGAGCAGTACTTTCCACTTATTTACAGATATCAAAAGGAGCAAGAGTTTATCTCTGAAATAGGGAAAGATGACTGTGTCTGAGTATGAAGAACAATTTATAGCTTTATCACTGTTTGCGCTTGATTTAGTATGCACAGAAGATGCTAAATGCAGGAGATTCTAACAGGGGTTAGAGTTAGGTGTATGATCTCGAATTTCAACTCTTGAGATGGTAAGGTATGCTGACTTGGTGAATAAAGCAAAAATTGTGGAGCAAGATGTAAAAGAATTGTTAAGTAGGAGCGAACAGTTTAAAAAGGGAAAGTTTGATATAGGGGCTGGAACGTCAGGCTAAAAATCATTAGAATCTGTAAGATATGGTGGACAGGGAAGATCACAGTCAAGTCAAAGAATAGGGAGTCCCAGATCTGGAAGTCCAAGGGGTCGTGGCTCTTAGAGACCTCCAGTGAGACCTTCAAGTTCGGGAACTTGTGGTGGCAGAATGGGAGGAGTTACTTGTTATAGGTGTGGAGCAGATGGCCATATTATTAGGGATTGTCCAATGCCTTGGAGTGATAAATGTTATCAATGTGGACGGACGGGTCACATAGCTAAACATTGTACTCAGGGCCCTATGGCAACCTCCTCTGTGGGTAGTGTGGCTGGTAGTGGAAGAGGGACGACTAGGAGTGCACAATGTGGACGTGGGACTACTTCTGAACAATGGACTCAGGCACAGATATATGCTATGACCCAGCGGGATGCTCAGGCTACGCCTACGATAGTGATAGGTATGATATCTGTGGGTAATAAGGATGTTTACGTACTGTTAGATCCCGGATCTACCCATTCTTTTGTTTCCAATGCATTTAGTGAACATTTACATAGACCACATACATCTATGACACAACAGTTACTTGTTTCTACACCTGTGGGGGATGTGGTGTTAGTAGAAGTGGTGTATAAAGGTTGTGTGTTAAAAATTGGGGAGAAAGAGTTGAATGTAGATTTGATTCCTTTAGCAATGCATGATTTTGATATGATATTGGGTATGGACTAGCTATCATCTTATCATGCCTCCATTGACTGCTTCAAGAAGGAAGTTATTTTTTGAGTACTAAATGAATCAGAGTTCAGATTTCAAAGTGAACTGGATGTGGTTCCAACTTGTTTAATATCAGTTTTAGAAGCTAGAAAATTATTGCAGAAGGGATATGAAGGGTATTTAGCTCATGTGATTGATACTACTAAAGCAGAATTTAAGCTGTTAGATCTTCCTGCAGTTCTAGACTTTGTGGATGTGTTTCCAGATGAGCTACCAGGGATTGTGCTTGATAGGGAGGTGGAGTTCTCTATTGAATTATTACTGGGAACTACTCCAATCTCTATTACACCTTACAGAATGGCACCATCAGAGTTAAAGGAATTGAAAACTCAATTGCAAGACTTGTTAGATCGAGGGTTCATTCAACCTAGTGTGTCACCATGGGGAGCTCATGTGTTGTTTGTGAAGAAGAAGGATAGAACCATGAGGCTATGTATTGATTATCGACAATTGAATCAAGTTACAGTGAAGAATAAATATCCTTTGCCACGTATTGATGACTTGTTTGATCAATTGCAAGGGGCCAAGGTCTTTTCAAAGATTGATTTGAGATTTGGTTATCATCAACTGTAGGTGAAAGACAGTGATGTTTCAAAAACTGTTTTTTGAACGCGGTGTGGACACTATGAGTTCTTAGTAATGCTATTTGGAATGACTAATGCTCCAGCTATTTTCATGGGCTTGATGAACCGAGTATTTCAACCTTGTCTCGATTCATTTGTTATTGTATTTATTGATGATATCCTAGTTTATTCACACAGTAAGGAGGAACATGAAGAGCATTTAAGAATTGTTTTACAAACTTTGCGGGATAAACGGTTTTATGCCAAATTCAGTAAATGTGAGTTTTGACTCGACAGGGTGGTATTTTTGGGACCTGTGATTTCTGATGAAGGAATTTGTGTTGATCCGAAGAAGATTGAAGCTATAATGAATTGGGAGCAGCCGAAGAATGTGTTTGAAATTAGAAGTTTTTTGGGGTTGGCAGGATATTACAGACGGTTTATTCAAGGATTCTCATCTATCACTGTATCATTTACTAAATTGACACGGAAGGATGTAAAATTTGAATGGACTAATGATTGTGAGGGTAGTTTCCAAGAATTGAAGGTAAAATTGACTACAGCTCCTGTGCTAACCATTCCTTTAGGGAAGGGAGACTTTGTGATTTATAGTGATGCTTCTCATCAGAGCCTGGGTTGTGTGTTAATGCAAAGAGGCAGAGTTGTTGCCTATGCTTCTAGGCAATTGAAGACTCATAAGAAGAATTATCCTATTTATGATTTGGAGCAAGCAACAGTGGTGTTTGCTCTGAAATTGTGGAGACACTATCTATTTGGTGAGCCGTGTGAGATATTTACAGATCATTAGAGTTTGAAGTATTTGTTTACCCAAAGAGATCTAAATGCAAGGCAACGGAGGTGGATGGAATTGATCAAAGATTATGAGTGTGTCATCCATTATCACCCAGGAAGAGCTAATGTGGTAGCAGATGCTTTGACTCGAAAAGCTTCTGAGAGATTGTCATGTATTCAATGTTGCCAGGCATAATTGGTTACAGAGTTAGCCTCTTTGGGGGTGGAGTTTGAAATGATGAGGATTGATGCAGTGTTAGCACAGTTCTGGGTAAGACCATTATTATTTGATCAAATTCGGGAACTACAACTTCAAGATCCATAGTTGGAGAAAATTAGGAAGCAAGTGAATGAAGGGGTGAGAACTGATTTTTCCATTCATGCTAATGGTACTATAATGTTTGGGACCCGTTTTTGTGTACCGAACAATCAAGCTTTGAAAAATGAGATTTTGGAGGAGGCACATCAATCTCTGTATGCTATGCATCTGGGAAGTACAAAAATGTATCGATCTTCGGGAAGTGTATTAGTGGCCTAGCATGAAGAGAGAAATTGCAGAGTTCGTGGCTAAATGTTTGACTTGTCAACAAGTAAAAGCAGAACATCAGAAGCCAGCAAGTTTATTGCAACTTCTTCCTATTCCATAATGGAAGTGGGAGCACATTACTATGGACTTTGTGGTGGGATTACCCAGAATTCCAAGCGGATTTGATTCTATTTGGGTAATTGTTGATCGGTTGACTAAATCAGCTAATTTCTTATCAGTTAAGACTACTTATACTCTTGATAGGTATGCTAAATTATATGTTGATGAAATTATGAGATTGCATGGAGCTCTAGTGTCTATAGTGGCAGACAGGGATCCAAGATTCATTTCTAAATTTTGGCCTAGTTTGCAGCAAGCTTTGGGTATTACTTTGAAATTTAGTACAACATTTCATCCTCAAACTGATGGCCAATCAGAGAGAACTATTCAGACCTTAGAGGATATGTTGAGAGCTTGTGTATTAGATTTCAAAGGCAGTTGGGGGGATCGTCTAGCTTTAATGGAATTTACGTATAATAATAGTTATCAATCCAGCATTAGGATGGCTCTATTTGAAGCTTTGTATGGGCGACGGCATAGAACTCCAGTGTGTTGGAGTGAGGTGGGAGAGAGACAATTGTTGGGTCCTGAAATGATTCAAAGTACAACTGAGAAGATTAAAATTATTCAAGAACACTTGAAAGTAGCGCAGAGCCGACAGAAAAGTTATGCAGATAACAGAAGAAGAGAATTAAAATTTGAGGTGGGTGATCAAGTGTTTTTGAAAGTAGCTCTATGGAAGGGTATCTTGAGATTTGGGAAGAAAGGAAAGTTGAGTCCAAGGTACATTGGACCCTATACTATTGTGGAAAGAATTGGCACAACTGCTTATCGACTCGATTTGCCTCCAAAAATGTTTAAGTTTGAGTTACATGATGTTTTTCATGTTTCCATGTTGAGGAAGAATATGCCGAATCCTTCGCATGTGTTAACTCAACAACCGTTAGAGTTGGAAGATGATTTGAGTTTTGTTGAAGAACCTATTAAGATCCTAGACCATAGAGAACAAGTTCTGCGCAACAAGATAATACCATCGGTAAAAGTATTATGGAAGAGTCATATAGTTGAGGAGGTAACATAGGAGAGTGAGGAGTCAATGAAGAATCAATATCCGTACCTATTCTAATTCGGTAAGTGAATTTCGGGACGAAATTATTTAAGGAGGGAAGAATTGTGAGACCTTAATTTGCTTAGCATCATACTTAGCTTAATAACATGCAACTCGGTAGCTCGTGCTCGGTATGGTCTGCTCGGCCATGGTTGGCTATGGTCTTGCTCGGCCATGGTTGTGGTCGGCCATGGTCTACTAGGTCGTGGTCAGCCATGGTCTGCTCGGTTGTGATTAGCCATGGTCTGGTCGGCCATGATCTACTCATTGTTAGAGGTCCTGATCAGTCTTTGCCAGATCTGTGAAACCCTAACTTGCTTAGCATCATACTTAGCTTAATAGCATGCTTATGGTGCATGATTATCCTTAATCAAGGAGCTTGGTTGGCATGGTTTAATGAGGACTTGCATTTGAGAGATTATCAATTTTTTTTAAGCATGATTGGTGAGCTTAATTCATGATTAATTAGCTTAATTAATATTCAGGCTTAGCTTATGTTAATCATGATTAATTATCATGGGTGTGATTAATTATGTTAATTATGTGGATTAGAGGTGGATTAAGGAAGCAAGGAGGTGCTAGGTGGGGGTTTAACCCTAAGACACCTAGGTGTGTGCTTCATGTGTGAGAGGTGTGTGTTTCACTAATTTTGCTAGCAAGGGTGTGTGGGTGACATGTGTGGATAATAGATACACATTGTATCTATTTTGTGTCTTGCAAGACAAGAGAAAGAAGCTTGGTTCTACGATGGTTGGGAGAGAAAGAAGAAGAAAAAAAAAAAAAACAAAAGAGAGAAAAGAAAAGGAAGAAGAAGAATTCAAGAGTTTTCTTAATGATGTATGTTGGAGGATTATGAGATGGATTTTACTTATTTATTATAATGTTATTTATTCCTATAAGATTTCTATCTTTAGGATTATGTTGAGGTTTCGCTTACAGGTAGGTAACCTGTGCGATCACGTTCGTCCTAAGACGGTGTTAATGACACTTGATTAGAATCGGGCGTGACAAGGTTAAGGCTTCAACACATAATCAAGGGGCTAAAACCCACGTGGTCTCTGGTTAGACTAAGAGAAAGCTTCCTACACGGTGACTTCCAATAGCCTAATCCTACACATGGACCGGGAAGTCCCTTGTTTCAAGCATGCAAGAAGGGGGGGGGGGGAAGAAGATAACGGATTGAAATAGAAGAAAACCCAAGTGGGGTCAGAGAGAGAAAAGAGAGGGGAGAATTGTGTAAATGTAAAAAGAAAGCCTACCTTATATCTTCTTATTTTGCTTGCTTTGCTTTGGTCCTGGCTTCGCTTTGCGTCAGCCTTCAAGGGCTTGACTTGATCCTCAGGAACTTTGGGTTGTAGCACTTCAAGTTTTCAATGGAGGCTTCGGAGGCTAGTGTATGAGTGTATAGGAGTATATGTGAGTTAGGGTTTGTGTATCGAGGCTAGGGTTTTGGAAAACCTAAAAAAGACTAGGGTTTAGGGAGGCTACGAGCTCTATATATCGAAGATGAGAGTTTTTAGACTGAGTTTGCGGACCCTTTTCATGCTGGAAGAGGCTCTGTATTTATAGACAGAAGAATGACTTGGCGCTTGTTGTAGTGGCTCCAAGCAAAAAGTCCTTCTGGCGCCACTACTAGTGGTGCCAGTCACTTAAAAAAATTTTAAGGTCGGAAAGCAACGTATCTTCAAAAGATTTGGGCGCCTGTATTAGTGACTACCATGCAATTTTTAGCCTAGCTTCACTAGCAGTGACTCCGGAAGGTCCGAGAATGATTTGAAGGGGCCGGGAATGTCCTGGAAAGCCAAAAAGGGACAAGAACCCTTAGAACAATGTCTCGGGGGTAGTAGACTTGAAGAATAATGACAGGATTTATTGGAAGGGTTGACCGGGCCATTAGGGGTAAAATGGTCAACCGGGTCGGAAAGCTGCCGGGATGGACTCAGAATATCCCGAAAGAAGACTCGAGACTTGGAAGCATTAACTAGAATGTTCCAGGAGGTTACTGGCTTCATACCCAGACCCGGTGTGGTCGAAAAAGGCGACCGACCTACTAGGGGCAAAACAGTAATTTTGCACTAGGTTTGCCAGAACTAAGTTGAAATGACCCGGAAAGATAATGGAAGGTCAAAAATACTATAAGAAGCATTATTGGGAGACTACCGGTTTGATACCCAAAGCTGGTGTGGTCCCGGGGCGTTCGGATGCTTAGGGGCAAAATGGTCATCTTGATCGGAATGTCTTGGAATTGGCCCGAAACTGACTGGAAGGTACCTAATCATGCCGGATTGTCATTAAGACAACCTTGGAAGGGTGGTCTTACCGTTCTGAGGACTTAAGTACTGTCTCGAGAAACGTGCTGAAAATGGCCCTGGGGGCAGTTTGATAATTTTTCACCAAAGTGGGCTAGCAAGTACCGGTGTTGACCTAGGTTTTGAGTGTTTCCATCACTCTAATGGCGGTCCCGTGATATAGTGGTTTGCTGGCAATTCCCTATATCGACCTATTTGCGAGTGTTTTCGCCACTCTGGCGGTTGGAATGTTTACGAGTGTTTCCGTTACTCTAACGGGTCGCGATCATTCCAAAGATTGCCTAATCTCTAGAAGCTGTTAGTGGATTTAGTGCTTGAGGAATCAACTTTCTCAGAAGGCTTGCCGAAACGAACATTTTTGCATTGGCGAGCTAGCAGGCGCTAAAGGTGGACCGTTCTACCATCTAGAGAACTTGGGGTCTCGTCCTGGTCAACGGGTTTGAAGGGACTTACTATTCCAAAGAGTTTATTTAGAAACGTGCCGGACAGGATGGACTTATCGCCTCGAGGAATCAACTCTTGAGGGACGTGCCGGAGTGGATTTAGAATTGGAATTGGAATTGGACTAGAAAGGGGACTTACCATTTTCGAAAAGACGTGCCTACTGGAATTGGACCAAGCAGTGCCACCAAGGGATTTTGGTCATTTTGCGTCTATCTGGGCCCAATGGGCCCGCGAAGCGATTGATTGATGGGATTAGACTTGAAAAATTGAGTTGACTCAGAATATCTCCATATTGACTTGAATACAAGTCTGGACGAACTAGAGACTGCCAAGCAGGCAAACATGGGGTGCTTACACTATTCTTGATAGAGAGTTTGTATTTCATGTATATAACTTCATACACCTGTAAGTGAGAGTTTGAGAGTTCTCTTGTAAAGAAAAACTCTTGTAAGTTGGAGTGGATCTTGGACAAAACCACTTGTTAGTTGGAAGAACTTGGGAAGAAGTTCTTGTATAAAAGTGAGTTGAGCACTTGGTAAATCAACATCCAATTTATGATTGGAGATTGCATAGTGGAGGAAGACTTCAAAGGGATCTTAGGGTGAGGACGTAGACCACGAATTGTGGTTGAACCTCGGTAATTCTTGATGTGCTTTCTATTACTTTGTTTTCATTTCTCTTTTGATTATGTTGCATTATATATATCTCTTGGTCACTGTTCTATTGATTAGATTACTTTTAATTAATCTTAATTGCCATTAATTTTTAAAAAACGCAATTCACCCCCCCTCCTTGGATTGCCTTTTAGGCCAACACAGGGAAATTAAACTTGTGACCTGCTTTGATATCCATTGTTAGGATCAAGCGCTTACCATTGCACCAATAGTAATTGCTGTTAGTCAAGGCGCAACTTTATTTTCTTAAACTTTCATAGTAGCCCACGCCCCGTTTTGACTGCGCGCACGCAGCAAGATGCTGGACTTGGCCCTCCAGGCCTTCGCCCAACAATCAGGGATTGTTAGCAAGACCGAAAGAAGAAGGCCACCTCTAGTTGTGCAGTCCATCACTGTGGAACTAGAGAAAAAAATCCAAATGCATTGTTAGAGAAAATTATGTTATTACCATCAATTGCTGGGGAAAATAAAATTTATTCATAACTTTACTCAGATGAGAACAATAAAATGTTAACAATGAGTAGTATGGTCAATTTCACTTAGATGTGAATATTTACAATTCAAAACAGAGACAATATTTTCAGACAATTACAATCATCGATCATTAAGTCATTGTGTCTCGTTCTAGAGCATTAATATTCTTGTGTTGGTTTTCAATCGTGCCTCGTCCTAAAGCATTAGGGCTATGTTTGGTACAAGAAAATGAGATGAAATGGAATGACCATTCCCACTTGCATTCCCATTCCCTTGTTTAGTATCAACACTTAAAGTTGGAATGCCCATTCCCTGGGTATGCTCATTCTAATATTTGTTAGAATGACAATTTCCTCTTAAAAGAGTGAGAATGGGCATTCTATTCCATCGTGGAATGAGAATGTAGAAACCAATCATTTAATTTTCGAAACCCTAAAATTGGTTTTCATTTGTAGCCGACTGGTAAGCTCACTCTTTTCGTTCTCTCTCTCTCTCTCTCTCTTTGGAAACCTTAATCCCATTTTTTTTCCACATCTGACCTCAATCTTTCTTTGGAAGCCCTAATCTCATTTTCTCTTTGGATCAATCTTCAACTGCACTAGTATGTCTCTGAATTCTCTCTCTCTCTCTCTCTCTCTCTCTCTCTCTCCTGTGTATACATATACATCATGTGGTTTTGAATCTTCCAATACGGAATCGATAGTATGAGTCACTCTGATTAACTTTGAGTTACTAAATTTTACTTCCCTATGAATTGATTTCATTTTCTGTATTTGTGTTGTTTCTCTACAACCATACAAAGTGCATTGCCTTTGTTTTTGTTCCATTAATTTGGTTACCAGAGCATATGAATTTTGCTTGATTTCAATATTTGAATTCGTTAGGTCCGTTTATAATTCTTTCCCTTTCTTAAATTCATTTTGTTTCTGTTTGGTTGGTGAGAAACCTAGCGTGCAAAAAAGAAAATATGATTGAATTGTTACTTTCGATACACTCTGATTAGGTTGGATGTGATTTTTTCTTTCCTCTGATTTGATTCCATTTTCTAAATTGCATTACCTATTTTTTTAATCTTTCTGTTTGGTAACCAAACTATATGAATTTTACTTGATTTCAAATTTTGAATTTGTTTGGTCCATATATAATGTTAGAGGTTTTTGAAATCACCAGCAATCATAACTTATAAGATCCTCGATTTTAATTTCTCTTTTCAATTTGTCTTGTTAATTCATTAACTTTCTATTTTTCGGTTTGGTTGGTGAGAAACTTAGTGTGAAAAGAAGAAAATGTGATTGAAGTTCTTACTTTTCAGATACTCTTATTGGATTGGAGGTATTGATTTTAAATGGGTTTATTGAATATTTTTCTGGGCCCTTATTGCCAAGTATTTGAGTGTCAGTTTTCAGTATCTCAATAGTGAAATAAACCTAACCTAGTCCCAGTATTTTGCTTAGTAGCCTTTGGAATAAAAAGAATCATGTTATAAAAGTGAAATTTTAGTGTAACATGGATTTCAAAATTGCTTGAGATTGAAAGAAAATTTCAAACTTGCAGATGCCTTTAGAATTTTGAATATGGTTACTTTTTTATTTTTTCTAGAGGAAATTGCATTCGATAAGGCTTGGATTTGTCAATGGAAGGAAAAAGAAATTATCTATGTGAAAAAAAATGAATTTCTTTGACAAATACTTATTTATTTTCTTCTCATTTCCCTAACCCAACTAAAAAAAAAAAAGAAGAAAAAATCTAGTTTCTTTTGCGTTATTTTTCTACATCCATATTTTCCCTTTTATTTTCTTGTTTCTCCATATATCCAGAATCCAAACATAGTGTAAAAGTTGAAATTGGATAACTGAAGAATGATTTAAGTTGGGTTTAATTTATTTTACATGGTAATAAAAGGGATTTGGAATCGCTACAACATCATTTTGTTGAAAATAGAATTATCCTTTTGTGAAATGCATCTAAAGAAATTAAAATTAACAATTGGTAAGTGTGAAGATGCAGCTAGAACAAGTAAAAATTGAAGAGGACGAAGAGCTTGACATTACATTACCTCACAAAGCTATTCTTTGAGGGGGCACCAACTTCCAGAGTCCCAACTAAGTTGACCTTAACATATTCACATATGACTTTGGCTATGTCCATGTCTTCTAGGATCACTTCATTACATTTTATTTGCAACAACAAATTATATGCAATCATCAGAGAATTGGAAAAACTAAAAACTTATTATGTTAACAGGATGACTTCTATTTCCATTTCTCTTGCATAATTTTTGGTATAGTTCTTGGATTTGTGGAGGGTATGAAGAAGGAAAGGGAAAAGATACGAGAAAAATAAGGTGAAAGAAGTTAAATTTATTTCTTTTGTTTGGTCAGGTTATGAAAATGAATATGTATAATATGTTTCTTTCTATTTCGCAAGACATGTTTGCTTATATTCTGTGTGTTAGATTGAAATAAGTTTCTTTATGCTCATTTGTTTTCTCTTTTTCATGCTTATCTGTATGTATCAATGATACTATAATTTAATCTCTCAAATTATATCTCTAGTGGCTCTATAATTAGGCTCTATTTTTCACTGTAGTTATGGCTCGTTTAAGTTTGAAAACATGAAAGTCATTGAGATAAAGAAATTTGGCGTCGGTTATGTTGTTCTGGTTGGATATAGAATATGCAGTGAATTGGTGGTTTCACCTATCTACTCATTAGTTGATTTATACATGAGGAAGTCTTCTTTGAATTCAAGATATGTTATGAATTTCTACACAAATAGAGAACATATTTACCAATTTGTTTATACTAGTGATATGGCTTGTGTTGGACAACTTAGGATGAATAGAAATACATTTACCAAATTGTTCTTTATGCTCCAAAATTTAGGGGGGGGGGGTTAAAAAATACAAAAAATATGATGACACTATTCCTGCATATTCTTCCTCACCATGTGAAGAATCGAACAATAGTAGATCGATTTAATCACTCGGTTGAAAGTATTAGTAGACATTTTCATAATTTCTTGAATGCTGTTATACGTCTTCAAGGCGAACTACTTAAAAATCTAGAGCCTATTCTTGCTAATTCAACAAATGAGAGATGGAAATGGTTTGAGGTGCATACTTATTTTGTATGTTGTATATATAATTTTATTAGTGATACATTATTGAAATAGTTTCTTTTTTTTTTTCAAAATATTAGAATTGTCTTAGAGCTCTTGATGGGACATACATTAAAATGACGGTACCTGCAGAAGATAAACCTAGGTATAGAAACCGAAAAGGTAAAATTACTACAAATGTGCTAGGCGTATGTTCACAAGACATGCAATTTATCTATGTATTCTCAGGTTGGGAAGTGTCAACTACTGATGGAAGAATTCTTTGAGATGCTATAAGTAAGAGAAATGGATACAAGTTCCACATAGTAAGTGCTATATTTATACATAACAAAGAAAATGATTTAAAACATTTTCAATTTTACCTTGCTCTAAATCTTAGAAGAATTGTCATTGCAGGTTATTATTATCTAGTGGATGCTGGATATACAAATAGTGAAGGATTTCTTGCACCATATAGAGGGCAAAAACATCACCTGAATGACTGGAGAGAAGGGCATCAACCAAGTACCCCACATGAATTTTTTAACATGAAACATTCATCAGCTAGAAATGTGATAGATAGATGTTTTGGACTGCTTAAGATACGGTGGGCAATACTTAGGAGTCCTGCATATTATCCAGTCAAGACACAAAATAGAATCATCATGGCATGTTGCCGTTTTCATAATCTAATACAAAGAGAGATGTCAATTGACCCCGTGGAATGAGCTTTAGAATGAGTAACATCTCAAGGTTTGGTTGAAGCAAATGGTGATCCAATTACAACGATGGAAGCATCCAACGAATGGAGCACTTAGAGAGATAATTTGGCTATTAAAATGTTTAATGAGTGGAGAGCAAGTAGACAAGGAAGATGAAGTTATGTTGTTTTTAATGATTAATTTACGGTTTAGAAAGTTCAGTTATGCTAATGTTTTTCATATTTGAATGCCAAGAAATTGTTGTTTCACATCATTTTCATCTACTGAGAAGAAGTTAAACCTCGGCAGATTTAATGGAACTGCTTCATTCCAGGATGAAAAATGGTTTTCCTGATTTGATTATGTGCAGTTTCTAATCATGCGTTTCTTAAGACACATTTCATGTACTTTTATTAGGAATGGATTCAGGAAAACAAGAGAGTAGAAGTCCAGGTATAAATAAAGGGATGTGGACAGAAGATGAAGATGACAAGCTTATTGAGGCTCTTCTTGATTTAAAGAATATTGAAAAATATAATGCTGAGGGTGGATTTAAACTTGGGCATTTTATTGTAGTGGAAAAATTACTTGCGGTTACTTTGCCAAATTCTGGGTTAAAGGTTGATCCACATATTAAATCAAGAATGAAGATATTGAAATCACATTTTGGCATTGTTCATGACATGTTATCTAGACCCAACACTAGTGGATTTGACGTTGATGATACCGAAAAATGTGTAGTTGCTGAAAAGTCTGTGTGGGATGCATACTTGAAGGTATTTGCATTATATAGTACTTGATGTACTTTTAATAAATGAATGATCAAGTAACTTTCTTATTTCGCATTATTTTGTAGAGTCATAAGAGAGCTGGACAATTTAAGAACAAGCAATTTCCTTTTTATAGAGAGCTTTGCATAATATTTGGGAAAGACCGAGCAACAGGCAAGGATGCTAAGACACCTGTGAATGTTCTTGAAGAGTTGAATGCTCAGGCTAAAAATGACAATGAGTTCTATGATGTGGGAGATGATTTAGATGGTAATGATGTTTCCATGTCATTTACACAATTAGCGACTGGTGGAAATACAAGTGAAGTGAGTTCAAAGAAGAAAAGAAAGCAAAGAAGTGAAAGTGTTGAGAGCATGATTTGTGAGGTGGTGGAAAAGTCAACAACTATTCTTATCTCAATTATGGAATTAACTGCTAGTCGACTTAGTAGTGCAATCAAGGATGCGACGGCTAATGAATTAAAGCTTCAACTTAACAAAGAGTTGATGAAACTACATGGTCTAAGTGTGGTTAAGCGACACAAAGCAACAATCAAAATTGATTGTGATCATGACTTGACTCAAATATTTTTCACCATTGATGATGAACAAAAAGAAGCATGGATTAAAGCAATCATTTCTTAAATGTCATTAGAGTTGGTAGGTTTGGTTTGCTTGTGATGTATCCCTCTTAAGAATACTTGGAAGTAGATGTTACATACTTGATTTTTGAATATTGCTTTTGTTGTTTAATGAGAGTTATGGATACTTTTGGATACTTATATTTGATATTCATGACTATTTTTGTTGATATGTAAGGATATCATGAGATTTTCAAGAAATTAACTAGATTAGTACATGCGTATATTTGTTAAAGACTACCATATATATTTAGTGTGAATAGGGTTGTGAGATTTTGCTTTGCTTTTTTGTTGGTGAATTTGTATATTATAAAAGAATAGAAAATTTTGGGTTGTTTGAAAAGGTCTTGATTTGGTAGGTATTATGACAGCTTGTACAAAAACAAAATATATTATATTAATTTGGCTTAAAATTTTCGTTCCATTCCAACTTCTTAATAAATATACCAAACATGAGAATGAGAATGGGAATGAGAATGATCATTCCATTCCATGCTTGTAACCAAACAATGATTTCATTCCATTCTCATTCTTATTTCATTCCATTCCATTCCATTCCATTCACTCGTACCAAACATAGCCTAATATTCATGTGTTGGTTTTTAATTGTAAATAATCATTTAGGTGCCTTCACTTTGCCATGGACCTTTTTAGAGCATAGGCTGATTATGTAATTTTTTTTTATAGTTTCTTTTTTTTTAAAACAACAAAAAGTAATATATTAGAGAAATAATAAGTCATCACAAGACTCACAGGGATAAGCAAATGATACTGAAACTAATCTCAGTCACAAAAGCCACACCTATGCATAAAACATCCAAAAAAACAAAAACAACTTCCTTACTTCTTTGCTGATGAGATACTAGCAAAACAGGGGTAGGAAAATAAAAAAACATCCAGCAGATAGGAGAAACAAAACAGGACCATCATATTGCTATCTTAGACTCCTTACTCCTTCTATGGAGTACATGACATCATTAACTGTATAGGGTGCCTTTGACATGCTTGCTATCACCCATGAGGCCATTTTCATTTTATTCTCTTCAACTAACACTAACCAATTAATATCAATATTGTTGAAAATGAAATTGTTCCTTGCCTTCCAAATGTGCCATATTTTTGATAAAAATAGAGCTTCCCATATATGTTTTTCCAAATGCTTATAATTCATATTTCACCACCATTCAGCATGTACTAATAATGTGCAAGGACTCACCCATATTAAACCCCACCATTTTAATAGAGAACTCCAGACTTTCCAGGACGGCTTATAATTCAGAAGAATGTGCCATATTGTTGATAAAAATAGAGCTTCCCATATATGTTTTTCCAAATGCTTATAATTCATATTTCACCGCCATTCAGCATGTACTAATAATGTGCGAGGACTTATCCATATTAAACCCCACCATTTTAATAGAGAACTCCAGACTTTCCAGGCTAGCTTACAATTCAGAAGAATGTGATTAGAATCTTCATCCTCCTCTTGACAAAAAGAACATAACAGGCTACTACTTGCGGGGATGCAATTTCTTACTGCTGGAAATACCTTTGATTTGATCCTTTCCTGTAAAGCAATCCAAGCAAACACTCTAACTTTGGGAATGGATTTAATATGCCATACCTTTGATAATAGTAGAGAGTCTTGATTGCTTTGGGCTCCAACTTTTCTGTAGTAAGAATTTACTGTGAAGGTCCCATCCTTTTCCAATTCCCATATCATAGTGTCTTTTCTAAGATTATGCATATTGCATGATTCAAGTAGACTTTGTAACTTATGTAACTCCTCTTCCTCCCATGATAGGAGATGCCTTCTATGAGAAAAAACCTATTTGCCATTATTATCCTTCATTTGAGTTATCAAAGCTTCTTTATGGGTTGACAAACTAAACAATCTAGGAAACAACTCACTTAGAGGTTTATCCCCTATCTATACCTCCTTCCAGAACAGAGTATCATCCCCGTTTCCCACCCTTATCTTTATATTTCTTAGCAAAGCATCCTTGAATATCCCTTCATCTGAACTTACTGCTAATATATCCCTCTAGATCTGTGACCCAAGATTCTTCTCAATTAAACTAGGGAACCATATCTCTTTCTCATAATTATATTTATGGCTTACAACCTTTCTCTATAGAGCTCTCTTTTCCTTAGCAAACCTCCACCACCATTTGGCTAGCAATGCCTTGTTCATGGTGGTTATAGGAATCACCCCCAATCCACCCCTAGATTTGCATTTAGTAACTATACTCCACTTTACACAATGAACTTTCCTTTTATCTTCCTCCACTCTCCATACAAACCTTCTTTGTATCATTTCTATCTTCCTACATACCTCCTTTGGAGCCTTATACAAAGATAGATAATAGATAGGGAGATTCGACAATGATGATTTTAATAAAGTTAATCTACCTCCTATTGATAAATACTTCCATTTCCATGATGCTAACCTGGCTTTAAATTTTTCAATAACCCCTTCCCAAGATTTTGTATGCCTTGGATTTGATGTCACTACTAGTCCTAAATACTTTAAAGGGACATTTTGCATCTTACAACAAAAGATCTGTGCTGCCTCATTTAGGAAGCCATCATCCACCCTAACATCACAAATTGCACTTTTCTAAAACTTGATTTTCAACCTTGACATCAACTCAAAACACTTGAGGATTCTTTTAAAATTATTTAGTTCACTGTTATCAGCTTCACAAAAACATATTGTATCATCTGCAAATTGTAGATGCGATATAATAAGACCATTATCTCCTATTTTTGTTCCTTTAATTAGATTTAACTCTAATGCTCTCAGAAACAAAACATTCAAACCTTCAGGAATGATATTGAATAAAAACGGTGAGAGTGGATCACCTTGACGAAGGCCCCTTTGCATAGAAAACTCCTTGGAGGCTGCATCATTTACCAAAATTGATATCTTGACTCCAAACAAACTTTTATCCACTCTACCCATCTTTGGCCAAATCTCATTTTGGTCATCAACTGCATCAGAAACCCCAATTAGCTATATCATATGCTCTTTGAAAATCCAATTTAAGAATCACTCATTTCCTCTTTTTCCTTTTCCATTTATGGATGACTTCATTTACTATCAGCACACTATCAAGAATCTGCCTTCCCATTATAAATGCTGACTGGTATTCACTGATAATCTCCTTCATCTTCAGCTACATCTAAGCTTAAGGTCTGTAGCTTGCTAGACTGTCAAGAAGTTCCTCATTTGGAATGAGAACAATGAAAGAGGAATTTATGCCCTCAACTAACTTAGCATTTGATGCAAATTCCTTCATGAATTTGACTACATCAGCCTTGATGACATTCCAAAATTTTTTGATAAAATTTAGATTGAAACCATTAGGTCCTGGAGCCTTACTTCCATTACATAATTTCACTGCTTCTTATATTTCATTTTCACCAAAATCTTCCTCCAAAGATTCCCTAATTCCATCGTTGAGTTGCATTTTAAGATTGCCTTGGAGTTTAGGTCTAATCTTCGTAGGTTCCTTAAAATTTCTTTCAAAAAAGCTAGATACTTCTTCTTTTATTAGGTTGGGATCCACAATGATGGACCCATCTTTGACTACTTGGCTAATGAAGTTCCTTATCTGTCTGCTCTTGACTAATCCATGGAAAAAACTTGAAGCTATCTTCAGCAACAGATTTGACAACATAGATGGTTAGACAACTATTGGTTTACAATGATCCATTTGCATTGCACCAACAAATTCATCATTCCACTTTCAAGGAAAGAAAAGAAAAAGAAAGGAAAAGAATATCATATTCGATCAAGTACTACTGAGCAATTTACATTAACAAACTGAAGTCACCTTCGCTTACTGCCGTGCCCCCAGTTTTGTTACATCATTTGTTGGCAGCAATGCTAGGCAGAAATACCTGCTCCTACCATCAAAGAAATGCATGTATTGTCACTCCACTATGAAGTTGACTCCCTAAAAATAAAAATGTCATTAGAATTTACTCGCGAAAGTTTCTTCTGTAATTATAACATAGGTCCAATTGTGCGGAAACATTGTAGACTCTTCCAAGGTTGAAATGATCAAAATGATTCTAAAATTCTCTCTTCACTTGCTCATAAGGAGCCCTATCAATTATTGAGCGCTATAGCTGCAGAGTCTATGAAGCAACCACCAGTTCCATCATTTATATGGGGTTTGTTGAACATTTTCTCCTCAAACACTAGTACCTGCAACGTTAACTATTCCGCTATAATGAAGGACCAAGCAATAAGAGAATTTTCGGGTGGTTACGCGGTTCAATTGGCTTACTAGACAATAGAGAAAATCTCAATCCCATGGAACCCAGCAACGCCACTAGATGCATCAAAATTAATAATTTTGTACATAATTTGAGCATCCGAAGTGCATGCATGTTTGTGAAGGATTTGAAGTTAGTACCATTGGATGGAAAATTGAATCTTTCTTTTGTACACTTGGAAGTCGGATATTCTCAGGCTCCATCGAAGCGTTTTGAGTCAAAAGCGACTCCAAATAATCAGCCCTTGCTTTAGAGAAATCGACGAATCTCTGAATCCTTTCAATTTGGGTGAGCTTTCTATGATATACATTAATGGATATTCTATTGAGTCCACTGGATGGAAAATTCAAGCAAATTGTTTCTCCGATCCAGAAATTTTTTATTTTGACATAATTACTCCATTGAGATAATAACAATATTAATGCAGTTCAGTACACACAATACCAAGACTAAGAGACATCTTTCAAACGGATACAAGACTAGAAAATATGCATGGCCAAACTAGCTAGAGTCGCACACTATGAAGGACAACAGTTTCGAGAGTTGACCCCGGACCCAACCCAACCCAACCCAACCAAAACGCCCCATTCGAGGTTCACCACCAGTCGTTGGCAACCCCTCCTTGATGGACGTCTTCCGTTGCTAGCTGATCCAGAAAAAAGATCACTGATGCACTTGACATGTTTCCATACTCGCTCAATATTTTCCGAAGTGTCCCTCATCTTATCTGGGTGCAAAATTTAGCTCAGTTTCAACTTTTTTAATGATACGGTGTCCTCCTGGATGAAGTATCCAAAACAAAGAATTCCAATCGCTGATCCCCAGGGGTGAAAAGGCCCGAGCCAGGCTATTCTCGACGTTGGCAGCGATGATGTCAGGTATCTCCTTTAATTTGCCAAGTGAAATGTCAAGCCAAAAGCCAACTTCAAGCAAATGACCCAGAAGCTTACTATCAGTTCCAGGCATGATGGCTTGGCCAGCCCATAATAACTGGAACAATGGTTTCTCTGTGCCTGGAACCGCGTCAGACCCGACAACCATTGCTCCTGCAATGAACAATGCAGGACCAATGAGGGAGGCTGCTGGTGTCGGATTCAGTGGGACCACGGGAAAAGATCGATAACAGCTCGGAGCAAACCACTAGCACTCGGGTCGGGCTCCCTTCTTGTTCTCTCTCGGCCAAGTCCTTGGCTCAACGAAGAGCAGTGCTGTCGGCAAAGTAACCTTCCAGGTATAGCATGACAGTCGGGTTGAGGCCGACGAACTTGCTGGCTAGCTGTTATACCTTACAACAGGAACTCACGACAATTTGAGAGACGCGCAATTTTAAATAAGACTTTTTATGTTTTTAACTTATGAAATATTTTTTTAATAAAATTAATATTTTTTTTAAAAATTTATTGGTATGCTAATTTTGGGTCTTTTTCTAATGAGCCTTTTTTAGTTGAAAGGTATATATATTTTAATTAGTGTAGTTGATTTCGAGATTATTTTTATAGGGTATTTTTTTTTGTTTGTACTGAGACATTTTTTGACTCTCCGTTTGATATTCGAATTTTTGCTAGGAAAAGTAAAACAAAAAAATAAAAAGTGAAAGAAAAAAAAAAAAAATTTTTATTCTCTTTTCTCTCACGTTTTCCTTTTCTTTACTTTTTTCATTGGAAGTCGGAGCTCCAAACAGAATGTTAAGAAACAATTTGTAGAAACTATATAAGGATTTAATTATAGCATATAAGGTTAGAAAAAAATTGAGGCCTTTAATTTATTATTAGTTCAAGTGGTGTTTTTTCTTCCTTAGGTATACTAATGTAGTTGATTTTAGGTCTTCTTTTTCTAACAAGCATTTTTTCCCTCATCTAAAACTGGGCCCTTAGTGAAAAAAGATGAAAAAAAATTACATAAGACCGATATTATAACCTATGAAGATTTTGAAAATTGGAGGCAGGCCTAAAGCGAGTGCCTTGCTCGCTTAGCTCTAGAGCCGGGCCTGCCCTAGGATCTCAATCAACATTGACTTAATGTAGTGAGCCAAATTGTCAAAAACAAGAGTTGTCAGATTCTCAAAATAAAGTGAAAACCCTATGTTTTAGTTAACTTTTCAGTGAAATTTGAATTAACTGTTAGTGAATCAGCATGAAAATTTTATATGGTTGGAAAGATCTATGAGTCTGCTTTCTAACCAAAAAAAAAAAAAAAACGGAGCATGATTTGCTTTACTGTGGAGAGAGATATGACTGTTTTACTAAAGAGTGTTAGAGTTGTCTGCACATAGCCGAAATTCAACAACCCCTTGGTTTCTTGCCCGATTTGGTCTAGCTCACTTTGTTTGATTTTCTTTTCACTTCGATGTGTTTTTTTGGAGTCTAGACTAGTATTTTTCAAGCTTGGTATCCTCTCATTAAATTGCACTAATTTAGTTGAGATTTGTTGTCTTTAGTTAGATTGTGATGAAGTCAACATATGTACCTTACTAGAGTGTATTTGTCAAAGAGAAGTATAGTAATGTAAGAGTAGTGTGTATTTATATGGTTATTCGGTATGTAACGAAGAAGTTGGTTTGAGTAGTGAATGAAAATTAAGCCTTTGGCTTTCTAAGAATAAGTAACTCTTCTTATTATCCTTGCTCTTATCCTTTGGTAGACTTTTAATTGGGTGGCGAGCTTGTTACTCAATGTTTTCTTGTGTTGACTCCTCTTTTCTTCATTTTTTTTTATGTCAAGCTGGTAGTCCCCTCCTGGCATATATATATATATATGTTCATGGCACTGGTGGTGATAAATATTAAGTGAGTAATGCTTGATTTGGGTTGGCTCCATTCAAGTAGAGCTTTCGAAGCTGCTTCTGCCTCAAGTGCTAGCTGGAACCTCCTTCACCAGCAACCTTTGGCCGGCATTGAAAGATGGTTCTGCCTGGGAGCCTGTGCTTGGTTCGGCTTTCACTATTTCCTCCGTCAAGAACATGCGTCTCTTCTTGATCTCTGATGTTTATCAAATGTGTAGTACAATTAATATGGAATTCTAGGCATGAGGTAGACGAGACATTGATCATGGTGCAAGCCTCATTGGTTGATGATTTCTCTATTGCAGATTTTCTCCTAGGCAAAGCATTCTCTTTGACGATTGAGGATTGTGTCTTTTTCAAAATTTATTACAGAAAAGGAAGAAGGAGAAGATCTATCTGATGCCTGAAGTGTGAGCCTTCAGGTATTTTTAACTGAAATCGATTGGGCAAGTAAAACCCATGTCCGCCTTTTCTCGTCAGAGGGGTCGGCCCAGTCTTTAAGCTATTACCACCTTTATAATTTTATCATCCGTGTATTTGATAGGTATCAATACGAGTGACAAGTAATTTATACTATCAAACCACTATTATTTTGTTTAAAACAAATAATAATCTAAAATAGCTTTTAATTATAATATACTTTTGCCATATCATTCTAAATAGAGGATGATGTATAATAATAATGCAATAGTAGAAATTTTCTTCTTATTTTCCTTTCTAACAGGAAATTAATGGTGTATAAGGCATAGAGATCTAGGCCTCAGTCCGGATGAAAAAAAAGACCTTATGAAAAATAAATTTTTAGTGGTAAGTTAATACCAAATAGCGTCCCTAAGATCTAAATATTCCAATGTGGGATCCACCACCGTTTATGGTAGGTGAAAATCATAATAGAAGTAATACCTAAAAATATAGATACTTGACAAACACAGGACTTACAGAAAATGTTGCAAAACACAAGTGACGTTAGGTTTTTTTGGGTGGAAAACAATCTATCCGAATGCTCTCTCATTCCTTCCAAATGTAAGGATCATAGGGTTGAGGGCTCTCTCATTCCGTCCAAATCTAAGGATCATAGGGTTGAGGACCTCTTCACACGAATCTTTCTATTTTCTCTTATTGCTTCGAGAAGTCCTAAAATTAACTATACTATTTAACTTAAAAAAGTCGATTTAACAAAAAACAAAAAGTTGTACCACTAATTTTTGAAAGCCATAAATCTTTTAAAACCTTATATGTTATAATTAAAACGGTATATATTTTCTATATTTTTTTGAAAAAAGGAAGTGGTCCAAATGAAAAAAAAAAAACACCAATTAAAAAATAGAAGACCCAACATCAACACACTAGTTATTTCAAAAGGCAAAAAAAGCACTGCTTTAAACAAAACAATTAACTTAAAAATATATATTGCAAATGAAAATATATAAGAAGCGTCCTTTAAAGTTATTGGCTTAGGCTTTAAATTGTCTTGAACCAACCGTGGTTATAGGAATCACCCTGTTTTGTATTTTCAGCATTGTGCAATAGGTACTAAAAACTTGTGCCAAAAAGGTTATAAAAAAAAAAAAAAGTGGAGAGTGAGAGAGAGACAAAGAGAGAGAGATTTACAAATGCGCTTGAACTTGTTTTTCAAGGTGGTCCGGTGCTGGGAATTAGTGAGTCGGAAGTAAAAGTCAGGGTAAGTATCCTGATAGAATATGGTACAACGCGTAGCCGTGCCAATGGCCAGCACCGCGGCCGGGTCCTCTGGTCTCATAGACTTGCGAATGTGCTGTAATGCTTATAATATCAGACATTATTATCTCCTCTCCTCTCCTCTTCTCTCCTGCAATACTATGTTCCTGTGTTCCTCTGAATGTTATAGCGAATGAGCTGTCTTAATTAGTAGCAACTAATTTCTTGTTAGCTGCGTGATTAGTGTTGTGCGATTGATAAAATCATATGATCGAATTGTAGCTGACCAACTCGATCGAGTACTTCGTGGATTTTTAAAGCATTTTTCTTTAGTTTACAACCGAAAAATGATGCTTTATATGCATATATACACACATATATACACATGTATATGAACCCAATTTCCAATCAACCCACTGAAGCACTCACATTAATTAAAGCATAGCAAGAATTTAACGCATAGTTAACAAAATGATAATTAGAAATTTATTAGTGGCTGAGATTCTTGAGACTGATCCTGAAGATTACTTGACGCTGGTAGATCATGCGAGAAATTTTTTTTTTTTTTTCCCGATTGCCGTACCAAGCAAGCAATACCTGTATATAAAAGTGCGTATACGCAAAAGATTTGTCTGCCTATTTCACCGTTACCGGACCCTTTTAATGGCGCTGCATTGCTGGTATTGGATTAACAAGACGTGAACAGTGTAATAAATTATGTATAAATTTTTTTGACTTTATAGCATTGTCCTTTTATTTTTGACAAATGTTAATATATGTGCCCTTAGCGCACATTTTAATTTTGCTTTGTTTGATTATATAATACATTAAAAATTATATTTTTAATGATAAAAAATGTGTTTTATAAATTTTAATGTTTTGTACAATAAAACAAATTAAATTTAAAATACGACCTCAAAGCATATGTTAGTAAAACCCTATATTTTTTGTTTTCAAAACAAGTCAACCATTCCTTCTCCTCCCCCCTCCCCACACCCACCATCCACACTCTCCACCACCACCAACTGCCGCCCATTACCATTGGCACCCCCCTCCACCCTTCATGTCCTTTATAAATCACATATTAAATAAATATATTTATATAAGATAATTACACTTTACAAATTATGGTATGAGCGAAAATTGTATTACCCTGATCATAAAAAGTTATGTGTTCACCATTTTATCTCCCCTCCTCTCATGCAATACTACATTCCAGTATACCTCCGAATATATATGCTCTCCTGTTATAGTGAATGAACTCTCTTAATTAGTAGCAACTAATTTTGTTGTTAGCTGCATGATTAGTGTTGTGCGATTGATAAAATCATGTGATCGAACTGAACAACTTGATCGAGTACTTGGGGATTTTTAAAGCATTTTTTTTGCTTTACAATAAAAAAAAAAAATGATGCTTTATATATATAAACCCAATTTCCATTCACCCTATAGAAGATCACATCAATAAAAGCGTAGTTGATCAAATGAGAATCACAGACATAGCAAGAATTTAATGTGTAGATGGCAAAATCAGAATTAGAAATTTATTGGTGGTTGAGACTCTTGAGACTGATCCTGAAGATTAGTTGACGCGGGTAGATCATTGGACAATTTTTTCGTATTGCTGAACCAACAAAGCAATACTTATATATAAAAGTGCGGATACGCAAGAGACTTTCGGTCTGCCTACTTGTCAGTTTTCGGACCCTTTTATCCTTGACTTTTTCGTGTAATGGCACTGCATGGTTGGTATTGGCTTGACTCGGCATGAACAGTGCAATATCATTTTTGCCCCATCTTTATTTCCTTATTCTGAAGCTATGTTGGCGTCTTATTATGGAGAGAAGATGTCTCGTCTCTTCGGCGACCGTTCCTCCTTGACATTCATGCGTGTGTAGAGAGCTCCACCTATACCGCCAAAAAAGTAATGAGCAAAAAAAACAAGAAACTTTAATTTGAGACTTCCCATTTGCCTTTCTCAGTCTCAGTTCACGTCTCTGGACTTTTCTTACTGCTCTCAGACTTCTTCTCTGTCTTGCCTCTCACACTCATTTCTTTCATGGGGCTCAATCTTCACAGAAGGAGAGATAAAAATATCTTCCTCTCTAAGGTTTCTTAGCTGGCTTTTAGTTCTCTCGAGCTTTATATGTTCTAATTTTCAAACTGAATTTCCTTCCTCACCTCAGTACAGTGTTATGTAACATTAATGGTGACATGGTATAATTGAGACATAGCATATGTAGAAATTCATAAATACAACATGCATCTCACACCCTAAGTCAAATCATATGTGAATTTTTAATCCATGCACTATATCATCATGACTGCAAAGCACTGTTACACTTTCCATGAATTAAAATAACTTTTTATTATATTTCTATTTAGGAAAACAATGTCTTTATTGAGCTTCCTCAGGGATGCCATTAACCTACACGTACTTAAAGACTTTCACCTTGCGGTACACTAAACCAGTAAAATTCTTGATCAAGTTAATTTCGGATTTTTCATCTAAAGGAGGAACAATTCTTGCTTGCTTGCATTTGCCCATCATTATTCTTATTTTCTCATGTAGATTTTCATACCACAAGAATCAATATCTGTGCAAGTCCAAAGCATGCAACAATGAAATATTTCATAAATATGGAGATCTTGTAATCCAATGCATGATACAAATAGACAATAACAATTATGTCTAATGATCATGTAAAGTGAGACAACAAAATAACAATTCATAGCAAGTCATCTCAAGGTGACCTCCAAATATATCACGTATAATAAATTGCCTAAATTGTCTTCAGTTATATAATATGAATTAATACTTTTCCAACTTACTGGACCTTCAAATTCTACTAGGACATTCAATTATTGATTAAATTTTTACACTAACTGGGTCATGGATGACCATTTCACCATTTATTTACACCTATGTAATATCATCGCCTTAGGTTCAGAATAGGACTAAACGGGCCTCCGAATGTCAAAAATACCAAGGCTTTGACATTTCATAATATCGGGATCCACATTAGAGGTCCGGGCATACGAGGGTGCACCGTAATTATCACGGGATCTGTCACACTGGATAACCTACCTTGTTATCTTGTCCACACCACCGAGCCAGATATTTCTTTTTCTTTCTAAAACACTGATCTCTCTCTCTCTCGCATTCTTTTCTTTCCCTCTTTCTTCTTTTTTTTTTTTTTTCTTTCCTTTTTCCTATCCTTTTCCCATGGCCAGTACTACTACTCTACATGACCGAATGACATGAAACTACATCCCCAATTTCAAATTCAACTACTCTACCTTGTCTTTTTTTTCTTTTTTTTTTGGCTAAGTTACGTTGTCTTTTCTTTCTTTCTCTTTTCCTCCTCTAAATCAAATTCACCTCTATATCACCATACAAACATATATATATATATATATATATGTGGGTACCCACATCCATAGGTTAACCTGCTCGTCCAGCTGGCAAGCCACATGGACCTAGGGTACCCCAAAGTTATCATAACGTCAGCGGTGCACTTCGCTCTTACGATAGGTCGGTGCCCCTCGTGCCCCCTCGCTCTTACAGTAGGTTGGTGCCCCTCCCAATGTACCTCGCTCTTGTGGCAGGTCGATGCTCCTCATGCCCGCTGGCTCTTGTAGCAGGTTGGCACCCCTCCCAGTGTACCTCATTCTTGCAATAGGTCAGCACCACTCCCAGCACATCTCGCTCTTGCGGCAGGTCAGTATCCCTGCGCCCTCTTACTCTTGTAGCAGGTCAGCGCCCCTCCTAGCGCACATCGCTCTTACAGCAGGTCGGCGCTCTTCCCAGCATATCTTGCTCTTGCAGTAAGTTGGTGCCCCTCGCGCCCCCTCGCTCTTGCAGCAGGTCGACGCTCTGCTAGAGCTTCTCGGCCTGGCCTCGTGAAAGTGGTCTCAAGGGTTCTCGTAAGCCAGGTTTCGCGCTTGCACGGCTCCAGCCATCCTTACAGAGGTAGCCTCCAAGGCTCGCTAAATACAGGTTCCATGCCTCAACATCCTTCTTGTTATCACTGCTTGGGGCCTCACACGAATTGTAGATTGGAGGCTAGAACCTAAGAGAATCGTTGAGCCACTCACCCCTTTGGGCCCTTGGGGACCCTGTCCAATCAACCAACTAAGAGAGAGAGCTTCATCCCCCAGACGCACTCAAGTGCGGGATCCCCGCATTAAATGAGCATATTAAGCGTTAAATGCATGTTCAATCCACATTTAATAAGATGAACACGTGGCGTGGTCTGATTGGATAAGAGCTTGATGATTGGGCCTGTCCCCACATCCCATCAAACGGCTGCGGTGTTGACATGGCCGCTCCAAGTCATGATGGCGCTAGAGCCCATCCAATTAGGAGGAGCCACGTGTCCGTCAATCAGTCATCACCGCACTATAAATAGCTGATTCATTTATGACCCAATAACAAGAATTGAATACTCCAACCTCCTAGACTCACGCTTGTGACTCTCTCTTTCTCTCTTGGTTGCCTTTGGTTCTTTCCTTGCCACCTCTGAGAGGTCCGAGCCACATCAGCGACCGCTGAAATTTTTAGACAGGCCTTAGGTAGTCAACTCTATAGCCCTTGGTTCAGGCTGCACACAATATATAAATACATCTATATAACACTCACCATGTACAAGAAGATTCTGTAGCATATAATGACAAACCAATAGTTGCTTGGCTAATAATCCATTCTCCTCCACCTCTATATTACTTTATATTTTTTATTATTTTTTTCATTTACCTCTAGTTCATCCTTTTAAAAAACCCACAAAGAACAGCCTATGCATAAGTGACCTTACATAGTTACTTCATATGACCCAACACACAACTCACGTTCTCTCTCTTCCCTAAGCCACCACATCAACCACACACACCCATACACATAAGTATAAACCTCCAATGCAAGTACCAATTAAGAACCAGAAAAATTACTCTCAACCCAGCCACAATGTTTTTATTATCATATACATAAAAGCTACACAAACATATAAACAAGAATGTATGCAACCACTATGGAATTCGCAAAACAAGAGAACCCAAGAAGTCTCTCGATGGTGAAAAATAGTGCCGTACAGAAGCCTTCTTTTTTCCCGTTTATGCCGTTTCTCTCTCTCTCTCTCTCTCTCTCTCTAGGTTTTCTCTCAAGTATTAAAAAAAAGACTCTCAATCCTTCTCATACTATATAAAATTTATATACTTGATGGCCAAACCCTACTATTATATTATTTTCATTAAGTTACAAAAATACCCCAAATTTTTATATTGCCAATATGTTTCCTATTAGGTGAGCTATTATTGTAAATCACCTCACATTGCATTAAAAATTTAAGATTATAAACGTAAAAAATATTGCAAAACAACAATTATAATAATCATATTAAAAAAACAATTAAAGAGAATTTTTGGCGTCTTACACACACTCTCTACCACAGCCATCACTGTTGCGCCCTGATTTTTAACCAAGCATCTCTCTTGGCTTGAAAAAAGGCCGATACTCTCTCTGGTAGAACTGACCCTTTTAAAAGGACAAGTGCGTTGGAGTTTAATTTTGAAAATTGATTTTATAAAGGTATTTTTGAAAAAAGTTCAGAGTCGGCACCTAACATAATTAAAAATGTGCTAGGTCATACTAAAATTAAGTATAATCCGAAGACTAAACTTAAATTTTTTGAAAATGTTTTAAAAATGCCTTATAGGGAAGGTTTTGGAAAACAAGGTTTTTTTAAGCAATCTTTTGAAAACAATTTAAAGCTCTTTTGAAAATGTGACTCCATGTTGGTCTTCGAATTAGAAATTTATAATCCGAGGGTTAATTATGTGCCTACATATCTTATTTGACCAGAATTAGTTCATTCGTAAATGGACTCGAGAGAGTCTTAATAGGTTTTGAAACTTAAACTTAAGAGAGCTTTTGAAATAGTTTTTGACATGAACTCAAGAGAGTTTTGAAAGTTTTTTTGAAATGAACTCAAGAGAGTTTTGAAAGTTTTTTTGAAATGAACTCAAGAGAGTTTTAAATAGTTTTTGAATGAAATCAAGAGAGTTTGAAAGTATTTTTGAAATCAACTCAAGAAAGTTTTGAATTGTTTTCGAACTTAACTCAAGAGAGTTTTTTAATATTCCAAAATGAACTCAAGGAAGTCTTTGAATATTTTGAAAGAAACTCAAGAGAGTTTTGATGTGATTATAAAATCTTGATAGAACTTCGAATGGAATAGGATAAGAGTTTCCATGAACTTGTCTTAAAAACATTTTTTTATTTTACCATGTTAATGGTGTGTCATATGTTTCATTACTCTTAAGGGATTAGTCATTGTACAAACTAAACTTTGCTAGGATTTGACCTTTGGAAAGTATTTTTGAAAAAGGACCTAGACACTTCTTTAAATTTTTGCAAAGCATTAGAGTTGGGAAACCATAGTTTGGATCATGGAGGTCACAATCACTATTTTAGTTTTCTTTGAAAAGCCTAATCATGGGAAGATTAGGATTATAGTAAGAATGTGAACATTGGAAATCATTTAAAACATGTTTTGAAAACAGTTACGGTATGGAAACCTAATATGAACCATGAAGGCCTCATTTGATATTTCACTTTTTCTTGGAAACACTAATTATAAGAAGACTAGGATCATCCTTAGAATGTGAATTTTGAAAATATTTTGGAAATAATGTTTTGAAAACGAGAAGTATCTAGACATTTTATTAAGACACATTCAAGAGAACCTTTGAAAATAGTTTAGAAAGGTTTTATCAATAGAACTTTTAAATACTTAAGAGAGTGAATATTTTGGAAAGCAAGTGTGAGAATGGTTTATTGAATTCAAAACATGATTTAAAGGATTTGGACTTAAAGACTTGTGGTTTAACAACTTAAGTTAGGTTGGCTTAGGGTTACTAACTAGGGTTAGGTTAACTTAGGATTATTAACTAGAGTTAGGTTGACCTAAGTTTTACTGACTAGGGTTAGGTTGCCTAAGGTTTACAATCTAAGGCTAGGTTGACCTAGGGTTTACCAACTAGGGTTAAGTTTACCTAGGGTTTACTAATTAGAGTTAGGTTGACTTAGGGTTTACTAACTAGGGTTAGGTTGATCTAAGGTTTACTAACTGGGGTTAGTTTGGCTTAAGGTTTACCACTTAAGAGTTACATCAACCTAGGGTTTTAAAAGCTAGAGAGAGAAATTGGGGTTTCAAATCCAGGGAGAGAAACTAGGGTTTTGAACCTAATGAGAGAAAATAGGGTTTTGATAACTTAGAGAGAGAAACTAGGATTGTGGGAACTAGAGAGAAACAAGGGTTTTGGGACATAAAGAAAGAAACTAGAGTTTTGGAAACAAAGAAAGAGAAACTAGGGTTTCAGGAACTAGAGAGAGAAATTGAGGTTTGGAACCTAGAGAGACACACTAGGGTTTTGAGACCTGGAGAGAGAAACTAGGGTTTTGAAAACCTAGATAGAAAGCCTAGGGTTTTGAGGCCTACTGAGAGAAACTAGGGTTTTAAACCAAGTAGTTTTCAAAAATGGTTTTTAATTATTGAACCTAGTGGTTTTCAATACAGGTTATTTTTGTCATGACCTAGGATCCACATGGTACAATATTGTTTGCTTTAGGCCATGACCCTCATGGCTTTAAAATGCGTTGTACCAAGGAGATACAAGTGCCAATTTATGTAATACTTCCCTTCTTCTTCCTAAGAAAATGTGGGATTGTAGCATATAACCTTGGAGCCAGCCTGCCAAGATCGCATCCAAGCTTACGTGTGTCGCGCCCCAATTTTTCGCACTCAAAAAAGACAAGTGAGAAAGACATAGTGCTCTCTCGTTAGAACTCACCCTTCTAGAAGAACGAGTGCGACTAGGTTTAAATTAGAAATTGATTTGATTAAGGGCTTTTGGAAAAGAATTTGGAGTCACCACCTAACTTGATTAAGGTGAGTTAGGTGACCTAAAAGTAAGTCTAATTCGAAGATTAAACTTAAGGTTTTTGAAAAAGGTTTTGAAAAACAATCTTAAGAGAGGATATTTAGGAAAATAGATTGTTTGGCAACCTTTGAGAAAATTTTAAGCCCTTTTTGAAAATAACTCCATTTTGGTCTCTCGAAAACAAAAATCTGTGGTCCGGGGGTTGGTTACATGTAGGGATGATATCCTAAGATCATTACCCTACCTTGCTCTTTTGATACCTACATGTCTAATCACCCTTAATTTACTCACTTGAATAACCGGTTACTATTATCCACTCAATACCTACTTGAGAATTTTAAAAATGGGGTTGAGTCATCATTTTTTGAATGAATGATGTATGATGTATGTTATTAAAAAGACGTTTGAAAATATGAGAGTTTTGAAAGGATTTGAGATAGAAATCTTGAATTGATAAAAACTTTTGAAAAGGGAACTTGGGTTAAACTTAGGGTTATGACCACACTATTTTAGATTGCATACGTATCTTATTTGGCGAGAATTAGGTTATTCATAGTTCGGGCAAGAGTCCGATTGAAAATAGGCATTTTTAGGTTTTGAAACGATTTGATTCGAAAAGAGTTTAATTTGAAAAGGAGTTTGATTTGAACATGGAATAGAAAATTTGAAATTGAACCTAGACTTAGGATTAGACTTGAAAAAGGGGTTTTGATCTTTGAAAGAAACCTTAGACTAGATTTGGAAAAGATAAAGATTTTGAAAACATTTTAAAATTTGAAATTGAAATTGGAAAGCCATCTTGGTCTAGAAAAAGAGTTTTAGAAAAGAGTTGAAACTTCCTAACTTTTAGGATTAGGGTTGAACTAAGGTTTAGGTACCCTAAGGTTAAGGTATCCTAGGGTTGGAACATGTAGTTGAATTAGAAATGATTTGATTTAGATTTGAAAAGTTTGGTTTTAAAAAGTTGGATTTAGGAAATATTCGAATTAGGAAAATTGAATTTAAGAAAGATTCGAAAAGAGATTTGACTTGATTTGAAAATGCTTTATTATTTGATTTGAAAGAGTTTAGAAAACTTAATACTTAAGAAAGTTTTTAGAAGGAGATTTTTGAAAGCGTTTTAGAAAATAGATTGGAAAAGAAGTTTGGAAAGATATTTGAAAAAGCAATTTGGAAAGGGAATGGAATATGGACTTTTATAAGTCTCTAAAAATATCTCACTCTTCTAAAACTAGTCTAACCAAAGGAAGATTAGAACCATTCTAGGATTGTAGTTTTGAAACAACAAAGATTTGAAAATATGGACCATATTGATCTCATTAAATATAACACTTTTCTAAAGCAACTCTAACAATGGAATGGCTAGAATCACCTTAGGATTGTGATTTTGACAAAATCAATCTTAAGGTTTACACCCAAAACTTATGTAACACTTTCCTAAAATAACCCTAACCATGGAGTGGGCAGAATCATCTTAAGATTGTGATTTTTGAAAACAAGTTTGGAATAAGAAGATTTTAATGCAAGTTTTGAAAGGGATTTTGATGCTAGTTTTTGAAAACATGTTTAGAAAACAACTTTGAAGAGATGCATGAATATGATATGCATAATGCATGAATAGAGAATTTCAACCATTCTTCCTACACATGAATCGAGAATTTTCTTGTTTCAAGAATGCAAGAATGGGGGGGGAAAGAAGATAGGAGATTAAAATAGAAGAAAACCCAAGTGAGTTAGGAGGAAGAAGAGAGAAGGAGGGAATTGCGTAAATGTAAATAGAAAACTAACCTTGTGTTTTCTTTAATTTGTTTGTTTTATTACTTTACGTCACTTTAATCTTCCAAAGCTTTGAGATTGTAGTACCTTGAGTTTTCAATGGTCGGCTTGGAGGCTCGTATATGAGTGCATAGAGTGTATGTATGTTAGGGTTAGAGTGTATGGGGGCTAGGGTTTGAAGAGGCCTAAGAGAGCTAGGGTTTGAAGAGAGTTCGAAGTTTATATATCGAGAGACCGAGTTTCTGGAGTTAGATTGTAGACCTCTTTGACGCAGTGAGGAGACTCTATATTTATAGACAAAAGATTGACCTGGTGCCTGTTGTAGTGGCACCAGGCTTAAAAATACAATGGCACCACTAAGAGTGGCGAAAGCCACTTAAGAAACTTTTAAAGGTGGCAAGAAACATATCTTCGACCCTTGATATGCAAGGCAGAAGATTTGGGCGTCAGTCTTGGTGACTACCATGTAATTTTTGGCTTGGCTCAATAAGAGTGACTCTGGAAGGCTTGGGAATGTTTTGGGAGGCCAGGAATGGTCCAAAAGGCTGAACATGGGTAGAAACCCTTCAAATAGTGTCCTTGGGGTACCAAACTTGAAAAACAGGGACAACATTGTTGACCGAGCATTTAGGGCCAAAACGGTCAACTAGACTGAAAAACCACCGGAATGAACCCGAAATGGCTCGTAAGAGGACTTGAAGGTTGAAAAAACTATCTGGAGTATTCCAAGGGAGTTCCGATTTGATACCCAAAGCCACTGTGGTTGGAAAAGGCGACCGGCCCACTAGGGGCAAAACGAACATTTCGCATTGGGTTTGTCGGAATTGACTCAGAATGTTCCGAAAAGGTATTGGAAGGTCAAGAGTGTTATTAGAAGCATTCTCAAGAGGTTACTGGTTTGATACCTAAAGTTGTTGTGGTTCCTGGAGGCACTCGGATACCCAAAGGCGAAATGGTCATTTTAACCGAATAGTTCTGAAATTGGCCTGAAACCTACTGAAAAGTACTTAAACATGCCAGATTGTCTTTGGAACGACCCTAGAAGGGTGGATTTACCATTCTGAGGACCTAGGTACTTTCTCGAGAAACATGCCAAAAATGGCCCAAGGGGCAATTTGGTCATTTTTAACCAGAGTGGGCTAGCAGGCATTGATGTTGACATGGGTTTTGAGTGTTTTCGTCACTCTGATAGTCTGTGATGAGTTGGTTTCCAAAGGTATCTCGTCCTTTAGTAAACGCGTCACGGCCAATAGGCGAATTCGGTCCCGTGACATAGAGAGTTTGTTGGCAATTTCCAATGTCGACCTGTTTGTGAGTGTTTTCGCCACTCTAACGGTTGCGATGTTTATGAGTGTTTCTGCCACTCTGACAGTTCACATTCATTTAAGAGACTGACTGATCTCGGGAAGCTGCTTGGTGGACTTATCGTCTGAGGAATCAACTTTCTCAAAAGACGTGCCGAATAATAGACATTCTTCATTGGCGGGCTATCAGGCACCAAAGGTGAACCATTCTACCATCTTGGGGACTTGGGTTTTATCCTGGTCAACGTGTTTGAAGGGACTTACCATTCTAAAGAATTTTCTCGAAAAATATGCCAGACTGGATGGTCTTACTACTTGAGGAATCAACTTTCTTGAAAGGTGTTCCGGATTTGATTTGAATTGGAATTTCACATGAAGTTGAATTTGAGATTGAAACGGGGACTTACCGTCTTCAAGAAGACGTGTCAATTGGAACTAGACCGAGCAATGCCATAAGGGCATTTTAGTCATTTTGCCTCTATTGGGCACAATGGGCCCGTGAAGCGATGGATTAATTATATTGAGATTAAAAAATTGATTTGAACTTAAACATGTCTATGTTGATTTGAATATGAGTTCGGATGGATCAGAGATTGCCGAGCGGGCAAAAATGGGATGCTTACAGCTGCCCCGCTTTTTCTGTCTTTGCTTGTTGAAGACAAAAAATGATAAAGCAAAAGTCCTATGTTGACTGTGAGGCGATCGGAGGGTTGGACTTTGAAAATTTTTTTGGAAATCAAATTTTGAAAATGGATATTTGGCCCAAGGGGGTGTTCGAAATCGAGTTTTAGCAGGAAAAAGGCAAATTGCTTGGATTTGGAACCTGGCACCACTAGTAGTGGAGCCAATTTAACAAAGGTGCCACTGCCAGTGGCGCTAGGCTTGTGATTTAAATCAGAAAGCTTCGAAGCTTACGGGTTAGTTCGATTTTTTAAGAATTGAGAGTTTTTTTGAATACTTGGCGAGAAGATAGACTTGGACATTGAAGGGGCGATCTTTGGAGACTCTGGAGGGTTGCGGAAACTAATCACCATCGCTGGAAAAGTCGCCGGAGAACTCCAAGAGGTAAGATTTTTGTTTTGTGTTGATTTTGATTTATAGAACTCTGTTTGAGTCGTGTAAATAGCCAAAATTGATGTTTTAACATGTTTTGATGCTTGTTTGATTTAGTTTGAGCAATTTTGCATGATTATGTGAAAGTAGGTTTTGCAGGAATTGGGGGTTTGTCCTTACAACATTGGGTATTGAGTTTTTTGGCTAGATTTTTATCCTATATGCCTTAGAAAAATGTGTTTAACAGCCGTGTGAAGTTTTGTGATTGTTTGAAAACTTGGTGAATTTTTTATTTTTTGAAAAATAAAAAAATACTTGAAAAATAGAAAAAAATAAAGAAAATTTAAGAAATTGATGGAATTATTAGAGTTCAATATTTAGAAAAATATGGTAATGTTTTAGAAAATATTTGAAATGATTTTGTGAGAATTTTGCAAACAATTGTATTTTTTGAAAAACAAAACATGCCTTTGAAAAGTCAAAAATCTTAAAAATGTGCACGGGTATTGGTGCTAATGCTGTGAAGTGCATGATTTGTGTTTGGTTCTAGTGTTGTGGATGTTGTAGGGACCATTTTCAAGCGGAACTCTGCCGAAATTTTTTGAAATTTAGAAAAGAGTTGGAAAATTTTTGAAATTAAATCTTTTTGAAGGAAAAAGATATAAAACCATTGAGGGTGGGGCTTTTTTTGGTAAAGAAGACCCTAAGAAATTCGGGAACCTCTTTTAGAAGACTTTTGGAAAGAAAACTTGGAAAAATTTGGAGCATAAAATTTTAAATAAAACTTTTTTTTGAAAAAAAACTTAGGAAATCTTGTTTTCGAAATGAGTTAAGAGTTAGAAATTTTTTTTGAAATAGAATCATTTGAAGAAAAAGGATAAAACATTTTGAGAGTGGGGCCTTTTTGGCATAGAAGACCCCCAGAAACTTGAAGGGTCTTTTAAAAACTTTTTGAAAGAAAACTTAGGGGAATTTTGGAGGGAAGAATTTAGGGACTCTTTTGAAAATGAATTTTAGATTTAGAAAATTTCGAGATTGAGAAAGATTTAGGATGGAAAACTTTGGAATTTGATAGAAATTTTGGAAGGAAGAATTTTGGAGTGAAACTTTGAAAATTTTTAAGGATTTATTTTGACTAAAACTTTTTTGAAAGATAAGAGTTTGGGAAAATCTTAAACTTGATTGGAAAAGAAATTTTCTTAAAAAACTGAATCAGAAAAGCTTTGAGATGGGTTGAAAATTTTGAGATTTGATTTTGAAAATGATTTTTGGCCTTGATTTTTGAAATGGATCTTGGAGGGAAAAATTTAGTATCCTTAGAATTTGATTCTAAAAACTGATCTTAAAGGTGAACTTTTGGAGGAAGGAATTTAGAAAATGCTTTTGGATGCTAATTCTAGGAAAAAATTTCAGAGGAAAGAGTTTTTAAAAACTTTTGAGGGGCGATGTTAGGAAGGCCTTGGGAAACTGATTTTCAAAAAGAATTTTTGGAGGGAAAAGTTCAAGAAACTTTTTGAAAGTTCATTTTGAAATAGGCCTTTTGGATGGAAAAGTGTAAGAAATCTTTAGTTGGAGTAGGATCTGTTAACCGTTGTGTCATTCATCTTTATTTGTATTTTACTTTTGGTTATTATTATTATTATTATTTATTATTTTTTGCTTTTATTTATTATCTTTTGAACTGCATATACTGTATATTAATATCTCTTACCTTTACTTACCTTTCAAGATGGCAGACGCAGACGATGACGTTTCTGAGAGGAGACGCCGCACTGGGAAGACGGCCCGGATAGATTCTGTCGGCAGCTCCAGTCGATCTAGAGGTAGTCGATGATTTACTGGACAGACATCTTCCAGCCAGAGCGAACGGGGGAGTAGACCTCCAGTTGACCCGGTCCCACTAGTCGAGCTTGCCTTCGAGGAGGAGGTGTATGCGAAGGTGGAGGCCCCAGGCCTTGGAGATTGGGTGACAAGTTATGGTCGGGCATCCACCAGACATCGGCAGACGGATGCAGATCTTGGTGACTTGGAGATACTGGATATTCCATCGTTGGGGGATCTTGCTTATCATCCCAGTGTATATTCTAGACAACACCTGCCTCCTCCATGTGTTCATACATCCTTCACAGGGGCCGTACACCAGGTATTTGTGACCATGCAGCAGGCTGCCCCCTCCTACCGAGCCTTCTTATCAGAGATCGGGTTCTGTGCATTCATGGGCCTTTAGGCTAACCGGCTGAACTGCCACCTAGTGTTGGCACTTATTGAGAGGTGGTTTGGCAAGACCGGGACTTTCCATCTTGTGGGCTTCGAGTTAGGACCTACTCCATTGGATTGGGCTATCATTACAGGGCTTTCTTTTATCAGTCGGTGGATCACCTTGCAGTCAGTTAGTAGAGTCGACACATGTATTTTGCTGGACTTGCCTCCTCCTAAGCATTCTGTCTTTCTAGTTTCTTGGCTTAGTCGGGATGATAGTACCTTTGCTATTGAGCCACCACCTGCCCTGCAAGACATCATGAAGCAGAGACTCATTTTGTATATCATCTTCAGCTGCTTCTACAACAACAACAAGTCGCTCATGCCTTTTCGATCGGTGAGTATAGTAGCTAATCTTAGGGCTTTATTTGAGCTAGAATGGAGGCCTTTTCTTTCGGCTACTTCCTTCGATCGATGTGGGTCTGGACTTCCTCCCATTGGGGTAGTCTAACTGGTTTTTGGCCCTTTCTTGCCTGGTAGAGTTATGAGTACCTGCCAGTCTGTCGACCCGAGGTTATTAAGGATGACCTTTATCCCTGTGCTTTGAGGTGGGCTCATGACCGAGTAGCCCAGCAATTAGAGATGATTGACTTTGTGACGATCTGAGCTAACTTGGAGCTCATTAAGGCAAGGGATGTGATGTGATGGCCATTCATTGGATCGGTTCATTATCAGGTGGTCAGATACTTGGTTCCGTTCTCTCTGTCGAGGGTTTCCTTTCTCAACGATGATTCCTGGGAGTCTTATTTGGGAGATCGACATTGGCGCCAATTCCACGAGGAGTTTTGGTCAGCAAGGGATTCACCAGAGTACATGTTTGGAGCCTTGGTTGAGGGGGTTCCCATTTCATATCAGGACTGTCAGCTCGGTGTCGGTTTTCTGCTTCCTCTAGAGACTGATTACGTTACACACTTTGGAGCCCATTCTGTAGGTGCTTTACACAGTTTGAGGTGGTAGTCGGTGGGTACGCCATTGGCCAGGAAGTGGTGGACTTGTGGCGTCGAGCCGAAGGATATGTGCCCCAAGCTGAATTTACCACTGTGAGGGACCGGTACCAGACTGAGAGGGACCAGTTCTAGATGGACAGGGATCATTTCCAGGCAGAGGTAGCTTCCTTGACGGCACAGTTAGCTTCGATGGGCAACGGCGGGGTATGTTATCCTTTCCATCTCTTGGTTCTGATGTTGCTTAGTTATTCCCTTCGCTTTGCTGATTCCGATTTTTGCTTCCTTGTAAGATGTTGGTACTTCTAGCAATTATCCACCTCCTCCAAAGTCAAGCTTCAGAGACTTTGACCCAGACACTGACTTTGATCTATGATGAGTGCCCCTTGGACATTGGCTTAAATGTTGTCGTATTCTATCCTGGAAATGTATTTAGCTTAATTGTCAGACAGTTTATTTTTGCTTAGAGTGGGTATTTATGCTTCAGATAGTTAGATGTATGTATTGATGTGTGGACAGGCAGGGATATGTACACAGCTAGGTATATGAACAGATACATGTACATGGATAATGATGATGTTTTTATTACAAGAGATGATATTAAACTGCTTTGGTGACTTCTGTTTCTATAAGAAGTTATGTCCTATATATGTGAAGCTCATGCTAAAATTTTTATAGAAATACATATACATGTTAGGGATACAACAATTAATATAATGAATGGGGCATTGTCAAATTATACATCCCTGAAATGGCAACTCTGTCCTTATCAGGGGTTTTGGTCTTCCTTTTGGCTCAACTTTACCTCGATTGGATGATAGCATTTTGTACCCTTTTCAGCCTTTTGACCAACTCTGACTTTTTACCTTGGGTTACTGCATGGGATCATTTGGCTTGAACTCTCAACCCTTTGGGCTTTGGCAACAGCTTACTTGACCTTTAGCAGAGCGATGAGCAGCCAGCCTTTCAATCTGAGGAGACTTTGCTTTAGGACCGTAATGTAGGCTAGGTCATGGGGTTTTGAAACAATGGGGTATACAGCTCAAGTTTGATGTCGCTTTCAGCAGGGTTTAGATCCATACCATCCTTGATTGTTTTTCCGGCAAGTTTTATCTTTGGGATGTTCTTCCTCAACTTTGGCGATATGTTTAGCTCATTTAGAATAAGCAATCTGTTGTCAATCGGAGTGGATTTACATAGGGTTGTAATGTAGGCCATGGTTTGGGGTTTAACAAAAAAAGGATAAAGGCTCGAACCTATAGTTTCTATTGGGCTTACCTTGGATCACCCTTGGACTTTCCTTCTTACCTATACTTCTCAAAAGGCCAGGAAATGACTTTTTCCTTTTTTGGCCTTTTTATATGCTTGACACAAATACGATTTTCTTTAGGCCTTTCTATACACTTTTCCAGATGACACAAACATGACTTTCTTCAAGCCTTCTCTCATATATGCTTTTTTTTTTGGCCTCCTACCCTTTGGCAACTCTTTCTTTTGCTTTTTTTTTTTTTTGTTTTTTCTTACTTTTTATAAGATGAACATTTCTATAACTTCTTTCTCTCAAATCCTTTCCTTAGCATTTCAATTTAACCCATTATGGGCAGTGATCCCTAGGTTGGGGTTTTGTTTCTTGAAAAGAAAAGTAACCAGCTCAACAGCTTTGACAAAGGTAGTTTTTGACTGTAAGTGAAATGAAATGAGGGTCTCTCTTCATTTTGGACTAGTTTACTTGATCCATAGAGCCTTCAATATTGCTTTAGCTTGATGGAGGATGAATGACATGCCTTGCGGAGTCTCCAGTTATGTATTTGCCGTAGTGTGGGGGGAAGGTGTTGAATCAGGATTAACAAGAAATCTTCGCTTCCTATGAGGCACTAATGGGCTAAGCAAAGGGAATATAAACACATTTTTTTTATATAGGAAAATGAAAGATGGCTCCTCTTCATCTTGATAGTCTGGCCAAACATTGCTTTGTTTCGGTGTCTTGCAAGTATGGCTTTTGGGGTAGTTTCCTCACTCATCTTCATTCACTATTTTTTTGAAAAGTTTATCAATCAGCGAGTGGCTAACTCATGCTATCACACACTTCAAGTCAGGTTCTCCATTAAGATAGACCATGCCCCTTGTGTAGGAAACATTCACCATTCATAAGAGAAATATAAGATAACAGCAATGAGTGAAAATACTATCATTTTATTCTTTTAATGAAAGGCATAGAGTTCTTTAAGCACTATGGAAATGCAAACATCAATTTAAAGTTGTGAAATAAAAGGGATAGAGAGAAAGTTAGTGAAAACATCCATTTCTCGTACACTTTTGTGGATAGTCCTTCTCAGTTGGGCTTTGGAACAATATCCACGTCTTTGAAGCTCCGTTTGTCACTTGCCTCCAGGTAGATAACTAGATTCTCACGAGAATAGTCGAGGTTGGTGCAATTGTCGATCTCTTCCTCCCTTATTGATACAGACACGACCATGCATCCCCCAAGATTTGTAATTGCCTCATGGTGCTTCCTCCCTTTCTTAGTTTTTCTCTTTTCGAGTCTAGCTTCCTCTTTTCCTTTATTTCCTCCAAATGGATAGGCCAATTTACTTTCTTCCGACTCAACTGACTTAACCCAGGTCCTGGGTTTCTTGCTTTTGCACTCGGCCATGCTCTGCTGCCCCTCGGGTGCATATAACTATGGGCCCTTGATATTTGGTATGAAAGGGCTTTGTCCTTTGTGAGGGAACAAGGTGCCATGTTGTTCTAGATCCTCCTTATCCATGTGATTTTCATCCTCGTAGTATATCTCTTGGCATACAGTAGTCAGGACCCTGTTATCATCGTACGCCGTGATGACATTGGCATTGTAATCTGGTAAAGGACTTGTGGCAACATTAGAAGTGTGAATGGGGCTTATCGGCTTCAGGTCAATGGTTTTACTATCTATTAGATCTTGAATCTTATGTTTGAGGGTCCAACAGTCTTCGGTATCATGTCCTTGGCTGTTGGAATAGTATTCACAGTAAGCTTCTGGGTTGAAGTGAGGTGGTAGAGGATTAGGCCGAGGTCGATGGGGTATAGGTTTCAAATATCCCGCAGCTAGGAGACCAAAATAAGTTGTGGTTTGTGTGTAAGCAAGTTTAGTGAAGACTAGATCTTTTCCACTTGTTTGCCTAGGTTGGGGAGGTGCCCTGGATGTTCTTGGAGGTCGAGGATCAAGTTCTGGTGTAATGACAATTGGGTCGGTGGCTTGGGAGTTGAAAATGTTTTGGGTTTTATGTTTCAAAGTGAAACAATTCTTAGTGCCATGGCCTAGCAGGTCAGAACAGTATTCATAGGATAAGTTATATGATTTGGCAGTTCGCTTGGAGACTGACTCAGGAAATGTTGGAATGAGGTTATTGGCTTGGGGCGTCCGTCGATAGGCTACGATTGAGGTCTCCTCTTGGTCATCTCTCTTAGTCCTTTTTCGGGGTGCCATGCATTCTTCAGGGTTTTGGCTCTGAGGGGACTCTTCCAGTTCATAGGTTGCTATTCCGGTATGGGATAAGAGTGAAGAGAGTATTGCTTCCATGTTAGCCATTCTATTTATGAACCTCCTTATTTCCTCTAATATCTGAGTCTGGGTATTGAGTGGCTCCATGGGTGCTCTTTAGCTTTTGATCCGTAGCAACGGGAGAAAGTGAAGAGACCTTGAACCAGAAAAAGGAAAAAAAGTCAGTGCCTTGTTTTGATAATTTTTATGCAATGCATACCCTAAGGATGTCCCTATTTGAGAGGGAGACTAATACGATGTATTTGACTCACTTTTGGTGATAGGGGGGGTTAGCCCCTGTATGCAGATACCTTACCATTTGAGTGGGAACATACATTTATTCATTCCTTCAAAAATGAGGAAGTACATTGAACTTTGGAATACAATAGAATTGAAATACATTTTAATAGGGGGAGAGGAAACATTTTTTTGGGACTTCCACCTATCTACTTTTACATTTGAGGATCCTAAACTACTCTTGAGTCTTCGAATTTATCTTCTTTGAACTTGATGTTAAGGGGGGTTGTCAAGAGACCATGTTTGATTGCTCCTTGTCTTCTTGGCAATCCTATCTCTGTGAGCGTAGAGAGATTAGGGCCCCTCTTATGGAATGACTTGAATTGCTTGCCATGGATCCTTAGGGTTACATGGAAACCCTTAGGATTTTGGTAGGTTTAATGCAAGGGAGAGTGAACTTGGTGTCATTCTCTTTGGGTTGATCATATGCATGAAGATGTAGTGACTTGAGTTACTTTGGGACTCTTATCTTGACATGGAATATCGAATGCATGAACATGCATGTATAGAGTCGAGAGAGAGAGAATGCAATTATAAAATAAACATAGATGCATGAGAAGTTAGATAGGTATCATAATAGCAGGAATACAAGCATTATTACAATAGGAATAAACAAGTTAAAAGAAAAGTAAAACAGTCGTCCTTTCCTCATGGTTTTGAAACGGTGTGCGTGTCTTAAATCCGGCAGGGGTTCGGCTATGCATGGTGTCTATATGAGCATGAGGTTGAGGGTTTACTAATGCGTCCTAAGAAGGCTCGGTTCCCAAATTTTCAAACTTAGACCCACTCCCCGAGGTGGTGTCATAATCGGTTGGTGATTCGAGCGGGGGAACCATCAAGAGGCTGTAGGCAAAGAAACTGGCACAGTATCTTGTCCATAACCAATATACTATTCCCCCTTCTAACTAGAAGGGACATTTCGGGTAAAGAATGCAAGTATGCAAATGCTTGTGCATGTGCAGTGTGTGTGTGTGATTTTTCAACATTGGAGGAAAGAGCCAAACAACTCCCATCCATCATGTCCATTCCATAAAATCATTTATACATGGCAATTAATATAACATGAAACAAACAATGGTGCATCTACAAAAATATGCAAAAGTTAGTACTTTGAACGATAAACATGATGCAAGATAGAATAATTATATATAATTGAATGTAATTGAATACAAGCAATGACATGTTTTTTGAAAGCAACTTGGAAAAATTGATTTTTAAATTTTTTAAAGTGGATAGAATTCGACAAAGTAAACAAAGACTCCAAATGAGTGAGGGTGAAAAGACATGATAATGGCCTAACCCTCGAAGCATCCCAGTGAAGTCGCCAGCTGTTGTGTCCTGATTTTTCGCACTCGAAAAGGACAAGTGAGAAAAACACAATGCTCTTTCGTTAGAACTCATTCTTCTAGAAGAACTAGTGCGACTAGGTTTGAATTGAAAATTTGATTTGATTAAGGGCTTTTGGAAAAGAATTTGGAGTCGCCGCCTAACTTGATTAAGGTGAGTTAAGTCACCTAAAAGTAAGTATAATCCAAATATTAAACTTAGGATTTTTAAAAAAGGTTTTCAAAAACTTTCTTAAGAGAGGGATTTTAAGAAAATAGGTTGTTTGGAAACATTTGAGAAAATTTTAAGCTCTTTTTGAAAATAACTCCATTTTAGTCTCTCAAAAACAAAAATTTATGATCCGGGGGTTAGTTACGTGTAGAGAAGGTATTCTAAGATCACCACCCTATCCCGCCCTTTTGGTACCTACATGTCTAATTACCCTTAATTCACTCACTTGAATAACCGGTTACTGTTATCCACTTAATACCTACTGTAGAATTTTAAAAACGGGGTTGGGTTATCACTTTTTGCATAAATGATGCATGATATATGTTATTAAAAAGACGTTTAAAAATATGGGAGTTTTGAAAGGATTTGAGATAGAAATCTTGAATTGATAGAAACTTTTGAAAAGGGAACTTCGGTTAAAATAAGGGTTATGACCGCACTATTTTAGATTGCATACATATCTCATTTGGCAAGGATCAGGTCATTCGTAGTTCAGGCAAAAGTTTGATTGAGAATATGCATTTTTAGGTTTTGAAAAGATTTGATTCGAAAAGAGTTTAATTTGAAAAGGAGTTCGATTTGAACTTGGAATAGAAGATTTGAAATTAAACCTAGACTTAGGATTAGACTTGAAAAAGAGGTTTTAATCTTTGAAAGAAAACATGAACTAGATTTGGAAAAGATAGAGATTTTGAAAACATTTTGAAATTCAAAATTGACGTTGGAAAACCATCTTGGTCTAGAAAAAAAGTTTTAGAAAAGAGTTGAAACTTCCTAACTTTTAGGGTTGGGGTTGAACTAAGGTTTAGGTACCCTAAGGTTTAGGTATTCTGGGGTTGGAACATGTAGTTGAATTGGAAAGGATTTGATTTAGATTTAAAAAGTTTGGTTTTAGAAAGTTGGATTTAGGAAAGATTCGAATTAGGAAAATTGAATTTAAGGAAGATTCGAAAAGAGATTTGACTTGATTTGAAAATGCTTGATTATTTGATTTGAAAGAGTTTAGAAAGCTTAAGATTTAAGAAAGATTGGATTTGGAAAGTTTCAAAATAGAAAGATTCCATTTCAGGAAAGTTTTAAATTAGGAAATTTTTGAATTTAGAAAATTTTCATTTTAGGAAGGTTTTGAATTTGGAAAGATGTAAATTTTGGAGAGTTTTCAAATTAGAAAAGTTTTTAATCAAGAAAGCTTTCTTTTTAAGAAAGAGTTGATTTTGGAAAGATTTGAATTTAGAAAGTTTGATTTAAAAAAGATTTGGAATTAGAAAGTTTAGAAATTAGGAAATGTTTAAATTTAGAAAGATTGGAAAGCTTGAAGTTAGGAAAGATTTGAAAGTTTAAAATTAGGAAAGGTTTGAAAGTTTCAGTTTTGGAAAGGATGGGAATTAGGAAAGGTTTAGATTAGGAAAGATTTGGAAATTAGGAACGTTTGATTTCTATTTTCTAAAATAAAAAGATTGGATTTTGTTTTTAAAAAGAGATTATTTGATTTTGTTTCCAAAAGTGGAGGATTAGATTTGGTTTCATAAGTTGGAAAATTAGATTTGACCTAAAATTGGAAAGGATGAGATTTGGGAAGCTTGGATTTGGAAGTTTATGATTTGATGTGAAAAAAAGGAAGTTTTTAGAAACCTATGATTTCGTGTAGAAAATAGGATTTTGGAAACCTATAATTTGGATGTAGAGAAGGAAGTTGAAAACTAGGGTTTCCTAACCATAGGTTCTAGGGCTTGACTTAAACCTCAAGAAAAAGAGATTTTGGAAAGTAGAACTTTGAGAGAGTTTTTGGAAAGAGAGCTTTTGAAGAGAGTTTTTAGGAAATAAATTTGAAAAGAGGTTTTTAGAAAGTGAAACTTTTGAAAAGAAAGTTTTCTTAAAACAACCCGAACCATGGAGTGGCTAGAATCATCTTAAGATTATGATTTTTGAAAACAAGTTTGAAAGAAGAAGATTTTAATACAAGTTTTGAAGGGGATTTTGGTGCACGTTTTTAAAAATAAGTTTAGAAAACTACTTTGAAGAGATACATGAATATGATATGCATAATGCAATAGGGTCGTGAACATACAAGGTTTAGACTTTACCACATAACCAAGGGAGTCGAATCCACATGGTCTAAGGTTGAATTAGAAGAAAGCTCCCGACATGGTGACTTTCAACCATTTTTCCTACACATTAATTGGGAATTCCCTTATTTCATGCATGCTAGAAAGGGGGAGAAAGAAGATAGGGAATTAAAATAGAATAAAACCCAAGTGGGGTAGGAGGGAGAAGAGAGAAGGGGGGAATTGCATAAACGTAAATAGAAAACTAACCTTGTGTCTTCCTCGATTTGCTTGTTTTATTGCTTTACATCACTTTAATCTTCCAAAGCTTTGAGATTGCAGCACCTTGAGTCTTCAATGGTCTGCTTGGAGACTCGTATATGAGTGAATAGAGTGTATATATGTTAGGATTAGAGTGTATGGGAGCTAGGGTTTGAAGAGGCCTAAGAGAGCCAGGGTTTGGAGAGAGTTCAAAGTTTATATATTAAGAGACAGAGTTTCTGGAGTTAGATTGCTGACCTTTTTCATGTAGGGGGGAGGCTCTATATTTATAGACAAAAGATTGACCTGGCACCTGTTGCAGAAGAGTCAGGCTTAAAAATACACTAGCGCCACAAAGAGTGGCACCAGGCCATTTTTTGGCTTGGTGTAACTACTAATGGCGCTAGCCACTTAAGAAACTTTTAAAGGAGGCTAAAAACATATTTTCAACCCTTGATACACAAGGAAGAAGATTTGGGAGCCAGTCTAGTGACTATTATGCAATTTTTGGCCTGGCTCCATTAGGAGTGACTCCGAGAGGCCCGAAAATGTTCGAGGAGGCCGAGAATGGTCTAGAAGGCCGGAAATGGGTAGAAACCCTTAAAATAGTGTCCTAGGGGTAACGGACTTGAAAAACATGATCAGAATTGTTGACCGAGCATTTAGGGGCAAAATGGTTAATTAGACCGGAAAACCACTGGAATGAACCCGAAATGGCTCATAAGAGGACTTGAAGGTTAGAAACACTATCCGGAGTGTTCCAAGAGAGTGCCGGTTTGATACCCAGAGCTAGTATGGTTAGAAAAGGCGATAGGCCCACCAAGGGCAAAACGGTCATTTCGCACCAGGTCTGTATATCGAGAGATAGAGTTTCTAGAGTTAAATTGCTGATCTCTTTCATGCAGGCTCTATAACTATAGACAAAAGATTGACCTAGTGCCAGGCTTCAAAATACACTGGCACTACTAGGAGTGGTACCAAGCCATTTTTTGGCTTGGTGCCACTGCTAGTGGCGCCAGCCACTTAGGAAACTTTTGAAGGCGACAAGAAACATATCTTCGACCCTTGATATGCAAGGTAGAAGATTTGGGCGCCAGTCCTAGTGACTACTTTACAATTTTAAGCCAAGCTCCACTACGAGTGACTTTAGAAGGCCCGTGAATGTTCTGGGAGGCCAAGAAGGGTCTGGATGGCCAGAAATGGGTAAAAACCTTTGAAATAGTGTCCTAGGGGTAACAAACTTGAAAAATAGAGTCAGAATTGTCAACCGAGCATTTAGGGGAAAAATGGTCAATTAGATCGAAAAACTACTGGAATGGCTCATAAGAGAACTTGAAGGTTGGAAACACTATTCGGAGTGTTCCAAAGGAGTGCCGGTTTGATACCCAGAGCCAATGTGATTGGAAAAGGCGATCGGCCCACCAGGGGCAAAACGGTCATTTCATACCGGGTCTGTATATCGAGAGACAGAGTTTCTAGAGTTAGATTGCTAACCTCTTTTACGTAGGGGGAGACTCTATATTTATATACAAAAGATTGACCTAATGCCTGTTGCAGTGGCGCTAGCCACTTAGGAAACTTTTAAAGGCAGTAAGAAGCATATCTTCGACCCTTGATACGTAAGGCAGAAGATTTGGGTGCCAGTCCTAGTGACTACTACACAAATTTTAGCCAAGCTCCACTAGGAGTGACTCTAGAAGGCCCGTGAATGTTCTGGGAAGCCAAGAAGGGTCTGGAAGGACAGAAATGGGTAGAAACCTTTAAAATAGTATCCTAGGGGTAACAGACTTGAAAAACCGGGTCGGAATTGTCAACCATGCATTTAGGGGCAAAATGGTCAATCAGACCGAAAAACTACTAGAATGGCTCTTAAGAGGACTTGAAGGTTAGAAACACTATTTGGAATGTTCCAAGGGAGTGTTGGTTTGATACCCGGAGCCAATGTGATTGGGAAAGGAAACCGACCCACTAGGGGCAAAACAGTCATTTCGTACCGGGTCTGTATATCGAGAGATAGAATTTCTGGAGTTAGATTGCTGACCTCTTTTACGTAGGGGGATGCTCTATATTTATAGACAAAAGATTAACCTGACGCCTGTTGCAGTGGCTCCAGCCACTTAGGAAACTTTTAAAGGCAGCAAGAAGCATATCTTTGACCCTTGATACGCAAAGACAGAAGATTTGGGTGCCAATCCTAGTGACTACTATACAATTTTTAGCCAAGCTCCACTAGGAGTGACTCTAGAGGGCCTATGAATGTTCTGGGAAGCCAAGAAGGGTCTGGATGGCCAGAAATGGGTAGAAACCTTTGAAATAGTGTCATAGGGGTAACAGACTTGAAAAACAGGGTCAGATTTGTCGACCGAGCATTTAGGGGCAAAATGGTCAATTAGACCGAAAAACTACTAGAATGGCTCATGAGAGGACTTGAAGGTTGAAAAGACTATTTGGAGTGTTCCATGGGAGTGCCAGTTTGATACTCGGAGCCAATGTGATTGGAAAAGGCGACCGGCCTACCAGGGGCAAAATGATCATTTCGTACCGAGTCTATATATCGAGAGACAGAGTTTCTGGAGTTAGATTGTTGACCTCTTTTGCGTAGGGGGAGACTCTATATTTATAGACAAAAGATTGACCTGATGCCTGTTGCAGTGGCGCTAGCCACTTAGGAAACTTTCAAAGGCAGCAAGAAGCATATCTTCGACCCTTGATACGCAAGGTAGAAGATTCAGGTGCCAATCCTTGTGACTACAATGCAATTTTTGGCTTGGGTCCCCTAAGAGTGACTCCAAAAGGCCCAGGAATGTTTTAGGAGGCTGAGAATGGTTCGGAATGCCGAAAATGAGTGAAAACCCTTGAAATAGTGTCCTAGGGGTAACGGACTTGAAAAAGAGCGTCGGAATTGTCGACCGAGCATTTAGGGGCAAAATGATCAATTAGACTAAAAAAAGCACCAGAATGGACCCGGAATGGCTCATAAGAGGACTTGAAGGTTGGAAACACTATCCGGAGTGTTCCAAGGGAGTTCCGGTTTGATACCTAGAGCTAGTGTGGTTGGAAAAGGCGACCGGCCCACTAGGGACAAAGTGGTCATTTCGTACCGAGTTTGCTGGAATTGACTCGAAATGATTTGAAAAGGTATTGGAAGGTCAAGAATGTTATTAGAAGCATTCTTGGGAGGTTACTAGTTTGATACTTAGTGCTGGTGTGATTCCTGGAGGCACTCGGATGTCCAAGGGCAAAATGGTCATTTGACCGAGTGGTCTTGTAATTGGCCCGGAACTGACTGGAAAGCACTTGAACATGCCGGATCATCTTTGGGATGATCCTAGACGAGTGGATTTACCGTTCTAAGGACTTAGGTGCTTTCTCGAAAAACGTGCCAAAAATGGCCCAAGGGGCAGTTTGGTCATTTTTCACCGGAGTGGGCTAGCATACACTGGTGTTGACCTGAGTTTTGAGTGTTTTTGTCACTCTTATGGTCTGTGACGAGTTGGTTTCCAAAGGTATATCGTCTTTTGGTAAATGTGTCACGGCCAATAGGCAAATTTGGTCCCGTGATATAGGGGGTGTAAGCACCCTATTTTTGCCCGCTCTGCAATCTCTAGTCCGACCGAACCTAGTTTTCAAACATCACAACTCATGCAAGCCCAAGACTGGTCTTTCAAACTCCAATCCAGTCAATTGGTCACTTCTCGGGCCCAAAAGGTCCCATTGAAGCCATAAACACTATCATGCCCCTAGGCATTCCAGGCAGCTTTTCGAGACTCGACGGTCTCAGGAATCAACACCATCCAGGTAGCTTCCTGCGATAGGGCGATCATGGGGACCAACACCTTATCAAAGTCCAGACAGTTCACTTCTGGCACCTGCTAGCCCGCCAATGTAGAATTTCTATCATTTGGTAGTTCTCTGAGACCAGTGATTCTACTCTAAAAGTGTAATCTTTATCCCCTAATTAGTTGTTTGTTAGCCTCTATATCGGTAATAGTATAGTTTTTTAGCAATAAATTGATCTAAAGTTGTTTTCTATGTGTATTGTAGGTTTTTGGTGATAAAATGGTAAAAATGGCCTAAAGAAAAGAAGTTCGTCCGAACGGACCGTTCGGACTGTGCGTTCAGACGGATAAATAACCGTTCGGACAGTGCGTTCGGACAAGCGAATTAGTGTTCGAATGCTACGACGGAGATCAGAGTTCCAGAGTTGATTTTTCCCGTTCAAAGCCATTCCAAAGTCGTCTTTTCCCGTTCTAAGCTATCACAGAGTCGTCTTTTTCCGTTCAAAGAAATACAGAGCCGAGATTCTACGTCTGAAGACCGTCTGAATGGTGAAATAACCGTCCGGACGGTGCATCCGGACGCCATTCAAACGGCCTTAGGACGCACTTTGGACGGTGAGCGTAGATTTGCTCTACAACCCAGTAGTTGAAGAAAATGATGTTTTATGTTTTGTTTTAGGGTTTCAACCACGGGTAGAGAGGGAAAATAGGGGAAAAACTTGTATTTTGCTTAGATTTATTTTACCTTGTTGTATTTAGGACATTGGGAAGGGTTTAGTTAGATTTCTAGTGTTGTTTAGTTGTAATCTTTCACTTTTTCTCTAGTTCAATATATATACACTTTTGATTTGAAGTCAAGAATGTTGTTTTTATACTTTGAGAAGCTTTCAACCATGGAATCTTCAAGCTAAGCTCATTGTTTGGGAACAAATGTGAAGATCTATCAAGGAAGGTATAGGAAATGAAAGGGGAGTCCTCAATCTTGTTGAATATCTATTTTGCATGTTTTCTCTAATTATTTTAGAATTAATTGTTATAGAAGTCTTAGATCTATAATCATAGTTAGTAACATGTGATTTATTTCTAAAGAACCCATGAATGATGATAAAATTCAATTCCTAAATAATTAGAGATCCCTAAATTTTCAAAGCTAAACTTTCCAAATCAAGGGCCTTTGGATGGTTCTTGATTTGAGGTAACCTAAACTCCCACTTTCAAATTCCGTGCTAGACTTGGTGGATTGGAACATTTGAACCCAAACTCCCTTTTTAATCAATTTAAATCCCTACTTAATTTCATTGGAATTTCGGTTAAATCAAAAAGTAATTTAGTTATAATTGTGGTTGTTATCGTAGAATTCTCATATTAGTCAAATTGTTTTAGCTAGAATCAAGTTGTTGGCTTTAATTTCATTTCAATTGTTTACCTAGTTGTTAGCAAAACAAATCCTCAAAACACCAAAAGATTTTTGATCAATTTTAGTTACCATAGGTATCGATTCCACTCTTGGTTTGCGACTTTCATTTGCATAGGTTTCTAAATCTTACTCGTTTCTATTGCTAGATTGGCACAAGTCTCATGGGAGAACACGATAGTGGGGATAACCCCACTTAAACTACAAGCGCCTCCATCGCGGTGAGCGTGGAGAGAGCAAGTCAACCAAGCGTTCTCAGAGACCAACACCACCATCACAGGTAGCTTTCCGAGACCAGGCGTTCTCAAGAACCAACACCACCCTACAGGTAACTCTCTGAGACCAGGTGGTCTCAAGAACCAACACTGCACAGGTAATTTTTTGAGACTGGACGGTCTCGAGAATCAACACCTAGGTTAACACTCGCGCCTGCAGGCCCGACTTGATGAAAAATAACCAAACCTGCCCCTTGGGCCTCCAGGCATATTTTGAGAAAGTTCAAAATCCTTCAAAACGGTAAGTCCACCCTTTCCAAAGTATCACTAAGCAGTTGGGCGTACTCCGCACGCCATTCAGTCTAATTTCGATCCCATTCCGACTAACTCCAGTTAAAATGACTGTTTTATCCATGGACGTCCCATCACAACACAAATCCCACCAAATAGTAAAAGACTCTTCCAAGATCATCCTGGATGAGCCGGCACACTTAACATAACACGCCGATCCATTCCTGACCATTTTCAACCAAACTCAGCCAAAATGACTATTTTGCCCCTAATAACCTGAACACGCCCTGAAACAACACCGGTCCTAGAATTTTGAATGGTGGGTCTCGTCATACACCCCTGTTTAACCTAAGGAGGACCTTACGCCACAAAGCACCCCTAACTCGATAAAAGTTCCCTGGAGCATCTCGTAGACGTTCCGCCAAAATTACCTTTTCTCCTGATTCCCGGGTTATATCGCACTGTCAAATGACTTAAGAAATGTGTAAACCAGGGAATTTCCAAGAGCTCGTTCATAGGTCTTTCCATCGATACGGCTCGATCGGATAGATCACTCCCCAAAGTCCCTTATCGCGTGGCTCTAAAACAGCTACTTTCAACTGCCCCTAGAGCGTCTCGCAGATGCTCCGCCAAGATTGACTTTTTCTCTAATTCCCTAATTATAAGGCACCGTCAAACGATTTGAGAAATGCGTAAATTAGGGAATTCCTGAAAGTATTTCCAGAGCACTTTCCATTGGTATGGTCCGATCGGAGAGATCGCTTCCCAAAGGCCTCAATCATGCGACACAAAAATAGCTACTTTTGAACCCCTGCAGAGCGTATCACAGATGCTCCGCAGTGATGCAATTTTATGTACACTTCCTGTCACGATATCTCACAGTTTCGAACACCATTTGAACTTTTCGAAAACACGAAAGTTGACGAGAAATCCTAGGAGAACACCATGGGTGTAACCGATTCCTCCGAAACCTTTCCGATTAGCTCAATTATCGAGGTAAAGTTTAAACGAACACTCCCAATAACAGAGCGTATGCTACATGCGCCTAGATTTTAATCAGATCGACTAACTTTCGATCAACCATCAAGATTTAACCAGTACACTGAGTGCCATGTGGCATTTTGGCAATGGAACAATACTGGTGCATGTGCTACATGGGCCAAGAAAATTTTTGCCCAGGCACTTGTACCACATGCGCTAGGCTTCTCCTAGATTGCCTATAAATACATGGCTCCTCTTTGCATATTCCAGAATTGAAATTGATAGCGAAGCTCTGCAAAAACTACTTCAAAACCTCAAATTCCTATAGACATCCCACACCTCAAACACTTAGGCTAGATTTTATCTCCCCCTAACCCATACACTTCACTTACGTAGCCTCTCATGCCATAAAATACCTCCATCTAGCCACCCAAGCTCAAGTCAAAGCGTCTATAGAAGTTTGCAAGTGTATTGAAGGCAAAACATGGTATTTCTTTTATGTTTTTGTCTCCCCCACTTCTCTCTTCTCCCTTCTAGCCTAGTTAGGCTATTCTTTATTTTAATTCTCATCTTCTACCCTCCTTTCTTGCATGCTTGAAGCAAGAGGGCTCTTAGTTTATGCTTAGAGGAAAGTTGGTGAGAGCCACCGTGTAGGGGGATCTCTCACTAGCTTACTTTAAGATGGTATGGCCTTGGAGCCCCTTGATTATGTGGTGTAGCCTAAAGCCTTGTATGAATTCATGACCCCCTTTGGATATTGCTATCTTGTTCATGTTTTGTGTGATTACCTTTATTTTCATATTTATAACCATTTTTTTTTCAAAACTCACACTATTCTCCCTTCCATGCCATTTTCAAGCTCAATATTCCTTTTAAAATGGTTCTAAGAGTTGGTCCCTCGAAGCTTAGAATGAGATTCTAAGAAATCATGCCTTAGAAAATCCCCCCACTAACCCCTAACTCACACTTTTGTATCTTTGCATTCCCACTTGCATAAAAATGGTTTTTGAACTCTCTTCTCTTTTTATTCTTGCACAAAAGTGATTTTCAAACTCTTTGATTTCTAAGTTTTCTATTCTCTCAAGATTAGTGGTTGGAATGGCCCCATGGAACCCTCTCTTAAGTGGTCTCCCTTTACATTGGCCATAGGAATCCTAACTTGTTGGAATGGTTTCCTTTAAAAATGGTTTTCAAAATCTTTTTCTGAAAAACGGTTTTCAAAGATTCATTCTCTCCATCTTTGCATTTAAAATGGTTTTTCAAAAGTTTTCATCGTTAAGTTGATTTTGGAAATCCCTACTCTTGTAAAGAAAAAGGTTGTAATGGTCCTAAGAAAACCTTATTTGGAATGGTTTTCAAACACCAACCATATAAACCATATCCTTGGCTAGAATCAAATTTTCATGGAAATGATATTCAAAAGGGTTGTCTACCAAAGTCCTTTGCCTAACATGTTTTGTTTTTCAAAAATCCTTTAAAAAATGCATAAAACCACCTTTCAAAACCATCTTCCAATCCAACTCTAGGTTAACTTGACCCTAGTTGCCTAACCCTAGGTTAATCTAACCCAAGTTAGTTAACCCTAGGTCACCTTAACCTTAGATTAACCCAACCTTAGTTAGTTAACCCTATTTCAATCCACCCTAGGTTAACTTGACCCTAGTTGTCCAACCTTAGGTTAATCTAACCCTAGTTAGTTAACTATCACACCCAGATTTTTCGCACTCGAGGAATACACACACAAACGGAAAAAACACTGTACTCTCTTGTTAGAACTCACCCTCTTAGAAGAATGAATGCGACTAGGTTTGAATTGAAAATAGATTTGAATAAAGGACTTTTGAAAAACATTTGAAGTCGCCACCTAACTTGATTAAGGTGAGTTAGGTCACTTAAAAACCAAGCTCAATCCGAGGATCACACTTACGGTTTTTGAAAATGATTTTGAAAATACTATCTCAAGAGAGGGTTTTTAAGAAAACAGGTTGTTTGGCAACCTTTAGAAAATATTTAAGCCCTTTTTGAAAATAAACTCCATTTTGGTCTTTAAAAACAGTGATTCTAGGTTCGGAGGTTGGTTACGTGTAGGGAAGACGTACTAAGCCATAACCCTACCCCACCCTTGCAGTACTTACATGTCTATTTACCCTAGATTTACCTATGAGAGTCTTCAACTAACAAATTTTCAATCCTATTTACTTTAGAAAAGAAATATTTAAAAAGAAATTAGCATGATGCATGATATGCAAGTGGAAGAAAAGAGAGTTGGAAAATAGATTGACTTGAAAGAAGTTTGAAAAGATAAATTTGAAATTGGAAAGTTTTAGAAATTGGAAATAGAGATTTGAAAATAGAAAATTAGAATTGGAAATTGGAAAAAATTTGTGACCACACCCATGAGGGTTGCCTACGTATCCTTTTGGAGGAATCAGGTTAGTCGTAGTTTGGACCAGAGTCCGATAGAAAATAGCAGATTGGATTCGAAAAAGAGTTTGATTTGAACTTAGAAGATTAGAAATTGGAAATTGGAATTGAAGGATTAGGAAAATGATTTGGAAAGATTGAAGTTTAGGTAACCTAGACTTAGGAAGATAGGATTTAGGAAAGACTTAAGATTTAAGAAAGATTTGACTCGAATGTTGGACTTGGAAGATTAGGAAATATTGGATTTAGGAAGGGTTCGAATTAGGAAAGGTCTAGTTTAGGAAAGTTTCATTTTAGGAAGGTTCTGTTTTAGGAAAGTTTTGGTTTAGGAAAGTTTCGAATTAGAAAAGTTTCATAATTAGGAAAGTTTTGATTTAGGAAAGTTTTCGAATTAGGAAAGTTTTGAAAATAAGAAAGGTTTCGTTTTTAGGAAAAAGGAATGTTTTTGAAATAGGAGAGTTTTGAAATAGGGAAGTTTTGAAAGTAAGAAAGTTTTGAATTTAGAAAGTTTTAGATTTGGAAAGATTTGAAGTTTAGAAAGTTGAAATTTGGAAAGGGATGAAATTAATAAAGAGTTAAATTAGAAAATATTTGGAAGCTTAATGTTTAAGGAAAGATTTGAAAGTTTAAGTTTAGAAAACTTATGGTTTAGGAAGGTATGAGATTAGGAAAGGTTTAGACTAGGAAGAATTGAGATTCATATTTCCTAAAACAAGGATTGGATTTTGTTTCTAAAAAGAGATGTGTTTTGATTTTGTTTCAAAAAACAATGGATTGGATCTAGTTTCCTTAAGGGAAGATTGAATTTGACATGAATTTAGAAAGGGATGTTCTAGAAACCCTTGATTTTGGAGACTATAGTTTTGACGTAGAAAAGGAGTTTTGGAAATATATATATATATATATAATTTTGATGTAGAAAACAAGAGGTTTTGAGGCCAAAATAAGGGATTGGAAATCATGCTTTTGGGAAAGAAAATTAGGGTTTCCTAAACTTGGGTTCTAGGATTTAACTTAGGCTCTAAGGAAAGAGTTTTTAGAAAGTGAGTTTTTAGAAACGAAGATTTTTGGAAGGAAATCCTAGAGAGGAGTTTCTAGAAAGTGAATTTTGAAAAGAGAGAGTTTTTGGAAAGAAATCCTAGTGAGGAGTTTTTAGAAAGAGATTTTTAGGAAGAGTTGTTTAGGAAGGAAACGTAAGGAGCGTCTTTGGAGAGTAAACTTTGAGGAAAACGTTTTTGGAAAGGAGCTTTTAGGAAAGATGTTTTTGGAAAGAGATTGCTGGAAATGAGTTTTTGAAAAATAATTTTGGAAAGGAGATTGGAGAGAGTTTTCTAAGAAAGAAACCTAAGGAGTGTTTTTAGGAAAAGAATTTTGAAGATGGTGTTTTGGAAAGGAGTTGAAAAGAAAGCTTTGAAAATAGATTTTTGGAGGGAGTTTTTGGAAAACAATTTTAGAAAGGAATTTGAAGAAGGAGATTGGAGAGAGTTTTTGAAAAGTATGTTGAAAAAGAGGTTTTTGGAAGGATGGATTTGAAACGAGAGTTTTTAGAAAGTATATATAAAATACCTCACTTTCCTAAAGCGATTCTAACCATAGAAAGGTTAGAACCACTTTAAGATAGTGGTTTTAAAAACAATAATGTTTTGAAAATATGGACTGTATTGGTCACTTTAAATGTAACACTTTCCTAAAGCAACCCTATCCATGAAAAGGCTAGAACCACCTTAGGATTATGGTTTTGAAAAAGAAGATTTTGATGCAATTTTAAAAACAATGCTAATGCAAGTTTTGAAGACGAGTTTGAAAACAAACTTTGGAAGAATGTAAAATCATGATATGCACAATGCAAAGAGGGACGTGAACATACAACATTAAAGGCTTTACCATATAATCAAGGGGGCCGAACCCACGTGGTCTCCGGTTAGACTAAAAGAAAACCCCCGACACGGTGACTTTCCAATAGCCTAATCCTACACGTGTACCGGGAATTCTCTTGTTTCAAGCATGCAAGAAGGGGGGGAAGAAGATGGGGGATTAAAATAGAAGAAAACCCAAGTGGGTTAGGAGAGAGAAGAGAGGGGGAAGAATGCGTAAACATAAATAAAAAGCCTACCTTGTGTCTTCTTTATTTTGCTTAGCTTTGCGCACTTTGTTTTGCTTGTCTTCCTTCGGTCTTCACTTCTGTCTTCAAGAGTTTGTCTTCAATCTTCAAAGCTTTAGATTGCAGCACTTCAAGTGTTTAAAGGAGGTTTTGGAGGCTAGTGTATGAGTGTATAGAAGTGTATGCGAGTGTATAGGAAGCTAGGGTTTGTGTATGGAGGCTAGGGTTTGGAAAACCTTAGAAGACTAGGGTTTAAAGAGGCTGCGAGCTCTGTATATCAAAATGTAGGGTTTTTTATTGAGTTTGCAGACCTCTTTCACGCTGGAGGAGACTCTGTATTTATAGACAAAGGATGAACCTGGCGCCTGTTGCAGTGGCGCCAGGCCAAATATTGGCTTGGCGCCATTACTAGTGGCATCAGCCAGTTAGAAAAGTTTTAAGGTTGGCAGGTAACATTTCTTCAGTAGATTTGAGCGCCTGTACTAGTGACCACCATGCAATTTTTAGCCTAGCTTCATTAGGAGTGACTCCGGAAGGTCCGGGAAGGATTTAAGGGATCGGGAATAACCTGAAAAGCCAAAAAGAGGCAGGAACCCTCAGAATAGGAACCCAAAGGTATTAGACTTAAAAAATGATGACAGGATGTGTTGGAAGGGTTAACCGGGCCACTAGGGGCAAAACGGTCAATCGGGCTGGGAAGCTGCCGGGACGGACTTGGAATGTCCCAGAAGAAGGCTCGAGGTTTGGAAACATTATTTAAAAACGTTCCAGAAGGTTATTGGTTTGATACCCAGAGCCGGTGTGGTCGGAAAAGGTGACCGACCCACCATGGGCAAAACAGTCATTTTGTACCAGGTTTATCGGAACTGACTCTAAATGATCTGGAAAGATAAAGGAAGGTCGGGAATACTCTAAACAGCATTCTCAGGAGGTTACCGGTTTGATACCCAGAGCCGGTGTGGTCCCCGAGGCATTCGGATGCCTAGGGGCAAAATGGTCATCTTGACCAGAAAGTCTCGGAACTAGCCCGAAATTGACTAGAAGGCACCTAATCATGCCGGATTGCTTTTAAGACAATCTTGGAAGGGTGGACTTACTATTCTGAGGATTTAGGTATGTTCTCGAGAAACGTGCCAGAAATTAGCCTTAGGGGCAGTTTGGTCATTTTTCACCGAAGTAGACTAGCAGGCACTGGTGTTGACCTGGGTTTTGAGTGTTTCCACCACTCTGACGGTGGTCTCGTGATACAGGAGTTTGTTGGCAATTCCCTATATTGACTTGTTTGTGAGTATTTTCGCTACTCTGACGGTTACGATATTTGCAAGTACTTCCGCTACTCTAACGGTTCACAATTATTCCCGAGTCTGCTTGATTTCGGAAAGCTACTAAAGGGACTTAGCGCTTGAGAAGTCAACTTTCTCAGAAGGTGTGCCGAAACGGACAATTCTACATTAGCGGGCTTGCAGGTGCCAAAGGTGGACCGTTCTACCATCTAGGGGACTTGCGCTCTCGTCCCGGTCGACAGGTTTAAAGAGGGATTTACCGTCTTCGAAAAGATGTGCCTATTGGAATATGGAAAGGGGACTTACCGTCTTCGGAAAGACACACCTATTGGAATATGGAAAGGGGACTTACCGTCTTCAGAAAGACGTACCTATTGGAATATGGAAAGGGGGCTTACCATCTTCAAAAAGATGTGCCTAATTTGGATTTGAAAAGGGGACTTACCGTCTTTGGAAAGACGTGCCTGATTTGGAATTGAAAAGGGGACTGCCTGATTTGGAATTGGAAAGGGGACTTACCGTCTTCGGAAAGACGCGCCTGATTTGGAATTGGTAAGGGGACTTACCGTCTTTGGAAAGACGTGCCTCATTTGGAATTGGAAAGGGGACTTACCGTCTTCAAAACGACGTGCCTATTGGAAATAGAAAGGGGACTTACCATCTTCAGAAAGACATGCCTAATTTGGAATTGGAAAGGGGATTTACCGTCTTCGAAAATATGCGCCTGATTTGGAATTGGAAAGGAGAGTTACCGTCTTCGGAAAGATGCACCTATTGGAATATGGAAAGGGGACTCACCGTCTTCGGAAAGACGTGCCTAATTTGAATTTGGAAAGGGGACTTACTGTCTTCGGAAAGACATGCCTGTTGGAAATGGAAAGGGGATTTACCATCTTCGGAAAAACGTGCCTGATTTGAAATTAGACCGAACAATGCCCGTAAGGGCATTTTCATTATTTTGCCTTTATTTGGGCCTAGTGGGTCTGCGAAGCGATGGATAGGCTGAAGTAGACTTAGAGAGTTGATTTCGGTTGGAAAATGTCCATATTGACTTGAGTACAAGTCTGGACGGACCGTAGAATGCTGAGTGGTCAAAAATGGGGTGCTTACAGCTGCCCTTCTTTTTCTGTCTTTGCTTATCAAAAACAGAAAACGATAAAGTAAGAGTCCCATGTTGACCGTGAGGCAGTCGGAGGGACGGACTTTGGAAATTCTTTAACAACGGGGGTCGAAAATGAGTTTTGGCAGGAAAAAGGGCAAAGCTACCCAGAATTTGGAAACTGGCGCCACTAGGAGTGGTGCCTTTGGAAAGTTTAGCTTGGCACCTTTGCCAGTGGCGCCAGGCTTGGGATTAAAACTAGAAAAATTATGGTTCGAACGCTTGCAGGATTTTTGAAAAATCAAGAGTGTTTGTGAGGGAACCGACCTGGACATTCGAAGGAGCACTTCTTAGAGATCCCGGGTGATTTCCGGAAGTAGGCCACGCCGCCGGAAGAGAAGTTTTTGCCGGAGAACTTCGAGAGGTGAGTTTTCTATCCTACGTTGATTTTAATGTGTAGAATTTCGTTTAAGTCGTGTGAACAGTGAAAATTGATGTTTTGACATGTTTTGAACACGGTGGTGGAGCTATTTTTGCATTTTGGTGCTTGTTTGATAGAATTTGAGTGATTTTATGTGATTATGTGGAAGGCCCTGCAAGAATTGGGGGTTTATCCCTACAGCTTTGGGAATTGAGCTTTTCGGCTAGATTTTTATACCGTGTGCCTTAGAAAAATGTGTTTAACAATCGTGTGAGGTTTCGTGAATTTTTTTTTTTAAACTTTTTGAATTTTTGATTTTTTAAAAAATAGAAAAAGACTTAGAAAAAATAGGAAAAATGGAGAAAAATTGAGGAAGTGATGGAATTAGTAGAGTTTAAAATTTAGGAAAATGTAGGAATATTTTAGAAAACATTTGAAATGATTTTGAGAAAGTTTAGGATAATTTTGAAAACCATTGATTTGTTGGAAAATAAAACAAGTCTTTTGAGGAGTTTGGAATTTTGAAAAGTGTGCGAGGGTGTTGGTGCTATGTGATTGTGATGTTGTAGGGTGCATGGTTTGTGTTTTGTGTTGATATTGTGAGTGTGGTAGGGACTATTTTTAAACGAAAATCTACCAAAATTTTTAGCAATCAGGGAAAGAGTTGGAAAAGGTTTTGAAATAAAATATTTTTTAAGGAAAAAGACAGAAAACCCTTGAGATTTGACTTGAAGTTGAAAAATCAAAAAGTGTAGGAAATTTGTTTTGAATTATCATTTGAAATCTTTTTATTATTTTTTATTGTTTGTTGTTTATTTTATTTTACTTTATTTTGTTATTATTCATCTGCATATAGGGTATATTAACACCTCTTACCTTAGTACCTTTTCAGGATGGCGGATGCGGGTGATGATGGTTTCGAGAGGAAGCGCCGCTCCGGGAAGGTAGCCCGGACTGATTCTTATTGGCAGCTCCAGTTGCTCCAGGGGTAGTCGCAAATCAGCTAGTAGGGCATTCTCTAGCCAGGATGGAAGGGGGAGTAAGCCTCCAGTCGACTCCTTCCCTTCAATCAAGCCAACATTTGAAGAGGAAATAGTTGTTGAGGTTTCCCACTTTTGAACTCTAGAATGGCCGACTTTATGTTGAGTTTACTACTGGTTTGGTATGACGGGTATCCTCCAAATGAGCGAGACATTTTTCGCTAATCCTTTGGTTGCATGGCCTCTCTCCTATTAGTGCAGCTTGTTTTTGGCAATGATTCCCTTTTGGCCACCTGACCTGTCTCTCTTATGTTTTAGGGAATGTGAGCTTGCCCCTACTCCCCATGAGTATGGCTTCCTCCTAGATCTTCGGGATGGTTCAGCTGACATTATGGGACCTACTTTTCCTGATGGCTGCATCACAATTGTCTCTTCTCAGCTTGGGCTCCGTTGTGCGGCCTTTTCTTCTGATCTGCTACCCCAGTTTCCTTATGTCCCAGTGAAGTTCTTACTTTTCTCATTTTGAGTTTGCGATGGATAGGGGATTGGCATATTTCTCAAGATTGGTCCATTTCTCGATGGTAGCCCTAGCTCTGCTTCTCTTAAACTTGTTGATGTTTCCGCCGGGCGCGATGACTTGGTCGATTGTCGGTTATATGCACTGCTTGTCAAGATTTGTGAGGGGCATTCCCATGCTCCTATGGTTGTGGGAGAGACCTTCGTGAGCCTTACCAGACTCCAGCAGGGAGTCAATGCTCATTTTCAGGGATGTGCTCCAATATTCCAGCTTTGGGCAATTAGACAGTTATCCATTGCTCTTCTTTTTCAGCATACATGGTATCTCGAGTCAAGAGTCATGTGATTAGGGAGGTTGAGGGTGGGCCATTGACCTATTCTCTATTTCTTGTCGGCCATGGAAATCTAAGCTTTCTGAGGTGTGTAACGGTGCTGTAGATGTCTGAGTGGTGGCTTTAGCTCCTTTTTGCATTTTACCTTGTTCCTTGTTTCTTATTTGAGAGAGAGGGAAGGACATAGAGTTAGTTTTTGTACAAAAACAGTTTACTTATGCTAGTTCTAAAGATGCACAGGTAAAAGGGTGAATGCATGTTATACCCCTTTTTTTATTTTTATGAATGCACATGGAATTAGATGTATAACTTATTTTGCACGTCCTACTTTTTTGATATATATATTTTATGAATGCACAGGTTCATACAGAAATGGAGTTTAATGCATGTTATACTTTTTGGATCAATGTACATACAGGAATGGAATGCCATGCTTTTGATGAATGCATGAATATATAGAAACTACACAGGAATTTAAATGGATGTACAGGTTATACACGTCATGGATTACTACTACATGTATATAAGCTATTTACAAAGAATGTCCCAGGATTGCCCCAAGGCCCATACTCACAGGATTCTGTTTCCCTTCTAGGATTCTGCCTTATTCGGTTTTGTCCCATTCTCATCGGGGTGTGATAGCATGTGCACCATTCTTCAAGGATCTTAACCTTTTAGGTTTGCTATCCTATCCTTATTTTCTACAGGGTTGCTGTTTGGGGTTTTTTTGACCTCACTTGGTTTTTTTTTTTTTTTTTGTCTCTCAGATTTCCAAAATGCCACCTTGGCTAGAGCGACAACTCACTTGCCCTTTCCAGAGCGATAAACAGTTAAGCCCTCAATCCGAGAAGACTTCTTTTAGGATCGTAGTGCAGGCCATGTTTAGGTGTTGTAAGAAACAAAGGGATATTTAGGCTCAAAGATTTTCTTTTAGTGGATTGTTTAAACCAAAACTATCTGAGCACACTTTGGAGCATGAGATTACCCCTACATTTCTCCCTAGTTCTCCTTTCTCATCCTACTTGTCTTGGTATTGTTCAGGCTTATTTGGACTAAGCAATTTTCTTTGATCAAAGAGGACTTTAATTTGGACTGTAATGTAGGCTAGGTTAAAGGGTTTATGAACGAAAAGGATACGCAGGCTCAAATTTAATATTGTTTCGAGTAGGGTTTAGATCCACACCATCCTTGGTTAGTCTTCCAACAAGGTTTCGTCCCCTGATATCCTCCCTTAGCTTCAGCAACACGTCTGGCTCGTTTAGATCAAACAATCTTTTTCCAATTGGAGAGGACTTTAACATGGTCATAATATAGGCCACGGTTTCAGGTTTTTACAAGAAATGGTAAAGGCTCGAACCTATTGCTTCTTTGTTACCTAGGATCACCTTTGAATAACTATATATTCTTCAAGGAGTTCACCTTTCTTGTAGTTTGATCATTGACCTTCTAACGGAGTTGCCCCTTCATTTTCTTTTTTTCTTTTTTATTTCTTTTGACTTGCCCCGTGGTAGCTTTTTCTCTTTGCTTTTCTATTTCTTCCCGTTCTTTTTGCTTTCTGCGGAACGAACATGTCCACAACTTCTTTCTCTCAAATCCTTTCCTTAGCATTGTTGTGGGCAGTGATCCCTAGGTTGGGGTTTCTTTCTATAGAAAAAGGTAACTGGCTCAATAGGTTTGACAAGGGTTGCTTTTAACTGTATAGAAAATGAAATGAGGGCCTCTCTTCATTTTGAACAAGATTGATTGATCCATAGAGCCTTCACATTACTTCAGCTTGATGGTCGATGACATTCTCTGCCAGATCTTCTGCTACCTGTTGTAAGCACCCCATTTTTGACCGCTTGGCAGTCTACACTCCGTCCAGACTTGTTTTCAAGTCATTTTGGGCATATTCCTATCGAATCCAATTCTCTAGTTTTCAAATTCCATCTTTCCATCGCTTCGTGGGCCTGTCAGGCCTAAATAGAGGCAAAATGACCAAAATGCCCTTAGGGGCATTGTCCTTTCTTATTCCAATTCCGATCCCTCTCTTGAGACAGTTTATTCCTCGAGACGGTCCGAGTAGTGAAACACTCACAAAACCGTTAGAGTGGCGGAAACACTCACAAAACCGTCAGAGTGGCGGAAACACTCACAACACCGTTAGAGTGGCGGAAACACTCAAAACCCAGGCACGTCTCTTCGGAGTCGGTAAGACCCCTTTCCAATCCCTCTCTCAAGACAGTTTATTCCTCGAGACGGTTCCAATCTAGGCACGTCTCTTCGGAGTCGGTAAGACCCCTTTCCAATCCCTCTCTTGAGACAGTTTATTCCTCGAGACGGTTCCAATCTAGGCACGTCTCTTCGAAGACGATAAGACCCCTTTCCAGTCCCTCTCTCGAGACAGTTTATTCCTCGAGACGGTCCGAGTAGCAAAACTACTCACACCCCCATTAGAGTAGCGGAAATACTCAACCGTTAGAGTAGCGGAAGTACTCACAGAGCCGTCCGAGTACCGAAAATACTCATAGAACCGTTAGAGTAGCGGAAATACTCACAGAACCGTTAGAGTAGCGGAAGTACTCACAGAACCGTTAGAGTAGCGGAAATACTCACAGAACCGTTAGAGTAGCGGAAGTACTCTCAAATCGTCAACCCCGTCCGAGTAGCGAAAATACTCAACCCCGTCCGAGTGGCGGAAACACTCAAAACCTAGGTCAATACCCATGTCTGTTAGTTCACTTCGGTGAAAAATGACCAAATTACCCTTTGGACCTTTTCCGGTCAAGATGACCATTTTGCCCCTAGGCATCCGAACGCCCCGGGAACCACACCAGCTCTGAGTATCAAACCGGTAACCTTCTGAGAATACTTTTTATAGTATTCTCAACCTTCCCTTCTCTTTCCGGATCATTCCGAGTCAGTTCCGGCAAACTCGGTACAAAATGACCGTTTTGCCCTTGGAGGGCCGGTCTCCTTCTTCGACCACACCAGCTCTGGGTATCAAACCGGTAATGTCCCGAGAATACTTTTTATAGTGTTCTCGACCTTCCTTTACCTTTCTGGACCATTCCGAGTCAGTTCCGGCAAACCCGGTACAAAATGACCGTTTTGCCCCTGGTGGGCCAGTCTCCATTTCCGACCACGGTGGCCCTGGGAATCAAACCGGAAACCTCTGGGAACATTCTAAATAATGTTTCCAGACCCCAAGTCTTCTTCCGGGACAGTTTGAGTCTGTCCCGGCATTTTTTCGGTCCGATTGACCGTTTTGCCCCTAAAGGCTCGGTCAACCTTTCCGACACATCCAATCCTCACTTTTCAAGTCAAATACCTCCGGGACGCTATTTTAAGTGTTCCTGCTCCTTTTCGGCCTTTCGGGTCACTCCCGGCTCCTTCAAATCATTCCCGGACTTTCCAGAGTCACTCCTAGTGAAGCCAGACTAAAATTTACATGATAGTCACTAGTACAGGCGCCCAAATCTAGTCAAAGATACGTTGCTTGCCGACCTTAATTGTTTCCTAAATGGCTGGCGCCACTAGCAGTGGCGCCAAGCCAAAAAATGGCCTGGCGCCACTCCTAGTGGCGCCAGTATAAATTTTGCCCTGGCGCCACTGCAACAGGCGCCAGGCTTGTCTTCCCTCTATAAATACAGAGCCTCGATCAACGTGAAAGGGGTCTGCAAACTTAACCTAGAAATCATGCAATTCGATATACAGAGCTCGAACACCTCAAAAACCCTAGCCTCCCTAGGTTTTCTAAACCCTAGCCACCCTACACAAACCCTAGCCTCCTATACACTCATACACACCCTTATACACTCCATACACTAGCCTTCAACCACTCTCTCAAGACTTGAAGAGCAGCCATTCAAAGCCTGAAGACAATCCTTGAAGACTGAGGGTGAAGATCAAGACCGAAGACCGAAGACCGAAGACTGCACGGCTGGCAAAATAAACAAGAAACAAGGTAGGCTCCCTATTTAATTTTCTGCACTTCCCCCCTCTCTCTTCTCTCTCCAACCCACTTGGGTTTTCTCTATTTTAATCCCCCATCTGTTTCCCCCCCCCCCCTTTCTTTGCATGCTTGAAACAAGGGGATTCCCGGTCCATGTGTAGGATTGGACTATGGGAGAGTCACCGTGTCGGGGGCTTTCTTCTAGTCTAACCAAAGACCACGTGGGGCTGGCCCCCTTGATTATGTGGTGAAGCCTTAGCCTTGTATGTTCACGACCCCAAATTGCATTGTGCATATCATAGTCTTGCATCTTCCAAATTCGTTTTCAAAAAGTTGTTTTCAAAAATCGTTTTCAAACTTGTTTTCAAAATCGCATCAAAAGCTCTTTTTCAGAAACATGTTTTCAAAACCACAATTCTAGGGTGATTCTAGCCTTTCCATGGCTAGGGTTGCTTTAGGAAAGTGTTATATTAAAAGTGGCCTTTTGGTCTATGTTTTCAAGCTTTGTTTTCAAAACCACTTTTTTAAAGTGGTTCTAGCCCTCTTATGGCTAGAATCGTTTTAAGAAAGTGAGACGTTTTCATACTTTCCAAAAAACTCTCTCTTGAAAAATCTCTTCCTAAAAATTCCTTTTTCAACATACTTTCCTAAAACTCTCCTCTCCAAAATTGTTTTCAAAAACTCCCTTCCAAAATCCATTTTTCAAAATTCCCTTTTTCAACTCCTTTCCAAAAACTCCTCTTTAAAATCTCTTTCTAAAAACACTCCCTAGGTTCACCTTCCTAAAAACTCTTTCCAAAAATCTCTCCTAAAAATCTTTCCAAAATCTCTCGTTTCTAAAATCTTCCTTCTAGAAGTTTCCTCTCTAGGATTTCCTTCCAAAATCTATGTTTCCAAAAACACACTTTCCAAAAAACTCCTCCCTAGGATTTTCCTTTTAAGAAAACCTTTGTTTCTAAAAACGCACTTTCCAACAATCTTCTTTTCTTAGAGCCCAAATCAAACCCTAGAACCCACAATTAGGAAACCCTAGTTTTCTTTTCAAAAACATGATTTTCAAACTTTGCCCCAAACCTAGGTTTCCAAAATCTTTTGTTTTCTATATCAAAACTATACATGTTTCCGAAACCTCTTTTCTACGTCAAAACAACAATTTTCCAAATCTAGGGGTTTCTAGAATTTTCCTTTCCAAATCCTAGCCAAATCCCACCTTCCCTTTAGGAAACCAAATCAAATCTCCCCATTTAGGAAACTATATCCTACCCTCCGTTTTTGGAAATAAAATCCAACCTTTCTCTTTTAGAAACTAAATCCAATCCCTTCCTAATCCAAACCTTTCCTAATTCAATTCTTTCCTAAACCATAAGTTTCCTAAACCTAAACTTTAAACCTTTCCTTAAGTTTCAAAATCCAACCCTTTCCTAATTCAAATCCTTCCCGAACTTCCGTTTTCCTAAATCTTAAGTTTTCAAAACTTGAACATAAAAATCTTTCCTAAACTTTAAAACTCAACTTTCAAATCTTTCCTAGTTCAACCCTTTCCTAATTCTACCCCTTTCAAACATCTTTTTCAAATCCAAGCTTTCAAATCTTTCCCAAACTCAAACCTTTCCTAATCTCAAGATTCTCTAAAACTCTAAAACCTTTTTGAATCTTAAACTTTCTAAATTTCAAATCTTTCCAACTTCAAAACTTTCTAAATTTGAAACTTTCTTAAGTTAAATCTTTCTAAACTTCCAAGCTTTCTAAATTCTAAACTTTCCAAAACTCCAACATTTTTCCAAATCCAAAACTTTCCTATTTTCAAAACTTCCTTATTTTCAAAACCTTTCCTTCTTCAAAACTTTCCAAAAATAAAACTTTCCTAATTTCAAAACTTTCCTAAAGTTGAAAACTTTCTTAAACCTAAAACTTTCCTAATTTCGAAACTTTCCAAAATTCTAAACTTTCCAAATTCAAAACTTTCCTAAGTTGAAACTTTCTTAACTCAAAACTTTCCTAATTTGAACCTTTCTTAATTCGAAACTTTCCAAAAACGAAACTTTCCTAAATCGAACATTTCCTAAATCCAACCTTTCCTAATCTCCTAAACCTTCCAAGTCGAGTCAAGCCTTTCCTAAGTATAGGTTCCTAAACCTCCATCTTTCCAAAACCAAATTTTTCCGAAATCAATCTTTCCAAAGCAAGTCCAATCTTCTCAAATTCAATCTCCTTTTCTAATCTCAAATCAAATTCAATTTTCAATTCAATTTCTTTCTTCCAATCCAATCTCTCTTTTCAAATCAATCTCTTTTCAATCGGACTCTTGTCCGAACTACGACTGACCTGATTCCCCCAAAGGGATACGTAGGCAACCTTCATAGGTGCGGTCACAATACTTTTCAAATTTTCAATTCCACCCTCATGGGTGTGGTTTTCAAAATCTTCTCAAATCTCAAATTTCAATTTCAAAATTTCTATTTTCAAATTCCTATTTTCAAGTATTCAAGCTTTTCAATTTCAATTCTATTTCTTCAAATCTCTTTCAAATCAAATCCAACTTCTTTTCAAATCTATCTTTTCATTCTCTTATCTTGCACTTGCATATCATGCATCATAGTTTTCAAACATTGTTTTTTAAAGTGAATAGGGTTGTCCATTAGTTAATTAAAGACTCTCGTAGGTAAATCTAGGGTAGATTGACATGTAGGTACCGAAAGGGCGGGGTAGGGTGATAGCTTAGTGCGTCTTCCCTGCACGTAACCAACCTCCGAACCTAGATCACTGTTTTCAAAGACCAAACGGAGTTATTTTTCTAAAAAGGGCTAAATGTTTTTCAAAGGTTGCCAAACAACCTGTTTTCCTAAAAACTCTCTCTTGAGGAGGTATTTTCAAAAACCTTTTTCCAAAAACCCTAAGTGTAGTCTTCGGATTATTCTTAGTTTTTAGGTGACCTAACTCACCTTAATCAAGTTAGGTGGCGACTCCAAATCTTTTTCGAAAGCCCTTTATTCAAACCTAATTTTCAATTCAAATCTAGTCGCACTCATTCTTCTAGGAGGGTGAGTTCTAACAAGAGAGTACAACATTTTTCCCGCTTTGGTGAGTATTCCTCGAGTGCGAAAAATCTGGGCGCGATAGCTGGCGACTCCGCTGGGGACACTTAGAGGGTTAGGCCGTTAGTCATGTCTCTTTACCCTTTACCCATGTAGAGTCTTCAATTAACTTGGTTCAATCCTATTCACTTCAAATTTTCAAAACCAAATTTTCGAAATTGTTTTCAAAAAACATGCATCTACTCATATTATCTTGTATTATGTTTGTCATCCACATACTGACACTTGCATCTTTGTTTTGTAGGTGCATTTTATGTTTAAACATTATTAACTGTTGTGCATGAATGTGATGTACAAGATGAATGGGAGTTGTTGGGCCCTTTCCTCCACTTTTAAAAAAAATCACACACACACTGCATGTGCACTTGCATTCTGCATATTTTCTACCTTGATATGTCTTTTCTAGTTAGAAAGGGGGAACGGTATATTGGTTGTGGGCAAGATGCTGTGTCAGTTTCTTCGCCTACGGCCTCTTGATGGTTCCCCCGCTCGGATCACCAACCGATCATGGCACCACCTCGGGGAGTGGGCCTAGGTTTGAAGATCCGGGGACCGAGCCTTTTTAGGACGCATTAGTCAACCCTCAACCTCATACTCATATAGACACTATGCATAGCCGAACCTCTGCCGGATTTAGGACACGAGCACCATTTTCAAAATCACGGAGGAAAGGGCGACTGCTTTTACCTTCATTTATACCTGCTGTTATAATGCTTGTGTTTATACTGTTATAATGCTTGTCTAACTATTCATGCATGCATGTTTACTTCAATTGTACCTTCTCTCCTTATACTCTTGGCATATTTATGTTCATGCATTCAATATTCCATGTCAAGACAAGAGTTCCAAGTAACTCAAGTCACTGCATTCTCATGCATATGATCAACCCATTGAGAGTGGCACCAACGTTACTCTCCCTTGCATTAAACCTACCCAAACCCCAAGGGTTCCCACGTAACCCTAAGGACTCATGGCATGCATATCAATTCATTTCATAAGAGGGGCCCCAATCCCTCTATGCTCACGGAGATAGGGTTGCCAAGAAGACAAGGGGCAATCAATCAACAAGGTCTCTCAGCGACCTCCTCCCAACATCAAATCCAAGGAAGGCGAATCCGAAGACTCAAGAGTAGTTTAGGGTTTCCTTTTGTAAAAGTAGATAGGTGGAAGTCCAAAGGAAAATGTTCCCCCTCCCCCTATTAAAATGTACTTCAATTCTTTTGTATTTCAAACCCAGAATTTAATGTACTTCTTTATTTTTATGAATGAATGCATGAATGGCTGAAGGTTCCCAGCTGATGGTAAGGCATCTGCATACAGGGGCAAAACCCACTATCTCCAAAAGTGAGCCAATACATCATGTTTAGTCTCCCTCTCAAGCAGGGGCAACCCTAGGACATGCATTGCATAAAGCTCTCTAAAAACCAAAAACTAACTTGTGACTTGTGTCTTTGTCTTTTTCCTTTGTTTCTTTTTATTTCTATTTACAGAAGTCACCTTGTACTGAGTCAACATTGCTCCCAAGAAAGTGCAACATCTACCTAGGGATCCTATTATCACTCGGCGCAAAGCATCACTGATGGCTGCTAACCCTGAAGAATCCTCTCAAGTCTCTCGAGAGGAAGTTAATGAAATGAGGGCTAAGATGGATGAGATGCTCAAACTCATTCAAACTCTGGCCATGAAGGATGCTACGGCGGTCCCGTCATCATCAACGACTTCTTCTAAAGACCTTGAACCCGCTAATCCGAGGATCCTGCTTCAGTCTGACAATGCTGGGAAAACCAAAGAAGACGCCAAAAGGGTCAATACTGAAGAAGAGGAGACCATATTGCTTTCACCGGTTACGAAGAAGGCCCCTCTAGACCCTCTCAGTCTGAAAATCCAAGGGTTGGAGGATTCGTTGCGAAGTCTCCATGGCCATGATGTTTACGGATTCACCTCCTATGATGAGCTATGTTTCTTCCCTAACCACCCGAGGCCTGCTAAGTTTAAAATGCCTGACTTCTAGAAGTACGATGGTACCGGTAACCCTGTTGCTCATCTTCGTCTATATGCTGGAGCACTGAGTGGACATGGCCACGACCTGAAGCTCCTCATGCAGTTATTCCAACATAGCCTCACCGGGTCAGCTCTACAATGGTTCGCTCGACTGGACTTAAGGAAGATCACAACCTGGATGGAGTTAGTCAATGCATTCAAAGCCCAATACCGTCACAACATCGATCTCACTTCCGATCGCTGGTCCTTGATGACGATGAGCAAAGGGGAGAAGGAGAATTTTAAAGCATACGCCCTAAGATGGAGGGAGGCCGCTGCACAAGTTAATCCCCCGTTGGAAGAAAAGGAGTATGTACAACTATTTATACATACTTTTCAAGGCATATTCTATGAGAAACTCTGCACAAGAGTGGGAAAAAGCTTCTCCGAACTCATCATGCAAGGGGAAATGATAGAAAACGGCCTCAAGACAGGAAGAATCACAGATCCCTATGCCAAGACCGGAGAAAATACTGCCAACATAGCCAAGAAGGTGGCTACTACAAGGGGCACAATCAGGAAGGAAAGCGAAGTGTCTGCTATTCTGCCTAGCCAACCACCTCAATACCGACCTCCGCTACAATCACCCCCAGTACTACCCTTGCCCACCTTGACCATGCTTGCTCGAACCCCAAACTATGGTCCCGCTGGGGCACGACCCAACTTCAATAGACCTGCTCGACGTATCCGCACCTTCGATGCCTTAGCATGCACCCAAACTGAGGCCTACCATAGCCTCCTAAAGAATAACATCCTGAAACCCGTACCTGCTCGCCCGTTGCCAAGCCCTCTACCCCCAACTTTTAATACTGCCCTTACATGTGAGTATCATTCAGGTGGCCAGGGGCATGACACCGAAAGCTACTTTGCTCTCAAGCACAAGATCCAAGACCTGATCGACAATAAGACCATCGATCTGCAGCCGGTAAAACCTGCTCCCACTCCCAATGTGACTGCTAACCCTCTGCCAGATCACACCGTCAATATGATACTAGTAGAAATGGAGGGCGAAGGAGTGTTTGACGAGCCTGAGGCAGAGGAATATGAGGATGATTGGGAGACTGAGGAAGAAGATGACCGGGAAGAGGATCTCCCATTATGCCCAATCTATCTCCATAACCCTAATGAAGTGCCAGATGCTTCCAACTGGCCCATTGAGAAGCCGATGTTCCTGAAAGATGAGACTACTGAAAACATGGTTGCTGATGGGTGGGGTGATGAATTTCTACACCCAAAGTATGCCACAGCTGAAGGTCACTTGCTGGAAAACCCTTGGCCCGTAACTGAGTACAACTATGAAGACATGGGTTGGGGACTAGAAGAGTCAAGAAAACAAGCAGAGCCATTCGAGTTGGAAGGGGGTGAATTAGTCACCCTGTTTATAGAAGAACTCGCTACACAGAACAAGAAGGAGGCTGACAACCGCATCAACAATGTCAACATCTATGGAGCTCTAGGGGAAACCCTTGCCTGTCTCGCCTTGGCAGAAGATCCAGGTCGCGAATGGAGCATCAAAGACGTGGGAATTGTCCCAAGGCCGTACTAAAAAGGGGTTCCTTGCACAAGCGTACAAGAGAGGGGTGGTTTCACCCACTTTCTTTCTATCCCTTTTACTTCTTGTCTTTAAATTAATGTTTACATTTTCTTATTGCCTAAGAACCTTATGCTTTTCGTAAAACATAATAATAATAATAATCAAATGACAGTCTTTTATTATATTGCTGTTGTCTTGTCTTCCCTGGGAATAGTGACTACTTTCTACGCAAGGGGCATGGTTTGTCTTATAGAATGATCCAACCTGAAGGGATGATAGCATGAGTTAACCACTCGCCAAGAGATCAGTCGTCCACAGAGAGAGAGAATAAGGATGAGTGAGGATACTACCCAGAGGCAGCACTTGCAGGACTCTGAAGCTAAGCGATGTGTGGCCAAGTTTATCAAGAGGAAGAGGAGCCATCTTTCATTCCCCCACATATAAAGAATAAATAACTAAATAAATGAACAAATGTGCTCATATTCCCTTTGCTTAACCCCTAGTGCCTCGTGGAAAACGAAAATTTTCTTTGATTAACCCTGATCCAAACTGTCCTCCCCACACTGGGGCAGACATTAGTTGAGAATTCTAGGAGTGGTGTCCACCTCTATCATGCTAGAATAGTGTTGAAAACTCTATGGATCAAGCAATCTAATTCAAAGTGAAGAGAGGCCCTCATTTCATTTCCCATACAGTCGAAAGCAACCCCTTGCCAGACCCGTTGAGCTATCTATCCTTTCTTAACAAAACCCCAACCTAGGGATCACTGCCCACACTGGGTATATTGAACTTCCAAGGAAAAGATTTAAGAGGAAAAGGTTAAAGAATTGTTTCGTTTCATAAAAGAAAAGAAAAGAAATAGAAAGGAAAAGCAACAGAAAGGAGTTGCCAAGGGGCAAGAGGCCAAAAAAAAAAAAAAAAAGGCCTAAAGAAAATTGTGATTGAGTTAACTTCAAGGGCACAGGAAAGAAAGTCATGTTTATCTCAAGAAGTACATGGAAAGGGTGAAAGAACAAGGTCATTGTCACCCTGAGAAGTATATGGTCAAAGGCAAGAAGGAAATTTAAATGTGATCCTAGGTTACAAGAAAACCCAGTAGGTACAATAGGTTTGAGCCTTTACCCTTTCTTACAAAACCCCGAAACCATGGCCTACATTACAACCCTATTAAAGTCCCCTCTGATTGAAAGCAGATTGCTTGATCTAAGTGAGTTGGATACGCTGCCAAAGCTAAAAAAAAAAAAAAAAAAAAAAAAAAAAAAAAAAAAAAAAAAAAAAAAAGGATGCTACTCCTACTGAAGAACGGTTAAAGACAGTTTGGATCTAAACCCTGCTGAAAACAACATTGAATTTGAGCCTACATATCCCATTGTTTCTAAAGCCCCCTAACCTAGCCAACATTACGGTCCTAAACAAAGTCTTCTTGGATTGAAATGACTGGCCACTTATCGCTCTGCCAAAGGTCAGGTAAGCTGTTACTAAAACCCCGAGAGTCGAGAGTCTTAGCCCAGTAACCCCATACACTAACCTTAAGATAGAAAGTGGAAGGCGGTCAAGAGGTTGAGAAAGGTTCGAAGTGCTATCATCCAATCAAGATAGGGTTAAGCCAAAGGAGAGGCTAAACCCCCGAAGAGGAGGGAGTTACCATTCCCAAGGCTACAAGTCTAACAGCACCCTGTGTTATTCTATTATCATATTTCTAACCTGTACATATGTCTAAAAAACAAATAAAAATAAAATAAAAAATAAAATAATAATAATAATAATAATCAGCATGAGCTTTGCACATATAGGACATAACTCCCTGTAGAAATAAAAGTCATCAACATCAACTCATGTAATATATATCCAACATCATCATACATCACATGCCTCTGATCATATATATCTGTCTAACTGTGGATCCAAGTACCATAAACATCCATCCTTATACAAAGCCATGCAAAATAAAACTGTCTAACATCAGTACATCTCAGGGACAAGGGGCAAAAGAAGATCAAAGTCTCATGCATCACAGATCAAAATCAATATCATCTGGATCAAAATCCCCGAAACCCGGCATCGGAGGAGGAGGATAACTACTCGAAGCACCACCATCCTGCAGGGAAGACAGGGCCGAAATCAGCTGCATACAAAAGGAACTAAGCAACAGCAGAGCAATAAGGAGCAAGGAGAGAATAACTTACCCCCCCACCACCCATCTGAGACAACCGAGCCGTCAGAGAAGCTACCTCGGGCTGGTACTGGTCCCGCTCCATCTGGTAACGATCTCTCTAGTCCCTCACAGCAGTAAACTCAGCCTGGGGCACATATCCTCCAGCACGGCGCCATAGGTCAACCACCTCCTGGCCAACAGCGTACCCGCCGACTACTACCTCAAACCGGGTGAAGGCACCAACCGAATGGGCTCCAAAGTGCGCAGCGTAATCCGTACCCGGAGGAAGCAAGAACTCGGCACCTGGCTGGTGCTCCTGGTAGGGGATGGGTACTCCGGCCACCAGGGCTCCAAACATGTACTCTGGTGGAGCCCCTGCTGATCGAAACTCCTCGTGAAACTGCCTCCAATGCCGCTCTCCAAGATAGGACTCCCAGGTGTCATCGCTGAGAAAAGCAGCTCTCGATAAAGACAACGGGACCAGGTACCGGACTGTCTCATAATGGACTGATCCAATGAAGGGCCGCCAAGTCACATCCCTCGCCTCAATCAGCTCCAGGTTAGCCCGAAGCGTCACGAAGTCAGTAATCTCCGATCGCTGGGCTGCCCGGTCACGAGCCCACCTCAAAGCACAAGGATAGAGATCATCCTCAACGACTGCAGGGCGACGCACCGGCAGGTACTTGTAACTCCACCAGACAAGGAAGGGCCAAAAGCTAGTCATGCTGCCCCAACGAGAAGAAGTCCGAACCTGCATCGATCGAAGAAAGCAGCCAAAAGAAAAGGACCCCCAGTCCAACTCAGACAAAGCTCCCAGATCGGCTACTATACTCACCAGACGGCACGGCACGAGTGACTTGTTGTTGTTGCAGAAGCAGTTAAAGATGATGTACAACACAAGTCACCGTCTCATGATGTCCCGCCGGGCAGGCGATGGCTCGGTAGCAAAAGTACGCTCACCTTGACTGATCTAAGAGACTGGGAATGCAGAACACTCAGGCTGGGGCAAGTCTAACAGCAAACAGGCCTCGTCCCTGCTGACCGGGTGCAGGGTGATCGGCCGGCCGACAAAGGAGAGTCCTGTAATAATCGCCCAATCTAGAGGAGTAGGGCCTAACTCGAAGCCGACAAAATGGAAGGTCCCAGTCTCCCCGAACCACCGCTTAACCAATGCCAGTACCAAATGCCGGTTCAGGCGGTTAGCCTGTAATCCCATAAAGGCGCCAAACCCGATCTCTGCCAAGAAGGCGCGGTATGATGGGGCAGCCTGCTGCATGGTCACAAACACTTGATGAACAGCCCCTCGGAAAGCTGTGTGTACCCGCGGAGGTGGTAAATGCTGTCTGGAATATACACTAGGGTGATAGGCCAGATCCCCGAGAGGTGGGACATCTGGTATCTGCAAGTCTCCCAAGTCGGCGTCTATCTGCCTATGCCTGGAAGAGGCTCTCCCATAGCCGGTCACCTGGTCCCCAAGGCCCGGTACCTCCTCCTCGGCGCCAACCTCCTCAGCAAAAGCTTGCTCAACCGGAGGAAAAGGGTCAACAGGTAGCCTACTCCCCTGCCCGCTCTGGCTCGATGAGGATCGTCCGGCGGATCGTCGACTACCTCTGGATCGACTGGAACCGCCAGCAGAATCGGTCCGGGCTGCCTTCCCCGAACGGCGTCTCCTCTCGGAACCATCATCACCTGCGTCTGCCATCTTGAAAAAGGTAAGCCAAGGTAAGTGATGTAAATATACCATCCATGCAGTTTAAATAACAATAAAATAAAACAAACAAAAAACACAAAACAAATAAAGGATTTTGAATAACAAATCAAAAATAAAATTTTCACACATCTTGATTTTCCAACTCCAAATCACATCTCAAGGGTTCTCTGCCATTTCCCTTCAAAAAGATTCTGTTTCTAAAATTTTAACCAACTCCTTTCATAATTTCTAAAAATTTCGGCAGAGTCCCGTTTAAAAGCAGCCCCTACAATGCCCATGACATCAACACAAAACACGAAATATGCACCTTCCTACGTCACAATCACATAACAATGGCACCCGTGCAAAATTTCCAATTTTTCAAAATTTTCAAAACTCATGTTTTATTTTTCAAATAAATCAATGGTTTTCAAAAAGCTCCCAAAATTTTTCAAAATCACCTCAAATGTTTTCAAAATATTCCTACATTTTTCCAAATTTCAAACTTCAACAATTTCATCAATTTCTTGAATTTTCTAATTTTTCCTAATATTTTTCTATTTTTCAAAAAATCAAAAAATCACCCAATTTTCAAAAAATCACGAAACTTCATACGGTTGTCAAACACATTTTTCTAAGGCACATTGCACAAAAACATAGCCAGAAAACCCATTACCCAGGCCTGTAGGAACAAATTTCTCATTCTTGCAGAAAACCCCCTTCACACATTTACATATAATCGCTTAAATTCAATCAAATAACTACCAAATTGCAAAAACAACATCACCAAAGAGTTCAAAGCATATCAAAACATCAATTTCCACTATTCGCATGATTCAAACGAAGTTCTACACATCAAAATCAACAAAATTTGAAAACTCACCTTTTGGAAGTTCTCCGGCGAAATCTTCACTTCCGGCGACTTTTCCGGCGACGTGGACTCCCTCCGGCAATCACCCGTGCTCCCCAAGGAATGCTTCTTCAAGGTTCAAGTTGGTTTCCACTTGAAAACTCTCGGATTCTCCAAAAACTCTTCGAATCCCGTGGGTGTTCGAACCAGAAATTTTCTGGTTTTTAGCCTTAGGCCTGGCGCCACTAGCAGAGGCGCCAGTTGATTTTTACCAAAGGCGCCACTGCTAGTGGCGCCAGGTATAAATTTTGGGCAGTTTTGCCCTTTTTCCCGCCAAAACTCGTTTTCGAAGGCCTTTTTGGCCTATTATTCGTTTTCGACCCCCGTTGTCGAAAGGTTTTCAATGTCCGTCCCTCCGACTGCCTCGCGGTCAACATGGGACTCTTACCCTTATCGTTTTCTGTCTTTGACAAGCAAAGACAGAAAAAGAGGGGCAGCTGTAAGCACCCCATTTTTGACCGCTCGGCAGTCTACACTCCGTCCAGACTTGTTTTCAAGTCATTTTGGGCATATTCCTATCGAATCCAATTCTCTAGTTTCAAATTCCATCTTTCCATCGCTTCGTGGGCCTGTCAGGCCCAAATAGAGGCAAAATGACCAAAATGCCCTTAGGGGCATTGTCCTTTCTTATTCTAATTCTGATCCCTCTCTTGAGACAGTTTATTCCTCGAGACGGTCCGAGTAGTGAAACACTCACAAAACCGTTAGAGTGGCGGAAACACTCACAAAACCGTCAGAGTGGCGGAAACACTCACAACACCGTTAGAGTGGCGAAAACACTCAAAACCCAGGCACGTCTTTTCGGAGTCGGTAAGACCCCTTTCCAATCCCTCTCTCGAGACAGTTTATTCCTTGAGACGGTTCCAATCTAGGCACGTCTCTTCGGAGTCGGTAAGACCCCTTTCCAATCCCTCTCTCGAGACAGTTTATTCCTCGAGACGGTTCCAATCTAGGCACGTCGCTTCGGAGACGATAAGACCCCTTTCCAATCCCTCTCTCGAGACAGTTTATTCCTCGAGACGGTCCGAGTAGCAAAACTACTCACACCCCCGTTAGAGTAGCGGAAATACTCAACCGTTAGAGTAGCAGAAGTACTCACAGAGCTGTCCGAGTAGCGGAAATACTCAACCGTTAGAGTAGCGAAAGTACTCACAGAGCCGTCCGAGTAGCGGAAATACTCATAGAACCGTTAGAGTAGCGGAAATACTCACAGAACCGTTAGAGTAGCGGAAGTACTCACAGAACCGTTAGAGTAGCGGAAATACTCACAGAACCGTTAGAGTAGCGAAAGTACTCTCAAATCGTCAACCCCGTCCGAGTAGCGAAAATACTCAACCCCGTCCGAGTGGCGGAAACACTCAAAACCTAGGTCAATACCCATGTCTGTTAGTTCACTTCGGTGAAAAATGACCAAATTACCCTTTGGACCTTTTCCGGTCAAGATGACCATTTTGCCCCTAGGCATCCGAACGCCCCGGGAACCACACCAGCTCTGAGTATCAAACCGGTAACCTTCTGAGAATACTTTTTATAGTATTCTCAACCTTCCCTTCTCTTTCCGGATCATTCCGAGTCAGTTCCGGCAAACCCGGTACAAAATGACCGTTTTGCCCCTGGAGGGCCGGTCTCCTTCTTCGACCACACCGGCTCTGGGTATCAAACCGGTAATGTCCCGAGAATACTTTTTATAGTGTTCTCGACCTTCCTTTACCTTTCCGGACCATTCCGAGTCAGTTCCGGCAAACCCGGTACAAAATGACCGTTTTGCCCCTGGTGGGCCGGTCTCCATTTCCGACCACCCTGGCCCTGGGAATCAAACCGGAAACCTCTGGGAACATTTTAAATAATGTTTCCAGACCCCAAGTCTTCTTCCGGGACAGTTTGAGTCTGTCCCGGCAGTTTTTCGGTCCAATTGACCGTTTTGCCCCTAAAGGCTCGGTCAACCTTTTCGACACAGCCAATCCTCACTTTTCAAGTCAAATACCTCTGGGACGCTATTTTAAGTGTTCCTACTCCTTTCCGGCCTTCCGGGTCACTCCCGGCTCCTTCAAATCATTCCCCGACTTTCCGGAGTCACTCCTAGTGAAGCCAGGTTAAAATTTACATGGTAGTCACTAGTACAAGCGCCCAAATCTAGTCAAAGATACGTTGCTTGCCGACCTTAATTGTTTCCTAAATGGCTGGCGCCACTAGCAGTGGCGCCAAGCCAAAAAATGGCCTGGCGCCACTCCTAGTGGCGCCAGTATATGTTTTGCCCTGGTGCCACTGCAACAGGCGCCAGGCTTGTCTTCCCTCTATAAATACAGAGCCTCGATCAACGTGAAAGGGGTCTGCAAACTTAACCTAGAAATCATACAATTCGATATACAGAGCTCGAGCACCTAAAAAACCCTAGCCTCCCTAGGTTTTCTAAACCCTAGCCACCCTACACAAACCCTAGCCTCCTATACACTCATACACACCCTTATACACTCCATACACTAGCCTTCAACCACTCTCTCAAGACTTGAAGAGCAGCCATTCAAAGCCTGAAGACAATCCTTGAAGACTGAGGGTGAAGATCAAGACCAAAGACCGAAGACCGAAGACTGCATGGCGCGCAAAATAAACAAGAAACAAGGTAGGCTCCCTATTTAATTTTCTGCACTTCCCCCCTCTCTCTTCTCTCTCCAACCCACTTGGGTTTTCTCTATTTTAATCCCCCATCTCTTTCCCCCCCCCCTTTCTTTGCATGCTTGAAACAAGGGGATTCCCGGTCCATGTGTAGGATTGGACTATGGGAGAGTCACCGTGTCGGGGGCTTTCTTCTAGTCTAACCAAAGACCACGTGGGGCTGGCCCCCTTGATTATGTGGTGAAGCCTTAGCCTTGTATGTTCACGACCCCAAATTGCATTGTGCATATCATAGTCTTGCATCTTCCAAATTCGTTTTCAAAAAGTTGTTTTCAAAAATCATTTTCAAACTTGTTTTCAAAATCGCATCAAAAGCTCTTTTTCAGAAACATGTTTTCAAAACCACAATTCTAGGGTGATTCTAGCCTTTCCATGGCTAGGGTTGCTTTAGGAAAGTGTTATATTAAAAGTGGCCTTTTGGTCTATGTTTTCAAGCTTTGTTTTCAAAACCACTTTTTTAAAGTGGTTCTAGCCCTCTTATGGCTAGAATCGTTTTAAGAAAGTGAGACGTTTTCATACTTTCCAAAAAACTCTCTCTTGAAAAATCTCTTCCTAAAAATTCCTTTTTCAACGTACTTTCCTAAAACTCTCCTCTCCAAAATTGTTTTCAAAAACTCCCTTCCAAAATCCATTTTTCAAAATTCCCTTTTTCAACTCCTTTCCAAAAACTCCTTCTCTTTAAAATCTCTTTCTAAAAACACTCCCTAGGTTCACCTTCCTAAAAACTCTTTCCAAAAATCTCTCCTAAAAATCTTTCCAAAATCTCTCGTTTCTAAAATCTTCCTTCTAGAAGTTTCCTCTCTAGGATTTCCTTCCAAAATCTATGTTTCCAAAAACACACTTTCCAAAAAACTCCTCCCTAGGATTTTCCTTCTAAGAAAACCTTTGTTTCTAAAAACGCACTTTCCAACAATCTTCTTTTCTTAGAGCCCAAATCAAACCCTAGAACCCACAATTAGGAAACCCTAGTTTTCTTTTCAAAAACATGATTTTCAAACTTTGCCCCAAACCTAGGTTTCCAAAATCTTTTGTTTTCTATATCAAAACTATACATGTTTCCGAAACCTCTTTTCTACGTCAAAACAACAATTTTCCAAATCTAGGGGTTTCTAGAATTTTCCTTTCCAAATCCTAGCCAAATCCCACCTTCCCTTTAGGAAACCAAATCAAATCTCCCCATTTAGGAAACTAGATCCTATCCTCCGTTTTTGGAAATAAAATCCAACCTTTCTCTTTTAGAAACTAAATCCAATCCCTTCCTAATCCAAACCTTTCCTAATTCAATTCTTTCCTAAACCATAAGTTTCCTAAACCTAAACTTTAAACCTTTCCTTAAGTTTCAAAATCCAACCCTTTCCTAATTCAAATCCTTCCCGAACTTCCGTTTTCCTAAATCTTAAGTTTTCAAAACTTGAACATAAAAATCTTTCCTAAACTTTAAAACTCAACTTTCAAATATTTCCTAGTTCAACCCTTTCCTAATTCTACCCCTTTCAAACATCTTTTTCAAATCCAAGCTTTCAAATCTTTCCCAAACTCAAACCTTTCCTAATCTCAAGATTCTCTAAAACTCTAAAACCTTTTTGAATCTTAAACTTTCTAAATTTCAAATCTTTCCAACTTCAAAACTTTCTAAATTTGAAACTTTCTTAAGTTAAATCTTTCTAAACTTCCAAGCTTTCTAAATTCTAAACTTTCCAAAACTCCAACATTTTTCCAAATCCAAAACTTTCCTATTTTCAAAACTTCCTTATTTTCAAAACCTTTCCTTCTTCAAAACTTTCCAAAAATAAAACTTTCCTAATTTCAAAACTTTCCTAAAGTTGAAAACTTTCTTAAACCTAAAACTTTCCTAATTTCGAAACTTTCCAAAATTCTAAACTTTCCAAATTCAAAACTTTCCTAAGTTGAAACTTTCTTAACTCAAAACTTTCCTAATTTGAACCTTTCTTAATTCGAAACTTTCCAAAAACGAAACTTTCCTAATTCGAAACTTTCCTAAATCGAACATTTCCTAATTCGAACATTTCCTAAATCCAACCTTTCCTAATCTCCTAAACCTTCCAAGTCGAGTCAAGCCTTTCCTAAGTATAGGTTCCTAAACCTCCATCTTTCCAAAACCAAATTTTTCCGAAATCAATCTTTCCAAAGCAAGTCCAATCTTCTCAAATTCAATCTCCTTTTCTAATCTCAAATCAAATTCAATTTTCAATTCAATTTCTTTCTTCCAATCCAATCTCTCTTTTCAAATCAATCTCTTTTCAATCGGACTCTTGTCCGAACTACGACTGACCTGATTCCCCCAAAGGGATACGTAGGCAACCTTCATAGGTGCGGTCACAATACTTTTCAAACTTTCAATTCCACCCTCATGGGTGTGGTTTTCAAAATCTTCTCAAATCTCAAATTTCAATTTCAAAATTTCTATTTTCAAATTCCTATTTTCAAGTATTCAAGTTTTTCAATTTCAATTCTATTTCTTCAAATCTCTTTTAAATCAAATCCAACTTCTTTTCAAATCTATCTTTTCATTCTCTTATCTTGCACTTGCATATCGTGCATCATAGTTTTCAAACATTGTTTTTTAAAGTGAATAGGGTTGTCCATTAGTTAATTAAAGGCTCTCGTAGGTAAATCTAGGGTAGATTGACATGTAGGTACCGAAAGGGCGGGGTAGGGTGATAGCTTAGTGCGTCTTCCCTGCACGTAACCAACCTCCGAACCTAGATCACTGTTTTCAAAGACCAAACGGAGTTATTTTTCTAAAAAGGGCTAAATGTTTTCCAAAGGTTGCCAAACAACCTGTTTTCCTAAAAACTCTCTCTTGAGGAGGTATTTTCAAAAACCTTTTTCCAAAAACTCTAAGTGTAGTCTTCGGATTATTCTTAGTTTTTAGGTGACCTAACTCACCTTAATCAAGTTAGGTGGCAACTCCAAATCTTTTTCGAAAGCCCTTTATTCAAACCTAATTTTCAATTCAAATCTAGTCGCACTCATTCTTCTAGGAGGGTGAGTTCTAACGAGAGAGTACATCATTTTTTCCGCTTGGGTGAGTATTCCTCGAGTGCGAAAAATCTGGGCGTGACACCTGTCTGCCCCAGTGTGGGGGGATGATTTCAGATTAAGGTTGACAAAAAATCTTCCACTTTCTGCGAGGCACTAGTGGGTTAAGCAAAAGGGGATGTTTTTGTGTATGTTAACAGAATTAAGGGCCTCTAATCATTTCAAAGTGAATTGCTTAGTCCATAAAGCCTTTGTACAAAATTTAGACAATACTCCTAGAGATGATGTGTTTCGGCCAGTGAACCCCTACATATCAAATCAACTACTTTGTGCTTACCCTAGTGTGGAGGATGGTTATTGGTTTGGGGACATCCGAATAAAAATCAGTTACGGCTCTAGTGGGTTGAGCAAGGGGTAGTGTTTATTTAGGATAAATAGAACAATGGCTTCTCATCATTTTGAGGACTCGGCTGCCCATCGCTTAGCCAGGATATCACGTAAGAGTCGCCTTTTTAATGAACTCTACACCTTCCTATCTCTCACTCTCTCTTTGTCTCTCAAAAGTTTTGACTCCCTTTTGAATGGGTTGCCCATGCTATCCCATCCTTCAAGTCGAGTCATTTACCAAATGGGAAAGAATCCCTGAGCGCAATAACCGTCCACAAGAGTATGAGACAAAGGGGATAAATTGGAAACTAACCATTTTCATTTAGAAACATGATTACATGGCATGCAATGTATATTTAAAGAAGATATGTGAGAAATAGAAAGAAGAAAAGAAAATAGATTAATTTTGTGAAAATCTCCATTTTCTTGTGGATCTCTTGGTGAGAACCCCTGACAGGGTTTTAGAACTGTCAGCTTTTTTGGCATTTCATTCTTCGGGTGTATCACCAAACGATGGAGGGTAGATTGATAGATCTCTTACGGTGTTTGGCATGCATTCGGAAGTTAGGAGATTATTTGTAGTAATGCACGTGTCTGACAGAACTTTGCAAACGATGAAGCTTTTTTCTACATGGACGGTGATTGTCTCGACATGGCGGGGAGGTAACGTCTTGTAGATGGATGGTTAGTTCTTCTTGCTCCTTGATGTAGGTTCGGCCTCTTCTAATGACCAAGCTTATCCTCCCATGAGTTTGAATCTGGTGAGGTGCTAGAGGAATTCCATGAATTCAGTTATGCTCTCTAACCTCTTTGATGTGGGCCGGTTGATGTTTCCTTATTTGGGCAATCCCGCCTCCATGGACTGAGAGAGATTTGGGCCTCTCTCGACATATGGTTCTATGCATGCCATGAGTCCTTAAGGTTTAAGAACCCGTAGGAGTTTTGTTAGGTTCGATTAACATGAGATTGGATCGCTTCTTTCTCTCTACAGTTGATTAGATTCATGAGAATGAAATGACTTGAGTTTCTTGGAACTCTTGTCTCTGAATGGATATAGATGCATGAACATAATAAAAGTGAACATGTGAGTAGTATGATAATAATAAATGAATGGTTTAGAAAACCCCCTTCTTGTCTTGCTTCTGTCTTCAGTTCTATGGGTACTTGGAGATAAGGAGGGGGATGATAGAAGGCAAAAACAAAAGAGAAGTTAGTGCCTTGATTTGAAAGTTTTTATGCAATGCATGTCCTAGAGGTGCCCCTACTTGAGAGAAGAACTAAACATGATGTATTTGCTCACTTTTAGAGATAGGGGATTTGCCCCTATATGCAGATACCTTAACGTCAAGTGGGAACCTTCATCCATTCATCCGCTCATCCATCCATTCATTCATGAGGAATAAAGAAGTACATTTAACTTTTGGATTTAAGATACAAAAGAATTAAAATACATTTCGATGAGGGGAGGAAGAACATGTTTCTTTGGAATTCCACCTATCTAATTTTACATAAGGAATCCTAAACTACTCTTGAGTCTTCGGATTCGCCTTCTTTGGATTCAATGTCGAGGAAGTCGCTGAGAGACCTTGTTGATCGATTGCCCCTTGTCTTCTTGGCAACCCTATCTCCTTGAGCATAGAGGGATTGGGGCCCCTCTTATGGAATGAATTGATGTACATGTCATGAGTCCTTAGGGTTTAGGAAGGTTTAATGCAAGGGAGAGTGAACTAGGTGTCACTCTCTTTGGGTTGATCATATGCATGAGAATGCAGTGACTTGAGTTACTTGGAACTCTTGTCTTGACATGGAATACAGGATGCATGAAAATGGATCAATAGAGTATAAGGGAAGAGAATACAATTGAAGTACATATGCATGTATGAGCAGTTAGATAGGCATTATAACAGTACAAATATAGTCATTATAACAACAGGAATAAGCAGGTATAAGTGAAAGTAAAAGCAGTCACCCTTTCCTCTATGGTTTTGGAAAACAGTGCGCGTGTCTTAAATCCGGCAGAGGTTCGGCTATGCATGGTGTCTATATGAGCATGAGATTAAGGGTTGACTAATGCATCCTAAAAAGGCTCGGTCCCCGGATCTTCAAACCTAGGCCCACTCCTCGAGGTGGTGCCATGATCGGTTGGTGATCCGAGCGAGGGAACCATCAAGAGGCCGTAGGCCAAGAAACTGACACAGCATCTTGCCCATAACCAATATACCGTTCCCTCTTTCTAATTAGAAAGGTCATATCAGGGTAAAATGCAAGTATGCAGAATGCAGATGCACATGCAGTATGTGTGTGATTTTTTTAAAGCGGAGGAAAAATCCCAACAACTCTCATTCATCCTATTCATCACATTCATGCATAGCAGATAATAATATTGTAAACAAAAGTGCACCTACAAACAAAGATGCAAGAGTTAGTATGTGAATGACAAACTTAATACAAGATAATATGAATAAATGCATGTTTTTTTGAAAACAATTTGAAATTTGGTTTTGAAAATTTAAAGTGAATAGGATTGAACAAGTTAATTGAAGACTCTAAATGGGTGAAGGGTAAAGAGACATGACTACGGCCTAACCCTCTAAGTGTCCCCAGTAGAGTAGCCAGCTGTCGCGCCCAGATTTTTCGCACTCGAGCAATACACACACAAACAGGAAAAACACTATACTCTCTTGTTAGAACTCACCCTCTTAGAAGAATGAATGCGACTAGGTTTGAATTGAAAATAGATTTGAATAAAAGGCTTTCGGAAAGCATTTGGAGTCGCCACCTAACTTGATTAAGGTGAGTTTGGTCACCTAAAAACTAAGCTCAATCCGAGGATCACACTTAGGGTTTTTGAAAATGATTTTGAAAATACTACCTCAAGAGAGGGTTTTTAAGAAAACAGGTTGTTTGGCAACCTTTAAAAAATATTTTGAGCCCATTTTGAAAATAAACTCCATTTTGATCTTTGAAAACAATGATTCTAGGTTTGGAGGTTGGTTACGTGTAGGGAAGACGCACTAAGCCATCACCTTACCTCGCCCTTACGATACCTACATGTCTATTTACCCTAAATTCACCTATGAGAGTCTTCAACTAATGAATGTTCAATCCTATTTACTTTAGAAAAGAAATATTTAAAAAGAAACTAGCATGATGCATGATGTGCAAGTGCAAGAAAAGAGAGTTAGAAAATAGATTTGGAAATAGATTGATTTGAAAGAAATTTGAAAAGATAAATTTGAAAATTGGAAAGTTTTAGAAATTGGAAATAGAGATTTGAAAATAGAAAATTAGAATTGGAAGTTGGAAAAAGTTGTGACCGCACCCATGAGAATTGCCTACGTATCCTTTTGGAGAAATCAAGTCAGTCGTAGTTTGGACCAGAGTCCGATAGAAAATAGCAGATTGGATTCAAAAAAGAGTTTGATTTGAACTTAGAAGATTAAAAATTGGAAATTGAAATTGAAGGATTAGGAAAATGATTTGGAGATATTGAAGTTTAGGAAATCTAGACTTAGGAAGATAGGATTTAGGAAAGACTTGAGATTTAAGAAAGATTTGACTCGAATGTTGGACTTGGAAGATTAGGAAAGATTGGATTTTGGAAGGGTTCAAATTAGGAAAGGTCTGGTTTAGGAAAGTTTCATTTTAGGAAGGTTCCGTTTTAGGAAAGTTTTGGTTTAGGAAAGTTTCGAATTAGGAAAGTTTTATAATTTGGAAAGTTTTGATTTAGGAAAGTTTTTGAATTACGAAAGTTTTGAAAATAAGAAAGGTTTCGTTTTTAGGAAAAAGGAATGTTTTTGAAATAGGAGAGTTTTGAAATAGGGAGGTTTTGAAAGTAAGAAAGTTTTGAGTTTAGAAAGTTTTAGATTTGGAAAGATTTGAAGTTTAGAAAGTTGAAATTTGGAAAGGGATGAAATTAGGAAAGAGTTGAATTAGGAAAGATTTGGAAGCTTAATGTTTAAGGAAATATTTGAAAGTTTAAGTTTAGGACACAAATGGTTTAGGAAGGTATGGGATTAGGAAAGAGTGAATTAGGAAAGATTTAGACTAGGAAGGATTAAGATTCCTATTTCCTAAAACAACATTGGATTTTGTTTCTAAAAAGAGATGTGTTTTGATTTTGTTTCAAAAAACAGAGGATTAGATCTAGTTTCCTAAAGGGAAGATTGAATTTGACATAGATTTGGAAAGGGAAGTTCTAGAAACCCTAGATTTTGGAGACTATAGTTTTGACGTAGAAAAGGAGTTTTGGAAATATATATATAATTTTGATATAGAAAACAAGAGGTTTTGGAAACCTAGATTTTGAGGCCAAAATAAGGGATTGGGAATCATTCTTTTGGGAAGGACAATTAGGGTTTCCTAAACGTGGATGCTAGGATTTAACTTAGGCTCTAAGGAAAGAGTTTTTGGAAAGTGAGTTTTTAGAAGGAAATCTTATAGAGGAGTTTCTAGAAAGTGAATTTTGAAAAGAGAAGGTTTTTGGAAAGAAATCCTAGTGAGGAGTTTTTAGAAAAAAAATTTTGGGAAGAGTGGTTTAGGAAAGAAACGTTAGGAGCGTCTTTAGAGAGTGAACTTTGAGAAAAGCATTTTTGGAAAGGAGCTTTTAGGAAAGATGTTTTTGGAAAGAGATTGTTGGAAAGGAGTGTTTGAAAAATAATTTTGGAAAGGAGATTGGAGAGAGTTTTCTAAGCAGGAAACCTATGGAGTGTTTTTAGGAAAAGAATTTTGAAGAGGGTGTTTTGGAAAGGAGTTGAAAAGAAAGCTTTGAAAATAGATTTTTGGAGGGAGTTTTTGGAAAACAATTTTGGAAAGGAATTTGAAGGAGATTGGAGAGAGTTTTTGGAAAGTATGTTGAAAAAGAGGTTTTTGGAAGGAGGGATTTGAAAAGAGAGTTTTTAGAAACTATATATATAAAATACCTCACTTTCCTAAAGCGATTCTAACTATGAGAAGGTTAGAATCACTTTAAGATAGTGGTTTTGAAAACAACAATGTTTTGAAAATATGGACCGTATTGGTCACTTTAAATGTAACACTTTTCTAAAGCAACTCTAGCCATGAAAAGGCTAGAACCACCTTAGGATTGTGGTTTTGAAAAAGAAGATTTTGATGCAATTTTGAGAACAATGCTAATGCAAGCTTTGAAGACGAGTTTGAAAACAAACTTTGGAAGAATGCAAGATTATGATATGCACAATGCAAAGAGGGTCATGAACATACAAGGCTAAAGGCTTCACCATATAATCAAGGGGACCGAACCCACGTGGTCTTTGGTTAGACTAAAAGAAAGCCCCCGACAAGGTGACTCTCCAATAGCCTAATCCTACACATGGACTGGAAATTCCCTTGTTTCAAGCATTCAAGAAGGGGGGAAGAAGATGGGGAATTAAAATAGAATAAAACCCAAGTGGGTTAGGAGAGAGAAGTGAGGGGGAAGAATGCGTAAATGTAAATAAAAAGCCTACCTTGTGTCTTCTTTATTTTGCTTAGCTTTGCGCGCTTTGCTTTGTTTGTCTTGCTTCGGTCTTCACTTCTGTCTTCAAGAGTTTGTCTTCAATCTTCAGAACTTCAGATTGTAGCACTTCAAGTCTTCAAAGGAGACTTTGGAGGCTAGTGTATGAGTGTATAGAAGTGTATGTGAGTGTATAGGAGGCTAGGGTTTGTGTATGGAGGCTAGGGTTTAGAAAACCTAAGAAGACTAGGGTTTAAAGAGGCTATGAGCTCTGTATATCAAAAAGTAAGGTTTTTAGATTAAGTTTGCAGACTTCTTTCACGCTGGAGGAGGCTATGTATTTATAGACAGAGGATGAACCTGGCGCCTGTTGTAGTGGCACCAAGCAAAAAATGCTTCTGGCAGCCAAATATTGGCTTGGCACCACTACTAGTGGCGCCAGCCTGTTAGGAAAGTTTTAAGGTCGGCAAGCAACGTATCTTCACAAGATTTGGGCGCCTGTACTAGTGACTACTATGCAATTTTTAGCCTGACTTCACTAGGAGTGACTCTGGAAGGTTCGGGAAGGATTTAAGGGACCAGGAATGACCCGAAAAGCCGAAAAGGGGCAGGAACCCTTAGAATAGGGTCCCAGAGGTATTAGAGTTGAAAAATGATGACAGGATGTGTTGGAAGGGTTGACCGGGCCATTAGGGGCAAAATAGTCAATCGGGCCGGTAGGCTGCCGGAACGGACTCGGAATGTCCTAGAAGACGGCTCGATGTTTGGAAAAATTATTTAGAAATGTTACCGGAGGTTACCGGTTTGATACCCAGAGCTGGTGTGGTTAGAAAAGGTGACCGACCCACCAGGGGCAAAACAATCATTTTGCACTGGGTTTACAAGAACTGACTCGGAATTATCCGAAAAGATAAACGAAGGTCGGGAATACTATAAAAAACATTCTCGAGAGGTTACCGATTTGATACCCAGAGCCGGTGTGGTCCCCAGGGCATTCGGTTGCCTAGGGGCAAAATAGTCATCTTGACCGGAAAGTCTCGGAATTGGTCCGAAATTGACTAGAAGGCACTTAATCATGCCGGATTGCTTTTAAGACAATCTTGGAAGGGTGGACTTACCATTCTGAGGACTTAGGTGTGTTCTCGAGAAACATGCTGAAAAATGGCCCTAAGGGCAGTTTAGTCATTTTTCACCGAAGTGGACTGGTAGGCACTGGTGTTGACCTAGGTTTTGAGTGTTTCCGCCACCCTGACGACGGTCTCTTGATACAGGGGTTTGCTGGCAATTCTCTATGTTAACCTGGTTGTGAGTATTTTCGCTACTCTGACGGTTGCAATGTTTACGAGTACTTCCGCTACTTTGACGGTTCGCGATCATTCCCGAGACTGCCTGATCTCGGGAAGCTGCTAAAGAGACTTAGCGCTTAAGAAGTCAACTTTCCCGGAAGGCGTGCCGAAACGGATATTTCTACATTGGCGGGCTAGCAGGCACCAAAAGTGGACCGTTCTACCATTTAGGGGACTTGGGGTCTCGTCCCAGTCGACAGGTTTAAAGAGGGACTTACCGTCTTCAGAAAGACGCCCTTATTGGAATATGGAAAGGGGACTAACCGTCTTTAGAAAGACGCGCTTGTTGGAATATGGAAAGGGGACTTACCGCCTTCGGAATGGCATGCTTAATTTGGATTTCGAAGGGGGACTTACCATTTTCGGAAAGATGTGCTTGATTTGGAATTGGAAAGGGGACTTACCGTCTTCGGAAAGACGTGTCAAATTTGGAATTGGAAAGGGGACTTATTGTCTTCAAAAAGGCGGGCTTGATTTAGAATTGGAAAGAAGACTTATCGTCTTCGGAAAGACGCGCCTAATTTGGATTTGGAAAGGGGACTTACAATTTTCGGAAAGACGTGCTTAATTTGGAATTGGAAAGGGGACTTACCATCTTCGAAAAGACGTGCCAAATTTGGAATTGGAAAGGGGACTTACAGTCTTCAGAAAGATGTGCTTGATTTGGAATTGGAAAGGAGACTTACTGTCTTCAGAAAGATGTGCCTAATTTGGAATTGGAAAGGGGACTTACCGTCTTTGGAAAGATGTGCTTATTGGAAATGAAAAGGGGACTTGCCGTCTTCAGAAAGACGTGCCTGATTTGGAATTGGAAAGGGGACTTACCATCTTCAGAAAGACGCGCCTAATTTGGAATTGGAAAGGGGACTTACCGTCTTCGGAAAGACGTGCCTAATTTGAATTTGAAAAGGGGACTTACCGTCTTCAGAAAGACGTGCTTGTTGGAAATGGAAAGGGGACTTACCATCTTCAGAAAAACATGCTTGATTTGGAATTGGACCAGACAATGCCCCTAAGGGCATTTTGGCCATTTTGCCTCTATTTGGGCCTGGTGGGCCCGTGAAGCGATGGATAGACCGGATTAGTCTTAGAGAGTTGATTTCGATTGGAAAACATTCATATTAACTTAAGTACAAGTCTGGACAGACCGTAGACTGTCGAGCGGTCAAAAATAGGGTGCTTACATTAACCCTAGGTCACCTTAACCCTAGGTTAACCAAACCTTAGTTAGGTAATCCTAGGTCATTTCAACCATAGTCCAACTTAACCCTAGGTTAACCAAACCATAGCCCTAGGTGACCTTAACCCTAGGTTAAACTAACTCAAGTTAGCTAACCTTAGGTCACCCCTAACCTTAGGCCAACTCAATCTAGGTTAATATATTTCAAGGTTCCAACTCATGGACCCCTTTTAAATGATCTTTCTATTTAAAGCTATTCTCATAACCCAATCTTCCAAAAACCTCCTACACTTTTGAGATTTCAAAAATCAACTCCATAACCTTTTCAAATACCAGTACAGTCAATCTCTAAAAAGGTCTTAATTTCTCAAAAACCATTTTCAAAATGCTTTCAAGAACTCACAACCCTAGAGTGTCTCTAACCCTTTATGGTTAGGGATCTCAAGGGAAAGTGATATATTAAGTACAACCTTCAAAGTTGTCCATATTAGGGTTTCAAAGCCCTAGGTGTTTTCAAAACCCACTTTCAAAAACTTTTCAAAGACCAATTTATTAAAACACTCCAAAATCATACCTCCAAGGTTTTCAAAACAAAACTTCAAAATATTTTCAAAACTCTCTTGAGTTATTTCAAAGTACTTCCAAAACTCCTTCGAAGTTATTCCTAAACATGTCAAAACACTTCAAAACCCTATGTCAAGAATACCTTTCAAAAAACTTCAAGTCCTATTCCAAAAACACTCCAACATCCAAATCAAAACTCTCGAATGCTCTTTTTCCAAAGACCTCAAAGTGTCTTCACATCTCTCCAAAGACCTTAATGTGTCTTCAAAACATTCCAAAGGCCCTAATGCGCTTATCTTCCATCTGGCCTTTGCCCGAACTACGAATGACCTGATTCTCGCCAAAGAGATACGTAGGCAATTTAAAATGGTGCGATCATAACTCTTATTTCAACCCAAGTCCTTTTCAAAATTCTCTATCAATCCAAGATCTTTGTTTCAAAATCCCTCAAAGCTTCCATGTTTTCAAACATTTTTCCTCCGGACTTGCATCATTCATCATTCATCCTAAAAGTGACAACTAAAACCAGCTTTTCAAAAATTCTAAAGTGGATATTAAATGGATAAGGGTAACCGGTTATTTTAGTGAATGAATAAAGAGTGATTAGACATGTAGGTACCGAAAGAGCGGGGTAGGGTGATGATCTTAGGATATCTTCTCTACACGTAACCAACCCCCGAACCATAGATTTTTGTTTTCAAAAGACTAAATGGAGTTGTTTTTCAAAAAGGGCTTCAATATTCTCAAAGGTTGCTAAACAACCTATTTTTCTTAAAACCCTCTCTTGAGGAAGTATTTTTTTTTAAAAAAAAACCTTTTTCAAAAACCCTAAGTTTAATTTTCGGATTATGTTTAGTTTTACGTGTCCTAACTCACCTTAACCAAGTTAGGTGGCGACTCCTATTTTCAAACCAATTTCAAGTTCAAACCTAGTTGCACTTATCTTTCTAGGAGGATGAGTTCTAATGACAGAGTTCCGTGTTTTCCCCGAGTCGAAAGGACTTCGTCCTGAAAATCGAGGCGCAACAGGGGGTTTGTTGGCAATTCCCAATGTCGACTTGTTTACGAGTGTTTCCGCCACTCTGACGGTTCACCTTCATTCCAGAGATTACCTGATCTCAGGAAGCTAATAAGTGGAGTCATCGTCTGAGGAATCAACTTTCTCGAAAGACATGTCAAATAATAGACATTCTTCAATGACGGGCTAACAGGCACCAAAGGTGAGTCATTCTACCATCTCGGGGACTTGGGTTCCATCCCAGTCGACGAGTTTAAAGGGACTTACCATCCCGAAAGTTTTCACAGAAAATGTGCTGGACTAGATGGTCTTACCGCCTAAGGAATCAACTTTCTCAAAAAGCGTGCCAAATTTGATTTGAATTGGAATTGGACTCGAAGTTGGATTTGAGATTGAAACGGGGACTTACTGTTTTCAAGAAGATGTGCCAATTGGAATTGGACAGAAGGGCATTTTGGTCATTTTGCCTCTATTGGGCCCAATGGGCCCGTGAAGCGATGGATTAATTGAATTGAGTTCGAAAAATTGATTTGAACTTAAACATGTCTATGTTGACTTGAATACGAGTTCGGATGGACAGGAGATTGCCGAGCGGACAAAAATGGGGTGCTTACAATATGCAGCCGCTTGGGTCTTACAATCCACCGTTTTTATGGGTAATGCGTCCTTGCATTGGGCAGGATCCAAACACTTCCAACTGGGATTGACTCTGATACCATTCTGTCACGACCCATGACCCACATGGTAAAATATTGTCCACTTTGACTCTTAACTCTCATGGCTTTAAAACGTGTTATACCAAGGAGATACAAGTGCCTAAATATATAACACTTTCTCTCTTATTCTCTGTACAATGTGAGATCGCAACACATAACCTTACAGCTAGCTTGCCACAATCTTAGCCTACTTGGATCTCGTTCCTACCCACGTGCAGCCACCCGGTTCTTACAATCCACCCCCTTTACGAGTAATGTAGCCTCGCATTTGGCTGGATCTGCACATTTTTTGCTGGGATTGGCTCTGATACCATTATATCACGACCTATGATCCCTATGGTACAATATTATCAGCTTTGAGCCTTGGCCCTCATGACTTTAAAACAGGTCATACCAAGGAGTTACAAGTGCCTACATATATAGTACTTCCCCTCTCCTTCACCAAGTGATGTGCGATCGTAGCACACAACCTTATAACCAGCCTGCCACTATCGTAGCCTACTAGGATCTCATCCCTGCCTAGGTGTAGCTGCTTGGGTCTCACAATCCACCCACCTTACGGGCAATACGTCCTCACATTTGGCTAGATCTGCACATTTTCGGCTGGATTGGCTTTAATACCATTATGTCACAACCTATGATCCACATGGTATAATATTATTTGCTTTGGACCTTGTCCCTCACGACTTTAAAACGCGCTATAGCAAGGAGATACAAGTGCCTATATATAAAATACTTCCCCTCTCTTTCCCATGCGATGTGAGATCGTAGTGCATAACCTTGGGGCCAACTGGTATTGCTGTAGCCTGCTAGGATCTTGACCTTGAAAAGATTTATTTTTTGTAAAAACTTGAAAGATTATTTTTGAAAACTATGATTTCATGTAGAAATATTATGATTTTATGTAAAAAAAAAAACTCATGATTTTATAGGCAAAAACTTTTATAAAATGTTTAGAAAGTGCCATTTCAAGTGAGAAACTTATGATTTTATGTGAAATCCTTTTGAAAAACCAACTCAAAAGAGTTGTAATTTTTTGTAAAAACAACTTGGAAAACCAACTCAAGAGAGTTGTGGTTTTTGTAAAGCAACCTTGAAAATCACTTGTCTATGCCTAGATTGTGGGAATTTATACACCCAAGTGCAAGTGCAGCAAAATAGTAGTTAAAAACCGGATTGATCCACAGGGAACAAAGTTTTAAATTATATAAAATGTCATAATTGCGAATGGTAGGTGCCTGAATTCACCCCAGGTAATGGGTTAGATACCGACTAAGTTGGAAGCTAAACCAACCGGTTCGAATTTCACCTCTTACTGACAAGATTTGGACAAAAATTGCAAAAACAGTAACCAAAGGAAAAATATTTTGTTTTCGAGAGGTTTGATAATTGTTAAATTAGATTCCAAAATAAATAGATTAAAAACGGCCTTGGATCCAATTGATTCGATCACGTGATTTCTTAGGGTTGATCAATGCGGGTTTACCATCTGTTAATTGTTTGGCCCTCTTGAGCCTCATAAACTAACAGATGAGAATATTAAATGATAACCAAATATTAGAATATTATGTTAAAACTATGAACTCTCACAATCGACTCATAAACACTAAATAATGCTTTGTCAGAGTATAAGTATAACAAGCATAATTAAAGCAACATGTTTTCAAAGGTTCTAGCTAAACACTTATTAAATTATTATCGAAGACCCTCACATCGATTTGCATATATTGGTTGTTTTGTCAAGATAGAAAGTATGACAAACATAATTAAAAGTCTAAGTTTTCGAAAAGGATCTTGATTTTAATTACCAAGTATATAAAAGCAATCCATTCCAGATTAAGATTAAGAGCTTTAGATCTTTACCAGAGATTTGAACATTAAAACACACTAGCTAGAGAACCCGCATAAAATATACAGCCCTTTAAAAAGTGATAAGTAAACCAGTGTTTACATTACTTTACACTACTCCTATATTAATTACGATACTCCTAAATTTAAATTTGTTTACAAAACACAAAATCATTACGTGCATAAAATATACATGCCCGTACCTGTGTATACAATATACCGAACATGTGTAAAAATTCTAAGTTTTCGAATAAATCTGGAATGAAAAGACAAATCTTAATTGATTGTCCCAATACTGTCACGTGATTTTCACAATTGGTTCCAAGAATAAAACTAGCTACTCATGATAATAAAAAAAAAAAAATGACTTCATAAATAAATAAGTTTATTACAACAGAATAACGGTAAAGAAAGACTGAAAGCTGACTGAAAAAAACACTAACAAACTAACTGAAAATCTACACCTAAAAATGAAACAACTGAATATAGAACTCCCTGGCTTTGAACTTCCTCTTCTTTGGACTCTCTTTGACTTTCTTCTCAAGCTCTCTTCGTCATTCCCATGGTTTTCTTATTTATAGAAGACGACAACAATTTTTTATTATTTTATTATTTTAATTTTTGTTTTAAAATTATTTTTATTTTTTTCACTAACATTATTTAATTTTCCCACTCATATTTTTTAATTTTACCACTCACATTTTTTTATTATTTGTTTCCACTAACATTATTTAATTTTCTCACTCACATTATTTGATTTTACCACTCACATTTTTTATTATTTGTTTCCACTAACATTATTTAATTTTATCACTCACATTTTTTATTATTTGTTTAATTTTATCACTCACATTTTTTTCTTTTTTCACTAACATTATTTAATTTTACCACTCACATTATTTAAATATATATATACATAATACATCAAATTAACACCCAAAAAAATGTATGTGTACCATCCGGCTTTATTTTGCTTGATTTTAGCTTTAAATCTACACATGACACAAAAAAAATAAAATAAATTTTTTTTTGTATTAAAATAATAAATAATATATAAATAATTACTAACAATAACTTATAATTAGAGACTTTGATTGTATTTTTTAGAGTATAATCAGCGTTGCAAATGTTTTTAGCAACGGCTGAGCGACGACAAGAGACAATTTTAGTGACGGCAAGTATCCCGTCACAAATACTGTTCGCTGGGTCGAATATTTTTTGTGACTGCTGCCTTGCCGTCGCTAAATGTTTTTTGCGACGATTAAATGCTGTCATTAATACTTTTGGCAACCACTATTTGCTATGGATTTTACTGTCACAAAAACTCTTTAGCGACGGCTAATGACCTAGCACAAATAATCACGCAGATATGGGATATGCTTTTAGCGATAGATACGTCACTTTTAGTGATGGTAAATGCCGTTGCTAATACCTTTTTTAAAGGAAAATTAATTTTTTGTATAAATTAGAAATAATTTTTATAATTTGTTATTTCACTTGATAAAATGTACATTTAACATGATCCAAACAACAAATTCACTCATTCATTCAAATTCAAATGCTTAAAAAAATACTTAACAAAGTTAATATATCTTTTAACCATCTATATATCCAAACAAACGTTGTCTTCTATCAAAATCCATAAAACAAAAACAAAGTACACTCTCTCGCAAAAATAACGACCCAAATACACCATCCACCTATTCTTTGAGAATAACCTGAAAAGAAAAAAAATATGTAAATATTAGTTATAATAATGAACACAATAAAAATAAGTAATAGACATGCATGTAATAGCCCAGATTAACTAAACAGAGAATGTATGCAAGTGCAATATGGTCAGATGCATACCACAAACAGAGAATGTGTCACAATTAATGTGCATGTACTATAAAACCAAGGAGTCATTTGGGTTGGGGGAGGGGGGTGAAGGAGGTGTAAAAGTATAAAATGTATGGCAAAGGTTGGTATATTTTTTGATTTAGAGGAGAAGTGGATTAATGGGTTTTAAACACTGTAACCAAGTTATCTCCAATTTGTATGCATTACTAGCTATTTTGCCTCAAAATTCAACTTAAAGCTCTACAAATCACTGTCATCACCAACAAAAGCAGAGAGAGAAGAGGTGTTTGATCAAACAAAAGTACCAAGCTCTATGCTCTTAGTATAGTATTGATAAGGATTTGGAGTTGTTGTAGATTGTTTAATCCCAAAGAAGACTAGAAAATAAAGTAACTCAAAATACGGATTTGTTCGTTTCTTGAAAAGGTGGGAATCTGATAGAGCATTATCTATGCTAGATGGGGTATGGCTACTGCAATATCAATTGCTGGCAAAATATACACGATTCGAGGTTCTGATGAGATAGTGAAAAAAGGAAAAGAGAAATTCTAAAGTGAGGTCATTCAATCATCAATCTATGGATGACCACAGAGGGGATAAACTTAAAAAGGAGGGTCGTATTCCTAACTCGATATCAGAAGTAATAGTTGCAGAAGTTATGGATGAAGGTTGGTTCTCAAATTGCTCAATTAACATAGCGCATGATTTGAATAAGATTCCTGTTATTGAGGATGCTATGAGAATGGAAGGAGTTTTTTTCCATCAAAATCATACCGTTAGGAGGACTAAAGGTATTTATTCACTTCCCTTACATTGAAGATAAAAAAGCTATGCATGAAGGAGATTGGCTTTATAACTGGTTTTCAGTAATTCACGAATGGTAATTACGGGGAATTCAACTTTACAAGAAGAGTTTGGCTAAATGTTGAGGGGATGCCTCTTCATGCCTAGAACAACAAAAATTTCATGAAAATTGGAGACTAGTGGGGCTCCTCTATTTTTGTAGACAATGGCACCGTAACAAGAGTAGAGCTGGAATATGGAAGAGTATTAATTGAAACCTCAGAGGCCAATATGATATTTGGGAATTGTATTCTACAGGTGGGAAGGTTCTTATACAAAATCAGAGTTTCAGAAGGCAATTTTCAAAAGCTCTAGATATGGAAAAGTGTTAATAGTCAGATGGATTATCCAACGCAATCATTCATTAAGGATTCAGTTGATAAGGCATCTATGTCCTCTTTATATTCAGATAATGAAGTTAGCAAAGGGTGTAATGCTGTGGTAGGAAATCAAAATTTCAACTTGAATTCCTCAGATCAAGGGCAAAGAGTTCAAAAGAAAAATGCAAAGCACATAACAACCGAGGGTCGCTGACTTGACTCTATCTAGTCAGGTGGATGACACTGAGAAATCAAACCCATCTTCATCCCCTAAGGGGTATAAAGATGCACTTATTTCAAATTTGAAAATCAATAGTAGCAGTTAGGAATATGTCCCATGAGTGTCTTCTTCAACACTTATCACCAGGAAGGTAGCAGTAGGAGTACCACCAGATACAGACAATGTATTTAATTATCAATTAATTGGACAAGCTAATGGGAGACAATCATTAGTGGAGGATTCCATGCCAGCTGAAGAAATGGGGCAGGCAAAACCTAACACCAGTTGCAGTTCCCCATCCAAATATCGGTTCTCCAACTCATGCAACATTAGAAATAATGGACAACTCTGCCAAAAAGCCAAGTAGTACTAAAAAGAGGTGATTATCTAGACTCTTTCTCTCTCTATATATATATATATGCATTCAATGTGTTCGACGAAATCTCTCTATGGCAAAGAACCCTCTTTTCTCTTTTCTTTTTTAAGCTGAAGCTATCGAAACACCAATAAGCACCACTAAGACACCAACATTTGAAGCGGCATTAACTTGGGATGGATCCACATCGTCCAACAAGTGACATCCTTCTTCCTACTTGATTGATCTTTGGACATCCTTTTGGTGACATCCTTACATCCTTGCATCAAATTTATGGACTAAAAATCAAATCAATATGTCCTAACCTCCACAGCTGTTCTCGATAAAGTCTGTGGATAAGAGTCTTATTGAGCTCATCTTTGGTTCATCTTATTCCTTTTTATTTTTTCTTCTCTGTTTCTTGCATAAGGCCAGTACCTGCTACAGAAAGTTTCACTTCATTGATATCATCATCGTGTTTCAAGAACAATCTTATCTATCATCTTATTCTTATTTTGGCCATGAAAAATATTGAAAGGAAAGCAATGGATAATATGTTTACTATCTTTATTGACAATCTGCCACCCATAATGAATAGTGTATGGTTGAGAAAATTTTTTCAAAAAAGTGGCGACATCATCGATTCCTTTGTCTCTTATAAAGTAAGGAAAGGGAAGCAAAGGCCTTTCAGTTTTGTGTGATTCAATACTACTCAAGAAGCATATAGTGCTATAAACACTTTTAATGGCATTTGGCTGCTGGATCAAATGCTGCTAGTAAAAAAGGCATTGTTAAAAAGAGAAAATCCTCTGCAACTATCACAAAAAGAAGGTGCACAACAAATGCTTTCAGAAGCTCGTTTGCTTATGAAAGATCTTATAAAGATGCACTCAATCCCACTTCTGATGATTCCAATAGAGAAAAATTAAAGTTAAATCTTAAGAAAATGGTGGAAGTTGATAAAGTAGATGATGCTTGGTTACATTGCTGCGCAATCGCATTGGTGCATGACTTCAAGAATATTTATGCAATTAAAAACACAATGGGAAGGGAAGAAGTGTTCTGAATCAAAGTGAAACCTCTCAGAGGGTTAAGGGCACTTTTACAATTTGATGATATTGGTGACAAAGAAATGTTCATGAGCAGTGGAAGATAATGGCTGGACAGCTGGTTTTCAATTGTATAAGTCCATCCTTCCAAAACGTTGTTAAACTGTTAGGCGACCCCCACACACCATTTGGTCTAATTCCAATCCTATTCTGGCTCACTTTGGCCAAAATGACCGTTTTGCCCCTAAACGTCCTAGCATTGCACAAACCCCACCAAACAGTGAAAGACTCTCCCAAAACATATCCCTGAAAAACCCTACATGCTTAACACGACACATCAAACCATTCTTAACCATTTCCAGCCAATCCTGGCCAAAATGATTGTTTTGCCCATGGCAATCCAAACATGCCCCAAAACAGCAACGGTCCCGGGATTCCGAGCAAAGGGTTTCATCATACACCCTTGTTTAACCCGAGGAGGACTCTACAACATTAAACGTTCACGACTCGATAAAAGTTTCCTGGAGCGTCTTGCAGACGCTCCGCCTAAATTATTTTTTCTCCCGATTCCCTGGTTATAACGCACTGCAACTGACTCAAGAAATGCGTATATCAGGGAATTCTCAAAAGCTCGTTCATAGATCATTCCATTGATACGGCTCGATTGGATATATCACTTCATGAAGCCCTCCATCGTACGGTGCGAAAACTATAACTTTTGACAAACCCTGGAGCATCTCACAGATGCTCCACTAAGGTTGACTTTTTCCTGAATTCCCTAATCAAAATGCACCGTCAAACGACTTGAGAAATGCATAAATCTGAAAATTCCCAAAAGTATTTTCAAAGTACTTTCCATTGGTACGGTCCGATTAAAAAGATCACCTCCCGAAGGCCTCGATCACACAACACAAAAACAGCCACTTTCGAACACCCTCAGAGCGTATCACAAACGTTCTGAAAAAGTGTCATTTTATACACGCTTCCCGAGACGATATCCCATGCTTTCAAACACAATTTAACCTTTTCAAAAACATGAAAGTTCACGATAAACCCTGGGAGAACACCGTGGGTACGACCGATTCTCCCGAAACCTTCTCGATTGGCTCAATTATCGAGGCAAAGTTTAGACGAACTTTCTCGGTGATGGAGTGTATACTACATGCGCTTAAATTTTGATCAGATTGACCGAATTTCGATCAACGATCGAGATTTAACCAGTACATAGGGTGTCACGTGTCATTCTGGCAATGGAACAGTACCTGCGCATATCCTACATGCGCAAGGCCAAATTTTGGCCATGCGCATATAGCACATGCGCCAGGCCTATTCCAGATTGCCTATAAATAGAGCCCCCCCCCCCCTTTGTATATTCTAGGTCCGAAATTGATACGAAGTTTTGCTGAAATCACTCCAGAAACTCGAATCTCTACATATATTCCTCCCCACCAACACTTAGGCTAGATTCTACCCCTTCTAAGCCTATACACTCCACACACAAAGCCTCATACACACTTATACACTCCACTCTAGCCTCTCAAGCCTTCTTAAAGTCACTCAAGCTCCAATCAAGACATCCATTGAAAACTACAAGTGTAGTGAAGGCAAAAGGTGGTATCCCTTTTACATTTATACTCTCCCCCATCTTCTCTTCTCCCTCCTAGCCTACTTAGGCTATTCTCTATTTTAATCCCCATCTTTAACCCCCCTTTCTTGCATGCTTGAGCTAAGAAGGCTCTTAGATCATGCCTAGAGGAAAGCAAGTGAGAGCCACCGTGTAGGGGGACCTCTCACTAGCCTACTTTAAGATGGTATGGCCTATGAGCCCATTGTTTATGTGGTGTAGCCTAAAAGCCTTGTATGTGAATCATGACACCTTGCATATTGCTATCTTGATCATGTCTTGTGTGCTTGGCTTCATTTTATGCTTATTGTCATGTTCCACAATGTTGACATTGCTCTTAATTTTATGCCATTTCCAAGATCTACATTTCTTTCAAAAATTGTTTCAAGAGTTAGCCCCTTGAAGTTTAGGATGAAACCTTAGGAGTCATGTCTTAGAAAATCCCTCACTACCCCCTAATTCACACTTTTGCATCATTACATTTCAACTTGCATAAAATTTATTTTCAAACTCTCTAATTTTCAAGATTTCCATTCTCTCAAATTTAGTGATTAAAATGGCCACATGAAACCCTCTCTTGAGTGGTCTCCCTTTATCGGTCATAGGAGCCCTAAATTATTAGAATGGTGCCTTTTTCTCTTTATGCTCGCCTAAGAATGATGTTCAAACTCTTTGATTTCTATGATTCCTATTCTCTCAACTTTAGTGGTTGGAATGGCCCCATGGAACCCTCTCTTGAGTGGTCTCCCTTTTGTTGGCCATGTGAACCCTCTCTTGATGGAATGTTCTCCTTGGAAAATGGTTTTCAAAATCCTTCTTAAAAGATGATTTTTAAAAATGCATTCTCTCCATCTTTGTATCAAAAATGATTGTCCAAAAATTGTCATCGTTATGTTGATTTTTGACCCCTCATACTCTTGTCAAAATAGTGGTTATAATGTCCATGAGGAAACCTTCCTTGGAATGGTCTCTAAGCACCACCCATACAAATCATACTCTTGACTAGAGTCAAAATTTTCATGGAAATGATCTTCAAAGAGATGGCCTACTAAAGTCTATTACATAACATGTTTTGTTTTCCAAAACTCTTTCCAAAAATATACCAAACCACACTTCAAAATCATCTTTCAATCCAACCCTATGTTAACTTGACCCTAGTTGACCAACCCTAGGTTAACTTGACCCTAGTTGTCTAATCCTAGGTTAACTTGACCCTAGTTCACTCACCTTAGGATAACCTAACGCTAAATCATCTTAACCTTAGGTTAACCCTACCCTAGTTAGTTAACCCTAAGTCATCTTAACTTTAGGTTAACCTAACCCGAGTTAGTTAACCATAGGTCATCTTAACCCTAGGTTGACCTAACCCAAGTTAGTTAACTTTAGGTTACCCCTAACCCTAGGCTAACTCAACCTAGGTTAGTACACTTCAAGGTTCCAACTCTTGAACCCTTTTCTAAATAATCATTCAAATTTTCAAACTATTCTTATAGCTTATTTTTCCAAAACATCCTACTCTCTTGATTTCAAAAAACCAACTCCATAAACTCTTCAAATGTTCTTACATTCACTCATTGAGACCTTTCCAAAAATGTTTTCAAAGAGTCATAAACCTAAGGTGTCCCTAACCCTCTCATGGATAGGGATTCCAAGGAGAAGTGATAAATCAAGAACAACCTCCAAGGTTGTCTATGTTAGGATTCCAAACCCTTAGCCCTTTCCAAAAACTACTTTAAAAAATTAATTCATTAAAACATGCCTCCAAGGTTTTCAAAACAAGACTTCAAAAACACTTTCAAGTTCTCTTGAGACATGTCAAAGCATTTTTCCAAAACTCCCTCAAGTTGATCCAAAAACATTTTCAAGAAACACTCTATCATTCAATTTCAAGTCAAAATCTCAAAGAACACAAAGGGTTTTCAATTTCCAAAGACCTCAAAGTGTCTTAAACTCCTCCCAAGAACTCAAAGTGTCTTAAACTTTTTCAAAGACCTCAAAGTGTCTTAAACTTCTCTAAAGACCCAAAAGTATCTTTAAACCTTCCAAAGGCCCTAATGCGCCTATTTTCCATCGGGCTCTTGCCCGAACTACGATTGACTTGATTCTCACCAAATGAGATACGTAGGCAACCTAAAATGGTGTGGTCATAACTTCTATTTCAACTCCAATCCCTTTTTCAAAAATTCCAATCAATTCAAAGTTTCTATCCCAAACTCTTTCAAAACCTCCATTATTTTTAAACTTTTCCCAAAAACTTACATCATGCATCATCCATCCGAAAAGTGATGACTAAACCCCGTTTTTCTAAAGTGGATATTAAGTAGACACTGGTAATCGGTTATTCTAGTGAGTGAACAAAGGGTGATTAGACATGTAGGTACCGAAAGGGCGAGGTAGGGTGATGATCTTAGGATATCTTCCCTACACGTAACCAACCCCCGAACTTTAGATTTCTGTTTTCGAAAGACCAAAATGGAGTTATTTTCAAAAAGGGCTTAAACATTTCAAAAGGTTGCCAAACAACCTATTTTCCTAAAAACCCTCTCTTAAGGGAGTTTTCAAAAACTTTTTGAAAAAACTCTAAGTTTAATCTTCGGATTAACGCTTAGTTTTAGGTGCCCTAACTCACCTTTATCAAGTTAGGTGGCGACTCCTATTTTTCTAAAAAGCCCTTAGTCAAATCAATTTTCAAACCTAGTCGCACTTGTTCTTCTAGGGGGACGAGTTCTAGTGACAGAGTTCCATGCTTTAGGGTCTCCGAGCCAAAAGGACCTTGGACCCCCAAAAACCGGGACGTGACAAATATTATATAATAAAATTTAAAAATATCATGATATATTTAATAATGAAAATTTTAAATATATTAAAATAAAAAAATAATATAACATAGACGTTCAAGGTACTCTCAACCCTATGAATTTTTAAAATTAACGCTCTTATGCACTCGCACTCGTGTGACTTAGGTGTGAACCTTGCAAGAATTGTTACCATTCAAGATATGCCATTTCTGACTCCAGAGCTTCCAACACCTACAAAAAGTTCCCTTGCAAACACCCTCTCTGTAAGAGTGATCATCAGTTTCGATGCATAAATGGCGAGTGCATCTACAATGTCACCTACTCTAGCAGGAGTGTAACCAAAGGTATTTTGTCTATGGAAAAATTCAAATTTTCACATTGTTAAAAAAGATAAGACTCATGTGTAATCATAATGCATTATAAAGCAAAAAATGATTATAAGAGAGAAGATTGAAGTAGTAAGTTTAGTTACATAGGTTAAACCTCTATTTATAGAAGAGGAGAGGAGTGTAGTTCTATATCCCAACCGATGTGGGATAGAGAATTTCTAATTCTCTACCATCCCCCCTCAAACTCAAGTAGGGAAAACAGAAAGCTACATAAGTTTGGAGAAGATATGATAGAAACTTCGGAGGGACGCCGAAGGTCCGCCGGAGGATGGTTGAAGGGATGCCAAAGGATGGCCAGAGGGACTCCAGATCAGGTTGGTAGGGGGATGCTAGAGAGAAGCTAGAGGTTGGCCGAAAGATGGCCAAAGGGACACCAGATCAGTTAGGCTAGAGGATGACCAGAGGGACGCTAAAGGATGGTTAGAGGGAGGCCAGAGGTTAGCTGGAATATGGCCAGAGAGACACCAGTTCATATCTGTTGGAGGATGGCCGAAAGATGGCTAGAGGTCAGTTGGAAGATGGCCAGAGGGACACCAGATCACGTTGGACGGAGGATTGCCAGAGGGACACCAGATCAGGTTGTTCAGAGGATGGCCAGAGGGACGACGCCTGATCAGGTTAGCTGAAGGATAGCTAGAGGGACACTAGAGGATGGCCAGAGAGATGCCAGATTAATTCGGCCGGAAGATGGCCAGAAGGACACTAGAGGTCAGCCAGAAGATGGTCGGAGGGATGCCAGATCAAGTCGGTCAAAGAATGGCCAGAGAGACGCCAGAGAATGGCTAAAAAGACGCCGAAGGTCGGGCGGGGGATAGCTGGAAGGACGTCGAAGATCGATCACAGGATGGCCAGAGGGACAACAGTCATAGTAGAAAGAGAAGATAGGGAAACAGTCACATTAAAAGGAGAAGACAGGAAGCAATAGTAACAGTAGAAAGAGAAGAAAGGACAACAATGGCAGCAGTAGAAGGGGAAGAAGGGGTAGCAATAACAATAGACAAATGAGAGCAGTAGTAATAGTAAAAAGGGAAGCAGAGGTAGTCGTAACAGCAGAGAAAGGGCAGTAGTAGTAACTATAGAAATGGAAGTAGCGACAACAATGATAGTAGTATAAGGGGAAGAAGGGGCAGCAGTAGCAACAGATAAAGGAGAGTAGCAGTAATAGTAGAAAGGGAAGTTGGGGCAGCAGTAGCAGGATCAACTGACGGGGACTCCTCAAGATATATGGTAATAGGGGGTGCAACAGATATAATGGGTGCATTAGAAGAAGATGGTAGAAAAGCTTTCAAAGTACGAGAAACATTAGAAATAGAGCAAAACCAATGAAAACAGAGGCCAGAATCAAACTCATAATGCCTAAATTAGTCAGGAACAAAAGAGAAACGGTCGGAGGATGGCTTGAGAGACGTAGGAGGGGCGTGAGAGTGACGTCATAAAGTCACCAGAAGTTGGCCAGAATTTGGTTGGAAAGTTGCTGGAATTTGATCAGAAGTTACTGAAAGTTGGCCAAAAAGTTGCCAGAAGTTGGCCGAAAAGTCAGTCAAAAAGTCACCGGAAGGTGGTCGGAGGTCGGCTGAAAGTTGGTTAGAAGTCGCCAGTAGTTGGCCGGAAAGAAGTCGGAGGATGGTTGGAAAGTCACCGAAGGACGACCGAAAGTTGGCGGAAAAGTTGCCGAAAGGTGGCCAGAGGATGACCTGAAAGATGCTGGACAGCCGGAGGGTGGCCAAAGAGGAGAAAGAGAACCTTAGGAGTTCTGATGTGGAATATCCCTTGAAAGGCAACCATAGAGCATACAATTCATTGGCTTTGATACCATGTTAGAAAAGATGAGACTCATATGTAATCACAATGCATTACAAAGCAAAAGAGGATTATAAGAGAGAAGATTGAAGTAGTAAGTAAAGTAGTGAGTTTAATTACATAGGTTAAGCCTCTATTTATAGAAGGGGATAGGAGTGTAGTCCTCTATCCCAACCGATGTGAGATAGAGAATTTCTAATTCTCTAACACACATAGTGGTAGTACTTCTAGAGCCATAAATAATATGGCCTTCCTCTGCTCAAATGATAATCAAAATTTCCCATTTGGCCATAATGGAAATATTGGGGGGGGGGGGGGGGGGGGGGATAATGGGGGTTGAATTTGGCCCCAACCTCATCAGTAAGCCAGTTGCAAAATGTAATCAACAAACCCTTCTCTTACTATTTGGTCCCTTATACACATGCCATAACTGCTCCAAGCATTGTAAGATTTGGCGATGACGTTCGCAGGCCGAGAGGAAATCTTCGTACGACGGGGTTTGTACAACCACTAGTGTCAAGATCATTCCTTTACCACCCTGACTTTGTTAGATATTAGTGTTGAAAGGCATCGAATGGGGTTTGCAGCAAATGTATTTAGAGTTAAGAGCAGTGGCATTGGTGGTTGCTTCAGACTCTGGAACTCCACTCACTGTCAAAATGCAAACAGGGTCAATGCCTATGCACGTGTGATAAGAGCTTTTGAGAATTATTTCCTGAATCTCAACCTCCGTAGACTAGCTAATGGGCGAGACAATATGGAACTTTGCTATGCATAAAATCAAAACTTTAATCAGTATGCATCAATGACATTCCATTTCATTGGAGCTGACTTCGATGTAGATCCAAAGTATGTCTATTTTTTCAACAATGAAAGAGGATACTTTTGCATAGCCTTGTTACCAGGAAATGGAAGAACTACGCTCGGAGCATTTCACCAGCACAATATGAGGCTCATTTTTAACGGCAACATAAGTTCTCTGCAATTTGTTCCTGATAATTGTTCTGCAGATCACTTGTAACTTTCTCATGTTTCTTTTTTTGTGCTTTCTATGACTCCTTTGTTTAATATGCAAATGCAAGTTTCATGAACATGTGATGACTAAATAAAGTTACTATATAGAATTATCATTTTCCTTTTGCATGATATCTATGTAAATATCTAATGGGTCAAGTGCTATTAGGGTGGCTATGAAAGAGCTAGCTAGGTTGTTACATGTTAAGAAGTTTAGTATTATAGTGTGGGATTTTGGGGTGGTTTTGTCTACTCTCATTAAGATAAAGGGGAAGGTTACCACAGGAAAACCATACACATTTCTATTTCTTAATCCATTTTCTCAATTCTAGATAAAATTTAACGGGCCTATGTGAATTTACTAATGTGGGTTCTCCTTCCCATGTTCCTTCTTTCTCTCTCTATCCTTCGCCACCCATCACTTCCATGAATATTAACCTTGTCCAGAATAGATAACCTACCTCCCCCATCACCCGCCATTTTAATAAACTACTAGAAAAGACAAATTAGAAAATTCTCAAATTACAGTACAAACTATTTGGAAGGTTATAGTTGCATGATCCCATTAGTTGTCTAGAAACTTGAGACATTATTAAGCTCTCAAGAACAAAAACATGAAATAAACTGATACACTGGTGCTCGTTGATTCTTATTGCATATGTTCAAGACTTAAATAGTTTGTATCAGTTAATTTCATGTCTTTCTTCTTGATATTGAAGCTGTTGGGACTTGGTTTTGATGTACTCTTCTAGGTCATGGTTTCTTCTCTATCTTCTGCTTCTCTTTTTTCCCTTGTGTTTGTAGAGTTGGGATGTTAAGCCACCATCCTAGCTGGAAGGAATTGCTTTGGGCAAGTATAATTGGAATTTGACTTCTAGTATGTAGGTTTGGACTTTTTGACCCAACTGTGGAGTATGTGTTACATTTCTTTAAGGTAAAAAGAAAGAAAATTGTGTGCCATCCTATCCACCCAAGTAAGCCTTAGAAGTTTGCAAGGAAATTGATAAAATGCAAAAAAAAAAAGATCTTTTTTGGAGGGATCAACTAGGGAAAAAACAAATTCATTGTGTAAAATGGAGTAAAGTAACCTCTAGCAAGAAGATTGGAGGTTTATGCCTAACTCCAACAAGGGTGATGAATATAGCATTACTTGCTAAATGGTGGTGGAAGTTTGCTTGTGACTGAAAGGACCATGGAGAAAAGTGGTTTGTCAAACGCATCAATGTAATGAATAAAGATGGACATTCCCAAGGGAAGCTAGGGATGATTTTTCTATCTTGATCAAAGATATCTTATTCTCATTAGATGATCTGCAGGAACTAAAAACAATCTTATTAGCAAATCTAAAAGTCAATATTGGAAATGGGGCCTCAACCTTTTTTTTGAATGAGCTATGGATGGATAGCCCACTTCTGAAATCAAGATTTCCCAAGTTACACTCATTATCTGAGCAAACGAATGCAAGCATCTTTGATCTAAAAAATGCTATAGGCTCGTGGAATTTTAAGTTTAGAAGATTTTTCCTTTCCTGAGAGGAACACAACTTGGACATCTCACAACTTTAGTGAGCTCTATAGCTTCAAGGTCAATGGATCTGATTCAATCCTTTGGAAAGCAAGCAAAGATGGGGTATTGTCAGTGTCATCTTTTTGCAAAAAGGCTGAAGAAATGTCATCTCAAGTAGAATCAGAGCTGGTATGATTGTGAAAATCCTGGGCTCCTTTGAAGATTCAAATCTTTTGCTGGTTGTTTCTCTAGAAAAGAATCAAAACTGGAATATTTCTGAGACTCAGAAATATCCCGAAACTTGATGAAAGTTTATTGTGTGAATTTTGCAAGGAATATAGTGAAGATTCAGATCACCTACTCCTTAAATGCAGAGTTGCTTGGTTAGTCTAGAGTAATATCCTAAAATGGTGGGGATTTCTATGGGTTAGCTCTAATTCTGTTGATCATCATTGCATCTGGTGGATGGATCAGAAACAGAAAAAGTTGGGAAAACAGATTGGAGAGGCTTTGTTTTTGGCTACAATGTGGAATATATGGAAGGCAAGCAATGAGACTATTTTCAATGATAAACCAGCATTTTGAGAAGATATTGTTGAATCAATAAAGTTAGAGGTTCTATATTGGATTCAAGCAAAGACAAGATTTGGGAGTTGTAGCTGTTTTAGTTTTTTTCATTTAATTGAAGGAGTAAAATGACTTGATCCTCTTTTTTGGTGTAGTTCTCTTGTATTTTAATGGTTTATCCCTTTTCAACCATTGGTCTTTTCCTCTTCAGGTTGTTGATTTGGAAAGCCTTTTAGGCGTGAAGAGTTTTGTATCCCTTTTGTAATCTATATATTTCCATCAATAGATTCTTTTTTCTGTTCAAAAAATAAAAAATAAGAAGAGCCTTAGAACTCCCCAATACACCTTCAAGAGTTGGACCCTTTTGGAGGTAGTGTGCGGGTTTGGACTTTTTTTGACCTAGGTGCATAGTTTTCTATGATATAGTATTATCTCTAAAAGATAAGATAAAAAGTACGGCAAATTGGAGATATACTTAATTACACTAACCTCCCTAGTGAAATGACTCTTTTACCCTTATATTAAAACAATTTATTTAATAAATTCGTGTAACTTTTCAAATATATGTTTATTTTTTTAACACAACACCACCGTAACAAACAGGTATACATAATTACACGAACCTTCCTTGTAAAATGACTCTTTTACGCTTACTTAAACAATTTATCTAATATATTTGTGTAACTTTCCAAACATATTTTTACTTTTTAACACGACACCACTACAACAAACAGATATATATAATTACATATTCACACATATCAGACATTTAAATCCCTATATACAGTAGTTAATTGATTGAGGGTTCCTGAAATTAACCCAATATGATTAATTGTATTCAACTATTACAACTAATTTGGGTGTGTGATTGCCTGATAAGTGGTGATGTTGAAGAAATTTGGGCGGGGGGATTGAGTCTTCCACATCTTAAACCAGTTTCTTCATGGGTTTTGGTGAATCAATTGTAACTGCTAATTGGGCAGAGAAGAATGAGGGCTCTGGTCTATGTGATTATGTGCAGATGAGCGAGAGGAAGGGAGGAAAGAGGCAAAGCGAAAGAACGCAAAACCTATAGATACATGTATACACACAAACACAATGAACTTGATTGTTGGTGGATGATATGAGTATTGATTGAGTAGGTAAATATATGTGTTTATATAAGAAATATATTTGTATAAGGGAGACAGTTTTTAGAGAGAGAAAAGAGAGGTTGATAGTTGAGGTGGGTGGGGAGTGCATGTGGGTACGACTGTCGTGGGGGTTTTGATTTAGGGGTGCTGCCATGTGTTTTTACCAAGGTGAAGAGGGAGCAGTGGGGTGGTCTTGTGACGAGCAGCGACGGTGTTGTTGAGTTGTTGTAGATGCTGTGGCGGTGATGTTGGGGTGATCGGTGATGCTGCATCACTATGGGGTGATGGCAGCAGTGGTGATGGGGTAATCGGTGAAGGGTGGTGGACGTGGAGGAGGGTGGTGGTTTTGTCGGGCGAAGGTGGAGCTATGGTTTAGGTGATGGTTCCAGCGGTGGTAGTAGAACCAGAGGGATATTAGGGATGGGGGCGGCGAAACCAAAGGGATGTTGGCCTGTCTTGGTTATACTTGGTGTGGTGAACCACACAATTGTTTTGTTGATTTTTGATTGAGCATTGTTTTTGTTTAAAGGCAATGGTATTTTTGGCATTTAAATATGGATACCAACGTTTACCATTAGGTCCCCTAACGGATGGATAATGGCAGGGGAAAATCTGTAACCATGGCAGTGTAATTTTCGTAATGTAAAAAGTACTGTATTACATTTTAATAAATTTAAAGAGAGGTCAACGAAATTTATTCTAAAAAGTAATAGCATATTAAATTTAATAAATGATTTTCTTCTTACTCATACCAGGATTTAGTTTTGCAAAAGAAAATTTTCTAGACTTTGACACTCCAAAACTGAAATCTATTTCAAAACAAATTCATTTGAAATAAAACCTCTGCTTTTGACAAAATTGCATTTGAAGGTGCCAGTATAGTTGGTAAAGTTTTGTGGTAGCTGTAGTAGAGATTTTAGATCAATTTAAGAGGTCATTTAGGTTAGGGGATTATGGGCAAGGCCGGAAGGAGAGAGCCCTCTCCCGTTGTGTAGTCCATCGTTATCGAACCATTAAAAAAAAAAAAAAAAATTCCGAACGCATTGATAATGACATTTATCTCATTGCCAGCAATTGCAGGGGGAAGTAAAACTTATTTTTAAATTTCCTAAGAAAAAAACAAACACATGATAACAATGAGTAGTATGGTCAATTTCAGTTCTATGTGAATCATGCACAATGACTTGCAATGCAAAAGAGAGTCCATATTTTCAAACTATTACAATCATCATAAAGTCATTCTGCCTCATCCTAAAGCACTAATATTCTTGTTGGTTTTCATGGGTAAATAATCATAAATGTGACTTCACTTTGCCATGGACCTTTTTAATATTAGGTTGATTGTGTAAGATTTTTATAGTTGCAGTTAATATATACCAGGTCTAGCTAGGCCTTGCATAAGAAACTTATCACAACTGATGACAAAATCTAGTGGATTTAGAGCAGTGTAATGATTCGTATTGTTACCTCAAATATAAATGGATCTCTCCCGGTATAACAAATTTTATTTGACATGAAAATAATTGTTCTCTATAGAAATAGCCTTGAATTAAATGTATCAATTAGATTAGCCGGTTAAATCTCTCGTTGTGAAACTAAAGGCAGTTGGTACCAGATACTACCTTCACCTAGGTTGGGAAGGTATGAGATAGGGTATGGTTATCCTGATTGTGTAGTCCATCATTAGTGGATGAAAAAAGAAAAAAAGTTTAAGGGAATTGACACTTCTAAGCCCAATTCGAATGAACTAAGTTATATTTCATTTTACACTATCACTAAAAATACAAACAGAAAGACGTATAAAAAGATGTGTCTTAACTGGGACGACTTATCATTTTAAAACAAAGTATCCACTAAAAATACTTTTAATTATAAATAAAAATGTAACTATCACATTATTTTGTATAAAAATTCAATTAGAATGGAATTTTTGTTTTTTTGGTTTGCTTCGCCAGAGTGATTTCTCCTTCAAAGGTCTAAAAACTTTTAATTCGAGCAAACAACCCGGAGAGGGGATAATTGCTGGTTTCTTTCGAAAGCAACAATGTTTCTGTCTATTATTTTAACACAATTTCAAAAGCAATCCATCAGTTCTCGCAGCTAGCCGAATGAAACTTCAAAAACATCCTTTATGAAGTAAAATTTCCATGCGTAGATCACCTTTCATGGATTGGAAATCATTTAGACATTGTGTCGACGGATAAGTGAAATAGGATGAGTAACTCCAAGGTTCATTGCTTATGTAAAAGCAATGTCCATGTCAAATGAAAACTGGTTTTGCATGACTAACATTTTAAGTTTTCTTTAGTTACAGCTTTGATAACATAGATGGTCACTTCGATTTTACCAGACAACTTTTTGTTTACAAAGATCCATTTGCTTCGCACCACGAAATACATCATACCAGTCTGAGGGAAAGAAAAGAAAGAAAAGGAAAAGAAAAATCATAATCGGTCAAGCGAGCAATTTCCAGGAACAAACCGGAGTGCACCTACGCTGACATCATAAACAATGCGCTTATTTTGTTGTTGCCACGCTCCCAGTATTGTTAGACCATTTGTTGGAAGCAATGCTAGGCAGAAATGCCTGCTCCTTCTATCAAAGAAGTACATGTACTGCGACTCCACTGTGAAGTTGGCTCCCTGAAAATGAAATGTCATTGGAATGTACTCACGAAAGTTTCTATTGTATTTATAACACAGTTCTAATCGCTCAGAAATATTGTAGACTCTTCCAAGACTGAAATGATCAAAATGATTCTGAAATTCTCTCTTGACTTTCTCGTAAGGAGCCCTGTCAATTAACGTGGCAATAGCTGCAGAGTCTATAAAGCAACCACCAGTTCCATCACTTCTTATAGAAAATGTCCCAGGCGCAAAGCCCAGACGGTGCCCTCCAACACTGATGTCTGACAAATTCAAGTAGTACATGTTGTATTTGTTATGACGTACAAATGGGGTTTGTTGAACATTTCCTCCTCGCATAACAATGTCCTCGCCAAACCTTAGAACACTAGCAGCTGCAGCTAGTTTGCTATAATGAAAGACTAAGCAATAAGAGAATTTTCTGTTGATTGTGCGGTTCAATTGGCTTACTAGAGACACTGGGGAAAAGCTCAATCCCATGACCCCAGCAATGCCACTAGACGGGTCAAAACTAAAATTTTGGACATAAATTGAGCATCCGAAAAGCATGTTCGTGAAGGATTTAAAGGTATTACCATTGGATGGAAATTTGAATGTTTCTGTGGAGGCAACACCCCTTGTGAAGGCTCCACCGCCGTACCTGACATCATAGATACATTCTCCATTAACAATTCTAAAAGGCTGACGACAGAGAGTGCGATTGGGAGGAATCTTGCGGTAGGTAACAGAATTCCTTGGGTTGTATACATAATGAATTACACTAGAAGGTATGCATTGTGTCCAAAGAATGTCACTACCAGTGTCCATTAGTAACAAAACAACTTTATTCGGGGTCCCAATAATTACTGAGACTGCATAGAGGAACTTTCTTTTATACACTTGAAGTCGGATATTATCAAGCTCCATCGAACCATTTTGAGTCAGAAGCAACTCCAAATAATTAGCCCTGGCAATAGAGAAATCAACGAATCTTTGAATCTTTCCAATGTTTGTAAGGTTTCTAGAGTACGATGAAGAGTCTAAGGAGTCCACTGGGATAAGCTTTAGGCTGAATCCAGAAGTTTTTGAAGTAGTAAGATAGGCGGAGGAGAGGGATACTAGGAAAAGAACTATAGCTGCTGATGAAGTTTGAATATTGGTCATTTTTAGAGGTGAAGGTTGATATCGGTGATTCATTTTTACTAAATACGAGTTAATATGGTCATATATTTAGTAGGGACTAATCTTGAGGTTCAATAAATGATAGGCTTAAGATTGGATTTTGGTTCATCAAATTGTACAACGTAATTTAATGGTTATTTCTTTTCGCTTTTGTAATAGATGTTGGCCGTTTCTCATTAAGGGTGTTATGTGATAACTCCATAAATAGGCAAGGCCTCGCTAGATTTTATGATTAGTTGTGATAAGTTTCATAAGCAAGCCTAGCTAGACTTGGTATTTATTAACTGCAACTACAAAAATCTCGCAAAAATCAGCCTAAGCTTAAAAAAAAAAAGGGTCCATGTCATTATGAAGGCACTTTAATGACTATTTACCAGTCAAAACCAACCCGAGAATAGTTCTTTATGACCACACTGTTAGTATATATATTTCTCTTATTGTAAGGTTTGTTTATCTCACATCGGTTAGAATAGACTTCTTTTTCTCCTCTTTTGTAATATAAATAGACTCATTGTATACATAACAAACCACTAAATGCAATATATTTTCTTCTGCATCTCTCTCTCTCTCTCTCTCTCTCTCTCTCTCTCTCTCTCTTTTAACACGGTATCAGAACCAAGGGAAAGTATGCTCTGTAGTTGCCCTTCGAGGGATCTTTTACATCAGAACTACTAAGGTTCTCTTCCTCCTCTCCGACCATCGTACGGCCACTTTCCGATAACTTTTCGATCGACTTTTCGGCCAACTTCTGGCGACTTTTTGGCAACTTTCCGACCAACTTTCGGCCACCTTTCAGTCAACTTCCGATGTCTTTTAGCCAACTTCCGGCCATCTCTTGCCACCTTCTAGCGTCTTTCCGACCAACTTTCGATGACTTTACAAGGTCACTCCGACGCCGCTCCAGCGTCTCCCCAACGATCCTCTGGCCATTTCTATCCAACTCTGGACTAATTCGGGCCTTCTGAATATGATTCTGGCCTTTGTTTCTGTTGGTTCTTCTCTATTTTTGCTGTTTCTCTTGCTTTGATTTTCTACTACTATTCTCTACTGTTAGGTTCCTGTTATTCCATGTCTCTCACATATGGAGCATTTTGAGGTCTTTAGAATGATTCTTCTTACTCTAGAGGGTCCTAATTATATTCTTGTGTTTCAAGCAATGTTCAATTTTCTCAAGGAGAGAAAACTTTGGTACTATGTCATTAGAGATATTCAGGCACCTATTAAAGGTGTAGCTAAAACGGTCACTGAACAACTTGAGGAATGGGACAGTAGGAATCATCAGATCATCACCTGATTCCGGAATATATCCATTCCTTTTAACAATCTCCAGTTTGGACACTTTGACATAGCTCACTCCAGCTAGGCCTTCCCAACCAACCGCTACACTACTACCGATCTTGTTCATCAATACCAGCTTCTAATTTCTCTACATCGTTTGAAACAAGAATCTAGCCAATCTATCAACATCTTCCTGTCTCGGCTTTGAGACTAGTTGACTCCATCTGAGCCTACTTGGACATGCTCTGCTGATGTTACTCAGTTTACCTTCTATCGCAATCAACAGCACCTAATTATGTTTTTCATGACTCTCACTGATGTATTCGAGCCTGTTTGAGCCTCTCTTCTCCATCATTTCCCTCTTCCCACCTTGGAACATGTTATTTTTAAGCTCTTATCTGAGGATATGCGTCTTGGCCTAACTCGGCCACCACTTGTGGACACCGTTCTTACCACATCTAGTGTTTTATTTCGAGGCTCTTCAGGTGGTTCTCACAGTTCTTCAACTCCTGGTGGTTCCTGGTTTGATACTTGCACATTTTGTTATGCCACTGACTATCGCCTACTTACCTGTCCCACTTGAATCTACAAGCACTATCGTCAGCATGGCCCTGGTCACTTTCTCTCTGATTGCCCCAACATCCTTCTCGAAGAGATTCTCACCTTAAATATGCTACTGTCACTACTGAGGATTTTGTTATTCAGTCCTCCTCCTCCTCCTCTGTAATCAAGGTTAGTGATCTTTCTGTACTCTTTCAACAGTTTATGTCAACCTCTGGTACTCCCTCCTCTACTGCCTTTTCTGCCACTTCAGGTATTTCTTCGTGGTTCTTTAACTCTGGGTGTAGCAATTATATGACTTCTGACTTGACAACTTTTTCTTCCAAATCTTCTGTGTCTACTCTTTTGTCATTTATACTACTGATGGGTCCTCTATGTCTATCGATCATGTTGGTCATGTATCCACTTCCACTCTTACACTCCCTCATATTTATTATATTCCTAAACTCACACTTAACCTTATCTCTGTTGGCTAATTACGTGATCTTAGTCTTACCATTCTTTTCTCTTCTACTAACTGTGTTATGCAGGATCCACAGACGGGACAAACTCTTAGGATAGGCCATAAACATGGTCGCTTGTTTAAGCTCGTTCATATTCACCTTCCTACTTCGACTGTTGTTGCTGTAACTTCTTTTTCTACTATTACTTCCTTATCTCTTGGATTTTGGCACTCTCGTTTAGGTTATGTTTCCTTAGGTCGTTTACATTTTCTTTTGTCTAAAGGTGTGCTAGGTTTTGTCCCTAATAAACAACTTAATTGTCAGTCCTATCAACTTACCAAACAACTAGCTTTATCTTTTAATAATAGTGCTTCCATTTCTTTGGCTCCTTTTGACTTGATTCACTCTGATATTTGGGGGCCCTCTCCCACTTCTACTATGGGAGGCTCCCAGTATTTTGTCATATTCATTAATGATTTCTCTAGATATACTTGGATTTATCTCTTGCAAAATCGATATCAACTTCAACAAACCTATTATGATTTTGCTTGCATGATCAAAACCCAATTTTCTCATGATATCAAAATCTTTCGGTCTGACAATGCTGCATAATATTGTGATAAGACATTTCTTGTCTTGCTACGTGAGCGTGGCTCTGTTCCTTATCGTTCTTATTCCAGTACTTCACAACAAAATGGTCGTGCTTAATAAAAACATTACCATCTTCTTGATACTACCTGTGCTCTTCTTATCTTTGCATTTTGCCTTGAACGATTTTGGAGTGAAACTGCTCTTATTGCTGTTTACACTATCAACCGTATACCTTCTGCTCCCATTGGTAACCTCACTACCTATGAGCGTCTTTATGGTACTACCCCTGATTATCACTCTCTATTTGTTTTTGGGTGTATCTGTTTTGTCTTACTTCAGCCTCATGAGCATACCAAATTAGAGCCTAGAGCTCATCTTTACCGCTTCTTGGGCTATGGGATTGAGCACAAAGGTTATCATTATTGGGATCCTCTATCTAAACTGTAAGCACCCTATTTTTGACCGCTCGGCAGTCTACACTCCGTCCAGACTTGTTTTCAAGTCACTTTGGGCATTTTCCAACCAAATCCAACTCTCTAAGTCCAAATCTCGTCTGTCCATCGCTTCGCGGGCCCGCCAGGCCCAAATAAAGGCAAAATGACCAAAATGCCCTTAGGGGCATCGTCCTTTCCTTTCCAATCCCTCTCTCGAGATAGTTTATTCCTCGAGACTGTTCCAACCCAGGCACATCTTTTTGGAGATGGTAAGACCCCTTTCCAATCATTCTCTCAGGACAGTTTATTCCTCGAGACGGTTCCAATCCAGGCACGTCTTCTCGGAGACAGTAAGACCCCTTTCAATCCCTCTCTCGAGACAGTTTATTCCTCGAGACCGTTCCAATCCAGGCACGTCTTTTCGGAGACGATAAGACCCCTTTCCAATCCCTCTCTCGAGACAGTTTATTCCTCGAGACACTTCCAATCCAAGCACGTCTTCTCGGAGACGATAAGTCCCCTTTCCAATCCCTCTCTCGAGACAGTTTATTCCTCGAGACGATTCCAATCCAGGCACGTCTTCTCGGAGACGATAAGTCCCCTTTCCAATCCCTCTCTCGAGACAGTTTATTCCTCGAGACGGTTCCAATCCAGGCACGTCTTTCCGAAGACGGTAAGTCCCCTTTCTCGCCCTCTCTTGAGACAGTTTATTTCTTGAGATGGTCCGAGTAGCGAAAATGCTCACAAAACCGTTAGAGTAGCGAAAACACTCACAAATAGGTTGATATAGGGAATTGCCAACAAACCCTTGTGTCACGACAACCACCGTCAGAGTGGCGGAAACACTCAAAAAGCAGGTTAACACCAGTGTCTGTTAGCCTACTTCGGTGAAAAATGTCCAAACTACCCTTTGGACCTTTTCTGAGACTTTCCGGTCAAGAAGAACATTTTGCCCCTAGGCATCTGAATGCCCCGGGAACCACACCGGCTCTGGGTATCAAACCGGTAACCTTCTGAGAATACTTCTTATAGTATTCTCAATCCTCCTTTACCTTTCCGAATCATTCCGAGTCAGTTCCGGCCAACCCAGTACAAAATGATCATTTTGCCCCTAGTGGGCCGGTCTCCTTTTTTTACCACACCGGCTCTGGGTATCAAACTGATAATCTCCTGAGATTGCTTCTTATAGTATTCTCAACCTTTTCTTATCTTTCCGGATCATTCCGAGTCAGTTCCGGCAAACTCGGTACAAAATGACCGTTTTGCCCCTAGTGGGCCGGTCTCCTTTTCCGACCACGCCGGCTCTGGGAATCAAACCGGCAACCTTTGAGAACATTCTGAATAATGTTTCTAGATCCCAAGTCTTCTTCTGGGACAGTCCGAGTCTGTCCCGGCAGTTTTCCGGTCCGATTGACCGTTTTGCCCCTAAAGGCTCGATCAACCTTTCCGACCCATCTTATCCTCATTTCTCAAGTCAAATACCTCCAGGACACTATTTTAAGTGTTCCTGCTCATTTCCGGCCTTCCGGGTCATTCCCGGCTCCTTCAAATCATTCCTGAACTTTTCGGAGTCACTCCTAGTGAAACCAGGCTAAAAATTGCATAGTAGTCACTAGTACAGGCGCCCAAATCTAGTCAAAGATACGTTCCTTGCCGACCTTAAATATTTTCTAAATGGCTGGTGCCACTAGTAATGGTGCCAAGCCAAAAATTGGCCTGGCGCCACTCCTAGTGGCGCTAGTGTAAATTTTGACCTGGCGCCACTACAACAAGCGCCAATGTTGTCCAACCTCTATAAATACAGAGCCTCCTCCAACGTGAAACGGATCCACAAACTCAACCTAAAAATCATATAATTCGATATACAGAGCTCGAGCACCTCCTAAACCCTAGCTTCCCTAGGTTTTCCAAACCCTAGCCACCCTGCACAAACCCTAGCCTCATATACACTCATACACACCCCCATACACTCATACACTAACCTTCAACCCTCCTTCAAAGAATTGAAGAGCTGCCATCTAAAGCTTGAAGACAACTCTTGAAGATTGAAGACGAAGATCAAGACGAAGACTGAAGATCGAAGACAAGCAAGGCGCGCAAAATAAACAAGACATACGGTAGGCTCCCTATTTAAATTTTCGCACTTCCCCCCTCTCTCTTCTCTCTCCTAACCCACTTGGGTTTTCTCTATTTTAATCCCCCATCTCTTTTCCCCCCTTTCTTTGCATGCTTGAAACAAGGGGATTCCTGGTCCATGTATAGGATTGGGCTATTGGAGAGTCACCGTGTCGAGGGCTTTCTTCTAGTCTAACTAGAGACCACATGGGTCCGGCCCCCTTGATTATGTGGTAAAGCCTTAACCTTATATGTTCACGACCCTAAAATTGCATTGTGCATATCATAGTCTTACATCTTCCAAAAATCGTTTTCAAAGTTGTTTTTCAAATCGTTTCCAAACTTGTTTTCAAAATTGCATCAAAATCTCCTTTTCAAAAACTTGTTTTCAAAACCACAATCCTAGGGTGATTCTAGCTTTTTCATGGCTAGGATTGCTTTAGGAAAGTGTTACATTTAAATTGACCAACATGGTCCATATTTTCAACCTTTGTTGTTTTCAAAACCACTTTCTTAAAGTGGTTCTAGCCCTCTTATGGTTAGAATCGCTTTAGGAAACTGATACGTTTTTACGCTTCCTAAAAAAACTCTCTTTTCAAAAATCCCTTCCTAAAAATCTCTTTTTCAACATACTTCCCAAAAATTCTTCCTTCCAAAATTGTTTTCAAAAAACTCTTTCCAAAAACCTATTTTTCAAAACCTCCTTTTTTAACTCCTTTCCAAAACGCATTCTTCAAGTCCACTTTCCAAAAACGTTCACTAGGTCTCTTTCCTAAAAAAACTCTCCTCAAAAATCTTCCCAAAAGCTCTCTTTCCAAAATCTTTCCTCTAGAAACTCCTCTCTAGGATTTCCTTCCAAAAACTCGTTCCCAAAAACGTACTTTTCAAAAATTTCTTTTCTTAGAGCCCAAGTCAAACCCTAGAACTCACAATTAGGAAACCCTAATTTTCCCTTCCAAAAACATGATTTTCAAACTTTGCCCCAAACTTAGGTTTCCAAAACCTCTTGTTTTCACATCAAAACTATACATATTTTCAAAACCTATTTCCTACTCAAATTATAGTCTTCCAAATCTAGGATTTCCAAAACTCCATCTTTCCAAGTTCATGCTGAATCCAATCTCCCCTTTAAGAAACCAAATCCGATCTCCCCGTTTAGGAAACTAGATCCTATCCTCCGTTTTTGGAAACGAAATCAAACACTTCTTTTTAAAAACAAAATCCAATCCCTTCCTAATCCAAATCTTTCCTAATTCAAATCCTTCCTAACCCTCCACTTTCCTAAACCTCCTAAAATTCTAAAATTCAACTATTTCCTAAATCTACCCTCTTTTCAAATCTTAACTTTTCAAACCTAAGTTTTCAAACCTTTCCTAATTTCAAGATTTTCTAAAATTCAAATTCTAAAACTTTCTAAATCTTAAACTTTCCAAATTTCAAATCCTTCCAAATTTCAAAACTTTCTAAAGTCAAAACTTTCTTATTTTCAAAACTTCCTTGTTTTCTAAACTTTCCAACTTTCAAAACTTTCTTAATTTCAAAATTTTCCTAATTTAAAATCTTTCTAAACTTTTCAAATTTAAAACTTTCTTAACTTGAAATTCTAAACATTTCTTAATCTAAACTTTTCCTAATTCAAAACATTTTTAAATTCAACACTTTTCTATTTCAAAACCTTTCTTAAAACGAAACTTTTCAATTTTCAAAACTTCCCTATTTCAAAACATTCTAAATTTAAAACTTTCCTAAGTTGAAACTTTCCTAATTCTAAAACTTTCCTAAGTCGAAAACTTTCCTAATTCCAAAACTTTCCTAAAATAACACTTTCCTAATTCGAAACTTTCCTAATCCGAATCTTTCCTAATTCCAAGCTTTTCTAATCTTCCAAGTCCAATCTTCAAGTCAATTCTTTTCCAAAATCTTTCTAAGTCAAATCCAATCCTTCTTTTCTAAATCCTCTCTTTCCTAAGTCTAGATTTCCTAAAACCAAGTCTTTCAAAATCAAATCTTTTCAAATCTTCCAATCAAAGTTCAATCTCTCCATCTTCCAATTCAATTTCCAATTCAATCACTTTTCCAAATCAACTGCTTTATTTCCAATCGGACTCTTATCACAACTACGACTGACCTGATTCCTCCAAAAGGATACGTAGGCAACCCTCATGGGTGCGGTCACAACTTCTTTCAAATTTCAAATTCCTTCATATTTTTCAAATTTCAAATTCCAAAACCTTTCCAAATCTCCAATCTATTTTCAAATTTCCAATTTCAAATTTCTATTTTCAAATCTCTACTTTCAATTTCCAAAACTTTTCAATTTCAAATCTATTCAATTTCAAATCTCTTTCAAATCAAATCAATTTCTTTTCAAATTTATTTCCAAATCTATTCTCCAACTCTCTCTTATTTTGCACTTGCATCTCATGCATCATGTTTTTTAAAAATTCTTTTTCAAAGTGAATAGGATTGAGCATTAGTTAGTTAAAGACTCTCATAGGTGAATCTAGGATAGATTGACATGTAGGTACCGAAAGGGCGGGGTAGGGTGATGGCTTAGTGCGTCTTCCCTACACGTAACCAACCTCTGAACCTAGAATCACTGTTTTCATAGACCAAAAAGGAGTTATTTTTCAAAAAGGGCTAAATGTTTTCTAAAGTTTGTCAAACAACCTGTTTTCTTAAAAACCCTCTCTTGAGGAAATATTTTCAAAATCGTTTTCCAAAAATCCTAAGTGTAGTCTTCGGATTATTCTTAGTTTTTAGGTGACCTAACTCATCTTAATCAAGTTAGGTGGCGACTCCGAATTTTTTTCAAAAAGCCCTTTATTCAAATCAAATTTTTAATTCAAACCTAGTCGCACTCATTCTTCTAGGAGGGTGAGTTTTAACGAGAGAGTACAGCATTTTTCCGGCTTGCGTGAGTATTCCTCGAGTGCGAAAAATCTGGGCGCGAGATAAACGTCTCGTGTTTCTCGTCATATTATCTTTTGAGAACACAAGATGTTCTTCTCTTTATCTTCCTTCCATCTATCCTCTTCTGCTGCTCCTCTTTACTTCACTGATCCTATTATTGAGCTCTTTCCTGAGGATCTCACTGTCCTTGATGTTATACCTCCTAAGGATGTCTATGTCCCTAATCCTATCACACCTGTTATGCCTTCTGTTATAGTCTATCTAGTGGAGTCCCCGTCCGTTGGTCTTAAGCCTCTTGCTGGCTCTCCGGTCTCTAATACTTCTTAACATTCTTCTTTTAATGAGACTCTTGTTCGATGTTCTACTCGCGTAAGGCATATTCCTTCTCGCCTTCGTGATTATCACTGTTTCTCCACTATTCTTTCTCAACATGAGCCTAGCACTTATCGTGAGGCTAGTTCTAATCTCCTTTGGCAGCAATCAATGGATGATGAATTGCAGTATCTTGCCAAGACTCACACTTGGGACTTGATTGATCTTTCTCCTAGTGAATCTGTGATTGGGTCTACAAGATCAAGACATGTTCTGATGGTTCTATGGAATGTTACAATGCCCGTTTAGTTGCTAAGGGCTTCACCAAGGAGTATGGCATTGACTATGAGAAGACCTTTACTCCTGTTGCCCGTCTTACCTCTATTTGGAGTATTATTGCCATGGCTTTTATCCACCAATGGCTCTCATATCAGTTGGATGTAAAAAATGCCTTCCTCAATGGTGATCTCTCTAAAGAAGTCTATATGCAGTCCCATACTGGTTCTTCTCATTCTTCAGGTTAAGTTTGCAAGCTTCGTTATACTCTTTATGGTTTTAAGCAAGCTCCTTGTGCCTGGTATGCTAAATTTTGTTCCTCCATTAGTGATCTTGGTTTCTCTTCTAGTGATTATGATTCTGCTATCTTTGTTCACAAGTCTCCATATGACACTGTTCTCCTTCTATTTTATGTGGATGATATGATCCTCACTAGTGATGATGTTCATGGCATTTATAAGCTTAAGAAATTTCTCAGTAGTCATTTTAAGATGAAAGATCTTGGTCCTCTTAGCTACTTTCTTGGCCTTAAGATCTCTTTTGGCTCACCAATTATTCACTTACTCAGGCCAAGTATGCCTTAGATCTTCTTACTCGTGCTGGTCTTACTGATAGTAAGATTGCTTCCACACCTATGGAAGCTAATGTATGTCTTACACCTTTGGATGGTGAGCCTTTGTCTAGTCCTACTCTCTATCGACAGCTCGTTGATAGTCTTGTCTACCTCACTGTTACTCATCCTAACATTGCCCATGCTGTTCATCTTGTCAGTTAGTTCTTGTCCTTGCCTCGCTCCACTCATTATGCTGCAGTTCTTTGCAATGTTAATGAAACTCTATTTCATGGTCTACACTACTCTCGTTACTCCTCTCTATAGCTTCATGCCTATTCTGATGCTGATTGAGCTGGTGGTCCTACTGATCGTCGTTTTACCACCTAGTTCTGCTTCTTTTTAGGCGATTCTTTCATTTCTTAGCGTAGTAAGAAGCAGAACTGCTCCTCTAGCATTGAGGTCAAGTATCGTGCCCTAGCTGACACCACTCAGGAACTTCCCTAGTTTTAATGGTTAGTTCGAGACATGGGAGTCTCTCATTCTAGGTTTACTATTCTTCATTGTGACAATCGCAATGCTATTATGATTACTCACAATGATGTGTTTCCTGATGGCACTAAGCACATCGAGATTGATTGTCACTTCATTCAACAGCATGTTGTTTGTGGTATTGTTCATCGTCTTTCTATAATATTTGTTGACCAAACTGCTGCTATCTTTACCAAATCCCATCTTCCATGACGGTTTTATGATCTGGTTTCCAAACTCAATCTGATTTCTACTCAACCACCTTGAGTTTGAGGGGGGGGATGTTAGTGTATATATTTATCTTTTTATTAGGTTTGTCTATCCCACATCGGTTAGAATAGACTTCTTCCTTTCATCTCTTATAATATAAATAGATTCATTGTATACACAACGAATCACTCAATGCAATATATTCTCTTTTGCATATTGTAAGCACCTTATTTTTGCCCACTCAGCAATCTCTGATCTGGCCGGATTCAGTTTCAAATGTCACAGCACATTCGAGCCCAGATCGGCTCTTTCAAACTCCAATCCAATCGACTATCGCTTCCCGAGCCCGTATGGCCTAATTAAAGTTGGAAAGATCATATTGCATGTAGGCACCCCAGGCAGCTTTACAAAACCAGGTGGTCTTGGAAACCAACGCCATCCAAGCAGCTTTCCGAGACCAGGCAATCTCGGGAACCAACACCAACTGGGTAACTTCCCGAGATCCAGCGATCTTGGGGACCAACACCTTATCAAATTCCATACGGTTCATTTCTAGCGCCTGCTAGCCCTCCAATGTATAATGTCCATCAATTGATAGTTCTTCGAGACCAAGTGTTCTCAGGGACCAACACCACCCTCAAAGGTAACTTCTTAAGACCAAGCGTTCTCAAAAACCAATACCACCCTCCAGGTAGCTATTTGAGATTGAGCGGTCTCAGAGATCGACACTGCATAGGTAGCTTTCCTAGGCTGGGAGGTCTAGGGAACTAACACCTAGGTTAACACCGGTGCCAACTAGCCCGACTTGGTGAAAAATGACCAAACCTGCCCCTTGGGCCTCCAGGCACATTTGGGAAAAGTTTAAAATCCCTCAAGATGGTAAATCCTCCTTTCTAAAATGTCTCTAGACAGTTAAACCTACTCAACAAGCCATCCTGTCCAATTTCTGTCCTATTTCGGTCAACTTCGGTCAAAATAACCGTTTTACCCCTAGCAATCTAAACACGCCCTGAAACTACACCGGCCCTGGGTATTGAACAATGGGTCTCATCATACACCCCTGTTTAACCCAAGGTAAACCTCACAACTTCAAATACTCCCAACTCAACGAAAGCCCCCTGGAGTGTCTCGCAGACGCTTCGCTAGGATTATTTTTCCTCCCGATTCCCTGGTTATAATGCACTGTCAAACGACTTGAGAAATGTGTAAACTAGAAATTCCTGAAAGCTAGTCCATAGGGCTTTCCATCGATATGGCTTGATCGGATAGATAGCTTCTCGAAACCCCTCATCGCATAGCTTGAAAACTATCACTTTCAGTAACCCCTGGAGCGTCTCACATAAGCTCTGCCAAGGTTGACTTTTTTCTCTAATTCCCTGATTATAACGTAACATCAAACGACTTGAGAAATGCGTCAATTAAGGAATTTCTAACAGTATTTCTAGAGTACTTTCCATCGGTACAATCCGATCGGAGAGATCGCTTCCCGAAGGTCCCGATCACATGGCCCACAAACAGCTACTTTTAAACACCCGCGGAGCGTATCACAAATGCTCAACAAAAGTGTGTTTTCGTGCACACTTTCTGAGACGATATTTCACTCTTTCAAACACCTTTTCAGCTTCCAAAAAATTGAAAGTTCATGAGAAATACTAGGAGAACACCATGAACATAACCGATTTCTCTGAATCCTTTCCGGTTTGCACAATTATCGAAGCAAAGTTTAAACGGACATCCCAATGGCGGAGTGTATGCTACATGCACCCAGATTTTGATCAAATCGATCAAACTTTGCTTAGCCCTTAAGATTTAGCCAGTACAATGTGTGCCACATGGCATTTTGCCAGTGGAATAATACTGGTGCATGTAAGTTTGCCTATAAATATAGGCCTCCCCCTTTGCATATTTCATAATCGAAATTGATTGTGAAGCTCTACTAAAACTGCTTTAGAACCTCAAATTCTTGTATACATCCCACACTTCAAGTGCTTAGGCTAGATTGCATCTCCCCCTAACATATACACTACACCTATAGAGCCTTTAATGCCATAGAAGACCTCATTCCAGCCCCTTCAAGCCTCTTCAAGACTATTCAAGCTCAAGTCAAGGCATCCATGGAGGTTTAAAAGTGTTTGAGGGCAAAAGGTAGTGTTATTTTTACATTTTTGCAATCCCCACTCCTCTCTTCTTCCTCCTAGCCTACTTATGATATTCTCTATTTTAATCTCCATCTTCTACCCCCATTTCTTGCATGCTTGAAACAAAAAAATCTTTTAGTTCATGCCTAGATAAAAGTTTGTGAGAACCACCGTGTAGGGAACTTCTCACAAATCTACTTTAAGATGGTATGGTCTCAAAGCACGTTGCTATGTGGTAAAGCCTCTAGCCTTGTATGATTTCATGACCCATTTGCATATAGTTATCTAGTTCATGTTTTGCATGCTTGGCTTTATTTTCATGTTTATTACCATTTTTTCAAAACTTTCACTATCTTTATTTTTATAACATTCTCAAGCTCCATATTCAAACGTTTTCCTAAAAATGGTCTTAGAGTTGGTTCCTTGAAGCTTAGGTCAAACCCTCAATTCTACACCCTAGAGAACCCTCTTTAAGTCCCTTAACTTTAATTTTACAATCCTACATTTCATTGTTTTTCAAAGTTGTGCTAAAAAGGCTTTTAAACTCTCTTCTTCTATGTTGATTTTTAAAGATTTTACTCTCTTGAACTTTATGGTTGAAATGGTCTGTTGAAACCCTCTTTTGAGTGGTCTCCCCCTTCTTTCTTACTTTTTTTTTTTTTCATCATATTACAAATAGATCACTCTTTTTTTAATTTAACTTGCATAAGTGAAGAAACTTGTATTGCAATATTTAAGGATGAAACTTTAGCAATGATATATGTAGCAAGAAACAAAGAAATAGGCTTAAAGATGGTTTACAAGGGAATTATATCAACAAAGAAATCTGTGGCTCAAAAGATCAAAGATGGCCTCAATTCATTTTGTACAGTGCACAATAACTTAAAGTTCTAGAAAATCAACATATTCAATACCATAGCTATTCAAACAATTGAGTCAAAGACAAATATAATAGAGCTATTGAAAGAGTGATGTGAAAGAAATTCATCAAGTGTAAATATAAATACTCCAAAAGGCGTGATTGGTTTTAAAGCTCACTTGGTGAAAAAATCTCCCTTTTTGTAAGGATGAAACTGTACAATATGTAAAAATAATAAAATTATCATGATATAATAAAAGTGATGTAAAATAGCTTCTTTCTATATATTAAGATAAAATCTTATAATTGTATTAAAAAAAAGGATAAAATAAAAATTGTGTTAAGGTGAATAAAAACATGTTTCAATAAATCCCAAAATCTACATTTGCATTTCACATAAAGCTGTACAAAATTATAAAAGATACGCAAACATCTTTTGTAGATCTCAATTGCATTCAAATTGTACGCTTCTCGGGCTTGCGCATGTTTGTTTTTTTTTAAATACAAAACATCTGCAAAATTAGTCATATTTACAAATAAAGATAAACATATAAATAAAATACTCAAACATAACACACTCTAAGAAAAATAATCATTACAAAGTCGAGCTAAACTTTTGACATCAAAATCTAGATAATCTACCGTTTTGGTGATTCCAAGGTATCTCAATGCCTCAGCATTTACTCAAACTTCAATAATATCTAGGCAAACCATTTGATGTCCTGACATTAGTTGGTTCCTCCCTTTGCAATTTGTATCCACACACGTATGTCTAGCATAACGGTGACACCTATTTAGTCTATTTGCTCTTCTTTTACTGGCCAGAGTACTGCGATTAGTAAGAGGTTGAGGTTGTTCATCTTAGAACTCAACTCCCCTCACCATCTTTGCACAGTGAATTATCTCGCTCCTGATACCAATGGAAATATCCGGAAGATGTAACATACAAATGTAGGCACTTGACCATTTATATGAGAGGACATGACAGTATCAAGTTCTTTAACGTTTGCTGGTCACAAAGACAAAACAATAAAAAATAATAACACAAATATTAGAAAACGAAAACTATAGAAATTAACAACACAAATATCAAAAAACAAATGTTATCCCCCCCCCCCCCCCCCCCCCCCCCCCCCCCCCCCCCCCCCCCCCCCCCCCCCGCGGCCCCAACTAGAGAATGGCACGTCCCAAGGCGTAGAAAGGAATAAATAGTGGGAAGGAATAAACATGGGTGGGAACAAAGTATTCCCCCCAACTACAAAAAAATTATCCTAACTATACAAATGACGAGGTGTTACTTCTATTGTCATTGTTAGGATGGATCCAATGATGGATCCATGAGATCCACACTTTCAACTAGACTGACAAAATTCTCAAGGTAAGGCATAAGACGATGCTCATTGACTTTAAAAATATTGTCATTGCTAGGATCCTTAATTTCTATTGCCCCAAGTGGTGACACATCCCTTACCAAATAAGGTTTAGACCATTTACTCTTCAGCGTACCAGGAAACAAGTGTAATCGGGTATTATAGAGCAACACTTTCTGACTGATGAAAAAGAATTTACGCACAATGAGTTGGTCATGGAATGTTTCTACATTCTCATAGGCGTCATTTCGAAGTTTCTCAAGCTCATTGAGTTGTAGCTTTCTTACCAAGCCCGCCTCATCCAGAGTTTCAATAAACTGGTGAATGGCCCAATAAGCTCTGTGCTCAATTTCAACCAGAAGATGATATGATTTTCCGTACACAAGTGTATAAGTAGAAGCACCTAACATAGTTTTATATGCAGTTCGATAAGTCCAAAGTGTATCAACTAACCTTAAGGACCAGTCCTTTCAGTTAGGATTGACAATTTTCTCAAGAATGCATTTAATCTCCCAATTAGCTAACTCAATTTGGCCACTAGTTTGGGAATAATATGGTGTACTAACCTTATGAACAATCCCATACTTTTTCATTAACATTCCAACAGGTCTATTGCAAAAATAGGAACCTCCATTGCTAATGATAGCACGTGGCATACCAAAGCGTGAATAGATATGCTCTTTTAAGAACCAAACCACTACATGATGATCAGTGGTACGAGAGGCAATGGCCTCAACCCATTTAGACACATAGTCTATGGCCACAAGAATATAAAGGTAACTAAACGAACTAGGAAAGGGTCCCATGAAATCGATACCCCAACAATCAAATATCTCGAGAATAAGAATGAGAGTAAAGGGCATCATATTTCTTCTAGACAGACTCCCTAATCATTGACTTCTATCACAAGTTGTGCAAAAGGTATGAACATCACAAAACATGGTAGACCAATATAAACTTGATTGCAGAATCTTTACAACTGTCGTTTTGGAACTAAAATGACCACAGCACGCATGGGAGTGACAAAACTCCATGACAAAATAAAACTTATTGTCAGGAACACACCAACGAATTATTTGATCAGGACAATACTTGAATAAGTATGGATCATCGCAGGAAAAATATCTCACATTTCTAAAAAATTTCCTTTTATCCAAATAAGACCAATGTAATGGAATTTTTTTAGTAGCCAAAAAGTTAGCAATGTCAGCAAACCACAGAGTGGTTGTGTGAGAAAAGGCTTGAATTTGAAAAAGATGCTCATTTGAAAAATCTTCATTTGTAAGGAGAGTGTCTCTGGCATCCTCATCAATAGGGAGCCGTGATAAATGGTCAGCAACAACATTCTCTATCCCCTTTTTATCTTGAATTTCAATGTGGAATTCTTGAAACAAAATAATCCAACAGATGAGGTATGGTTTTGCATTAGGCTTGGTTAACAGATACTTTAGTACAGAATGATCAGTATAGATGATGACTAATGACCCAACCAAGTATGATCAAAACTTATCTAATGCCAACACAACAGTAAGGAGTTCCATTTTGGTTATGGTATAGTTTATTCAAGATTTTGCTTGCATAATATATCACATGAGGTTTCTTGTCCACTCTTTACCCTTAAACTACTCCTACAATATAAACACTAGTATCACACATCAAGTTGAAAGGTAAAGACCAATCGACTGACCAAATGATTGGTGCAGTTGTCAAAAGCCCTTTAAGCTTGTCGAAAGTTTCTTGGCAATTAGACGTCCATTCAAATGGAACATCTTGAGACGATAGATGACATATTGGACGGGAGATGGCACTAAACCCTTTTATGAATCGCCAATAGAAACCAGTGTGCCCAAGGAAAGAACGAATGCCTTTCACAGTTCTAGGGGTAGGTAGTTTTTGAATCAATTTAACCTTAACTTTATCTACCTCAATCCCCTTGCTACACACAATATGTCTGGGCACTATACCTTGTGTCACCATGAAGTGGCACTTTTTCCAATTTAGAACAAGGTTACTCTCCTTACATTTCTCCAAGACCTTCTCAAGGTGTACCAAACAACTTTCATAGGTAACTCCATAAATCGAGAAATCATCAATGAAAGCCTCCCAAAATATCTCGACCATATCACTAAAGATACTCATCATGCACCTCTAAAAGGTGGCCGGTGCATTGCACAAGCCAAAGGGCATTCTTTTGTAAACATAAGTACTAAAAGGATATGTAAATGTTGTCTTGTCTTAGTCTTCTAAGGCAATTTTAAATTGGTTGTAACCAAAGTAGCCATCCAAAAAATAATAAAAAGTCTGTCCTACAACTCATTCTAAGACTTGGTCCAAAAATAGGAGTGAAAAGTGGTCTTTTCTAGTAACAGCATTTAGTCGACGGTAATTAATGCATATGCGCCACCCAATTTGAATCTTAGTGGGCACTAGTTCATTTTTCACATTTTGAATTACCGTGACTCCAGATTTTTTTGGAACAACTTAGGTTGGACTAACCTACTTTGAATCAAAGATGGGGTATATAATACTTGTATCAAGAAGCTTTTGTACTTGTCTTCTCACAACTTCTTTCATATTGGAGTTTAGACGCATTTGTATTTGACGAACTGGTTTAGACTCCTTTTTAAGATATATGCGATGTGTGTATACCAAAAAACTAATACTATGTAAGTCTACAATGATCCACCCTAAGGCTTTTCTATGATTCTTTAGCACTTCCACTAGACTCTTCTCTTCTCCTTCAGACAAGCTAGAGGATATAACAACAGGATAAGACTCATATTCACCAAGAAATGCATACTTCAAAGTAAATGGCAAAGGTTTCCTCTTTGGAGTGGGTGCTTTCTATTCAGAAGGGATAGGCTTGATAGCACTAGTAACTAGAGGTTCAAAAGATAGGGTCCAGTGACCCACTTGCATAAAGTGCTTACTTTCTAGTCCTTCAGTGATTGTGTCACAGTCTAATTAGTTGTGTGACTCACTCAAAGTAAGAGTTCTTTCAATAAGATCATTGAAAAACTCACTCTCAATGTAATTTTGAAGAACAGACTCAATGAAGTCTATTTCCTTAACATCATCATACTCATCAAATTACTTCTCAACTGAGAAGATGTTCATCTCAACGGTCATATTCCTGAATGACAGTTTTAACAACTCATTTCTATATTTAATTATGGCATTACATGTAACTAGGAATGGTCATCCTATGATCATAGAAATTTGGGAATGAGCACTAGTGCTTGCAATTGGTTGTGTATTTAAAACAATGAAGTCTACTGGGTAATGGAACTTATCTAAACTAATGAGAACATTCGCCATAATACCCCTAGGGATCTTGATAGATCTATCAACTAATTGCAAGGTCACTCTTGTAGGTTGCCACTCACCGAATCTGAGTTGTTTGTAAACCGAATAGGGGAGTAGATTGACACTTGCTCCTAGACCAAGAAAGGCTCGATCTATCTTGTGTCCTCCTGTGGTACATGAAATAGTAGGACAACTAGGGTCCTTATACTTCAATCAGGCTTTACATTGAAAAATTGCACTTTAGCTCTCATTCATGATGGTTGTTTCCTTGACATTCAACCTCCTTTTTACAGTACGCAAGTCATTCAAAAACTTGGCATAGGAGGGAATCTGCTTGATAGTATCTAAAATTGGAATGTTGAGTTTGACTTGCTTAAACACTTCTTTGGTCATTATACATATCCCGATATTGGCCAATCACTTTAGCTTGACCATGAAAAACCTCTGGTATAACTGGACATGCAGTAGTGTCATGATCTAGTATGCCACACATTAAACAACTTTCTTCTATAGCAGACTCACTATTCACAACATTGACTTTTTTAAACTCCACGTTCTCTAATTTTCGAGTAAGTGCAGCAACTCTAGCATTCAAATTTTCTATTTCATTGAACTGAAATATTACCCTAGGCTTTGACTCAGGATTTTGGGTCCCATTTGTGACCCAATCTCTAACAAGGTTTGCTAAGAAATCAAAGTAGTCATTTACCTCAGCTAACTCTTTGTCATACAAAGTCCCTGCACACAAAGACTCAACAAACTACTTAAGTTATGGGGTCAATGATAAATATAAAGTATTTATGACATGGCAATTTGTGAATCCGTAATGTGGACAAGCATTCAACAAGTTCTTGAACCTCTCCCAACATTGGAAGAATGATTCACCAATTATGGGAGCAAATTGAGAGAATTGGCAATAAATCGCCTCGGTTTTATGCCCAGTGAAGAACTTTTCAAGAACTCTGTCTGAGGATCTTGCCGTGATTGAATAGACCTATGCCTCAATAAATTAAACCATATCTTGGTCTTTTTTTTTTTTTTAGAGAAAATGGGAATAGTTTCATAAGTACTACTTCCCTTGGATAAGAATTATTGAAGAACATAGAGCATACGTCCTCAAAATCTTTGATATGTTGATATGGTTTTTCAAAATTCAAACCATGAAATGGATTTATCAGCTGGATCATTCACAGCTTTAAAGTTATCGATGCATGACGCACGAGAAGAACAATACAAGAAGTATGAGCTTGTCTAGTAGGATTCAGATAATCCCCAAGAGATATATAGGGAGGATCGCCATGTACACTCCCACCTTCAGGTCCATTATTTGGATTTGGCGGGTTGTAATTCATAGGCGGTTGATGATCAAATTCTTCTGCCATTAGGATAGAACTAGGATCTCGATTAACTAACTAAATATTTGAAACAAGAGTCCTAAATGGAAAAAGAGTATGGTAGGTAGGAGGAAAATCACTAGAATAGTCAACGCTTACCAATCATCCATGCACATCCCTAATGAAGTATTTCATAAAAGTATACATACCCTATGAAAACATAAATTAACCCTCCTTGAAATATCAATACGATAAAATATTAAAAGGAAAATAAAAAAAAAAACTTCAACAATATACTAAAATACCTACACATAAAAACAACAAAAGAAGCAAAAGTTAGTCTGTTAGTAAAGATTTAGAGAGTTAGTAAATAGTTAGATGGTCACCACATCAAGTGCACTGACCTAAGTAGCTAGTGAATCAACCCAAGAAGTAAACCACAAAGAAAAATAAAATAAAATAAAATAAAAAAACTAAAAGTAAAGTGCAGAAAGTAGAATGTTAGAATGATAATCAAAGTAGGTTATCCAATAAATAAAAGAAAATGTTAGATAGTTTAATGAAATAAAAACAGAAAATATGGTAACCAACTTGATTAGTTTCATTCAACAGTAGGCGAGTATGCCAACCAAATAGGTTAACCATAAAGAAAATAAATATAAAAAAATTAAATATATACAAATATACAAGTTAGCAATAGATCGAAGTAATAAGTTAGCATAAATCACTGATCAGTTGGAATACACAGTCCAATTCCTTCATCAAGATAGAAATGCAATCATATGTCCAAAATTCAGAGCAAAGGTATTATTATTTTATTTTCACATATTTTAATTAAGCTATTTCCCGGCAACGGCCCTAAAAACTACTTGTATATGCCTAGATTGTGAAAATTTAAATACCAAAGTACAAGTGCGGCGAAGTAGCAGTTAAAATAACCCGGTAAGAACTTAGTTGATCCACAGGGAACAGAGTTCTAAATTATGTGAAATGTTACAGTTGCAGGTGGTTAGTACCAGAATTCACCCCAAGTGATGAGTTAGATACTGACTAAGTCATGCTAGACATAGAAGCGTCACAGAGGCTTAAGTTGAAACCTAAACCAACCTTTTTGATTTTCACTTCTTGCTGACAAGAGTTGAACAAAAATTGCAAAAATAGTAACTAAAGGAAAAATATTTTGTTTTTTAGAAGCTTGATGATTGTTAAATTTGACTACAAAATAAACAGATTAAAAATAGTTTTGAATCCAATTGAACCGATCACGTGACTCTCTTGTAGTTGATCAATACAGGTTTACCATCTGTTAATCGTTTGGCCCCCTTGAGCCTTATAAACTAACATATGGAAATATTAAATGATAACCAAATATCAGAATATTACGTTAAAATTATAAACTCTCACTATTGACTCGTAAATACTAGGCAATGCTTTGTTAGAGTATAAGTGTAACAAGCATAATTAAAGGCACATATTTTCAAAGGTTCTAACTAGATACATATTAAATTATTTTCAAAGACCCTCACTATCGATTTGCATATACTGGTTGTTTTGTCAAGGTAGAAAGTATTACAAATATAATAAAAGTCTAAATTTTCAAAAGGATCTAGACTTTAATTACCAAGAATATAAAAACAATTCATTCCAGATTAGGATTAAGAGCCTTAGGTTCCTACCAGAGATTTGAATATAAAAACATACCAAATAGATGACTCGCATAAATTATACAAGCCTCTAAAAATTGATAAGTAAACCAGCATTTAACTTTACACTACTCTTATATAATTATGATACTCCTAAACTTAAACTTGTTTACAAAACGCAAAATCATTACGTGTATAAAATATACGTGCTTATACCCGTGTATGCAATATACCGAACGTGTGTAAAAAAAATGCTAAGTTTTCGAATAAATCTGAAATCAAAAAACAAATTTTAATTGATCATCCCAATACCATCGCGTGATCTTCACAATTGGTTTTAAAAATAAAACTAACTACTTAAGATAATAAAAAGACATAATTTAAAAGAAAATAACTTCATAAATAAAAATATATACTACAGTAGAATAACAGTAATGAAAATATTGAGACAGAAAATTAACTGACTGAAAAGCACTAACAAATTAACTAAAATGTAAATAAAAAATAAATAACTAAATGTGGAGCTCCCTAACTTTAAACTTTCTCTCTGCTGGACTCCCTCTCGAGCTTTTTTTTTAAGCTCACCCACTTCTTCCTTTTCTAAATTCTGTAATTTATAAGCATTGTAAGTGACTTTCATCATTATTTATTTTTTTTTTTCTTTTGAATGGACAATAGATGACCAATACAAGTGGCTTTCTTTCATCGTTCAAATGCAAGTGGCTTTCTTATTTTGTCCTTTTGTTGTTTTTGTGTGTCGGCTACTTTTTTTTCTTGTTTTGTTTGTTTGTGTCAGCCACTTCACATTTGCTTTCATACGTATAAATTCTATATGTATATATATATACAATACACCACACAAATATATTTAATGCATATCCTACTCATAACTTTCACACACATTATATATATTATATAAATAATACAACGTACATCACACAACACACCCACACACACAGATAGATATATGGATATATACCAATTAACATCCGGATAGATGTTATGTGCACGTCGGCTTATTTTGCTTAATTTTAACTATAAATTTATATAAAATATAAAAATATAAAAAAATATTAATTTATTATTAAAATAATAATTAATATATAAATAATTACTAGTAATAATTTATAATTAAATGCTCCAATTTATACTTTAGAGTACAATTATTTACCAAAATTTTCAGTTATAGCGAAATAAAAAATCCATTCTTCATGATTTTTAAAATTTCAATGGTTGTCAAAAGGGTGCTTGGTGCCTTGACTTTGGAAGACTATGACTCAGATATGGCATTGGACTTCTTTCATAGGTGGTAATTGCTCGCGTTTCATATTTGATTTACCTTTAATCTGAAAGTCGAAGATGTTTTACTTGTCAATTCTAAACCGGCACCTGCATATATAGCAGAAATAACCCCAAAGAATCTTCGAGGAGGGTTCAAAACTGTTAATCAGGTAGTTCAGGACTACTAGAATTACCTCCTCGGGTGCCACCAACATCTTCCACCACCGATCACTCACACCCAATCCAAGGAAGGTTAGGGTTTTCAGATTTGTTGTTAAAAAAAAAATTTTATATTCTGCTTTTAATTTCTTTTTTATTAATATTGGAGATGAATTTTGTGCTGATGAATTTTTCTTTTTGAATATTGGAGAGGGGTTGAAGTAATAAATCTTTTTAAGAACAGGTTTCATTGAAAAGTCATGATCATACATTTTAGCAAAATTTTGAAGCAAAAAAAGGGTGGACTTAATGATGGTGCTGTACGTAGAGGGATACATGCTTTGTCTCGTCATGGCCTGACATTCCAATCTGCTAGGAAGAAATTCTCTTGATGTGGTTGGTCATACTTTAAATACCCCACTATTTTCTCTCTATTCAACTTATATTATCTTGATGTATTTCAGATTGACGAAAATGTTGTGGACAAACACATCAACACATAGATGCGTGTTCAAAGCCAAGTTATCCTTAATATTTCCTTCCTCTATCGTTTTGTCAGCAGTTGACTTACTTCTTATCAATTTTGTTGCTTTATGTGTATTTGTCAGTGCATAGTTGCTGTACTTCTTATCCATTAATTCCTCACAACAGCAATTGGAAGTATAAATGATTGTGAGGCCACAATTGGAATGTGGAACATAGGAGCAGGGATATTATTGGGTGCTGCCAATTCCACGTTTGGTGGTTGGAGGTGGCACAGGAATGAATGAGAACCTTTTGTCCTAGTTTTATGACATCATAAATAGCTTATGATGTAAGGAGGCTCTAGGTCAAAAATTCCAGGACACCAGAAATAGCTTAGAAATTGCAGATAATCATTTCCAATAGAATTATGCTTTCTAAATCAAAGGTTTAATTGGGCATTTGGTACCTTGTTCTATCATTCTAGTGTTTCTACCGAAGGACTTCTCATAGGACTTTTTCGTTTGCTTGGCATGCCTAGACAACTGCAATCAAGTCTAGGGTGGGTGATTGCAAATTTCACTTCTTTGTGCCACCCAATCCAAGAACTGAAGTGTTATTGGCTCAATTGCAATTCTTAAAGATTTGAATTTGCTCTTGCAATTCTTGAGTATTATTCTGGTTCAGTGAACACCAGAAATGATTATTACAGGACTTGATTGATCTTCTTTTGCTGAGCCATATTAACATGATCCTCCATGTCAAATGCTACATATGGACTCTGTTCAAATTCTCTGTGACTCCTATGGAATGATGATATTCCTATGCGACACCTGAGTATGTAAACCTTATACGCACAAGAATATGTTTTTCATTGGTAAGTTAGAAACGCAGACAATCAAAATTCTTGGGTGTGAAATCCATGCTCAGATGACAAGATCCTGCTCATATTGAATTTTCAAACAGTGTACGAATTGATTATTGTGCCAATCCCTATGATTATAGCCAAAAAAGGGGCTGCATGTGGATTGGTTGAATTTTAACAACCCAGTTAACAGCCACCATGATAAGTGGCATTACCAAGACAAAGTTCATTAGAAACATTGTCGATGGTATGAATTGTTTTTGTTTGTATTATCCTCTTATTCTTTACAGATGAAGGCTAGAGGTCATCCAGATTCTCCAGAAAAACTTCATAAGCTGGGAGTGATTTCTGGAATTTTTTGTTTTACATTTCCAGAAAGCATTTCTGATGCACATGCGAATGGGATGGATTCTTTCTTTTTAAAACTCATTCTTGGATTTGATGGAGATTTCAATCTTTTGCAGGTTTGATTGGGGGGCACCAGAGCCTCGAAAGGGAATAAGAAGTAGTCATGTACAGAGCGCAAGTGCATTCCTTTCCCCAAGGTAAAACATTATCTTTTGGTAATGTTGAAGGAAGGTTTTGTATTATCTGCACCCTTAGGTCCATTTGTTGTACTAGGACCTTAACAAGCCTTAATTTCAATTACAATAAGTTACATGGGTCCACGATCACCCATGTGTTTTTTCTACTGGTATAAATTATAACTTTATTTGATGTGTTTTTTTCATTAATCACATTCATATATGTATATATTAACTGTTTAATTAATTATATTGTAATTGTTTTATTTTTTACTCAGGTTATTCAAAAAGAATAGGTTGCTGCTGTTCATCGAGATTGATAGAGTGCCCCTTTTTTTGAGTTTTTTTTGATGTATTGATGTTGGATAACTAATTTTGTATTTTGAATGAATACAACTACTTTTATATTTTCGTTGTGTTGACATTTATTTATTTTGCATCTTGGATGAATAGGTGATCAGGATTAATATTATATTCATTTTAACTTCATTTTATATATTTATTTTGTTGATGGGGATGAATTATATGGTGAATGAAATTTATTTTATTGATTTATGCATATATATATATATATATAGGGATTAAATACAAAACATATATATTTAAAAAATAAAATGATTTTTTGTGACCCAACCAAAATGATGGCCTTTTTGCGACGGCTGCAAAGTTGTCGCAAAAATTACTTTTAGCGAGGGATTGACTGTCACAAATATTAAATAAAGTGTCATAAAAACTAGTATTTGCAACGGATATTTGTGATGGTTTCACCAGTCGCTAAAAAGGTGATTGGTGTTAGTGTATTTGCGACGGTTAATTGGCCATCCTAAAAAACATATCTATGGCATAAAGCCGTCTCAAAAATCTTTTGTGATCCCGGCTTTTGTGTCACCAATTTTGCCTTCGCACAACCATTGTACAAGAGCACTTGTGACGGCTACTCCACTATTTGCAATGGGATATGTTCGTCACAAAAAGTCACGCATTTGTACACCTGGTAGATCCAAATAATGTCACTGTAATAATTTCCATCATCCTCCATGATGTCAAGCAACCATTTGTATAAACAATCAATATGCTTGATAATAGCACATGAACAGTTTGGTTGGTCAGCATCTCAAAATCATAAGCCATCCTAAGCTTTTTGAAGGTATTCATACACCACTGTGATAAGGTCATATGATGCTCACGAAATCGAAATCCCGCTCAGATTACGTACGAATCAGCTTTGCGCTAAAAATCCATTACGTAATGAAGAGTTTTGAAAATATTATTAATAAGAGGATAGCAACCAGAAGAGGAGCACTCCTAACTTTTTCGAGGAGAGCATGGTTGTGGTGAAAAACCTAATTAAGAACAGTATAAGTTACAAAATTAGCAAGTCACAAGCTAGAACATGCTCTTGGCAAAACCACTAACAAGATCACGAGCAGTAAAAATCTATAATATCTCCAATTTAACTATTATATGAGCATTAATTATATTGTAGTAGAAAATCTTACTTTTATATTTTCATTTAAACAATTCAATGATCTTTAAAGCAACTTGATGTAATACTTTAGTTTAACATAGAACATTTTTGTCAAGGAATAATCTAATGCTTTCAGAATTTTACTAGCATTCCAAACAAGAAAGGGCTAGGATTTATCACTTTCATGCCGATTCTCTATTTTACCTTGCACCTCAAAACATCATATACAATTTGAAATTCATATGCCTCTATGATTACCCAAAACAAAATATTTAATCATAAAAAAACCCCAAACTTTAAATAATGATGCAAAAACCGATAATTGTTTTTACATAGTAACCTGAAATTTCAACATTCCTAAATCAGCGCATTAATTTTGCCGAGACTTGCGCTTGTCGACAATCTAATAACTGGTGGTTTGAATTTGATTAGTTATCGTTTTAGTTTGAAGGGTTACCACATAAACTAGAAACGAAGGCCTGTCCCAGTTGGGGGAGCTGCTCACCCTATGCTTGATTTTACACTTTTTGATTGTTGCAGAAGGCAGTTTGACCCAGATGAGCCATTCTTCAGCTTTGCTCTTCGAATTTGATCTCAGCTTGGTCAGCATTTGTTGATTTTTTAGCAAAGCTAGAGCCAATCTCTAGCCCCCCGCAAAAAAAAAGACTCCTATATTTAGGGCCGGCTTTCAAGACATGCACTACAAGAGGGATGGACTGGATATCAGCCAAAGCGCTCTAAGGTTGGCTTGATTACGCCCTTAAGATTACTTTTTACCACTTTTTGGAACTCATTCTTGTTTTGGAAATCATTGTGCATGATTCACATAGAAGTGAACTGGACCTTATTACTCACCGTTATCATGTAATTGTTTTCATCTTTGTAAAATTGTAAGTTTTATTTTCCCTAGTAATTGACGGTAATGAAATTACCAATGCATTTGGAATTCTTTTCTGGTACTATAATAATGTTGGACTACGCAATGAGAGGTAGCCCTCCCCATAATCCACTAACCTAAACGAAGGTGGAAATTGATCTAAGATCTCTAGTACAACTACCAAGAAACTTCACAAAACCAAACTAGTTGGCAACTTCGAATGCAACTTTGTCAAAAAGTACGCTTACAATTAATTACTATTGCTATAAAACAAGTTCGTGCGGATCTTTTACAAGATCAACTCGGATTGGCTTTAGTTCATATTTTATCTTCGTTACCTTTTCTTAATAATGAGAAACAATTTGAAAGAACTGTTTACTTGACACAAACGGTTTTATAGCTAGTCATTGTTCAGATAAATTTTCAATTAATATGGGTTTTTTTGGGGGGTTTACCTTCTGGATTAGGAAACCCTCTAAGATAGTTTTATCGTCTCAATCTTGAGGACATACGGAATTCAAGAAATACTAGGCAAAACTATTAATATTTTCTCTCCCTAAAGAACCCAAAATATGCCAAGCTTGCTTAGTTTTGAAAACCTAGGCAGTTAAAAGCACGGGGAGAAAAACCAATTCTCATTTGACCATATCCTTAGCGTCCAAATATTAGCATTGTTCCACATCAAGTAAACCTTTGCATTTGGCTAATGATAGCATATTGTGGTGTTCATAGTGCATGGGAAGATTGTAAAAATGTAACATGACAAAGTACACCAATTATGTGTTCTTTACCTTAAAAATTAAAAAAGATGAAAGCCATTAATTAGATAATGAAGGACCAATGGGGGAATTATGATGGGGACTGATGCAGCGGCTGTTAAAGATCAAGATAATACACTCGAATCCGTTGATTCACCACGAATATCGAATTCAGAGTCGTCCTGCAACCTATCGGTTCACCACGAATGCTAGGTTCTAGGGCATCAAACACTCGTTGATTTTCGTAGAAAATACCGAATGATTGGAAAGTGCAAAACGCACACAAATTTTATTAAACGTCAAAAACTACTGAAAAAGAGTCTTAACGCGACTATAAATATGCGACACGAAACCCTAGGCCCGGGACAAACCGGATTAATTAAAAAAAAACAAAGGCCCAAAGCAAAAAAAGCCCAAAGAAAACAAAACAGGCCAAAACGACACTTAGAAGCATTTTTTTTGCGATTTCCTAGGCCGGAAAATCATTTCATATTTTTTCCTTTCTCCGGCTCGTCGATACCTTTTCAACGACATATTATAATGGCGAAACGGAGTTACGAGTCAAAAGTTACGGTCAATTGAAGTTTGCCGATCCCCGGTCCGAGTATATCGCCGCCTCCGCGTCTCCAAGTACTCGTCAGCTATACGATCCGTATCAGGGACTATGACTCCAATTCCAATTGTACTTGCTCAAAGCCATCCCTTCCAGCTAGCTTAACTAACCCAACTCTATATTGTACCACATCCTGCATGTCTTCATCAATAAGATCAGAGTCATCACACACACACACAACAGATGGAGGAGAATAAATCATGACCCAGAAGCACAAACAACATTAGCACATCAAATGATCAAAAGCATATCCCAACAGCTTCAATATTATTTCTTTATGTGTTCCAAGCAGGAAACACATCCGCATCCTCCATTAATGTTAAATAACTTACTATCCAACTCAATCAAGTGCATTATCTAGGCCAAACATCTCGATTCAGTGATTAACAAAGAAGCAGCTCTCCAAATTGCCAAAAAAGGCTTTGCACTTTCATAGTTTGATCCAATCTGAAGAGCCATTTGAACTCAAATTTGAGGTTGGGAAGGTGTTTTGTTGCTCAAGTTAATATTATGAAGGTTAGGTCAATTGTAAGTACATGATTGGGATATCGGAGGAAACCAAGTTTGGAGGACGATTTTTGGCTAAACGTAGAAAACAGGTGTAAAGTAGTTACAGGAATAAAACAAGAATCGCCTTGCTTTAATCTCGCTCAGCCTCTAAAAGAGCAGTAATGTCCAGCTGGTTATTGTGCTCTTTTCAATTCTTGTCAATGATATCAAGAAACGAATTGTGCAAACAGTCAATGAACGGTTTGGTTGGCAGTCATCATAAGCTTTTTTTCTTTTTTTGAAGGTGTTCGCCCATATTTTACACGGGCGATGAAGCTTATGTTATGAATGTCGTAGAATCATAATAGCAAAATTCTACGCAAATCCACTTGGGGGAAGGTGTTTTCATATTATGCTTTAAAATTGTAAACAAAAAGTTGTTAGATGTGAACTCAACCCACAACATCAATAATAAAAGGCTGGGAATACAAAAGGATCCCAAAATTCCATGCTTTAACCCCTAAATTTCTTGACATGTATCAACATATGGTAATTGCCATACCACTTGACCACTAATATTCAAACAGATACATGCCAAAAGAAAATGATAGTTCTATATATTAACATTATTTAGTCTCCTTATATACACGAGTATTTGCATATTAAAGAAACAAGTCATCGAAGCAAAAAATAAATAAACAAATAAATGCGAAAATGTTCAAATGATCTACACAACAATTATCAAGAACAAATTGCAGTGAACCTATTTTTCCTGCATAGTTGAAAAAGTAAATATATTTTAGATCTACATCAAAGCCAGCTCCCATGAAATGGAACGTTTTCACTATATGCATAGAGATTTTCCGTATTGTTGCGCCCATTAGGTAAGCTACGGAGATTGAGGAGTGAGAAATAATTCTCAAACGCTCTAGTCACGCATGCGTAAGTATTAGTATATGATCCCGTCTGGTTGCATTTTGATAAATGTAAGTTAAGTTCCAGAGTCTATGATGTGCCATTGCTCTTTAACTCCAAATGTATTTGCTGCAAACCCCATTCATCGCCTGTTAACACTAATATCTAATAAATTCAGGTAGTGATGGAATGATCTTGACACTCGTGGTTGGAGAAACCCCAATGCTGGGAGTAGTCATGGCATGTGTCTAAGAGACCAAACAATAAGAGAATCGTTTATTGATCTCATTATATATGGAACTGGCTTACTAATGAGGTTGGAGCCAAATTCAACCCCATTATCCCTGTAAAATTTCCACTTCGAGCAAATGGGAAATTTTGATTATCATTTGAGTGGCCGAAGACTATATTATTTATGGCTCTCGAAGTGCTTCCACTACATGAAAAATTGAATCTTTCCACAGACAAAGTACCTTTTGTTAAACTCCTGCCAGAGTAGGTGACATTGTAGATGCACTCGCCATTTACACATTGAAACTAACGTTCACTCCTGCAGAGAGGGTGATTGCAAGGGAGCTTTCTGCAGGTGTTGGAAGCCATGGAGTCATTAATGGCATACTTCGAATTGTAACAATTCGTGCAAGCTGAATTCACTGTGTCCATATAAGGCCACAGCCAGTGTCCATAGCCAAGTTCACAGGTGGAAAACGAATATTTTCAATGTTCAGGGTTGCATTTGGATCTGAAATCGAGTCAAAATATTAAGCTCTAGGTCTGGATAATTGCACTAGTCTTCAAATTATTTCTGACTCAGAGAGGTTAGCTTGGTATAAAGGAGATTCCAACGAGTATGAGCTTTAGGCTAAATCCATTGGGTAATGAAGAAGCAAAATGGAGTTTGAGAATTTTATGAGGAAGAGGATAGCAATCAGAAGAGGCTGCACTGGCGACATTTTAGAGTTGAGCATGGTTGTGGTGAAAAATAGAATTAAGTTACAAAATTAGCAAGTTACAAGCTAGAACATGCCCTTAGCAAAACCACTAATTACTGAGATCAGAAGCAATAAATTGGTAATCTCTCAAGTTTAAAGTCTGTATGAGTATTGTATTAGAAAGCTTATTTGAATATGATCATTCATCTAATGATCTTTAAAGCAACTTCATCCACTGCTTTAGTTTGACATGGGAGATTTTTGCCAGGGAATAATGTGATTAATGGGGTCTTCTTCCTAATGGTACTCGTTGGAAAGTACTGAATGGCAAAAGTTGCATTAACTAATTGTGAAGTAAAACTATTTCCAAACCAAGAAGAGGTAGAATTTATCACTTTCATGCCTGTTCTATGTTTGATCAATTATCATTTTAGTCTCGGGGGCTAGCTACTAAGGCCCATACCACTAGGGCAAGCAGCTTGCGCTATATACATGGTTTCAAAAGGCATTTTGAAACAGCTGAGCCATTCTTACCAAATTTTGGTATTCTTTCTTATTTTGTTTATATATGCCCTCTTGCAAGTTGTTGCGAAGAAAACTTCCCAAATTTTGAGAGTTCCATCATTTCTATTGCTGCCTAGATTAGTTTTTTCAAAATCTCAAGTGTGATCGAATGAGGAACATTCATCAATTTTCCGAATAAATTATCTCAATATATACATATATGATCACATTTTATAAAATTTTTTAAATAATTATTTCGAGAGAAGGATCCGTTAACACTCACCACTGGATTACATCACACTGCCCAAATTAAGGTAATTGAAAATCGAATATTTGGTCATACTTGTACATACATTTTTATTATATAACCAACTATATGGATGAGATGGCTCTTATTTTCTGATCAACTTGATATTTGCAAAAGAAGCAACATACAAAGAAGAAAATTATGGGAAGGGAATTCTTCCAATGACCTTCAATATGAAAAATCAGTAGCAAAAACCATCACTCAGATCGCCTCCTTACTGGTCTCATCAGCCTATATATTTGCAGCCAAAGTTGGAAGTGCATTCATAATTATCTACGGCATGAAACAATTATTTTCACCAAAACCAGAGCAATGCTTTCTCAAAAGAGACGAGGGTGCAAGGAAAGAACTAAGACTGCTTCTTTTTTTTTTTTTCATCATATCAATCCAGTAAGAAAACAAGAATTTTGCAAAGCCATATTGGAAGCTCCACAACATAAAAGCAAAATCAGCTCAATGAACACTGCAATTTCAAAATGACCACCTGAATCTTATTGCAGAAGAAACAGAGTTTCATTCAGCATTTTACAAACAGTTAACTAAACCTGGCCTACAGATTTCTTCTCCCACCAGTCCAAGAACTTAGCCTGCGCAGCCATGGTATCCAACCTGTAAAGTTGCAGCCAGTGATTTGCAATTTCGTGTCCAAATGTCCAACCAAATGCAGCTCCTGCACCAAAGGAGAGTGCAGCTCCTGCCAAATAAAATAGGGGTTAAGTAGCTACGAATTCCCTTCCAACTTCAACCACACTGGATTTTTTGACAGCAGCTTCATTATCTTGTATGCTTCTCTCAAAATGTTCTACCTTTCCCAACAATAGTATCTAAATTTATTTTGTAATATATGATAACCACTAGCCAATGGAAAATGGAATCCAATGAGAAAGGAAAATTTCACAACATTTTTAAAGATGCAAAAGAAAAATATAATCATTGAGTCATGCTGCTTGCCTGCTCAACCTCTTATCCAGAAGTACAACCCTCATGATGTAAATTTTTGCCAAAATTCAGGCTATAAACATCAACAACCTGGACATCGGAAACCTAATTCCTACCAATAAACAAAAATAAAATAGGAGATAATCTCTCTCCCTAATAGGAATATAATGTGAAATTTATCAATAGAAAAGGCCAAAGCAGCAGGACTTGCACCACTCCAAAAGCTTTTGACGTATATAATTTAATGATTTCTCCACAAGTCTCAAACAACCTCACAGTTGCAAGTTCGAACTTATATAGGTATCATAAATGATAAAATATCAGAGAGCATCGGCTTCTTAATAGTTCATCACAACATGCGTTCTTTATAAGTACAATAGTACTATCCCATAAACAATTAGGATTCTGTAGGCCATATCAATAAGAAAGCTAAAAATAGACAAGAAACTTGGAAGTTGTGAACAAGAGGACAACTCCCCTATTGTTACACAACAAGAAGAAGAAACCACAAAAAAGGTAGTAGACAACATAAATTACCATTTTTAGTATCTAAAGCATTGAATAACCCAAAAACACAAAACCTCCGTGTTTCTTAAAATTGAACACACAAACCCCCTATGCTCTGGAGTAAAGTGCATTTGTCAACTTTTACATCTAATTTAACGGTATATGGCTTTCACGCACAATAATTTAATTTTTCATTGTAAAATTATATTTTTAATTATTCATAAGGACATACATACCCTCACCTCAAAAGATTTCTTTTTTTCCTCCTTTTCTTCCCCACCCAAACCATCCCTTCTGCCCCTTCTTCTTTTCTCCATCATTGAACCAGTCACCACTTCATTGTTTTCTCTTCTTATTCTGCCCTCCCCAAACCATCCCTTCTGCCCTCTCTTCTTCTTTTCTCCATTATTGAACCAGTCGCCGCTTCATTGTTTTCTCTTCTTATTCTTCTTCTTTTCTCCATTATTGAACCAGTCACCCCTTCATTGTTTTCTCTTCTTATTCTCCCTTCTTCTCCAAAGGCACATCCATACATCAGTCCCTTGCCCCATACGAGCCCCCATGACAACGAAATTCCCAACTATTGCAACCCCCACCCAACCACCGCTGCAAGCACAGCCATGGCCAATCATCTGGTTATGGCAGTGAAGACCCCCCAACCCACCCCACCAAACCAAAAAAAAAAACTAAAAATGGGATTGCCCAAATACCAATCCTAAACAAGTGGGAGATTGTATATATGTATCAATATATATCTTGCTTTATTGCCACTGTCAACAATTAATATATATATACATATACATATAAAAGCAGTGATAATTTCCATTGCTATTTAATAACTTATGTTCTCACTTTGGTTTTGTGCAATGACAAATGGGTTTGCCAGTGAGCTTGAGAAAGATTAATCTCATTAATGGATGGAGAAGTTGAACAGGAAAGATGAATAAAAGAAGGGTATTCTAGTCATTTTAACTTCTCTGTTAGCTATGTAATTGATTACACTTTGCTCCAGAGCACATGGGGGTTGTGTGTTCACTTTTGGAAGAATGGGAGATTATGTGTTTTTGGGGTCATACCCCAAAGGGGTAAAGTATATTTACCCCTATTTTTTATTATGATTTGAATCTTCTTTTATCTCAACACCTTGAAGTTAGAAATGAAAAATGGAGACATTTCCTAAAGGAAACTAAAAGTGTTGAGAAGCAGAATAGCTACTGAAAAGAGCCCACCGTACCATGCATACTCCTCGAATATTTCCAAGCAAAAGCTGCAGTTGAAACTGCTCCAATAACACTTCCTGCAGCACCATATTTTGCTGCTTCACGGGCCGTCCTCAGCTGAAAAACAAAAGGTAACAACTTAAGCATTCCATATTACAAGTGTTCAAAGGAAGCACAAACTAACAACAAAAAAGGAAGAAAAACACCATATTGGCGAATGTCTGCCTTTTGAGTTAGCTAATCTTATAATATTTAATCCCCCCAACCCCAAATCCAAATGGAAAAAAAAAAATATAGAAAGAAAAGAAAGGGGAAGAAGAAGAGGAGGGAGCGGGGGGTAGAGAGAGAGAGAGAGAGAGAGAGAATAGTAGGTCTAAGGTAGTGATTTCAAGCTCAAACAAGCATCACCAGTAAAGTTTTACTCACTCAAAGCAACAGGATAATTTATTAAGGACAGCTTTTGCCATTTTCATTTTGTTCAGAATCTTAAAAATAATAAAACAAAATGGACAAGAGGACAGAAAAGAAAAGGAAAAAAAAGAAGGGAGGGGGGGGGGGGGGGGGGGGGGGGGGGGGCGCGCGGCTTAGTACCCTATATTTTTCTTCAAAAACAAGAAACAAAAGAGGGAGGGGACCGCGGAAGGGGGATTCTGCTCAGTTGCCAATTATGATACTCACAGGCTGACCACTCGAACTATACTTTGACTGCCAATCTCAATACCAATGTTGATGGTGAAAACTTACATGGCACAAACACTCATCCTGTGAACCTGTATCCATGTGGGATGGACTTCTTTCCAGAGAAGAATTCCATTTCTGCACGTTCCTTCTTGAATGTCACCTTACTCACTTAGGGCCTTTGGATGACTCTTTAAAATTAAAAGTGGATGGTCCCGCTTTTCGGGCGATCAACTTCACTAAAGGAAAATCTCAGAAGTGATGTCCGAAATCTTTGTGATGGTGTAAGACACTTCTTGGATGTGTCAATCTAAAAAGAAATTTTGGAATTTTGGACACTTCTTCTTATAAGTAAAATAAGCGAGAAAAGGAATTCCAGAAATTAGACACTTAGCCAACACTTCCTATATGCTCAAACAACACTCAATAAGACCATTTTGCAACACTGAAAATATTATGAACACATCCTTTAAGTATCCAACATTCACAAAGTGAAAAATTAAAAGACAATTTGACATTATACACATCACCACCACAATTCAAGCATCCAATGGAAGTTTCCAATATACACAAAGAACATAACTGTGCAGACAATAAAATAAAATAAAATGAAAAAGAATAGAAATAGTAGAATATGATTATTCATATTTTCTATAATGACGTCTTCCTCATCATGCAATTTTTAATACAAAATTCAAAAAATTAATGAAAATTATATTTTGTCATGCAGAATTATGTATACTCATAGAAAATAAACAAATAATATAAGTATACCCTATTTATATCTATAACATACAATGTTATGTCCTTGCCGTGTCCATGTCCTGTTACATAATATCATGATAGCATTTCCATGTTGTGTCGCGTTTATGTCTTATATCCATGCCTGTGCTACTAAAGAGACCAGCGCTACTAAAGTGACAAGCTTCCTTGAAATATTAAAATATCTATAATGGCAGAATAAGATTTTGGTCACCACCACATCAGATTGACGTCACTGGTCAAAACTGAAATACAGAGAAGACAAAAGTTATAGAGGTACCGAATTCCCAGCCATCACAAATGCTCAATTCCATACAGACAGGATTTAAAGCAGATCCAACTTTAATGCTAAAATTCCCTTCACATCCACTGAAAAGACTGACATGAATATGATGATTACTAGTAGAACTAATATAATCCAGATGCCTATCACTTTTCCACATCATATTCTCTTCGTATTTTAAGCGCATATTTTATTAGAAAAGCCAAAAATAAAAAATAAAAAAGGTAAAAACACACATCCTAATCAAAAGATAGGAGAGCACCCCTTCTCCCGAAGTTACGGGGTCATTTTGCCGAGTTCCTTCGACATGGTTCTCTCAAGCGCCCTAGTATACTCTACTTGTTCACCTGTGTCGGTTTGGGGTACGGTCAGTTCACCGGGAGGATCGCCCTCCCAATTCGAAGTTTTTTCCTGGAAGTTTCAACCTTGTTGACTATGACAACAGTCGCAAGTTGCTAAAGCAACCATTGCAAACTCCAGGTCCCAAGGCCAAATTGAGTGGAATAGAAGTTTTGGAGAAAACATAAGAAAAAAACATTGGATGAAACCATCATCTAATTTTGTAGAGGTTCGCCACCAGAGATTTGGCCCACCAAAGGAAAGGAAAGGAAAGGAAAGGAAAGGAAAACACAAACTACACTAAGAATTTTCCCCTACTATGGTTCGAAGTTGAGACCACATCAAGTTTTGCCTTTGAATAGAGACTAAACAAAAAGATGTGCACAAGAAATACTTGCAAGCTGCAGTTTTTAACCAGCCCTCAAAAAAAAAAAAAAAGTCACGTATGATCAATACAAGCATCAAGAAGTGGCCTATAGCTTCTTCCAAAATACCCTGGGGATACCTTCATACATTGAATTCCGTGCATATAAAAAGCGTAGACTGAGAAGAAGTTTGTGGATGACCTTAGAGGCTGTGGGTGTATGTATACCTACTGGGAAGTATAACAGTCACTCAATGAACGCCGAACCAAGCAGAGAGCGGAAGGGAGAGAATCGATGGCAACCCAAGAGCAAGAGAGAGAACAGTAGGCTGGAAAATCCCCTTGACACTTGATGGATCGATGGTGAGCTAATGGCCTTGTGTCCATGTTTTGTTTGGAGGAGAAACCAAGGCCTTTATATAGGCAACTCAATGAGGATGGAAGGGACAATGCGTAGTGAGATGTCCCTTTCATCCTCAAGGGTCAAGAATATCAACCAGAATATCAGGAGGGTGACCTCCGCATCCAGTGTATCAGGGATGTTGTCGAGGGAGGTGTGATACTCCAGATGCAGGCTCACCTCAGGTATTTAAAGGCCTTTGTCTCTTCTTCCTTGGTGATATCATCAAGTATCTTGGGTTCTCTCTCTCATTGTGATTGGTCAAGAATGCTCCTCTCAAGAGAGGGCTTAGCACCCTGACAATCCCATGGATCCGAGCCTCCAAACCACAAGTCCTTGATGGTCTTGTGTAGAGGATCGTGGCCAATTGGAGGGGTGCCATGACTTATGCTGGAAAGATACATCTTTGGGCTCTACTCAAAGCCCAAAGATTAGAGTTACTGGAGTGTGTCGTGGCCCAAAGGTGATGAAGAATCCTTTAAGTGCAGTGCCGTGTCTCATGCTCAAGGTGGGATGAAGGATCCTTGAGCTTTGTTGGGCGGGCCACTTGATGTTGGGCCGGAGGAGGTCACAACCCATGTACCTACAAAGTTCTAACAATGAGAGAGTTATCCATCCTAAATCTAATAGATGTAATTCTTAAAACCCTTTATTTTTGGAGTCACGCATTTGGTGTCATTGACTGGGCACATTTGCACCACAAACTAAACCTCGGTGACCATGCAAACCTAATTTCTCCTAGGCCCTTACACATGTTCCTTTTATGGAATCTATTAACTACCAAAATTACATGGATTTACATAAGTATACATAAATGTGCATGTTGAACAATCAAGAATCTTGTAAAAAACGTACCTACTCTATCTAAAAAATAGCATAAGATACACATCTAAGTCATGGTTTTATTGGTTACGAGGGCGGAGTTGATCCTTCTTCCTGGTAACACCTTGCTGATAATCTGTAGTTTCTGAAATTGCACAAAGGTCCTAGTATGATGATCACGCAAAATGGTCCTGAAAAGTGGAGCAAAGTCAGGTCAATGTTGATGATTTCCTTGGTCCATTTATTGCTTTTTCAGTTATACTCTTCCGATGCGTATACCATCTCTGAAATGCCAAAATGAGCAAAGAACAATTGACTTAGAAATCACTCTAGCCTTGGACTGTTAGTACAAATGACAGTCCGACAGCTGTGACGCGGTAAAACCTAATGGAATGGATCCAAATCCTGCCAGAAGATATCTAATCATACCACTGGAAATTCAAACCATCTTTCCTGGATCTTCAACACCCCAAGTATGGAATCTATGGATGCATTGATAGACAAGCTATAGGACCTCATGGAAGGAGCTTAGCCCCATTATACCCTTCCTTTCCAAGACACTTTTGTCTCTGTTCCCCCTTCAATCCCAATTGATAACTTATATCTGTACATTTTTTAACACATATTGGACTTCTGTATTGCACTTTGCACAAGAGATGACAAAGACTAATGAGCACAACGACCCATTTCCATATCACGACATATTTTTGTTTCACAACTCTTCATGTAAGTACAACAGCTAGTGATCAAACAAATATCCTCTCTCTCCCACCCTTAAATGGCCTTTTACCACGTTCCTCAAATTTTAACAGAAAATTACCATGCCACTCCCAAATATTTAGTTATTCTACTGGACTCTCTTTAACTAATGTGATTTTTTTCTAGAATATAAGAAGGTATAAACACCTTTTCAAATGCCTATTTGCAGGGAATCAAGGGAAACAATATATCCACTTATTTCTTCATTGTCTCTTAGTTGCCCTTTCAAGCTACGAAACCCTCCTAGAAATTTTAATTTTTTCCCTGAATTAGAAGGTAAAAAGGAAGTGTCATCAAATAAGACATCTTAGAGCTTATAAGGGGCTCACCAAAATGAACCCTTCAAGTTAACACAAACAGTGAGAGACAGAGCATAGTATGAATCAACGGAGTTAAATAAGGACTAAGTTGAACAATCCATCAAAATCCAGAACATATAGATAACTACAGAGACAGAGACAGAGACAGACAGAGACAGAGACAGAGAGGAGATGAGTACAGTAGGGCCATGGACGGGATCGGAGGCGATGAACTCCTCGACATCGGCGGCGGACCACGAGGGGAGTGGCTGATCGCGTTTGACGAACCTGGAATAGTTATCGAGAAACGAAAATCTCTGGCTCCAGAACTCTTTATAGCCTTCCCAGTGCCTCCTAAAGAACGATTGTGATGAATCCTCACTCTCCGCCATTTTTCCTCGGAGAAATCTCAAGCTTAATTCCAATATTCAAACCCTCCTCCTCTCCGTCTCCCGAGGTACTTTGGTGGTACTTAGCGGCGGTGTTATGCTTCTCTGCGGTGAAGTGATGGACTACTCTAGTGAGTGCCTAATGGTGTGTCACCACCTAAGTATTAAAAAATGGAGTGCTGGTAAGTGACAATTGATAGATAATTAGATGGCAATGTTTTAAAATGAAGATTTTAAGAAATAGCTTCTCTCTATAACCACAGGAAAAAGCTTGTCATGGTCTTGCTTTATTTACCCGTGTTAACTCTGAAAAAGAATTCAGTGAGTCATCTTTATTCTATTACTCATATAATAATTACCCATATAATAGTGAGATCCACCTACTATTCAGGATCACTTAATAGATGAGACAAACTTATATGAGTAGATGAAAAAGATTATGTAGCACTCCAAAAGCACTAATTATTTCTCTTTACCTCTAGTCTTACCAAATTATGAAAGTATATGATTAATAATATAATATTAGCCATAGCAATAAGCTTTTTCCTTCTAAAAATAAATAGATATAAACATATCCTAAAATCATTAGACATAGACATGTGGTTCAGGGTCATCCATCTAACTATTCTAGTATTTCAATTGTTAAGATCGTAAATTCAAATAATATGATTTATGTATAATTGTAGAGTTTGTTGTAAGGTTGTGATTATTGAACTTTCTACAGGCGAGTGTCCAATTTGAAAAGTTGTTTATAATGTAATTATTTTCTAACGATGGTCTCAAAAAAAGCCTAGTGATAATAAAAATAAAAATAAAATAAATAAAATAAAATTTGAGGTGATCAACTTAAGTTTTTCCAACCCATCTAAACAAACTGAATTTTTTTTAAAAAAGATATTAAATGAAATATTTGAACAGGTTTAATTTAAAAATATCTACTCTAAAATTCTAATAACAGATTGATTCATTTTAACCCAATCATCAATGAAGAAAGTTTTAATTATATATTCGGTCTAATACATTGAACATTATGAAAAAGAGTAAATTGTGTTATAAATACTACATTTAAATTAGAATCCACATAAGAGCTATGACAAAGATTTAGATGGACAAAATAGATATTGTGGACACTGAAACTTACGCAAACTATTTATGAGAAAAACACCATCAACTTCTTACAAAGATAATCTAATTAAGCTATAGACCCGCGAAACAAAAGTTAACATCCAACAACATAGAAACTTGAATCAACCATTACTCAAATTAAAAATAAATTTCTTTTTTAAGGATGAATGTGATAAAACTCTTTAGAAAATTAAAGGTTTTTAAATTATTAAAACCAATAAAAAGCTAATCCATAGAGATTTGCTAACAACATTAAATAGAAACTTGAATCAATCTGAAATCAAAGTCAAATTTGCTGACTTCATACCTTGATTTTGATGATTATAAAATATTGTGTGAGTGATCTAATAACTTTACTTAGTGTGCAAATTATCTTATATCCATAATCTCTATCAGAATTATGACTTGAAACTTGATATATTGAAAATCTTGAAGATTTTAGTGGAATTTTGAAGATTAGAAGATCTGAAAGCCTTATTGGACTACTTGGAGAATCCACTAAAGCTTTTGAAGCCATTTGCCGAAGTTTAAAAGGAGATCGGCAGAAAAAGAGATCGGCAACAAGTACTAACACCTTTTTGGAAGAGCTGACACCTTCTACAATGTGGCATGAGAAGATCTAAAGATTGGTAGAAAAGGAGGTTGACAGAAAGTACTAACACTGTTTTTGGAAGAGCTGACACCTTCTACAATGTGGCATGAGAAGATCTGGAGATCGGCAAAACATGAGATCGATAGCAAGTGTTGACAGATTGGTGGAATGAGTTGACACATTGATGGAAGACCTTTCAACAAAATTATGTTCATAATCTCATCTCAAAGAGATTGACGTGTTCAAAGGTGATGAAGATCAGTGGAAGAGAAGATCACAAGATTTGGAAGTTCTCTCGAAGATTTTAATAGAATCTTAGATGAATGGAAGAAGCCATGTTGATTAAAGAGCCTTAGAAGCAATCAAATTGGAATGATTCCATATTGAAAAAATTAAAAATGTTCTTAAAGATCAACATGTATTGAGAAATCATTTCAAGCCCTAAAAATCTTAGTTGAATGATACTTGAAGTGCATGAAGACTTTGAAGAAGACTTGGAAAAGTTGAAGTCTCTAAGCTAAAAGAATCAACTAATGAATCCCAAGAGCCAACACATTGAGACAGTGGCTTTGAACCAAAGTCTACCCAGTAAAAAGGGTTGACCCCTCTAGCTCAAGAGTCGACACATTGGTCTAAAATGAAAAGTCTTGAAGAAGGTCCAAAAAGGATCGACTCCTCATTTCTCAAGGGTTGATACATCTGGACAGAACCTTGTTGAAATTTGGTGAAAATAAAAAAAGGTAGACTCCTAATTTCCAGGGGTTGATACATTTGGACAGAAGATTAAGGACACTAACACCGGAACTAAAAGGGTTGACCCCTTCAGAAAAGGAGTTGACTCCTCCTCTGTAATCGCTAATTTTTTTTAACGTTCTGTCAACTCGATCTTGTATTAAATGCACTCCCAACCACTACCAATGGTTAGAATCAATGTAAGACTATATATACAAGATCCCCACAACATTTATACACAAGAATCCAAGGCTTTAAGTGTTGAATCAAAGAGAAAAGCTCAGAAAATCTGAGCCCTAACTGCTATATCCATTTTGCTGAGTGATTGGGCTTAATTATTGAGCTTTAATCTGCTTATCTACTCTTGTTAAGAGCTACCCATTGTATAAACTTTATTTGTTTCACTTGAATGGGTTTGTAAACCGGTGAGCTTGAGTGTTCTTGACAAAAATACTTGTAAGTTTGAGTGAAGTTTAGACAAAATCATTTGGGTCTTTGAGAGCTTGAGAAGAGCTCTTGTAAAAAGTGAGCGGTGCACTTCGGCAACTAACACGTGCTGTGTAAAAGAATTTTTGCATAGTGGAAGGCTTTCAAAGGGATCTTGGGGGTGAGGACATAGGTCACATGTTGTGGTTAAACCTAAGTAAATCTTGGTGTTCATTATGCTCCATTTTCTTTCCTTACACTTTATCACCTGCTTACATTGTTCATACTTTGCTAATTTAATGTTTCATTGATTATTTAGTTTTTAATTGCATTATTTGTTATTATTTTTGAGAAACCCAATTCACCCCCCTCTTGGGTTGCATAATCGAGCCAACAATTGGTATCAAAGCTAGTGCCTTATTTTAAAGGTTTAACATCCTTAGAGTTGATCCATGGCAACCATGATTGGAAGCTTTCTAGGTAAAGGTCAATCAACTAATAGACCTCCAACGTTCAATGAAACTAACTACAATTATTGGAAGAACAGAATGACGATATATATCTAATATGTTGACTATGAGTTATGAATAATCATTATGAATGGTCCTAAGACTCTTACCAAGACCATTAAAAAAATAGAAATCCCCAAACTTGAAAGTGAGTGGGATGAGAAAACTTGAAACTTTTGCAATCTAATGTTAAAGTCATGAACATTTTATATTGTGCCTTAGACCCAAATGACTTCAGTAGAATCTCCACTTGTGAATCTGCCAAGGAGATTTGGGATAGACTTGAAGTGACACATGAAGGGACCAATCAGGTCAAAGAGTCCAACATTAACATTCTTGTGCATAGTCATGAATTATTTAGAATGAAACCTAATGAATCTATCACTGATATCTTTACACGATTCATTAACATTATTAATGGTTTAAAGTCTTTCGAAAAAGTGTATCCTAATAGTAAGCAGCTAAAAAAGATCCTCAGATCTTTACCAACAAAGTGTGAAGCTAAGATAACAGCCATACAAGAAGCCAAAGACCACAACACTTTACTACTTAAAGAGCTTCTTGGATCTTTCATGACCTATGAGCTGATCCAAAAGCAAATTGTTTAAGAGGAGGAGAATAAGAGAAAGAAAACTGTTACTTTCAAATCCTCTACCCTAGAAGATGAACCTATAAGTAAATATGAAAATGAGGCTATACTTAATAAAGAAGTCTATGGAGACTTGATGAGAACTTTTTAGACGAGTTCCGTGTAGCTAGTGGGTATAAGTACAGCCTATGAAACAGGCTTTGAGTTCCGTTGCATTGCAAGAAATCATTCCCGCCATTCTCCCTTCCAGTGAACTCCACGTGTCTGCTCCGGCTACGAAGCGGTGGAGAAGAGTTCCGAAGTACACTTGTTGCTTCGACTTCATTCATACACTTGTCAGTTGGGTCGCTAAAGTAGTGGTGATGAAGGCTGACAAGCACAATTGCTAAGAACTAGAGTCTCACGAGGGATTTAGTAGTTTTGTGTCTGTATATTCAGTCGAGCACATATGACTGAGTCGCCCATACCTGAGCTCCAAAAACATTCCTTATACTGACCGAGTGTCCTCCGTTTCACAAGCAATGGAGACATCATTTCCTGTTTGCAGGGTCTCATTTGATGAATGTCGCACCTCGATTTTTGGGTGTCCAAGGTCCTTTCGGCTTGGAGACAAAAAGCACGGAACTCTGTCACTAGAACTCATCCTCCTAGAAAAACAAGTGCGACTAGGTTTGAAAATTGGTTTGACTAAAGGCCTTTCAGAAAAATAGGAGTTACCACCTAACTTGATTAAGGTGAGTTAGGGCACCTAAAAGTAAGAGTTAATCTGAAGATTAAACTTAGGGTTTTTGAAAATAGTTTTGAAAATTCCCTAAAGAGAGGGTTTCTTAAGAAAATAGGTTGTTTGGCAACCTTTGGAAAGATTTAAGCCCTTTTGAAAAATAACTCCATTTTGGTCATTTGAAAATAGAAATCTATGGTTCGAGGGTTGGTTACGTGTAGGGAAGATATCCTAAGATCATCACCCTACCTCGCCCTTTCGGTACTTACATGTCTAATCAGCCTTTGTTCACTCACTAGAATAACCGATTACCATTGTCCACCTAATATCCACTTTAGAATTTTGAAAACAGGGTTTAGTCATCACTTTTCGGATGGATGATGCATGATGCAAGTTTTTGGAAGAAGTTTGAAAATAATGGAGGTTTTGAAAGAGTTTAGAATAGAAACTTTGAATTGATTGGAATTTTCAAAAAATAGATTGGAGTTGAAATAAAAGTTATGACCGCATCATTTTAGGTTGCCTACGTATCTCATTTGGTGAGAATCAGGTCATTCGTAGTTCGGGTAAGAGCCCGATGGAAAATAGGTGCATTAGGGCCTTTGAAAGGTTTGAAGGCACTTTGAGGTTTTTGAAAAAATTTAAGACACTTTGAGGTCTTTGGAAAGGTTAAAGACAGTTGGAAATCTTTGGAAGTTGAAAACACTTTGTGGTCTTGGAAGTTGAAGACTCTTTGTGGTCTTGAAAGTTTTGACTTGAAATTGGATGGTGGAGTGTTTTGAAAATGTTTTTAGATCAACTTAAGGAAGTTTTTGGAAAAATGTTTTGGCATGACTCAAGAGAACTTGAAAGCGTTTTTTAAGTCTTGTTTTGAAAACCTTGGAGGCATGATTATAGAATGTTTTGATGAATTAGTTTTTGAAAGTGGTTTTCGGAAATGGCTAAGGGTTTGGAATCCTAATATGGATAAGCTTAGAGGTTGTTCTTGATATGTCACCTTCCTTTGAGGTCCCTAACCGTAAGAGAGCTAGAAATGCCTTAGGTTTATGATATTTTGAAAATGTTTTTGGAAACATCTTGGAGTCGATTTTTGAAACCTCAAGAGGGTTGAAGGTTTTGGAAAAAGTGGATAATGAGTATAGTTTAAAATTGGAGGATCATTCAAACAGGGTTCATGAGTTGGAACCTTGAAGCATATTAACCTAGATTGGGTTAGCCTATGGTTAGGGATGACCTAAAGTTAAGTTGGACTAGGGTTGACTAACTAGAGTAGGGGTCACCTACGATTAAGATGACTTAGGGTTAACTAACTAGAGTTAAGTTAACCTAAGGTGAGTGAACTAGGGTCAAGTTAACATAGGGTTGGATAACTAGGGTTAAGTTAACCTAAGATTGGACAACTAGGGTCAAGTTAACCTAGGGTTGGTCAACTAGGGTCGGTCAACTAGGGTCAAGTTAACCTAAGGTTGGTAAACTACGGTTAGATTAGAAAATGGTTTTGAAAGTTAGTTTAATGCAATTTTGGAAAGAGCTTTGAAAAACAAAACATGTTATGCAATGGACTTTGGTGAACAACCCTTTTGAAGATCATTTCTATGAAAATTTTTACTCTAGCAAAGAGTATAATTTATATGGTCGGTGCTTGGAGACCATTTCAAGGAAGGTTTTTTCATGGCCATTATAACCATAATATTGACAAGAGTATAAGGGGCCCAAAAATCAATATGGTGATGATAATCTTTTAAGGTACCATTTTTAATGCAAAGATGGAGAGAATGAGTTTTTGATAACCATTTTTTAAAAGAGTTTTTGAAAACCATTTTTATAGGAGGCCACTCTATCAAGAGAAGGTTCCTATGGCCAAATAAGAGGGAAATCACACAAGAGAGGGTTCCATGGGGCCATTCCAACCACTAACTTGAGAGAATGGAAGCCATGAAAATTGGAGAGTTAGAAAACAAACCTTATGCAAGTTAAAATGCAATGATGCCAAAATGAGAGTTAGGGGGGTAGTAGGGGATCTTCTAAGACATGATTTCTAAAGTCTCATCCTAAGCTTCAAGGAGCCAACTCTTGAAACAATTTTTTAGAGAAATATAGAGCTTGGAAATGACATGGAGCCAAGAGTAATGTAAGCATTATAGATAATGGTAATAAGCATAAAAATGAAACCAATCATACAAGACATGCTCACAATAGTAATATGCAAGGGGTCATGATCACATACAAGGCGTTTAGGCTACACCACATAAATAAGGAGCTCCTAGGCCATACCATCTTAAAGTAGGCCAGCGAGAGATCCCCTTACACGGTGGCTCTCACTTGCTTTCCTCTAGGCATGATCTAAGAGCTCTCTTAGCTCAAGCTTGCAAGAATGGGGGGTTGAAGATGAGGATTAAAATAGAGAATAGCCTAAGTAGGCTAGGAGGGAGAAGATAAGAGTGGGGAGAGACACAAATGTAAAAGGGATACTACCTTTTGCCTTCAACACACTTGTAGTCTTCAATGGATGTCTTGATTGGAGCTTGAATGACTTCAAAATGGCTTGAGGGGCTGGAATGGAGTGTGTAATGGTGTATAAGGCCTTGTAGGTGCAGTGTATAGGCTTGAGGGAGGTAGAATCTAGCCTAAGTGTCAGAAGGGTGGAATATATGTAAGGACTCGAGGTTTTGGAGCAGTTTCAGCAGAGTTTCGCATCAATTTCGGATATGGAATATGCAAAGGGGTGGTTTGGTATTTATAAGCAATCTGGAATAGGCCTGGCGCATATGCTACATGAGCCTTGCCAAAATTTGACCTAGCGCATGTAGGACATATGCAGGTACTGTTCCGTTGTCAAAATGACACGTGGCAACCTGTGTACTCGTTAAATCTCGACTGTTGATCAAAATTTGGTCGATCTGATCAAAATTTGAGCACATGTAACATACACTCTATCACCGGGAAGGTTCGTTCAAACTTTGCCTCGATAATTGAGCCAATCAGGAAGGTTTTGGGGGAATCAGTTGCACCCACGGTGCTCTCTTGGGGTTTCTCGTGGACTTTTATGTTTTTGAAAAGTTTGAATTATGTTTGGAAATATAGGATATCATCTCAGAAAGTGTGCAAAAAGAGCATTTTTGGGGAGCGTCTGTGATACGCTTCGAGGGTGTTCAAAAGTGACTGTTTTCGTGTTGTGTGATCAAGATCTTCGAGAAGCGATCTCTTCGATTGGACCATACCGATGGACAGTACTCTAAAAATACTTTTAGGAATTCCTAGATTTGCGCATTTCTCAAGTCGTTTGACGATGCGTTTTAATTAGGAAATTCGAAAAATGGTCAACCTTGGCGGAGTGTTTGCGAGATGCTCCAGGGGTTATCGAATGTAGCAGTGTTTGAGCCATAGGATGAAGGGCTTCGATGAGCGATCTATCCCATGAGGCCGTATCGATGGAAAGATCTATGGATGAACTTTCAGGAATTCCCTGATTTACGCTTTTCTCAAGTCATTTGACGATGCGTTATAACCAGGGAATTATGGAGAAGAGAAAATTTAAGTGGAGCGTCTACTAGATGCTCCAAGGAACTTTTATCGAGTCGTGAATGTTTAGAATCGTATGGTCCTCTTCAAGTTAAACGGGTGTGTGTGGCGAGACCCTCTGTTCAAAATCTTTGGACTGGTGTTGTTTTGGTACGTATTCAAGCCGTTAGGAGCAAAATGGTCATTTTGATCGGGTTTGGTCAAAAATGGTCAAGAATGATTTGACGTGTTGTGTCAAACGTACCAGGTCATTCAGGGATGATTTTGGGAGAGTCTTTCACCATTCAGTGGGGTTTGTGCAGTGCTGGGATATTCAGGGGTAAAATGGTCATTAATGGCAGGAGTTAACTGGAATGAGACCGAAATTAGACCGGAAGGCGTGTGAAGTATGCCTAACAGTTTAGTAACACTTTAGAAGAGCGGATTTACTGTTTTGAGGGATTTTGAACTTTCTCAAAACGTACCTGGAGGCCCCAGGGGCAGGTTTGGTCATTGTTCACCGAGTCAGGCTAGCAGGCACCGGTGTTGACCTAGGTGTTGGTTCTCGAGACCACCCAGTCTCGGGAAACTACCTGTGCGGTGTTGGTCTCTAAGAACGCCCGGTCTTAGAGAGCTACCTGTAGGGGTGGTGTTGGTTCCTGAGAACGCCTAGTCTCAAAAAGCTACCTAGAAGGGTGGTGTCGGTCTCTAAGAACGCCCAGTCTTAGAGAATTACCAAATGACGGACATTCTACATTAGCGGACTAGCAGGCGCCAGAAGTGAATCGTCTAGAATTTGATGAGGTGTTGGTCCTCGAGATCGCCCGATCCTAGGAAACTACCTGGATGGCGTTGGTTTCCAAGACCGCCTGGTCCGGAAAGCTACCTGGAATAATGGTGCTTATGGCTCCAACGAGTCCTTGTGGGCCCGAGAAGCAACCAATTGGTTGGATTGGAGATCGAATGGCTCGTCTCGAGCTTGTATGTGCTAAGCTAAGGTGTTTGAAAACTAAACCCGTTAGGCCAGAAAGTGCCGAGCAGGCAAAAATGGAGTGCTTATAGCTGTCTATCTTTTTTTGTCTTTGCTTGTTGAAGGTAGAAAAATAACAAAGTAAGAATCCATTTTTGGTTGCGAGGCGATTAGAGGGATGATGTTTTAGTGAGTTTGGAATGTGTCGGGACCCCTTGAAAGGTCACTGATGAAAGGCTTTGGAATCCAAAAATTTTTTGCGTTTTGGTCAGGAATCGGGTTGTCAGTTTACCACGGTTTGGTTCGGGGCATTCGGTTTCTTGCAAGCGAATGTTGAAGGCTTGATTTTTGGCTTTTTGAAAAAGCCTCAGAAACAAATTCGGACTCTCGGAAGTTTGAAACTGATTTTGGCAGGAAGCTGAAGGATCGGGCGCATGTGTTACACGCGCCTGTGGTGTTTTAATCCTGGCACATGTACTATTTTTGCCAATTTAATTTTTGTGCTGGCACATCTGCTACATGCGCCAGTCCGTGGTCATATAACAGAGCAGTTCGTGTTTTGCTCACTACGTCATTAAGTTTTTGGTCGATTTTGGAATTTTCTTTGAAGGATTTCGAGAGGTTTTGCTTGGGGATCGTTAGAGGAGTCTTGGGGGACGTTGGGCACGTGCCGGAGATCGTCATAGTCGTCGGATTCTCGCCGAAAAATCCGTTTTTCGCAGGAGAATTTCAAAGGTTATTTTTCTTGAAATTTCTTCGATTTTGATTCATAAGTCTCCATTTCCTGGAAATGATCAGTGCATTCCTATGCTTTAAGATGTTTAGAACACAATGATCGGATTGTTTTCGTGATTTGGTGAAGATTGGGTATATTTTGGATGATTTTGCATGTTTTGTGAAGGTGGGTTTCTGCGGGACTCAAAAAATAGCCTCTACAAGCTTGGGCATTGACTGTTTGTGCGTGATTTTTACAGTGAGAACCTTAAAAAAAACGTGTAGAGCAACCGTATGAAGTTTCATAATTTTTTGAAAAATTATGAATTTTTGAATTTCTAAAAATTACAAAAAATGGAAAAAATTGGGAAAAATTAGAAAACGGATCCTTTTGAAGGTTGAAAATTCCTAGAACAATTTTAGAAAATTTTGGTGACATGCTCGAAGGTTCGAGGAATTTTTGTGAAATTTTTGGAAATAAAACTGGGACCGAAAATTTTTTTAAATTGAGGGAATTGTCCTAAAAATTGTGTTTGAGGATGGGACACACGCCGTGGGGGACGAGATTGTTTTGATTGATGCCGTACTAGGTTTGAGATTGTTTTGGCTATGTTTGTGACTTGTTGGATTTTAGGGTAATGACTTTTTAAGGCGAAACTCTGCCAAAATTTTCAAAAATTTTAATACTTCACTTTAAAACTTTTCGGTAAAGCAAACCCTTTTGAGAAAGGGGTTTTTAAGGGAGAGAGCCCGGAGAAATCGTAACTTTAGAGAAATTTTTGGGAGTGGGATTTTTGAAGGAGAAAAGCCCAAAAAATCGGTTTTGGAAAACTGTGGAACAAGGCTTTTGAAGGCGAAAGCATGAGAAACCGTTAAACCTTTGAAATAAGACTTTTTGAGGGAAAAGTTTCAAAAACCATTAGAAAATTTTTGAACCAGGGTTTTTGAAGGAGAAAACCTGAGAAACCAGTTTTGAAATTTTGAAGTCAAACTTTTTAAAGGAAAAGCTTGAAAACCGTTAGAAAATTTTTGAAATAGGGCTTTGGAAGGAGAAAGCCTGAGAAATTGTTGAAGTCAAACTTTTTGAGGAACAAGTTCAAAAAACCGTTTAGAAAATTTTGACACAAGGCTTTTGAAGGATAAGGCCCGAGACACCGGTTTGAAATTTTAAAACGGGGTTTTTGAGAAGAAAACCTGGGAAACCAGTTTTGAAATTTTGAAATGAGACTTCTTGAGGAAAAAGTTCTGAAAATCGTTAGAAAATTTTTGAACCAGGGTTTTTTAAGGAGAAAACCCGAGAAACCAGTCTGGAATTTTGAAACCAAACTTTTTGAGGAAAAAGCTTGAAAACTATTAAAAAAATTTTGAACCAGGGTTTTTGAAGGAGAAAACCCGAGAAACCGGTCTGGAATTTTGAAACCAAACTTTTTGAGGAAAAAGCTTGAAAATTGTTAAAAAAAATTTAGAACTAGGGCTTTTGAAGGACAAAGCCCGGGGAAACCGTTTTGAAATTTTAAAATTAAACTTTTTAACGCAAAAGTCTCGAGAACCATTAGAAAAATTTTGAACCAGGGTTTTTGAAGGAGAAAACCCGAGAAACCGGTGAGATTTTGAAACGAGACTTTCTAAGGAAAAAGTTCGAAAAACCGTTAGAAAATCTTGAAACAGGGCTTTTGAAGGGGAAAGCCCGAGAAACTGGTTTGAAATTTTGAAATGACACTTTTTGAGAAAAAAGCTCCGAAAACCTTTGGAAAATTTTGAAATAGGGCTTTTGAAGGAAAAAGCCCGAGAAACCGGTTTGAACTTTTTGAAGTTAGACTTTTTGAGGAAAAAGCCCAGAAAACTGTTAGAAATTTTTGAAATAGGGCTTTTGAAGGAGAAAACCCGAGAAACCAAAATTTTAAAAAAATTGTTGAAAATTTTGCGATGAAACTTTTTGCAGGAAAAGTTTTCAAAAACTGTTGAAAACCTTGAACAGTGATGGATGGGGCCCTAACCCCTCCTCTTTTTCTTTCTTCTTCTTTTTTTTTTTGTTCTTTTTTTTTTTTTGTATATACATTGACGCATTTATTTTTACGCTTTTCATATACGGTGACTGATTGATTCTCTTGAATGTCGTCATTCTTTCAAGATGTCGGAGGCCGGAGGTGACGGTCCGGACAGGAGGCACCATGGGAAGGGGCCGCGAATAGAGCTCGAGGAGGGCGGCAGCAGTTGGGGTAGCTCGGCTAGGGGTAGCAGCAAGAGCGGTTCTGGTAGAGGCAGTAGCTGGGGTGGCCCCGCTCGAGGAGGTACCAGAGGTGGTCCAGCTCGAAATGGCAACAGGGCTGGTTCTGCTGGTGGTGGCCACAGCGGGTCTCAGTAATCTTCGAGCAGGACAGCTTCCAGTGGTAGTTTTACGATGGGGCAACCTTTGGTTGCTCCTGATGAGAGGGTTGAGGATGACACTAACTCATCTATTGATCTACAAACGGGGTACAGTATGCTTCCGTTCAGGTTAGGCGGAGGGATACTTCATTCACCGACGACCAGTTAGCAATTCCTGATATCCCACCGCTACAAGACTTGGCGTTCCACCCGAGCCTATATTCGCGCTATGGTCGGATGCCATCATCTACCCACAATTCCTTTAATGGGGTCAGTATCTCAGCCTTAAGGGCTATGCGGGCGTCAGCTCCATCCTATCAGGACTTTTTGCATCGGATTGGTTTCGGTGCTTTTATGACCCTGCAGACGGACAGACTTGATCATGGGATTGCTGTGGGGTTGTTAGAGCGGTGGTTCGGGGAGACTGGGACCATACACTTGGTGGGTTTCGAGTTGGGACCTACCCCCGTCAACTGGGCCATGATAACCAGACTATCTTTCGGAGGGGTTTCGATTTCTTTACGGGATGTGCCTCTGGAGGAGGCCCGTCTTCTTTTGGGGCTGCCAAGGATTGGAGGTTCGAGTTTTCCCGCTTCACTTTTATGCTCAACAGAGACAGCCTTTGCCTTTGAGCCTTCTCCAGATGACCAGAATATTATGAGGCGCCTGTTGGTGTTGTACATCATCTTTAGTTGCTTTTGCAACAATAATAGGTCAATGGTCTCTTTGTCTCTGGTGAGCCTGGTAGCAAATTTAGACGCGCTAGACAATGTTGATTGGGGCGCTTTCACCTTTGTCTGCTTCTTACGAGGGATGAAAGTGAGGACATTCGGGGCCTGGGGGAGCTTAACGAGTTTTTGGCCGTTTCTAGTATGGTGGAGCTATGAGTATTTGCCAGTTTGCCAACCGGAGGTGTTAGCTGGCGATGCCTTCCCACGGGCCACGAGGTGGGCCAGGCAGCAAGTAGTTCAGCGGTCCTTGCTTATAGACTTTATAGCCTTCGGGCTAACTTGGAGTTGCTGAGGCCTCGCGACGTGACCTGGGCCCTTTACCACCGGTCTTCCTAGTATGCCGGCATCAGGGACGTCATCCTCTTATCCAGATCACGGGTCGCCTTTCGGGGCCTTGTGTCGTGGGAGACGTATCTCGGGGAGCGCCACTGGCGACAGTTTCATACTGATTTTCGCGCGGCCATGGATCCTCCCCAGTATATGTTCGAAATTTATCAGGCCGGGGTGGAGATCCCTTATATAATTGGGGTTCCCAGCAAGCAATTTCTTCTCTCGCTAGATGTGGACTACGAGGCTCATTTCCGGGCGAGGTCCATTGGTGCTTTTACCTAGCTGGATCTGGTGGTCGGAGGGCAGGTGGCTGGTCACGAGGTGGTGGAGCTGTGGCGTCAAGCTCAGGGCTTCGTTTCGGAGAAGGAGTATTTGGTAGCTTGCTAGGCACGAGATTAGTACCGTGCCAAGGTGGAGGCTTTGATTGCTTGCATATCTCTGATGGAGGCCCGTTGGGTATGTTATTTATGGTTCATTATTTTCATGTTCCTTATGCATCCCCTGTGTTCTGACACTAGCTCTTCTTCCTTTTTTGCCTTTTTCTTTGGTCAGGGTCCTTTTGACGCGGGAGCTTCCTCTAGCCAGCCCTCCCTGTATGTGCCAGATTTGGATGATTTTGATTTGGACGACGACCCTGCTCCTTGAGGCACCCCTTTTCATCTGTTGACACAGCTGTAGTTCAGTTAGTTTGGTTATATTGTTTATGTTTTTGGGGCCGCATGTTGGCCCTTATGGATGATGACTGTATGATGATTATATGTGCATTATTTTTATTATCTTTTTGTTTCTTGCATGCGATGATGATTATTTCTTCCTTCTTGTCTCGTCATATATGTTATATGGATATATGATGGGTATGAATGCAAACATAGAGGTACAGAAATCATGGTATGCATAAGAAATGGTGGATATGTGCAAACTTTAAGTAGATATAAAAAAGGTGGGTGCATTATTGCACATGTTCAAGCAGAGCGCACAGGCGTGCATATGACTTTATGAAGACAGGTCTAGAAGTAGATTCCAATTTTCTGGGTGTTCACCAGGAACCTTTATTTCGGCCTTGTGTTTCTCCCTTGAAGATTCCCTTCTCTTGTTATAGTCCTTTCCTGCCAGGATGAGATAATAGTTGCCCCATTCCTAGGGTCTCCATTTTCTGATCCGACTCCCCTCTCTCTTATTTGAGATATTGTCACTTACTTGACTTTCTCTCGGGGGCCTAGTAGGCTCTCTAGGTGACAACGAAGTAGCCTTTAGCAAAGGAGCGGGCAGTTTCCATCCTCAATCCGAGAAGGCTTTACTTTGGACCGTAATGTAGGCTCAATTAAGGGCAAGGAATGAAGGGGTTTTTAGGCTCAAACGTTTTTCTTTTTTTTTCTTGGGTGATAGTTGTCGCGCCCAGATTTTTCGCACTCGAGGAATACTCACCCAAGCGGGAAAAATGCTGTACTCTCTCGTTAGAACTCACCCTCCTAAAAGAATGAGTGCGACTAGGTTTGAATTGAAAACAGGTTTGAATAAACGGCTTTTTGAAAAAGATTCAGAGTCGCCACCTAACTTGATTAAGGTGAGTTAGGTCACCTAAAAACTAAGAATAATCCGAGGACTACACTTAGGGTTTTTGAAAAACAATTTTGAAAACATCTCCTCAAGAGAGGGTTTTTAAGAAAACAGGTTGTTTGGCAACCTTTGGAAAATATTTAGCCCTTTTTAGAAAAATAACTCCTTTTGGTCTTTGAAATCAGTGATCCTAGGTTCGGAGGTTGGTTACGTGTAGGGAAGACGCACTAAGCTATCACTCTACCCCGCCCTTTCGGTACCTACATGTCAATCTACCCTAGATTTACCTATGGGAGTCTTCGACTAACTATAGTTCAACCCTATTCACTTTAGAAAAACAATGTTTGAAAAATATGATGCATGATATGCAAGTGCAAGATGAGAGAATTGGAAAATAGAAATTGATTTGATTTGAAAATAGATTTGAACAAATAGAATTGAAATTGAAAAGTTTGAAAATTGAAAGTAGAAGTTTGAAAATAGAAATTTTGAAATTTTGAAAATAGATTGGAATGTGAGATTTGAAAAGATTTTGGAAACCGCACCCATGAGGGTGGAATTGAAAGTTTGAAAAGTATTGTGACCGCACCTATGAAGGTTGCCTACGTATCCCTTTGGGGGAATTAGGTCAGTCGTAGTTCGGACCGGAGTCCGATTGAAAAGAGAAAGGTTGATTTGAAAGAAAGAGATTGAATTGGAAAAAAGAAATTGAATTGAAAATTGGATTTGATTTGAGATTAGAAGAGGAGATTGGAAATTGAAATTGAAAATATTGGACTTTGATTTGAAGAGATTGATTTTGGAAAGACTTGGTTTTGGAAAGATGGAGGTTTAGGAAACCTAGACTTAGGAAAGATAGGAGACCTAGGGAAGACTTGAGATTAAGAAAGATTGGATTGGAATGTTGGATTTGGAAGATTTAGAAAGATTGGATTTTAGAAAATATTCGAATTAGGAAAGGTCCGTTTTAGGAAGGTTTCGTTTTCGGAAAGTTTTGAAATTAGGAAAGTTTTAGGTTTAGGAAGGTTTTCGAAAAAGGAAAGGTTTTCAGATTAGGAAAGTTCCCAAATTAGGAAAGTTTTGAAAATCGGAAAGTTTTGATTTTAGAAATGTTTTGAAAAAGGGAAGTTTTGAATTTGGAAAGCATTGAAAACAAGGAAGTTTTGAAAATAAGAAAAGTTTCGTTTTGGGAAAGGTTTGAAAAAGGAAAGTTTTCAACTTGGGAAGTGTTTGAATTAAGAAAGTTTCAACTTAAGAAAGTCTTAAATTAAGAGAGTTTTGAGTTTAGAAAAGTCTTAGATTTGGAAAGATTTGAAGTTTAAGAGAATTTAGAATTTAGAAAGTTTTAGGTTTAGAAAGATTCAACTTAAGAAAGTTTCAAATTTAGAAAGTTTTGAATTTAGGAAGCTTAGAATTTTAGAAAGATTTGAAATTTAGAAAGTTTAGGATTTAGAAAGTTTTAGAGTTTTAGAAAATCTTGAAATTAGGAAAGGTTTGAGTTTAGGAAAGATTTAAAAGTTGAGTTTTAAAGTTTAGGAAAGATTTTTATGTTCAAGTTTTGGAAACTTAAGATTTAGGAAAGTGAAAGTTTAGGAAGGATTCGAATTTAGGAAAGATTTGGATTTTGAAACTTAAGGAAAGATTTAAAGTTTAGGTTTAGGAAACTTATGGTTTAGGAAGGTATTGAATTAGGAAAGGTTTGGATTAGGAAGGGATTGGATTTGGTTTCTAAAAGAGAAAGGTTGGATTTTGTTTCCAAAAACGGAGGATGGGATCTAGTTTCCTAAACGGGGAGATTTGATTCGGTTTCCTAAAGGGAAGGTAGGATTTGGCTAGGATTTGGAAAGGAAAATTCTAGAAACCCCTAGATTTGGAAAATTGTTGTTTTGACGTAGAAAAGAGGTTTTGAAAACATGTATAGTTTTGATATAGAAAACAAAATATTTTGGAAACCTAGGTTTGGGGCAAAGTTTGAAAATCATGTTTTTGGAAAGAAAACTAGGGTTTCCTAATTGTGGGTTCTAGGGTTTGGTTTGGGCTCTAAGGAAAGAGTTTTCTTTGGAAAACGCGTTTTTGGAAACGAAGGTTTTCTAGAAGGGAATCCTAGGGAGGAGTTTTTTTTTGGAAAGCATGTTTTTGGAAACGTAGAGTTTAGAAAGAAAATCCTATAGGGGAATTTCTAGAAGGAAGATTCCGGGAGGAGAGTTTTTAGAAAGATTTTTAGGGAGTGTTTTTAGAAAGTGAATTTTGAGGAAAGAAAGTTTTGGAAAGGAGTTGAAAAAGAGAGTTTTAGGAAGAGATTTCTAAAGAGAGTTTTTGGAAAGTGTAAAAACATCTCACTTTCCTAAAGCGATTCTAGCCATAAGAAGGCGAGAACCACTTTAAGAAAGTGGTTTTGAAAACAAGGTTTGAAAATATAGATCAAAAGGCCACTTTTAATATAACACTTTCCTAAAGCAACCCTAGCCATGGAAAGGCTAGAATCACCCTAGGATTGTGATTTTGAAAACATATTTTTTTTGAAAAAGAGCTTTTGATGCAATTTTGAAAACAAGCTTGAAAACGCTTTGAAAAACAACTTTGAAAACGAGTTTTGGAAGATGCAAGACTATGATATGCACAATGCAATTTGGGGTCGTGAACATACAAGGTTAAGGCTTCACCACATAATCAAGGGGGGCCGGACCCACGTGGTCTTTGGTTAGACTAGAAGAAAGGCCCCGACACGGTGACTCTCCCATAGTCCAATCCTACACATGGACCGGGAATACCCTTATTTCAAGCATGCAAAGAAAGGGGGGGAAAGAGATGGGGGATTAAAATAGAGAAAACCCAAGTGGGTTGGAGAGAGAAGAGAGAGGGGGAAAGTGCAGAAAATTAAATAGGGAGCCTACCTTGTTTCTTGTTTATTTTGCGCGCCGTGCAGTCTTCGGTCTTCGGTCTTCGGTCTTGATCTTCACCCTCAGTCTTTAAGGATTGTCTTCAAGCTTTGAATGGCTGCTCTTCAAGTCTTGAGAGAGTGGTTGAAGGCTAGTGTATGAGTGTATAGGGGTGTGTATGAGTGTATAGGAGGCTAGGGTTTGTGTATAGTGGCTAGGGTTTGGAAAACCTAGGGAGGCTAGGGTTTTTGGAGGTGCTCGAGCTCTGTGTATCGAATTGTGTGATTTTTAGGTTAAGTTTGCAGACCCTTTTCACGTTGATCGAGGCTCTGTATTTATAGAAGTTGGACAAGCCTGGCGCCTGTTGCAGTGGCGCCAGGGCAAAATTTATACTAGCGCTACTAGGAGTGGCGCCAGGCCATTTTTTGGCTTAGCGCCACTGCTAGTGGCGCCAGCCATTTAGGAAACAATTAAGGTCGGCAAGCAACGTATCTTTGACTAGATTTGGGCACCTGTACTAGAGACTACCATGTAAACTTTAGCCTGGCTTCACTAGGAGCGACTCCGGAAAGTCCGGGGAATGATTTGAAGGAGCCGGGAGTGACCCAGAAGGCAGGAAAGGAGTAGGAACACTTAAAATAGTGTCCTGGAGGTCTTTGACTTGAAAAGTGAGGATTGGATGTGTCGGAAAGGTTGACCGAGCCTTTAGGGGCAAAACGGTCAATCGGACCGGAAAACTGCCGGGACAGACTCAAACTGTCCCGGAAGAAGACTTAGGATCTGGAAACATTATTTAGAATGTTCCCAGAGGTTGCCGGTTTGATTCCCAGGGCCGGCGTGGTCGGAAATGGAGACCGGCCCACCAGGGGCAAAACGGTCATTTTGTACCAGGTTTGCCGGAACTGACTCGGAATGGTCCGAAAAGGTAAAGAAAGGTCGAGAACACTATAAAAAGTATTCTCGGGACATTACCGATTTGATACCCAGAGCCGGTGTGGTCGAAGAAGGAGACCGGCCCTCCAGGGGCAAAACGGTCATTTTGTACCGGGTTGGCTGGAACTGACTCGGAATGGTCTGGAAAGGTAAAGGAAGGTCGAGAACACTATAAAAAGTATTCTCGGGACATTACCGGTTTGATACCCAGAGCCGGTGTGGTTCCCGAGGCATTCGGATGCTTAGGGGCAAAATGGTCATCTTGACCGAAAAGTCTCGGAAAAGGCCCTAAGGGTAGTCTGGTTATTTTTCACCGAAGTGAGCTAACAAACATGGGTATTGACCTAGGTGTTGAGTATTTCCGCTACTCGGACGGGGTTGAGTATTTCTGCTACTCGGACGGGGTTGATGATTTGAGAGTATTTCCGCTACTCTAACGGTTCTGTGAGTATTTCCACTACTCTAACGGTTCTGTGAGTATTTTCGCTACTCTAACGGGTCTGTGAGTATTTCCGCTACTCTAACGGTTGAGTATTTCCGCTACTCGGACGGCTCTGTGAGTATTTCCGCTACTCTAACGGTTTTGTGAGTATTTCCGCTACTCGGACGGTTGAGTATTTCCGCTACTCGGACGGCTCTGTGAGTATTTCCGCTACTCTAACGGTTGTGTGAGTAGTTTTGCTACTCGGACCGTCTCAAGGAATAAACTGTCTCGAGAGAGGGATTGGAAAGGGGTCTTACCGTCTCCGAAGAGACGTGCCTAGATTGGAACCGTCTTGAGGAATAAACTGTCTCGAAAGAGGGATTGGAAAGGGGTCTTACCGACTCCGAAGAGACGTGCCTGGGTTTTGAGTGTTTCCGCCACTCTAACGGTGTTGTGAGTGTTTCCGCCACTCTGACGGTTTTGTGAGTGTTTCCGCCACCCTAACGGTTTTGTGAGTGTTTCCACCACTCTGACGGTTTGGTGAGTGTTTCCGCCACTCTGACGGTTTTGTGAGTGTTTCCGCCACTCTGACGGTTTTGTGAGTAGTTTTACTACTAGGACCGTCTCGAGGAATAAACTGTCTCGAGAGGGGGATTGGAATCGGAATAAGAAAGGATAATGTCCCTAAGGGCATTTTGGTTATTTTGGCTCTATTTGGGCCTAACAGGCCCGCGAAGCGATGGAAAGACGGAATTTGGACTAGAGGATTGGATTAGATTGGAATATGTCCATAATGACTTGAAAACAAGTCTGGACGGAGTGTAGATTGCCGAGCGATCAAAAATGGGGTGCTTACAATAGTAACCAGGACCACCTCGAGTAAGCCTTTGTTGCTTTATTCCCTTTTCTTTTTCAGATATCGCCACTTTCTTTTGAACTTGTTTATACTAAGCAATCTTTCCTGATCTGAGGGGACTTTCTGTGGGTCGTAATGTGGCTAGGTTGTGGGTTTTTGAAAGAAAGGGCATTTAAGGCTCAAAGCGTGATGTTATTTCTGGGATTTACTAGTGATCACCTTTTCAAATCTTTTCCTTTTGTCTGTGGGCTTCTTTTTCGCTCTTCTCTTCTTTGTATGAACTTGTGCCCATGTAGGGCTCATCATTTCCTTTAGTTTTTGCCCCAGCATTACCACTTGCACAATCTACTGACTTTCAAGAGGCGTCATATCATCATCTCTTCTACTTATTTTTTATTTATTTTTTTTTTGTGTGTTGGGGTATTGCATTGTTTCCCTCCACTTTTAGTGCATGAGGAGGCTTTCTTTCTCTCCGTGCTCCCTTTCATCACTTTTTTCTTCGAATTACTTTCGTTCGTTGTAGGGGTGAACACCAGTATGGGTTTTCCGAAGGAGTATGATTTGGCTTAAAAATGAGGTTTTTCAAAAGGGATTCTTTTAACTGTATGGTAGCAGAATAGATGGCCCCTCTTCCCTTCAGAAAAGATTGCTCAGTCTATGAAGTTCAGTTTAAGAAATCTTTGGCGTCATCCTTTGAAACAAACAGGTGTTATCTTAGTTGTTCTATTACTCACACTTGCCCCAGTGTGGGGGGTAGTTCTTGGTTAGGGTGTTTGAAGAAAAACCACTTGTGGCTCGAGTGGGCTAACCGAGGGAATTACTTTTGCTATTCTAGGGATTTTGAAATGAGGGCTTCTCTTCCTTTTAAGGGTCTAACTGTTGGCTGCTTTGCCATGGCATCTTTCGGAAGCTACCCTTTTTGTGATCCACTCTCTTTCCTTCCTTTTGTTATCTTTCTTTTGGATCAGAAATGGTCCCCACAAGCGAGGACGCATGTACCATCCCTCCTTTCAAGTTAGGGTATAACGATAGGAAAGGAAAATTCTAAGAAAGAGCAAGTACCAAAGATGATAAATGCAAGTTTTAACTTCTTTACGAAACAAAAATTAATAGGAAAGTAAAGACAAAGTTTGGTAGAAGAACATCCCTTTGACAATCACTCCTTCAGGTAGGCTTTGGGACCACGCCGGCCGCCTCCATGCTCCATTTGCCAGCTTCTTCACTTGGTTGTGCTGGGCGAATTGATGCATTAGCCGCGGAGTGGCAGAGATTAGTAGTCATAGTGCAACCAGGGCTTCCTCCTTTTCCTTTTTCATCTTTAGTGGGGTCCTTGAGGTTGTGCGTCCCATCTTAGGACCTTTGATGGCTTTTCTTTAGCTAGACAATTTTCTCTTTGCTCAGTTTCTCGAGGCTTTGCAGCCAAGCTTTCCTCAGAGGCTTGCCACGACCTTTCCTTGGCTTCTTCTTTTCAGCTTCCTTTTTGTCAATCTCTGCAAATAGACTATCTAGATCACTTTCATTGAATTCGAATGGTGGGTTTAGTAGTTTCGGCTCATTGATGCCCCAGCCCATGTCCTCGTAGTCGAAGAGTTCCTCTTTCAGGCAAGCCTCGACTTTAGCATATCTAAGATGTAGGAACTCTTCTCCCCAGCCATCCACAGGTGCAGTATCATGGGGAATGTTTGCAATAGGTTCATCCATGGGCCAGTCGAAAGGGTCTTACTCTCCACTTGTATTGTAAAGATAGATAGGGCATGGCGGCAGTTCTTCCTCCCAATGGCTTTCAGTGTTTGACTCGCCCTCGAAGTACTCTACGGTTATGATGACATCATAATCTGCCTCATCCTAGGTGATGATGTTAACAGTATGGTTTGGTAAAGGATTTGCCGTGACATTGGGCGCGGGGGCTGGCTTTGTTTCTTGGGTATTGATGACCTTGTTGTCAATGAGGTCTTGGATCTTATGCTTTAAAGAGAAACAAGATTATGTGTCATGCCCCTGCCCCCCAGAATGGTACTCGCAAGTAAGGGCAGGGTTGAAAGTTGGCGGCAGCGGGCTTGGTAATGGCCTCGAGGGAATAGGGTTTATGTGCTTGGTCTTGAGGAGCTCATGATAGGCCTCTGTCTGAGAGCATGCCAAACGTGTGAATTATCGGTTCCGTCGGTTGTTGTTCTTGTTAGGGTTGAGGTATGGTCGGGCCACAACCGGTCCAATTGTGGGTGCTTGGGTATTAGCAACAGGGATGTTGATGATGGGAGCAGGCGGTGATGGTCGAGCTTGGTAGTGGGGGTAATATGGCTGCTGCTGTGTAGGTAGGATGGCAGATACTTCTCCTTCTTTCTTGCCGACTCCTCGAGTGGTTGCTACCTTCTTGACCGCATTCGCAAACGTTTCATTTATTTTAGCACAGGGGTCAGTGATTCTGCCAGTTTTCAGTCCATTCGCAATCATTTCCCCTTACATTATCAGCTTAGAAAGCTCTTTCTGATGCTCAGACACAGACGTTCATAGTATAGCCCTTGAAAGGTGTTCACAAACAGCTGCACATACTCTTTTTCCAGCAATGGGGGGTTGACTCGAGCGGCTGCCTCCCTCCATCTCAGAGCGTAATTCTTAAAGCTCTCTTTCTTTCCTCGAGTCATCATCATTAGGGCACACCGGTCCATGGTCAGATCGCTATTATGGCGGTATTGGGATTGAAAGGCTAAAACCAATTCATTCCAAGTTGCAATTTTCCTCAGATCCAACCAGGCAAACCATTGCAGCGCGGACCCAGTCAAACTATGTTGGAACAGTTGCATCAAGAGTTTGGGGTCATTTCCATGGCCACTTAGTGCCCCAACGTACAATCTCAGGTGAGCCACGGGATCTTCGCTTCCATCGTACTTTTGGAAATCAAGCATCTTGAATTTGGGCAGCCTTGGGTGGTCAGGGAAGAAGCAGAGTTCATCGTAGGACATCCCACCAAAGGTGTCATGACCTTGTAGGCTACGTAGGGACTTCTCTAAGCCTTGTATCTTAAGATCGAGAGGGTTCGGGCCTTCCTTCTTTGATGTGGCAGTTAGCAAGATGGTTTCAGGGTTGTCCTCTTCTCCTTCCTCAAGGTGTACCGCTTTGGGCAGCTCCTTGCTCTTCGTTGCACCATCAGTTCGCAGGACGACCCTTGGTGGGATTGCTTCAGTTTCCTTGGGGTGGGATATTGAGATTAATGGATTCGTGACAGGCCCTTTGAAGGCCATCAATTGCATGAGTTTGAACATCTCGTCTATCTTTGTCTTCATTTCATTCACTTCTTCGCGTGTCACTGAATTGTTCTGCTGATTAGGAGTATTGCCTTCGCTCGACATTTGTGTTGTTCTTTGTCGAGTACAGACTGGCATTCGGAGGACAGGGGTCACTCGCGTTCCTTTCTTTCCTTTTCTTGGAGCAACGGTGACCTACACTGCGAGCAGTCTCACCAAAGCTATTGCTAGTCTTTTGATGAGTTAGGGGGAGGAAAAGAAAGTAGAGAAAAACAAACAAAAGGATTACATGTTAGATTCTTGATTTGGAAAGGTTTTATGTGATGCATGGCCTAAGGATGCCCTTACCTTTTGAAGGGAACTAAACATGATGCTTTGGCTCATGTCTAGAGATAGGGGATTGCCCCTGCATGCGAATACTATACCTGCCCCTGTTCATTCATCCATTCGTAGATTCATTCATTCATTTGACAATGAGAACGATTTTATTAAGATGACTTCTTTTTGGTGCATAAAATTTCTCAAAAATACATAGAGATGGGGAGAGGGAACATTTTCCTTGGGACTTCCACCTATTCTATATTTACATTATAGGATCCCTTAATTTGAATTGCCCCATTGTCTTGAGCCTCCAGATTCTCTTTGTTGGTAGGAGCCCTTGATTTGAATTGTCCCGTTGTCTTCTTGGCAGCCCTATCTCCACGAGCGAAGAGGGACTAGGGCCACTCTTTATGAGATGACTTTTATGCATGCCACAAATCCTTAGGGTCTCGTGGTACCCTTAGGAGTTTTGGGTTGGCTTGATTTAGACTAGAAGGTCTTTGAGCCTTTCTCTAGGGGTTGATTGGATGCATGAAGATGCAATGACTTGAGTTACTTTGAGAACTCTTGTCTTGAAGTGAATTCCGACGCATGGGCAATTATGATGCATGTACATGGGAACAGCAAGAATTAATTAGCATAACAACATGGATTAAAAAATATATATAAGGGAAAACAAAGCGGTCACCCTTTCCTCCTCGATTTTGAAATTGACGCGTGTGTCCTAAATTCGACAGAGGTTCGGTTATGCATGGGGTGCTACATGAGGATGAGGTTGGGGGTTTACTAATGCTTCCTAAAAAGCTCGGTTCCCGAACCTTCAAACCTCCGACGTCCACCCTTGGAAGGATGAACTCCATCTATGGTTGGTGGTTCGAGCAGAGAAACTATCAAGAGACCGTAGGCTAAGAAACTGACACAACATCCACCCACAGTCAATATATTGTTCCCTCTTCTATCTAGAAGGGTAGTAGCCAGGTAATATATGCAAGATCCAAATGTATGTGAGCGCACCAAGTGTGTGCGAAATTTTTAAAAATGGAGGAAAGGACTCAACAACACACATCATATCAAGTCCATTCATTCACATACATGGCAATAAATAAGACATGAAACAAAAATGTGAACAAAGGTCCACCTAAAAAAGACAAATGCAAAGAGTTAGTAACTTTGTGAAAAACTCAATGCAAGATAAAATGGGTGATTAATGTAAGAGCATGAATGTAAACAATGAATGCGAGTGATAACACTATTTTGAAAAATAGGATTTGCTTTGGAAACTTGAAAAATTTGGAGACAGGATAAAATTGGACAAAGTAACCAGAGATTCTGGGTGAGTGAAGGGTGAAGAGACATGTTAATGGCCTAACCCTCTAAGTGTCCCTAGCAGAGTTGCTAGCTGTCGTGCCCCGGTTTTTGGGTGTCCAAGGTCCTTTCAGCTTGGAGACAAAAAGCACGGAACTCTGTCACTAGAACTCATCCTCTTAGAAGAACAAGTGTGACTAGGTTTGAAAATTAGTTTGGCTAAGGGTTTTTCAGAAAAATAGGAGTCGCCAACTAACTTGATTAAGGTGAGTTAGGGCACCTAAAACTAAGTGTTAATCCAAAGATTAAACTTAGGGTTTTTTAAAATGGTTTTGAAAACTCCATGAAGAGAGGGTTTCTTAAGAAAATAGGTTGTTTAGCAACCTTTGGAAAGATTTAAGCCCTTTTGGAAAATAACTCCATTTTGGTCATTTGAAAACAAAAATCTATGGTTTGGAGGTTGGTTACGTGTAGGGAAGATATCCTAAGATCATCACCCTACCCCGCCCTTTCGGTACCTACATGTCTAATCACTCTTTGTTCACTCACTAGAATAACCGGTTACCATTGTCCACTTAATATCCACCTTAGAATCTTGAAAACAGGGTTTAGTCATCACTTTTCAGATGGATGATGCATGATGCAAGTTTTTGGAAAAAGTTTAAAAATAATGGAGGTTTTGAAATAGTTTGGAATAGAAACTTTGAATTGATTGGAATTTTTGAAAAATAAATTGGAATTGAAATAAAAGTTATGTCCGCACCATTTTAGTTTGCTTACGTATCTCATTTGGTAAGAATCAGATCATTCGTCGTTCGGGCAAGAGCCCGATGGAAAATAGGCGCATTAGGGCCATTGGAAGGTTTGAAAGTACTTTAAGGTCTTTGGAAAAATTTAAGACACTTTGAGGTCTTTGAAAAAATTTAAGACACTTGGAAATCTTTGGAAGTTGAAAACACTTTATGGTCTTGGAAGTTGATGACTCTTTGTGGTCTTGGAGGTTTTGACTTCAAATTGGATGGTAGAGTGTTTTGAAAATGTTTTTGGATCAACTTAAGGGAGTTTTGGAAAAATGCTTTTGGCATGACTAAAGAGAACTTGAAAGTGTTTTTGAAGTCTTGTTTTGAAAACCTTGGAGGCATGATTTTAAAATGTTTTGATGAATTAGTTTTTGAAAGTGGTTTTCGGAAATGGCTAAGGGTTTGGAATCCTAATATGGACAAGCTTAGAGGTTGTTCTTGATATGTCACCTTCCTTTGGGGTCCCTAACCATAAGAGGGCTGGAGATGCCTTAGGTTTGTAATCTTTTCAAAATGTTTTTGGAAACATCTTGAAGTTGGTTTTTGAAACCTCAAGAGGGTTAAAGGTTTTGGAAAAAGTGGGTAATGAGTATATTTTAAAATTTGAGGATCATTCAAAAAGGATTCATGAGTTGGAACCTTGAAGCATATTAACCTAGATTGGGTTAGCCTATGGTTAGGGATGACCTAAAGTTAAGTTGGACTAGGGTTGACTAACTAGAGTAGGGGTCACCTACGGTTAAGATGACTTAGGGTTAACTAACTAGAGTTAAGTTAACATAAGGTGAGTGAACTAGGGTCAAGTTAACCTAGGGTTGGACAACTAGGGTCAAGTTAACCTAGGGTTGGTCAATTAGGGTCAAGTTAACCTATGGTTGGTCAACTAGGGTTGGATTGGAAAATGGTTTTGAAAGTTGGTTTAATGCACTTTTGGAAAGAGCTTTGAAAAACAAAACATGTTATGCAATGGACTTTGGTGGACAACCCTTTTGAAAGTCATTTCCATGAAAATTTTGACTCTAGCTAAGAGTATTGTTTATATGGTTGGTGTTTGGAGACCATTCTAAGGAAGGTTTTTTCATGGCCATTATAACCATAATCTTGAAAAGAGTATAAGGGGCCCAAAAATCAATATGGTGATGACAACCTTTTAAGGTACCATTTTTAATGCAAAGATGGAGAGAATGAGTTTTTGATAACCATTTTTTAAAAGAGTTTTTGAAAACCATTTTTGTAGGAGGCCACTCTATCAAGAGAAGGTTCCTATGGCCAAATAAAAGAGGAACCACTCAAGAGAGGGTTCCATGGGGCCATTCCAACCACTAACTTGAGAGAATGGAAGCCATGAAAATTGGAGGGTTAGAAAACAAACCTTATGCAAGTTAAAATTCAATGATGCCAAAATGAGAGTTAGGGGGGTAGTAGGGGATCTTCTAAGGCATGATTTCTAAAGTCTCATCCTAAGCTTCAAGGAGCCAACTCTTGAAACAATTTTTTAGAGAAATATAGAGCTTGGAAATGACATGGAGCCAAGAGTAATGTAAGCATTATAGATAATGGTAATAAGCATAAAAATGAAACCAATCATAGAAAACATGCTCACAATAGTAATATGCAAGGGGTCATGATCACATACAAGACTTTTAGGCTACACCACATAAACAAGGAGCTCCTAGACCATACCATCTTAAAGTAGGCTAGTGAGAGATCCCCCTACACGGTGGCTCTCACGTGCTTTCCTCTAGGCATGATCTAAGAGCCCTCTTGGCTCAAGCAAGCAAGAATGGGGGTTGAAGATGGGGATTAAAATAGATAATAGCCTAAATAGGCTAGGAGGGAGAAGAGAAGAGTGGGGGGGAGATACAAATGTAAAAGAGATACTACCTTTTGCCTTCAACACACTTGTAGTCTTCAATGAATGTCTTGATTAGAGCTTGAATGACTTCAAGAGGGCTTGAGGGGCTGGAATGGAGTGTGTAATGATGTATAAAGCCTTGTAGGTGAAGTGTATAGGTTTGAAGGAGGTAGAATCTAGCCTAAGTGTGGGAGGGGTGGAATATATGTAAGGACTCGAGGTTCTGAAGCAGTTTCAGCAGAGCTTCGCTTCAATTTCGGAGATGGAATATGCATAGAGGTGGTCTAGTATTTATAAGCAATCTGGAATAGGCATGGCACTTGTAGGACATGGGCAGGTACTGTTCCATTGCCAAAACGACACGTGGCAACCTGTGTACAGGTTAAATCTCAACTGTTGATCGAAATTTGGTCGATCTGATCAAAATTTGAGCACATGTAACATACACTCCATCACCGGGAAGGTTTGTCCAAACTTTGCCTCGATAATTGAACCAATCAGGAAGGTTTCGGGAGAATTGGTTGCACCCACGGTGTTCTCTTGGGGTTTCTCGTGGACTTTCATGTTTTTGAAAAGTTTAAATTATGTTTGGAAATGCGGGATATCATCTCGAGAAGCGTACAAAAAAAGCATTTTTGGGGAGCGTCTGTGATACGCTCCGAGGGTGTTCAAAAGTGGTTATTTTCGGGTTGTGTGATCGAGGCCTTCGGGAAACGATCTCTTCGATCTGACCGTAGCGATGGAAAGTACTCTGAAAATACTTTTTGAAATTCCCAGATTTGCGCATTTTTCAAGTCGTTTGACGGTGCGTTTTAATTAGGGAATTGGGAAAATGGTAAACCTTAGCGGAGCGTCTGCGTGACCTTCTAGGGGTTATCGAAGGTAGTAGTGTTTGAGCCATACGATGAAGGGATTCGGGGAGCGATCTATCTGATCGAGCCATATCGATGGAAAGATCTATGGATGAACTTTCAAGAATTCCCTGATTTACGCTTTTCTCAAGTCATTTGACAATACTTTATAACCAAGGAATCATGGAAAAGAGACAATTTAGGCAGAGCGTCTGCGAGACGCTCCAGGGAACTTTTATCAAGTCGTAAGTGTTTAGCATCGTAAGGTCCTCTTCAGGTAAAATGGGGGTGTGTGGCGAGACCCTCTGTTCAAAATCTTTGGACTGGTGTTGTTTTGGGATGTGTTCAGGCCGTTAGGGGTAAAATGGTCATTTTAACCAGGTTTGGTCGAAAATGGTCAAGAATGGTTTGGCATGTTGTGTCAAACATACCAGGTCGTTCAGGGATGGTTTTGGGAGAGTCTTTCACCGTTCGGTGGGGTTTGTGCAGTGCTGGGATGTTCAGGAGTAAAATGGTCATTTTGGCCGAAGTTAACCAGAATGAGACCGAAATTGGACCGGTAGGCGTGTAGAGTTCGCCTAGCAGTTTAGTAACACTTTGGAAGAGCAGATTTATCATTTTGAGAGATTTTAAACTTTCTCAAATCGTGCCTGGAGGCCCCAGGGGCAAGTTTTGTCATTGTTCACCGAGTCGGGCAAGCAGGCACCGGTGTTGATCTACGTGTTGATTCTCGAGACCACCCGGTCTCGGGAAACTACCTATGCGGTGTTGGTCTCTAAGAACGCCCGGTCTTAGAGAGCTACCTGTAGGGGTGGTGTTGGTTCTTGAGAACGCTTGGTCCCAGAAAGCTACCTGGAAAGGTGGTGTTGGTTTCTGAGAACACACGGTCTCGGAGAACTACCAAATGATGGACATTCTACATAGGCGGGCTAGCGGGCGCCAGAAGTGAATCGTTTGAGATTTGATGAGGTGTTGGTCCCCGAGATCGCCCGATCCCGGGAAACTACCTGGATGGCGTTGGTTTCCAGGACTGCCTGGTCCGGAAAGCTACTTGGAATAATGGTGCTTATGGCTCCAACAGGTCCTTGTGGGCCCATTAAGTGACCAATTGGTTGGATTGGAGATCGAATGGCTCGTCTTGAGCTTGCATGTGCTAAGGTGTTTGAAAACTAGACCCGGTCGAGCCAGAGAGTGCCGAGCGGGCAAAAATGGGTTCTTACAGTGAACTGTTCATGAACTGACTCTTCTGTCTCTCAATCGGCATTGGAACCCGACACAACAAGATCTCTTCCGGCGATGGCATAAAAAGAATTGGAATCAAACCTTCGAACGGAGAGAGTCATAGAACAATCGTAAGGATTGATGCAGGGCGGATCAACATATGCTTTTTCGAAAAAAATAGAATCTCAAATAAAGGGCTATGAATATAGTCAATTAACATTGCCTCTTTCTCTTTCAATTAAAAAAAAATGGGCGTTAGTATTCAGGAGGTTCATGAGAAAAAAGTGGAAAGAAGGAAAAAGGCCTGAACCAAAAGGGTGAATCCAACAACAAAGATTCAACTATCATTAACTTCGAATGCAAGAAGTTAGGACATATGAAAGCTGAATGTCATATGCTAAAGAAGAAATGAAAGAAAGGCAAAGGCAAAAGAGCCTTAGCTGCCACCACTTATAGTGAAGATGATGGATCAAGCTTAGATGAAGAAGTTGAACCTTAAGAGGTTGCAAACCTCTGTCTCATGGTACAAGAAGAAGAAACAGAGGTATCATCATCTAAACCTTTTGATTTTTCATTTGATAAGTTATAAAATGCATTTGATGATTTACTTGCTGAATTTAAGAAGATGGGTATCAAAAACACTCTTCTTAAAAAGATGGTTTCCACTCTCACAAAGAAAAATGAGGATTTGCAAAATGCTAATGAAGTCTTGAAAAAGGAAAATTCTATTTTGAAAGAAAAGGTAAAGGATTTAGAAAAATTTCTTACAAAATGTGTTGAAGGAAAAGAGAAGCTAGATATTATTCTTGGAAAATAAAAATGCTCTCTTGACAAGGCTGGAATTGGACATAGCCCTTTCAAAAAGAAAAAGTTTTTCAAAAACAAGTTTAAGGCTCTTGTAAGAAAATCACAGATTACATACTTTTATTGCCAAAAGAAAGAACACCTAGCTAGCCAATGTTTTTTTATGCAAAAATCACATACTACCGAGAGGGCTTGGGTTCCAAAAATAACATTGAAGATTAACTTCCATGGACCCAAGATGGTTTGAGTACAAAAAGTCAAAGCTTGAGTTGTTCTTTTTGTAGGTGTGTCTTCAAGCAAAATCCAAAAAGAACTATTTGTACTTGGACAATGGATGTTCTAGACGCATGACTAGTGATAAAGCTCAATTCACATCTTTTACACCAAAGGATGGAGGTTTGGTAACTTTTGGAGATAAGAGCAAAGGTAAAATCATTGGTATTGGTAGTATTGATAAAGATTCTTCAACCTCTATTGAAAATGTTCTATTTGTTAAATGTCTTAAGTGTAATCTTTTGAGTATTAGCCAATTGTGTGACAAAGGTCTTAAAATTGTTTTTGAATCTTCAAAATACATTATAATAAACATCAATGATAACAAGACCATATTGATTGGTCATAGACAAGGCAATATTTATATATTTTTATTTAAATAATTTATCTTCTTGCAAAATAAAATGTCTTGCAGTTGTGAACATTGAAAATAATTGGTTGTGGCATAGAAGACTTGGTCATACAAGCATGAGTATTCTTTCAAAGATTTTCAAAAATGATCTGGTCAATGGTCATCCCAAACTCAAATTTAAAAAAGACAAGGTTTGTGATGCTTATCAAATGAGGAAGCAAACAATAGTTTCTTTTAAATAAAAAAAATATGATTTTCGCATCTAGGCCACTTCAACTATTGCATATGGATTTATTTGGATCAACTTGAACTCTTAGTTTGGGTGGTAAGCAATATGCTCTAGTCATTGTTTATAATTACTCAAGGTTTACTTGAACATTCTTTCTATTAGTCCAAAATAGCAACCCAAGAGGGGGGCTGGAGGTGAATTGGGTTTTAAAAACTTTAAACCAATGATCATAAATTAACAATGTATAAACTAATGGAACAATAACCTAAAGAAAGATATATAGATATATATATATATATGTGCAAACAAATTATCATGATGATGAAGATGAAAAACAGAGAAAAAGATAAAGACACAAAGATTTATAGAGGTTCGGTCAACCCTTGCCTACGTCCTCTCTTCCTCGATCATCTTGAAGGTATTCCATTATATAAAGTCCCTTACACAACTACTCGTTACTTCAAGTGCCCAGCTCACTTCTTTACAAGAGTTTACACCAAACTCTTAAACACAAGTGATTTTGTCCAAGATCACTCAATCTTACAAGTGTTTTTTTCCAAGTTATTCTCAAAATCACAAGGTTTATAACCTTCCCCAAGTGTCATACAAGAAATTGATACAATGGGTAAACTCTCAAAAGAGTAGATATAATAAGTTTCAGCTCACACAAGAAACCTTCCAATGAATAAAAATATAGTATGAGATATAATCAATAAATATTCATTTCTAGCACTTAATCTTGTGTTTTTCAACCTCATAAATGAGTTGGGATCTTCTATATATAGCCATCCTTGAATTCTAGCCATTGGAGATGATTTTGGTATATTATAATGCAAAATCATCCTGTCAAGTAGTTCAAAAAATATAACCGTTACGCCCAGATTTCTAATCGTTGGAGCTAGATTGTCAGCAATCAGCTTTATGGTGTTGACCATCTCTATTCTTTGCTTTTTTGCCTATTTGTCGTAGGTGTTAGCAATCTTGCACATTATTGACCATCTCTAAGTCCTTCTGTAAATTAGTTTTTGATGGTGTCAACAAGATCACACAATGTCGACCATCTTCTGAGACTTTCTTCTATGGTAGCTTATGAACTCCAGATTGTTAACCATAGCTTCAAGGTGTCGACCATCTAAATGGAACTCCAATTCTTACTTTTTAAGTTGTCAACCATGTTAGCAGAGTGTTGGCAAAAGCTTTGCATATGATCTAAGCAAGTTGAGTCTTGAGCAAGGTATCAACCATATGTGTAGGGTGTCGACAATAGCTGTGCAATTATGTTCTTTTGAGGATTGAGGGTCTTTAGTAATGTGTCAAACATACTTGTATGGTGTCAGCACCTCGGTCTTCAAATCTTCTTACCCATTGTTTATCATCTTGAGCATATGATTACCTAAGTAATTTTCTTGTTGGGTACTCAACCAATGAACTCAATCATGTTATCAATGACTTACAATATTATCTCCACACTTAATTAAAGTCATTAGATAACAACCATATGGTTTTGTTATCATCAAAATCAACATGAATATCAACCTTGAGTCAACAATCTCTCCCTTTTTTATGATGACAAAATCTTAAAAATATATGCATAATAAGCTTGAAGTAATCAGGATATATGTAATTCATAAACTATAAATTGTAAGGCTCCCCCTTACATCAACATTCAAGTTCAAGATATCAATCACAATTTATAAGGCTCACTCTTACTATATCAGAATACGGATATTGTTTACACATAATATTTCTCCTCTATATAAAATATTTCTTCCCTTATGAAAGATATAATATCATGAACTTATGTATTTTTAATATAATATCTCAAATAATTCTCCCCTCTTTTGTCAATGCATAAAAAAATATAAATTATATTGTAAAGACATGTACAATAGTAAAAAAAATGATAAAACATGGAAAGAATTATTGTTAGGAGTCAATCAAACACTGAAGTCATTAATCCATCAAAATTAAGAAAAATGATAAACATCCAAATATATATTAGCATCTAGAATATCAAAAACAAGTGATAATCATCAGCCATTCACAAAATATTGTAAACCAAAACAAATTGTCTTTAAGATTATAACCCATGCAATCAGAAAATTAAAGTACAACAATGTGATGCTAATGCAAATCATGTGAATGAGGATTGGTCATTTCAACTGGATCTTTAAAGAGTTTGGAAGTTAAGGTTCTTAGTCTAAGATAGTATTGCCTTGGCTTTAGAAATGTTTTGGGAGTAAAAGTTGGACAGGTTTGAGGGGGAATGGCTAGCTAAACTTCAGCAGGTAGCTCCTCATCAGAAACAATCTTTTCCTTGTCAAAAAGTGAATTACTTTCTTTTTCTTCTTCTTTTTCAGATGAACTATTGCTTGAGTCCCTTCTTGCTAGAGTGTAGTCCGTAGTACAAGTTCTTCTAGTCTCCTCTTTTGCTTTGTTGCTTACAGCCACAATCTTTTGATTCATTGTCATCACCTTGTTCTCCATAATTATAAGCCTTATAATTCCATTATCCATTTTAGCGTTTAGTTGAGTGAACATATTCTCTTAATATTCCTTCATCTCCTTCATCATGCCCATTAGGACATCTATTTGTCAATTTTCAGATTTTGTCATTACGGAAAGAATTTGTTTGGCAACTCTTAAAGTTTCTTCTCTTGCTTCAAAAGTTCCTCTTGATAGGAGTATCCTTCCCCTAAAAATGATATCCAGTTCTTGCTTCAAAAACCAAACATTTGTTTCTTCATTCAACTGATATCTCATTCTCTTTAAAGTAGACTGATTATACTTATCAGTCTTTGACAGAACCTCCTTTTTCATTCCGCTTTAAAGAATTTAAAAATCTAAGTCCGAAGCATTTCATAGTATAAGCAAGATCTTTGTAGTTTCAGCCATATGGATCAATATGTATGTATCAAAGTAACTTTGGTCTCAATTAGATAAGTCCACATGAAGAACAGTTCAACGTCGTGATCTTAAAATTTGATTCATCTTGTTTTGATAGCTTTTGTAGAGAAGTATGTGAAGTTCATATCTTTTCTTTACAGATTTCTTCTCAAAATATGGATCATTTTCCAAGAAATCATTTTCTTCTTTAGTGACTTCCTTTTCTTTTCTCTTCTTTGGTGTATAAGATTCAGATTTATCTTCTTTGGAGCAGCAGGCTTTGATTTCTATCCGTTTTCACTAATTTTAGAGCCATTAAGGGTTATAATACAATGGGTAAGAAGATTTGTGTATGCAATGGTTGTTGTGAAAAAAATGAATAGGTTGAATAAGAGGAAAAAGTCATTTTTGGTATTTGGGAATATAACTGATGAAAATTGGTTAACAATGTATGTACATGCCAGAGTGTTGACACTTTGAGTATATTGTTAACACTATCATGCATAATAAAATATTTTCTAAAACAGTATTGTCGACATTAGATAAAATGGCCTACACTTCTTTGTTACAAAACAATTTTTGTAAAACACGTATTTGCACATCCTTTGACATAGTGTTGACACTCAGGTTGCCCAAACATGAAATGTATGCATATGATCATTGCAAATAAGATTTAAACAAATATATGAACATACTAATATGAATCGTCTAATATATTTATCATCAAAATCAATCAAGTGAAATGATTACACATGTCTAATTATCTTAACAACCATTAAGTATGATGATTTAGGATTAGCTTGAAATACACATACTAAACACAATATATAGTCTAATTTGCAGTCAAGAAAATTAATTAGCCAATCATGCTTTTATAAGTTCTAGTATCAAGAGGAGTACCTTGATAATCACCATCCAACTTGGTTGATATGGCTATGGGATTGCTTAATAGCATTGACTTCCCCACATCAAACCTTTTGAGCAAGCTCATTTCAAATTGTCTATACATGCATTGATCAGCTACTATCCAAGTACCAAAAAAAATATTTCTTTTTGTTTGATTGTGGGCAAACCTACAATGAAGATAATTCAAATCTTGTTCTTTGATACCCACATCATCTTGGGTCCTTAGGGATTAGTATTCAAAGTATCTTTTGGAACCAAAACCTTCTTAACCATTTGAGACTTGTTCATGAGAAAACATTGTTGTGCTACATGACCTCTCTTTTGACAATAGAAACAAGTAATATGAGATTTTTTTGAAGATATGTCAAAGATATTTTTATAAAACTTTTTATTTTAAAAGTGCTATACCCAATAGTAGCTTTGTCAAATGTACATCTTTGTTTTCCAATAATGGTATTAAGGTTTTCTCTTCATTTAACAAATCTAACTAGTGATTTATCCAAATATTTAACTTTTTCTTTCAAAATCTCATTCTCCTTTTTCAAAGTCTCAATTTCATATTGCAAAACTTCATTTTCTTTGGTTAAAGATGAAATCTTTTTCCTCAAAAGGCAATTTTTTATTCCAGATTTTTTGAATTCATATAGCAAGTCATTAAAAGCATTATGTAATTCTTCAAAAGTAAAATAAGAATTTGTTACCTCGTTTTCTTCTTCATCTCTATGAGCCATTAGGCATAGATTAGCTACTTTTTCAATTTCAGATTCCTCATCTGAACTGGGGCTTTCTATGTTACTCCATGTTGCAGCAAATGATTTTACTCCTTTACTTTTGTTTAATTTCTTTCTCATAAATCTCTTGAATTTTTTGGTGACTAATGCCATCTCTTCATCCTTTTCTTTATCACTATCTTGGTCATATTCTGCAATTGTAGATTTGAATGCAATGACCCTTTTCTTTTTCTAATCATCTTCTTCTTAAGCATTCTAGCTTTGTGTCAGCTCATAGGTCATGAGGGATCCCAACAATTCTTCAATTGCCAAGGTGTTTAGATCATTTATTTCTTGTATAGCAATTACCCTAGCTTCCCAAGCCTTTGGCAAAATTTTAAGAATCTTTCTCACCTGCTCACTGTTAGAATAGATCTTTTCAACAGATTTCAATCCATTAATAATATCAGTAAATCATGTAAACATTTCAATAAATTAATCATGTAAGCATTTGAATAATGGTTTCTCTAGATAACCTCCTAAACATTTCATAATTATGCACATTCCAGATTTCTTGGTACTTCATGAGTAACCTCTAATCTGTCCTATATTTCTTTAGCAAATTCACAAGAAGATATTCTATTAAATTCAACAGGGTCTAATGCACAATACAATAAATTCATAGCCTTAGCATTCATTTTCATGATCTATAGATCAATTTCATCCCATTCATTTTTTAATTTGATAATGACCACTTTCTCAACAGTTTTCATAGGGACCTTTGGTCCACTCACAATAAGCCTCCACAGCTCATAATCCACAGATTGTATGTATATCTTCATTATATTTTTCCAATAGGTATAATCTTTTCCATTGAACAAAGGTGGTATACTAGTAGATTGACCTTCTCCGAGAGAGGTTCCAATAGAGGTTTCCATAGATTAACTCTAGAATGTAAAGCCTAATTGCGAGCATTAGGCTCTGATACAAATTGTTAGCCTGAAATAATAACCTGAGAGGGGGGGGGGGTTGAATTGGGTTTTAAAAACTTTAACAAATGATCACAAATTAACAATGTATAAACTAATAGAACAACAACCTAAAACAAGAGATATATACATATATATATATATATATGCAAGTAGATTATGATGATGATAAAGATGAAAAATAGAGTAAAAGATAGAGACACAAAGATTTGCAAAGGTTTGGCCAACCCTTACCTACGTCCTCTCTTCCTTGTTCCTTTCGGAGGTATTCTGCTATGTAAAGTCCGTTACATAGCTACTTGTTGCTTCAAGTGCCTAGCTCATTTCTTTACAAGAGTTTATACCAAACTCTCAAACCTAAGTAATTTTTCCAAGATCACTTAATCTTACAAGTGTTTTTCCCAACCTACAATGAAACTCACAAGGTTTACAACCTTCCCCAAGTGTAATATAAGAAACTGATACAATGGGTAAACTCTCAAAAGAGTAGATACAACAAGTTTCAGCTCACATAAGAAACCCCTTAATGAATAAAAACAGAATATGAGATGTAATCAATAAATATTCAATTCTAGCACTAGATCTTGTGTTCTTCAACCTCATAAATAAGTTAGGGATCTTCTATATATAGCCATCCTTCAATTCTAGTCATTGGAGATGATTTTGGTATATTATAATGCAAAATCAGCCTGTTAAGTCATTCAAAAAATATGATCATTGTGCTTAGATTTCTGACCGTTGGAGCCAAATTGTTAACAATTAGCTTTATGGTGTCGACCATCTCTATTCTTTGCTTCTCTGGCTGTTTGTCGAAGGTGTCATCAATCTTGTACATTGTTGACCATCTCTAAGTCCTTCCGTAAATTAGTCTTTGATGGTGTCAACAAGATCATATAATGTTGACCATGTTCTAAGACTTTCTTCTACCGTAGCTATCGCACCTAGATTTTTTGCACCATCAAGAATGATACCTGGGAAACACCTAGTACTCTCTCGTTAGTACTCATCCTCCTAGAAGGGCGAGTGTAATTAGGTTTGAATTGAAAATTGACTTAAATAAGGGCTTTTAGAAAATATTTGGAATCGCCACCTAACTTTGTTAAGGTGAGTCAAGTCACCTACAACTTAGTGCAATCCCAATATTAAACTTAGGGTTTTTAAAAAGGTTTTGGAATACTTCCTTAGGAGAGGGTATTTTGGAGAAAATAGGTTGTTTGGTGACCTTTAGAAATATTTATGTCCTTTTTCAAAATGACTTCGGCTTTGGTCTTTCAAAAATAGTGATTCTAGGTTCGGAGGTTTCTTACGTATAGGAAAGATGCACTAGGCTATCACCCTATCCCGCCCTAACGGTACCTATATATTTTTCACCCTAGGTTCACTCATTTAGAATCTCCAGCTATCCAATGTCCATTTATATCCACTTCAAGAATTTTGAAAAAAAGTTCGAACATCACTTTAGGGATGATATGATGCATGACAGACAAGTGCATGAAAAGAAATTTAGAAAGAGATTTTAAAAAAGCAAAATAGAATTTTGAAAAGGTTGTGACCACACCCATGAGGGTTACCTACGTATCATTTTGTTGAGAATCAGATCAACCGTAATTCGGCCTCGGGGTCTGATTGAAAATAGACACTTTGAGGTCTTGTTTGATTTGAAAAGACACTTTGGGGTCTTTAAAAAGGTTGATTTGAAAAGAGCTTGACTTGAACTTTGATTTGAAGATTGAAAATTGAACCTTAAGTTGGAATTGATTTTGATTTGAAATTGAACTTTGAAGTAAAACTTGGACCTATTTTGAAAAGATTGAATTGAATTTTGAAATCATCTAGACTTGAATTGGAGTTTGAAAACTATCTTGGTTTAGAAAAGAGTTGAAGCTTCCTAACTTAGGTTTAGGGGTTGAACTTGGGTTTTTGCATCCCAGGGTTTAGATAACCAAGGGTTTGAACATGCACTTAAAAAGTTTGATTTTCAAAAAGCTTGATTTTAGAAAGTTTTAAATTAGGAAAGTTCCAACTTAGAAAAGTTTCGAATTTGGAATGTTTTGAATTAGGAAAGTTTCAAATTAGAAAAGTTCTATTTTAGGAAAACTTTAAATTTAGAAAGATTTAAACTTAGATTTGAAATTTGGAAAGATTTGGACGTTTGAAATTAGAAAAAGTTTGAAAGTTTGAAATTAAGAAATTTTTTATCTCTATTTCCTAAAATTGAAGATTGGATTTTATTTTCAAAAATAAATGACTTGATTTGATTTCCTATTTGGACAAGATTTGATTTGACATGAAATTGGAAAATTTTAGTTTTGGAAATCTGGAATTTGGAAATCTATGATTTGAAATTGACCTTGAATTTGAAAATATAAGATTTCATGTAGAAAATAGTTTTGGAAATCTACGATTTTGGTGCAAATAAAAGCCATGATTTTATGTGAAAAAACTTAAGTTTTTCTAAACATGGACTCTAGGGTTTTGACTTGAACTTCAAGACAAAGAGTTTTTGGTAAGTAAATCTTTGAGAAAAATTTTAGGAAGTTGATTTGCAAAACAATTTTAGAAAGGTATGAATATAGATTTTTGAAAGTCTCTTGAATATCTCATTTTTCTAAAGCGATTCTAATCATGGAAAGACTAGAACCACTCTAGGGTTATGATTTTGACAACAACTAGGGTTTGAAAATAGGATTTGAACCTTGATGATCTAATTGAATATAACACTTTTCTAAAGCAACCCTAACCATAGAATGGCTAGAATCACTTTAGAGTTGTGATTTTAAAAACAACTTTGAAAACAAGGTTTTTGAATGCAAGTTTTGAAAGAAAACTTTAATGCAAATTTGAAAACAAATTTGAATACAATATTGAATGCAATGCATGAACATGACAACCACAATGCAATAGGATCGTGAACATACAAGGTTAGGCTTCATCACATAGCCAAGGGGGCCGAACCCACACCATCTTAGGTCAAACTTGAAGAAAGCCTCCGATACGGTGACCTTCAACAAGTCTTTCTAGGTATAAACCAGGAAGTATCTTGTTTCAAGCCTGCAAGAAAAGCTAGTAGAAGATGGGGATTAAAACAGAAGAAAAGCCAAGTGGGTTAGGAGAAAGAAGAGAGAGAGGGGGATTGCTTAAAAGTAAATAGAACCTACCTTGTCTTTTTCTTTTTTTTTTACTTTGATGCTTAGATGGTGGACTTTGCTTTGGACTTAGAGTTGATCTTTAAGAGCTTCCAAGGACTAAAATTGACCTTCAATGGATGCTTGGAGGCAAGGATTTGACTGTATAGATTATATGGAGGCTAGGGTTTGAGTATATAGAGGCTAGGGTATGAGGAGACTTGAGAGAATTAGGGATTTGAGATAATTCGAGCTCTATTTTCAGAGGGGCAGAGTCTATGAAATGATTTTGCAAACCTAGAATACGTAGGGAGTGGCCTATATTTATAGGCACTTGAATTGATCCTAGCTCCTGTTGTGGTGGCACCAAGCTTATTTTTCCATTAGCACCACTCCTAGTGGTGCCTGGCTTAACTTTGCCTTGGACCACTACTAGTGGCTCCATCCTCTTAGGAAAGTTGTTAAGTCAGCAAGAAATAGATCTTTGACTCTTGGGAGGCCAGACAAAATATTTGGTTGCCTGTCCTAGTAACTACTATGCAATTTTTTGCTTGACTTTACTAAAAGTGACTCTAGTAAGTCCTAGAATGATCCTAAAGGTTCTGAGTAAGCAGACTCATTCAGAAATGGATGAACACCATTGAAAGAGTGTTTCAGAGTTAGTTAGCTTAAGAACCAAGAGTCGAAATAGTTGAAAAGGGTGACTGGCCCACTTGGGGCAAAACAGTCATTTGAACTGAGAGAACACAGAGATTGACCCAGAGTGATCTGTGAGAAGATTTGAAGGTTGGAAACACTATTCATAATATTTCAAAGGATTTCTAGTTCAATACTCAGAGCCGGTGTGGTTAGAAAAGGCAATCGATCCACTAAGAGCAAAACGGTCATTTTGTATCGAGTTTACAGAAAATGAACTCAGAATGGTTTGGAAAGGTACTAGAAAGTTGGGAATACTATTAGAACCATCCTCTAAAGGTAACCGATTTGATGCCTAGAGCTGGTGTGGTTCCTAAAGACAATTGGATGCCTAGGGGCAAAATGGTTATTTTGATCGGATGCTCTCAAAATCGATTCGGAAGTGACTGAAAGGCACTAAAGCATGCTAGAATATTTTTGAAACAATCTTGGAAGGATGGACTTACCACTCTAAGGTCTTAAGTACTTTCTCGAGAAGCGTGCCGATAGAGCCCAATGGGTAGGTTGATCATTTTTCACCGGAGTGGGCTAGCAGGCACTAGTGTTGACTCAGGTTTTGAGTGCTTCTGCCACTCTGACAGTATATGACGAGTCTATTTCCAAAGGTATCCCGTCCTTTGATAAACATGTCACAGCCAAGAGGCTTGTTCGGTCCCGTGATATTGGGGGTTTGTTGGCATTCCTAATGTTAACTTGTTTGCAAGTGTTTTTGCCACTCTAATGGTTGCGATGTTTGTGAGTGTTTAAGTCACTCTAATTGTGCATTTTCATTTCGGAGATTGCCTGACCTCGGGAAGCTACTGAATGGCTTTATCGTCTCAGGGCATTAGATACTTTCTTGATCAATGTGCCGAATTGCGGACATTCTATGCTGGCTGGCTAGCAAGTGCTAGAAGTGAACTGCTCTACCATCTCGAGGACTTGAGTTTCGTCCTGGTTGACGGGTGCGAAGGGACTTATCATTCCGAGGGATTTTTTGCTTTATCGATAAATATGCCGTGTTGGATGGACTTATTGTCTGAGGGATTAACTTTCTCAAAAGACGTGCCGATCTAAGGACTTAGGTACTTTCTTGGAAGGGTGGACTTACTGTTCTGAGGACTTAGGTACTTTTTCAATAAACGTGTTGAAAATGGCCCAAGGGCAGTTTGGTCATTTTTCACCGGAGTGGGCTAGCAAGCACTGGTGTTAACCCCGATTTTGAGTGCTTCCGTCACTTTAACAATTTGTGATGAGTGGGTTTCCAAAGGTATCTCATCCTTTGGTAAACGTGTCACGGCCAAGAGGAGAATTTGGTCCCGTGGCATAGGGGGTTTGTTGGCAATTCCCCAACATTGACCTGCTTACGAGTGTTTCTGCCACTCTGATGGTTGTGATGTTTACGAGTGTTTCCGCCACTCTAACAGTTCGCATTCATTCTAGAGACTACTTGATCTCGGGAAGCTGCTAGGTGGACTTAACTTTCTCGAAAGACATGCCAAATAATGCACATTTCTTCATTGGCCGGCTAGCAAGCACCAAAGATGGACCGTTCTACCATCTCGGGGACTTAGGGTCTCGTCCCAATCTACAGGTTTGAAGGGACTTACTGTTCCAAAGAGTTTTTCGAAAAACGTGCCAGACTAGATGAACTTACCGCCCGAGGGATCAGCTTTCTCAAAAAGCTTGCCAGTTTTAATTTGAACTAGAATTGGGCTTTGACCTTAGAATTGAGATTGAAACAAGGACTTACCGTCTTTAAGAAGACGTGCCCAACGAATTTGGACTGGACAATACCTCAAGGGCATTTTGGTTATTTTACCTCTATTTGGGCCCTATAGGCCCGCGAAGCGATTGATTGGCTGGATTATGTCTGAAAAATTGGTTTGGATTCTAACATGTCTATATTGACTTGTATACAAGTCTGGATGGACTAGAGATTGTCGAGCGGGAAAAAATGGGGTGCTTACAACAAGCTTGCTGGTAGTAGATGCACTTGGTTTTGTTTCCATGATGGGGGCTCGGTATTTGGTGAGGATCGGGTCCCTAGGTGGCTGTAAAACTTTCTTGCGAGCAATTATGTCTTTTTAAGGTATAGTATCTACAAAGGAAAGAAAAAGAAAATTAAGGACACAAGTCATAAGTTAGTATTTGATATTTTGAAAGATTTATGTGATGCATGCCTTAGGGGTGTCCCCTCTTGAGAGGGCGACTAAACATGATGCATTTGGCTCACTTTTTAGAGACAAGGGTTTTGCCCATGTATGCTTATGCCTTACCGTTGATTGAGAACCTACATTCATTCATTCATTCATATCATTGGCAGAAAATACAAGAGTACATTAAGCTTTGAGTTTAAATACAAGAGAATTGAAGTACATTTTAATAGGGGAAGGGGAAACATTTTCCTTGGGACTTTCTCCTATCTACTTGTACATTTGAAAACGTAAACTACTCTTGAGTCAGCAGATTCGCCTTCATTGAGTTTGATGTTGAGGAGGTTATTAAAACACCTTACTTTTTGGTTGCCCCTTGTCTTCTTGGCAACCCTATCTCCTTGAGCATAGAGGGATTTGGGCCCTTCTTCATGGAATGACTTGAAATGCATGCCATGAGTACTTAGGGTTATGTGGGAACTCATAGGATTTTGGTAGGTTTTATGCAAGGAAGAGTGATCTTGGCGTCGCTCTCTATGAGCTGATCATATGCATGAGAATGGATTAACTTGAGTTACTTTGAAACTCTCATCTTGAAATGGAGTATTAAATGCATGTCCATGTATCCAAGAGTATAAAGAGAGAGGGAGAGAGAGAGAGAGAGGGCAATATTAAAGTAAACATACATGCATGAGCATTTATATAAGCATTATAGCAGCAGGAATAAACAAGAATGAAGGGAAGTAAAGCGGTCGCCCTTTCCTCCATGGTTTTGAAATTGACGTGTATGTCTTAAATTTGACAGAGGTTCGGCTATGCATGGGTTTCTACATCAGCATGAGGTTGAGGGTTTACTAATGCTTCTTAAGAAGGCTTGATTCCCAGATCTTTAAACGTAGGCCCACTCCCTAAGGTGGTGCCATTATTGGTTGGTGATCTGAGCGGGGGGACTATCAAGATGCCGTAGGCTAAGAAATTGACACAGCATCTGCCCACAACTAATATATTGTTCCCCTTTCTAACTAGAAAGCTAGTAACTAGGTAATAATGTAAATATGAAAATGCGAGTGCACGTGCAGTATGTGTGTGAAATTTTAAAAATTTGGAGAAAATGACCTAATAACTCCCATCCATTCTATCCATTCCATCTTGTCATTCATGGCAGTTTATATAAACAATAAAAATAAATGTGAACATGGTCCACCTACAAAATAAAATGCAAAAAGTCAGTACCTTGATGACAAACTTAATGCAAGATAGAATGATTGAATATAAATTAAATGCAAGTGATGGCATACTTTTGAAACAAACTTTAAAAAGTTTGATTTTGACAAATTGAAAGTGGATAGAATTGGACTAATTAATCAAATATTCTAGATAGGTAAAGAGTGAAGAGACATGATAATGTCCTAACCCTCTAAGTATCACCAGTGGAGTCGCCAACTGTTACGCCCCAGTTTTTTGCACCATCAAAAATGATATGCGGGAAACACATGGTACTCTCTCATTAGAAGTCATCCTCCTAGAAGGACGAGTGCGACTAAGTTTGAATTGAAAATTGACTTGAATAAAGGCTTTTAGAAAAGATTTGGCGTCGCCACCTAACTTTGTTAAGGTGAGTTAGGTTAACTAAAACTAAGTACAATCCAAAGATTAAACTTAGGGTTTTTGAAAAGGTTTTGAAAAACTTCCTCAAGAGAGGGTATTTTGGAGAAAACAAGTTGTTTGGCAACCTTTAAAAATATTTAAGCCTTTTTCGAAAATGACTCCAGTTTTGGTTTTTCAAAAATAATGATTCTAGGTTCAAAAGTTGGTTACGTATAGGGAAGATGCACTAGGCTATCACCCTATCCCGCCCTTGCGGTACCTACATGTTTTTTCACCCTAGGTTCACTCATTTAGAATCTCTGGCTATCCAATGTCCATTTATATCCACATCAAGAATTTTGGAAAAAAGTTCGAACTATCATTTTTGGCCTGTTATCCATTTTCGACCCCCGTTGTCGAAGGATTTCCAGTGTCTGTCCCTCCGACTGCCTCGCGGTCAATATGGGACTCTTACTCTTATCGTTTTCTGTCTTTGACAAGCAAAAATAGAAAAAGAGGGGCAACTGTAAGCACCCCATTTTTTACCGCTCGGCAATCTACACTCCGTCCAGACTTGCTTTCAAGTCATTGTGGACATATTCCAATCGAAACCAATCCTCTAGGTCCAAATTCCGCCTTTCCATCGCTTCGCGGGCCTGTCAGGCCCAAATAGAGGCAAAATGACCAAGAGAAATTTAGAAAGAGATTTTGAAAAAGGAAAATGGAATTTTGAAAATGTCATGACCACATCCATGAGGGTTACCTACGTATCCCTTTGTTAGGAATTAGATCAGTCATAGTTCGGACTCAGGGTCCAATTGAAAATAGACACTTTGGGGTCTTGTTTGATTTGAAAAGACACTTTGGGGTCTTTAGAAAGTTTGATTTGAAAAGGGCTTGATTTGAATTTTGATTTGAAGATTGGAAATTGAACCTTGATTTGGAATTTATTTTGATTTGAAATTGAATTTTGAAGTAGAACTTGGACTTATTTTGAAAAGATTGAATTGAACTTTGAAATCATCTTGACTTGAATTGGGGTTTGAAAACCATCTCAGTTTACAAAATTCAAATAAACTAGGGTTTAGATAACCTAGAGTTTGAATATGCACTTGAAAAGCTTAATTTTGAAAAAACTTGATTTTAGAAAGTTTCAAATTAGAAAAGTTCCAAATTAGGAAATTTTTGAATTAGGAAAGTTTTGAATTAAGAAAGTTTCAAATTAGGAAAATTCCATTTTAGGAAAGTTTCTATATTAAGAAAGACTTGATTTTGGAAAGGTTTAATTTAGGAAGGCTTGAATTTAGAAATATTTGAACTTAGAAAGATTTGAAATTTGGAAAGATTTAGAAGTTTGAAATTAGTAAAGGTTTAAAAGTTTGAAATTAAGAAATGTTTGATCTCTATTTCCTAAAATTGAAGATTGGATTTTATTTCCTAAATAGTTGATTTGATGTGGTTTCTTATTTGGACAAGATTTGATTTGATATAAAATTAGAAAGCTTTAGTTTTGAAAATCTTGAATTTGGAAATATAAGATTTCATGTAGAAAATAGCTTTAAAAATTTATGATTTTGGTGCAAATAAAAGCCTTGATTTTATGTGAAAAAACTAGCGCTTCCTAAACATGGATTCTAGGGTTTTGACTTGAACTTTAACACAAAGAGTTTTTGGAAAAGTAAATCTTTGAGAAGAATTTTAAGAAGTAGATTTGCAAAACAATTTTAGAAAGGTATGAATATAAACTTTTGAAAGTCTTTTGAAGATCTCACTTTTCTAAAGCAATTCTAATAATGAGAAGACTAGAACTGTTTTAGGGTTGTGATTTTGACAACAATTAGGATTTAAAAATAAGATTTGGACCTTAATGATCTCATTGAATGTAACACTTTCCTAAAACAATCCTAAATATGGAATGGTTAGAATCACTTTAGAGTTGTGATTTTGAAAACAAGGTTTTTGAATTCAAGTTTTAAAAGAGAACTTTGATGCAAATTTGAAAATAACTTTGAATACAATATTGAATACAATGCATGAACATAACAACCACAATGCAATATGGTCGTGAAAATACAAGGTTAGGCTTCACCACATAACCAAGAGGGCCAGATCCATACCATCTTAGATCGAACTTAAAGAAAACCCCTAACACGGTGACCTTCAACAAGTCCTCCTAGGCATAAATTTGGAAGTCCCTTGTTTCAAGCACGCAAGAAAGGGAGGTAGAAGATGGGGATTAAAATAGAAAAAAATCTAAATAAGCTAAGAAAGAGGAGAGAGAGAGAGGGGGGGGGGGGGGGGGGGGGGGGGGGGGGGGGGGGGGGGGGGGGGGGGGGGGGGGCTGAGGGGGGGGGGGGGGGGGGGGGGGGGGTGGGGGGGGGGGGGGGGGGGGGGGGGGGGGGATACATAAAAGTAAATAGAATCCTACCCTATCTTCTTTTTTGCTTTGATGCTTAGATGTTAGACTTTGCTTTAGACTTTGAGTTGATCTTCAAGAGCTTCCAAGGACTGGAATTGACCTTCAATAGATGCTTGGAGGCAAAGATTTGAGTGTATAGATTGTATGGAGGCCAGGGTTTTATAAAGCTTGAGAGAATTAGGGTTTTGAAGGAATTTGAGCTCTGTTTTGAGAGAGGCAGAGTCTATGGAGTGATTTTTTGAACCCACAATACGCAGGGGGTGGCCTGTATTTGTAGGCAATTAAATTGATCCTAGAGCCTATTGTAGTGGTGCCAGCCTTATTTTTTCATTGGTTCCACTACTAGTGGCACTGGGCTTAATTTTACCTTAGTGCCAATGCTCGTGGTGCCACCCTCTTAGGAAAGTTTTTAAGTCGGCAAGAAATAGATCTTTGACTCTTGGGACGCAAGGCAAAAGATTTGGATGCTTGTCCTAGTGACTACCATGCAATTTTTGGCATGACTTTACTAGAAGTGACTCCGAAAAGTCCGAGAATGATCCTGAGGGTCCCGATTAATCATACTCAGTCAGGAATGGACAAAAACCTTTGAAAGAGTGTTTCAAAGGTAGCAAGCTTGAGAACCAGAGTCAGAATAATTGAAAAGGATGACCGGCCCACTAGGGGCAAAATGTTCATTTAAACCGGGGGAACATCGGAATTGACCCGGAGTGATCCATGAGAATATTTGAAGGTTGAAAACACTATTGAAAATGTTTTAAGGGATTTCAGGTTCAATACGCAGAGCCGGTATGGTTGGAAATGACCACTGGTCCACCATAAGCAAAACGGTCATTTTGCATCGGGTTTATCGAAAATGGACTCGAAATGGTCCGAAAAGTTACTGAAAGATTAGGAATACTATTAGAAGCATCCTCAAAAGGTAACCGATTTGATACCAAGAGCCGGTGTAGTTTCCGAAGGCGATTGGATGCCTAGGGGCAAAATAATCATTTTGATCAGATGCTCTCGGAATCAATCTAAAAGCGACTGGAAGGTACTAGAGCGTGCTAGATTATTTTTGTTACAATCTTGGAATGATGGAATTACCGCTCTCAGGTCTTTGGTATTTTTTCGAGAAGCATGTCGGTAGGGCCCAAAGGGTAGTATCATTATTTTTTACCAGAGTGGACTAGCAGGCACTAGTGTTGACCCGAGTTTTGAGTGTTTCTGCCACTATGCCAGTGTGTGATGAGTTGGTTTTCAAAAGCATTCTGTCCTTCGGTAAACGTGTCATGGCCAAGTGGCGTGTTCAGTCCTATGACATAGGGTGGTTGGAAAATGCGTGTTCGGTAAATGTGTCACGGCCAAGTGGCGTGTTAGGTCAAACATGAAGAAAGCTCCCGACACGGTGACCTTTAATAAGTCTTCCTAGGCATAAATTGAGAAGTCTCTTGTTTCAATCATGCAAGAAAGGCCAGTAGAATATGGGGATTAAAATAGAAGAAAATCCAAGTGGGTTAAGAGAGAGAAGAGAAAGAGGGGGATTACATAAAAGTAAATAAAACCTTCCTTGTCTTCTTTTTTGCTATGATGCTTAGATGGTGGACTTTGCTTTGGACTTTGAGTTGATCTACGTACCTTCAAGGATTGGAATTGACCATCAATGGATGCTTGGAGGCAAGGATTTGAGTATATAGATTGTATGGAGGATAGGATTTGAGTATATAGAGGCTAGGGTTTTAGGAGACTTGAGAGAATTAGGATTTTGAGAGAATTTGTGCTCTATTTTCAAAGGGGCAGAGTCTATGGAGTGATTTTGCAGACCTAGAATACGTAGAGGGTGGCCTATATTTATAGGTCGTTGAATTGATCCCGGCGCTTGTTATAGTGGCGCTAGGCTTAATTTTGCCTTGGTGCCACTACTAGTGGCTCCACCCTCTTAGGAAAGTTGTTAAGTTAGCAACAAACAGATCTTTGACCCTTGGGAGGAAAGGCAAAAGATTTGGGCACCTATCCTAGTGACTACTATGCAATTTTTGGCTTGGCTTCACTGAGAATGAGTCCAATAAGTCCTAGAATGATCCTGAGGGTCCCGAGTAACTAGACTCCGCTGGGAATGGACGAAAACCTTTGAAAGAGTGTTTCGGAGGTAGCTTGCTTGAGAACCAAAGTCAGAATAATTGAAAAGGGCGACCGGCCCACTAGGGGTAAAACGATCATTTCAACTGAAGGAACACTAAGATAGACCCAGAGTGATCCATGAAAAGATTTGAAGGTTAGAAACACTATTTAAAATGTTTCGAGGGATTGCCAGTTCGATATCACCAGCTAGTGTGGTTGTAAAAGACGACTGACCCACCAAGAGCAAAATGATCATTTTCCATCGGGTTTACTGAAAATGGACTCAGAATGGTTTGAAAAGGTATTGGAAAGTTGGGAATACTATTAGAAGCATCCTTTAAAGGTAACCGGTTTGATGCCCAGAGCCGGTGTGGTTTTTCAAAGGCAATTGGATGCTTAGGGGCAAAATGGTTATTTTGACCAAATCTTCTCAAAATTGACCCGGAAGCAATTGGAAGGCACTAGAGCATGCTAGATATCTTTGAGACAATCTTGAAATGATGGACTTACCACTCTAAGGTCTTAGGTGTTTTCTCGAGAAGCGTACCAATGGAGCTCAAGGGGCTATTTGGTCATTTTTCACTGAAGTGGGTTAGCAAGCACTAGTGTTGACCCGAGTTTTGGTGTTTCTACCACTCTGACAGTGTGTGACGAGTTTGTTTCCAAAGATATCCTATCCTTCAGTAAATATTTCACGGCCAAGAGGCGTATTCGGTCCCGTGATATAGGAGATTTGTTGGCATTCCGATATCGACCTATTTGCGAGTGTTTTCACTACTCTAATGGTTGCGATGTTTGTGAGTGTTTTCATCACTCTGACGTTGTGCGTTTATTTCAAAGACTGCCTGATCTTAGGAAGTTGCTAAATGATTTTATTATCTCGGGGCCTTAGGTACTTTATTGATCGACATGCTGAATGGCGGATATTCTACGTTGGCGGGCTAGCAGACGCTAGAAGTGAACCGCTCTTCTATCTTGGGAACTTGGGTTTTGTCCTGGTCAACGAGTGTGAATGGACTTATCGTTTTGAAGAATTTTATGCTTTCTCAGTAAGCGTACCATGCTGGATAGACTTACTGTCTGAGGGATTAACTTTCTTAAAAGACATGCCAAATTGAGTTTGATTGGTCTTGATTGAAATTGGAACTTAAATTGAAGTTGAAATACAGACTTATCATCTTTAGGAAGACGTGCCAATTTGAGATGGACCGAACAATGCCCCAAGGGCATTTTGACAAATTTGCCTCTATTGGGCCTTGCAGGCCTACAAAGCAGTTGATTATCCAGATTGAGTCTGGAAAGTCAATTTGAATTTAAATGTGTCTATGTAGGTTTGAATGTGAGTTACAGCAGCTTATGAACTCTAGATTATTGACCATTGCTACAATGAGGTTCTTACAGCAACTTTTGAACTCCAAATTGTTGACCATAGCTTCAAGGTGTACACCATCTAAGTGAAACTCCAATTTCGACTTTTGAAGGTGTCAACCATGTTAGTAGAGTATTAACAAGAGCTTTGCACATGATCTAAGCAAGTTGAGTCTTGAGCAAGGTGTCAACCATATGTGTAGGGTGTTACAATAGCCATATAATTCTGTTCTTTTGAGGATCGAGGGTCTTTAGCAATGTGTCAACTATATTTGTGTGGTGTCAGCACTTTGGTCTTCAAATCTGCTTGAAATCCTTTGTTGGGTTAGCACTTCTATTTATACTTCAATATTCAAGAATTGATTCCATGTCAACTTGAAAACTCTTCAAATGATCTTGCTTGAGTGCTTTGATTCTCTGAATAACTTCTTGAATCCTCATAAGATCTTCAATCACTTCGAAACGTAATTAATCCAATATGTACCTCTATCAATCTTCAAGTTCTTCTATTTACGAATATATCTTTTCAAAGCTTGTCTTCTTTTCATCGATGATTGTTTATCATCTTGGGCATATGATTGCCTAAGTAATCTTCTTGTTGGGTACTCAACCAATCAACTTAACCATGTTATCAATGACTCATAATAATATCTCCACACATAATTAAAGTCATTAGATAACAACCATATGAATTTTTTTATCATCAAAATCAACGTGAAGATCAATCTTGAGTCAACACTTTCTTGCTCACAAGGATGAAACAATTGTTTTCTTTATAAAGTTTTACAAAAAAGTTCAAAATAAAAAGAATTTTACAATCACAACAATTAGGACTAACCATGGTGGTGAGTTTGATTGCGATTCTTTTAAAAAATGTTATGATGAAAATGGTTGTGAGTATAATTTTTCAACTTCAAGGACACCTCAATAGAATCAAGTTGTAGAGAGAAAAAATAAGATTTTGAAAGAAATGGGGAGAACCCTTCTTTGTGAAAATAATTTGCCAAAATATTTTTGGACATAAACTGTTAACATAGCATGCTATTTTAAATAGAGTTTTGTTTAGAAATTTTTTGAACAAAACCCCATATGAGCTTTGGAAAGGGAAAAAGTCAAATATTTCATACTTTAGAAATTTTGGATGCAAGTGTTTTGTGTTGAACAACAACAAAGATCACCTTGAAAAGTTTGATGCAAAATCATATCATTGTGTTTTTCTTGGCAACTCTACTCATAGTAAGGCTTATAGAGTTTTCAATAAAAAAAACTTTAGATGTTGAAGAATATGTGCATATTAATTTTGATGAACTAAACTTTTTGCTTAGAAATGTTGTAAGTGATGATGTAGATGAAGTGCATCAAAGCATAGATAATCTGACCATTAATCAAAACTCAAGTGAAGCCTCACAAAAGCAGAAAAAAGAATAAGACACTCTTTTAAATCAACAAGACAAAGATCAATGGCTACCAAAGAAGTGGAAGTTTGTCCGCAACCATTCACAAGATCAAATTTTAGGTGACGCATCACAAGAGGTAAGGACAAGTTCATCTCTTAGAAATATTTGTAATCATCTTGTATTTTTATCTCATATCGAACCAAAATCTTTTCAAGAAGCTAAACATGATAAGTATTGGACTTTTGGCAATGCAAGAAGAATTGAACTGGTGTGCTGTCGCGGGCACCCAAAAATAAAATCGATACCCGAAAAATAAATATGTAGTAGTGCAAGTAAGGATCATTCCCACGAAGAGTGTTTAGCCTAATTTTATGCTATGTGAACAAAGATTGGGGTGTTTTGGATTTAATAATCACAACCATGAAACAATTCAGATTAACGTATTGAAATCAATCAAAAGAACAAACCTTGGTCTAGGTTAACATCCACCATCGGAATTTACAACTGATCATCGATGCAAACATATCAATTCACACATTGAATATTCACGGTCAGAATTATTTTTTCTATCTCTCCTTAGTCGTAGTTAATCAGAAACAAGCGATCTGATTAACCCTAACTATTAAACAACCCAGGAAAAATACACAAGGTTTAATCTAGTAGCAACCTTAAGAATTAGAGAGATCGATGAAACTAAACAACACAAGCACAAGCGGTTGCATTTAATCTGGTCGAATGCCTTTCCCAAGATATAATAATTCCCAACGCAGTAAATCATTAAATCTTAGTTGCTTCACAAATCAGAGGGATCAAACAATTACGGATTTGATATCTAACTCAACAGTAGATTGCAATGATTAATAAACTAGTAGGCCTCTTAGCGATTAAACAAGACAATCATGAAAATACGCATAGAATAACATTCGATACTCAAAGCATAAATCGAATAATAAAAACAAATTAGATCTCACAGTTTATTATTAATTCCGAGGTTTCTGTCTCCTTTGACCAATGTAACCACCCCATTTTTGACCGCTCGGCAGTCTACACTCCGTCCAGACTTGTTTTCAAGTCATTGTGGACATATTCCAATCGAAACCAATCCTTTAGGTCCAAATTCCGCCTTTCCATCGCTTCGTAGGCCTGTCAGGCCCAAATAGAGGCAAAATGACCAAAATGCCCTCAGGGGCATTGTCCTTTCTTATTCCAATTTCAATCCCTCTCTCGAGACAGTTTATTCCTCGAGACGGTCCGAGTAGCAAAACTACTCATAAAACCGTTAGAGTAGCGAAAATACTCACAGAACCGTTAGAGTAGCAGAAATACTCACAAAACCGTTAGAGTAGCGGAAATACTCACAAAACCATCCGAGTAGCGAAAATACTCAACCCCGTCCGAGTAGCAGAAATACTCAACCCCGTCCGGGTAGCGGAAATACTCAACCCCGTTAGAGTAGCGGAAATACTCACAAAACCGTTAGAGTAGCGGAAATACTCACACCGTGAGAGTGGCGGAAACACTCAAAACCCAGGTCAACACCAGTGTCTGTTAGCTCACTTCGGTGAAAAATGACCAGACTACCCTTAGGACCTTTTCCGAGACTTTTCGGTCAAGATGACCATTTTGCCCCTAAGCATCTGAATGCCCCGGGAACCACACCGGCTCTGGGTATCAAACCGGTAACCTCCTGAGAATACTTTTTATACTATTCTCAACCTTCCTTTACCTTTCCGGACCATTCCGAGTCAATTCCGGCCAACCCGGTACAAAATGACCGTTTTGCCCCTGGAGGGCCGGTCTCCTTCTTCGACCACACCGGCTCTGGGTATCAAACCAGTAATGTCCCGAGAATACTTTTTATAGTGTTCTCAACCTTCCTTTACCTTTTCGGATCATTCCGAGTCAGTTCTGGCAAACCTAGTACAAAATGACCATTTTGCCCCTGGTGGGCCGGTCTCCATTTCCGACCACGTCGGCCCTGGGAATCAAACCGGCAACCTCTGGGAACATTCTAAATAATGTTTCCAGATCCCAAGTCTTTTCCCGGGACAATCCGAGTTCGCCCCGGCAGTTTTCCGGTCCGATTGACCGTTTTGCCCCTAAAGGCCCGGTCAACCTTTCCGACCCACCTTATCTTCATTTTTCAAGTCAAATACCTCCAGGACACTATTTTAAGTGTTCATGCTTCTTTCTGGCCTTCCGGGTCACTCCCGGCTCCTTCAAATCATTCCCGGACTTTCCGGAGTCACTCCTAGTGAAGCTAGGCTAAAGATTGCATGGTAATCACTAGTACAGGCGCCCAAATCTAGTCATCTTGCCGACCTTAATTATTTCCTAAATGGCTGGCGCCACTAGTAGTGGCGCCAAGCCAAAAAATGGCCTGGCGCCACTCCTAGTGGCGCCAGTGTATAATTTGGCCTGGCGCCACTGCAACAGGCGCCAGGTTTGTCTTCCCCCTATAAATACAGAGCCTCGTTCAACGTGAAAAGGGTCTACAAACTTAACCTAAAAATCCTATATTTCGATATACAGAGCTCGAGCACCTCCAAAACCCTAGCCTCCCTAGGTTTTCCCAAACCCTAGCCACTATACACAAACCCTAGCCTCCTATACACTCATACACTCCACCATACACTCATACACTAGCCTTCAACTACCCTTCGAAGACTTGAAGAGCTATCATCTAAAGCTTAAAGACAACCCTTGAAGACTGAAGAAGAAGAGCAAGACGAAGACCGAAGACCGAAGATAAACAAGGCGCGCAAATTTAAAAAGATACAAGGTAGGCTTTCTCTTTAAATTTTTGCATTCCCCCCTCTCTCTTCTCTCTCCTAACCCACTTGGGTTTTCTCTATTTTAATCCCCCATCTCTTTCCCGCCCTTTCTTTGCATGCTTGAAACAAGGGGATTCCCGGTCCATGTGTAGGATTAGGCTATTGGAGAGTCACCATGTCGGGGGCTTTCTTCTAGACCACGTGGGTCCAACCCCTTTGATTATGTGGTGAAGCCTTAACCTTGTATGTTCACGACCCCAAATTGCATTGTGCATATCATAGTCTTGCATCTTCCAAAATTCGTTTTCAAAAAGTTGTTTTCAAAAATCGTTTTCAAAATTGCATCAAAAGCTCTTTTTCAAAAATATGTTTTCAAAATCACAATCCTAGGGTGATTCTAGCCTTTCCATGGCTAGGGTTGCTTTAGGAAAGTGTTACATTAAAAGTGACCTTTTGGTCTATATTTTCAAATCTTGTTGTTTTCAAAACCGCTTTCCTAAAGTGGTTCTAGCCTTCTTATGGTTAGAATTGCTTTAGGAAAACGAGATGTTTTTACACCTTCTAAAAACTCTATTTAAAAATCTCTTCCTAAAAATCTCTTTTTCAACATACTTTCCTAAAACTCCCCTCTTCAAAATTGTTTTCAAAAACTCCCTTCCAAAATCTATTTTTCAAAACTCTCTTTTTCAACTCCTCTCCAAAATCTTTTTCTCAAAATTCACTTTCTAAAATCACTCCCTAGATTCACTTTCCTAAAAAAATCTCTCCTAAAAATCTTTCCAAAAACTCTCTTTTCTAAAATCTTCCTTCTAGAAATTCCCCTCTAGGTTTTCCTTCCAAAACCTTCGTTTTCAAAAACGCACTTTCTAAAAATCCCTTTCCCTTAGAGCCCAAGTCAAGCCTTAGAGCCCACAATTAGGAAACCTTAATTTTCTTTCCAAAAGCATGATTTTCAAACTTTGCCCCAAACCTAGGTTTCCAAAACCTCTGGTTTTCTACATCAAAACTATACATGTTTCCAAAACCTATTTTCTACGTCAAAACTACAATTTTCCAAAACTAGGGTTTCCAGAATTTCCCTTTCCAAATCGTTGTCAAATCCTATCTTCTCTTTAAGAAACCAAATCCAATCTCCCCGTTTAGGAAACTAGATCCAATCCTCCGTTTTTTGAAACAAATCCCAAACCTTTCCTAATCCGACTTTTTATCCTTCCTAAACTTCCACTTTCCTAAACCTTAAGTTTCCAAAAACTTGAACATAAAAATCTTTCCTAATTCAACCCCCTTTCCAAATCTTAACTTTCCACATTCAAGCTTTTAAACCTTTCCTAAATTCAAACCTTTCTTAATTTTCAAGATTTTTTAAAACTCTAAAATTTTCTAAAATCTTAAATCTTTCTAAACTCTAAAACTTTCTAAATCCTAAACTTTCCAAATTTCGAATCTTTCTAAAATTCTAAGCTTCCTAAATTCAAAACCTTCTTAAGTTAAATCTTTCTAAACCCAAATTTTTCTAAACTCTAAACTTTCCAAAACTTCAACATCTTTCCAAATCTAAGACTTTTCTAAACTCAAAACTCTCTTAATTTAAAACTTTCTAAACTCAAAACTTTCTTTTTCTTAATTCAAACATTTCCTAAGTTGAAAACTTCCCTTTTTCAAACCTTTCCAAAAACGAAACTTTCCAATTTTCAAAACTTCCCTATTTCAAAACTTTCTAAATTCAAAACTTTCCAATTTTCAAAACTTCCTAATTTCAAAACCTTTCCTAAAACAACACTTTCCTAAGTTGAAACTTTCTTAAACCTAAACCTTTCCTAATTCAAAACTTTCCAAAAGTGAAACTTTCCTAATCCAAATCTTTCCTAAATTCCAAGTTTCCAAATCTTCCAAATCCAACATTCCAATCCAATCTTTCTTAATCTCAAGTCTAGGTTTCCTAAACCTCCTTCTTCCCAAAACCAAGTCTTTCTAAAATTAATCTTTCCAAAGCAAGTCCAATCCTCTCCATTCCAATTTCAAATCTCCTTTTCTAATTTCAAATCAAATTCAATGTCTAATTCAAGTTCTTTCTTCAATCCACTCTTCTATTTTCAATCGGACTCCGGTCCGAACTACGACTGACCTGATTCCCCCAAAGGGATACATAGGCAACCTTCATAGGTGCGGTCACAATACCTTTCAAACTTTCAATTCCACCCTCATGGGTGCGGTTTTCAAAGTTTTTTCAAATCTCAAATTCCAATCTATTTTCAAAATTCCAACTTCAAAATTTCTATTTTCAAATTTCTACTTTCAATTTCCAAAACTTTTCAATTTCAAATCTTTTCAATTTCAAATCTATTTTCAAATCAAATCAATTTCTTTTCAAATCAATTTCTATTTTCCACTTCTCTCATCTTGCACTTGCATATCATGCATCATACTAAATTAGTTTTCAAACATTCTTTTTCAAAGTAAATAGGGTTGAATTATAGTTAATTAAAGACTCTCATAGGTGAATCTAGGGTAGATTGACATGTAGGTGCCGAAAGGGCGGGGTAGGGTGATAGCTTAGTGCGTCTTCCCTACACGTAACCAACCTCCGAACTTAGGATCACTGATTTCAAAGACCAAAAGGAGTTATTTTTCTAAAAAGGGCTAAATGTTTTCCAAAGGTTACCAAACAACCCGTTTTCCTTAAAAACCCTCTCTTGAGGAGATATTTTCAAAATCGTTTTCCAAAACTCTAAGTGTAGTCTTTGGATTATTCTTAGTTTTTAGGTGACCTAACTCACCTTAATCAAGTTAGGTGGCGACTCCGAACCTTTTTCAAAGGCCCTTTATTCAAACCTGTTTTCAATTCAAACCTAGTCGCACTCATTCTTCTAGGAGGGTGAGTTCTAACGAGAGAGTACAACATTTTTCCCGCTTGGGTGAGTATTCCTCGAGTGCAAAAAATCTAGGCACGACAACCAAGATTTAGGGTTTAGCTACGCAAGGCCATGAAAACAACTCAGATAATGACCTAGAATAATCTCAAAAACGTCAACAACCTTAGAAACAAAACAGTCCCAGCTTTTATAGGCTTCTGAAAATCTGCAGATGCACATGACCGTTCGAACTCCTTTACCACCGTTCGAACGGGTCGGACTACCGTTCGAACTCTCTTCGAACGCACTTCCAACGGTAAAACCTGCTCTCTGAATCTTTCGAACGCTCTTCAAACCTGGTCTTAACGTGTATCCATCTGACGTAGCGTTCGAACGCCCTTACTACCGTTCGAATGCCCTTCGAACGCTTCTTATATTTTTGCTTGAATTCGTCCCTTTTCAGCTAGGATCCTCTTCCTGGGCATTCCATAGCACCCTAAGTCAAAATATAAGAATAGTGAGTATCTTTAGGTATCAAATAAGTATAAAAGATTGAACATTAAGTGATAAAAAGAATAAGACATTCTTTTAAATCAACAAGATAAAGATCAATGGCTACCAAAGAAGTGAAAGTTTGTCCGCAACCATTCACAAGATCAAATATTAGGTGATGCATCACAAGAGGTAAGGACAAGTTCATCTCTTAGAAATATTTGTAATCATCTTGTATTTTTTATCTCATATCGAACCAAAATCTTTTCAAGAAGCTGAACATGATGAGTATTGGACTTTTGGCAATGCAAGAAGAATTGAACCAATTTGAAAGGAATGAGATTTGGAACCTTGTACCTAAACTTAAAGATCATCCAGTTATTGGAACCGAATGGGTTTTCAAAACAAAATAGATGAATCTAAAACTATAGTAAGAAACAAGGCAAGACTAGTAGCTTAAGCCTATAGTCAAAAAAAATGAATTGATTTCGATGAGACCTATACACCTATAGCTAGATTAGAGGCTATTAGAATGTTGCTTGCATTTTCGTGTTTCAAAAATTTCAAGGTTTATCAAATGAATGTGAAAAGTGCATTTTTGAATGGATTTATTTCTGAAGAGGTTTATGCAAAACAAGCCCCTGGTTTTGAAAATCTAAAGTTTCCAAATCATGTTTTCAAACTTACAAAAGCAGTTTATGGTTAGAAACAAGCCCCAAGAGCTTGGTATGAAAGGTTAAGCAAATTTTTAGTTGAAAATGGTTTTACAAGAGAAAAAGTTGATAGAACACTTTTTATAAAAATTAGAGACCATGATATGCTTATTGTGCAAATATATATTGATAACATTATATTTGCTCTACTAATGAGAAACTTTGCAAGGAATTTGCTAAGTGTATGCAGGGTGACCTTAAGATGAGCATGATGGGAGAACTCAACTACTTTCTTGGACATCAAATCAAACAATTAAAGAAAGGGACTTCATTAACCAAGCTAAGTACATCAAGGATCTACTCAAGAAGTTTGGAATGGAAGATGTAAAACTATTGTGTGCTCCCATGAATACTTCAACAAAGTTGGATAGTGATGAAAAATGTATTTCTATAGATACCAAGCTATATAAAAGTATGATTGGTTCATTACTCTATCTAACTACAAGTACGCCTGATATTATGTTTAGTGTTTGCTTAAGTGCTACATTTCAATCTAATCCTAATGAATCACATGTTATTGCTATTAAGAGAATATTTAGATATCTTAAACACACTCCCAATCTAGGGTTATGGCACCCTAAATGCACTTCGTTTAACATTGTTGGTTACTCAGATGTTGACTATACTAAAAGTAAGGTTGATAGAAAGAGCACTAGCTGCTCTTGTCAATTTCTTAGTAATATACTTGTCTCATGGTTCAGCAAGAAACAAAACTCAGTTGCACTCTCTACAGCTAAGGCTAAGTACAACTGTTATGCTCAAGTCCTTTGGATCAAACACCAACTAGAAAACTTTAGACTTACTTTTAATCACATTCCTATTAGATGTGATAACACAAGTGCTATCAATTTGATCAAGAACCCTATTCAACACTCTCGCATAAAGCACATTGAAATTAGACATCATTTTATTTGCGATCATGTGTTAAAATATGATATTAAACTTGATTTTGTCAGCACTGAACATCAATTAGTTGATATTTTTACAAAACTATTACGTGAGGATAGATTTTGTTTGATAAGGAGAGAATTAGGAATGAGTAATCCATTATCTTAATTAATTATCATGTTATATATATGTTCACTTATGTATTTGAATCATTTGAATCTATTAATATGTTTATATGATTCATTATGAGGCATTCATAAGTCATTTCTGCATTTCATTAGAAAAAAGAGTTGACCCCTGCCTTCAATGAGTCGATCCCTAACTTTTTAAAAGGGCTTCTGATATCTTCTATTGAAAGGAGTCGACCCCTCTTGTTCCAAAAGTTGACCCATTTTAACAAAAAGCTCAGATAACATTTTAAGCAGAAATAGAGTCAACCCCCAGAAGATAGGAGTTGACTCATTTGCATGATTGCTCAGAACCTATAAATACCTCATGTTTTCGCCCAAATCAGACAAACCTCTCTCTCTCTCTCGATAAACCGTTAATCCAATTGCCATTACCTCTGAAAATCTCTCAACCAAGCTCTATAAAATCTAGAATTGATCCACCATTTCATTTCATAACTGCCATTGACCTCTATTTCAATTTCAAAATGGCTCCAAAAACCACATTACCGAAGAAAGGAAAGAAAACCGTAATGGAGTCTACACCAAAATTAAAATGAAGTAAGAACAGAAAAGAAAAGGGAGAATCATCCAAGGGTTCCAAGAAGAGAAAAGGAAGCAAACTACAGAAAGGGAAGAGGATTTCCTAGAAGATGACATCTACTTTGAAAAAGAGTCCATCCGAGAAAGGTATTATCAGGACTTTTCTTTAAGGGTTATTCTTAACAGTAGATGGATTGATTATGGGTTATTTGCTAAAGAAAATTCATTTTTGAACCCAAAATAAAGAGTTTAGGCTGGAAATCCATGACTTTGTTGAAAGATGATGTTTATCCTAAATTAGTGGCACAGTTTTATACACATGCCGCAAAGGAAAGGGTAAGTGTAAATGTTTCTAGTTTTATTAAGGGTGTTTCTATCTTGCTCACTAAGGGTGTAATTTGCCAAATTCTGAATATTGGTAGTGGAGAGGAAATGGGAAAGAAAGATGTTAGTAGGTGTACTGCATTGTTTGTTTTTATTAAAGAGGGAGATTACTGATGAAAACCTTCAACCCTTAGCCAATGAACTCCCTTTGGAGTTAAGGCATATACATCACTTTACTAGCCATATTCTGATTTCAAAAGGTGAAAATTTTGAGGACATTGTTGAAACAGAGTTGTTCTTTCTGTGGGTATACCTGACAGACACCAAGATTGACTTGATTGATTTTATACTAACCCACATTGTTAAAGTAACCAAAACCAAAGTCAATCTGCCTTATGGACTACTTCTAACCAAAATTTTCAAACACTTCAAAGTGGATTTGGTAAATGAAAAGAAAAGAACCCCTGACCCCAACTTTGATGAATACAACTAGAAAATCTTATCAAGATTGAGATACCATTATGATTCAAAAACCAAGAAGTGGACTTCAAAGAAGGAGAAGAGTGCTGGTGGTAGTGTAACTCTAAGGAAACGAACTGTTGAAAGAGGAGAATCCTCTGGTGAACCAAGGGAACTTTTTCCATTGTACCTAGTGGAAATTGTGTGGAGATGAATGTCTTGTTGAGCATGATGAAAGAGATACAAAAGTACCAAGAGAAAATGTTCAATAAGATTGATAAGAAAGTGGATAATGGAGCAACAAGGCTTCATTTTGTGGAAAAGAAGATAAGGAAAATGAGTAAGGCTATTGTGGCTAAAGAAAACGCTATGAGGCAAGAAATCTCCAACTCTATTGCTCTCTCAACTTAGCATCTGGGGAAGTGTATCAAGAGATTGATCGGAGAAGAGTATTAGCCTCTCTATCCTCGAGCAAGCACTAATGAGATGGAAGAAGCTACTGGGATGACCCCTCAATTGGAACAGGAGCTGACTCCCCTGCCTCCACACCTGTAACAAGCAGATCACACAAGTATGGACTCAGCCAAAGGAAAGTAGCCAAGTTCTCTAATACAGCAAAAGACCCTGTTGACTTTTCCCAAACTCCTTCACCTAAAGCCAAATGAGCACTCTTGTATTTGCATTTGCATATTTAAACAATATTTTTAATAGGATGGTGTGTCATCCTTAAGACAATTAGGTTGTAATATTTTGTTAGTGGTTGTGTGGATATTTTTAAACAACTATTGATACCAATTATATATATATATATATATAAGTGATTTGGTTTGAATTATTTGCTTTGATTGGTTGGTTAGTTGGTTGATGCTTTGATTGATAGCCTAAAAATAACTTTAATCCTGTTTTGGGATTTTTTTTTTCTTTTTTTTTTTTGCTATTATAATTGTCTTTGAATTCTATTTATAACTTTCTTTGATGAGTTGACAAAAAGGGGAAGAAAGATCTTGTGTGCATAAGTATGTTAACTATAAGGGGAGAAAGAATTGAGATATGAATGATGCTTAGTATGCTAATTTAGGTTGATATATGAGTTTGAGAGCAAATTTGGTAGCAATGTGGGATGATAGATTGCATCGGGGGGGATGGTGGTGTGCAAGGATTGCTCTAATTTCTTTATTTTTTGCTCTAAACCTAAAAATGCAACAAAGCAATGAAGTACAAGAGAAAATGGGAGCAAATTTTTTATATGAACTTTCACTTTCTGATCTTGCACATTGCTAAGTTTATTAAACTTTGAGTATATTGTTCATATTACGTAAGGTTTTTTCATCATAAAAAAGGAGGAGATTGTTGACTTCATGCCTTGATTTTGATGATTACAAAATATTGTATTGGTAATTTGATGACTTTACTTAGTGTGCAGATTATCTTATATCTATAATATCTATCAGAATTATGACTTGAAGCTTGATATATTGGAGATGTTGAAGATTTTAATGGAATCTTGAAGATTAGAAGACCTGAAAGCCTTATTGGACCATTTGGAGAAGCCAGTGAAGCTTTTGAAGTCATTTGCCTAAGTTGAAAAAGAGATCTGAAGAAAATGAGGTTGGTAGCAAGTACTGACATCTTTTTGGAAGAACTAACACCTTCTACAATATGGCATGAGAAGATCTGGAGATCGACAGAAAATGAGGTCAACAGAAAGTATTGACACCTTTTTTGGAAAAGCTGATTCCTTCTACAATGTGGCATGAGAAGATTTATAGATCAGTAGCAAGTACTGACACCTTTTTTGGAAGAGCTGATACCTTCTACATTGTGGCATAAGAGGATCTAGAGATCGGCAGAAAAGGAGATCGGCAACAAGTGTTGACACATTGGTGGAATGAGTTAACACCTTGATAGAAGACTTTTCAATAAGATTATATTTATAATCTCACCTCAAAGAGATTAAAGATATTCAAAGGTGATGAAGATTAGTTGAACAGAAGATCACAAGACTTAGAAGTTCTTTTGAAGATTTAATGAAGGCTTGGATGAATAGAAGAAGCCACGTTGATTAAAAAGCCCTAAAAGCAATCAAATTGGAATGATTCCATCTTGAAGAAATTAAAAGTGTTCTTGAAGATCATGTATTGGATAAGTCATTTCAAGCCCTAGAAGCGTTTGTTGAATGATACTTGAAGTGCTTGAATATTTTGAAAAAAATTGAAGAAGACTTACAAAAGTTAAAGTTTCTAAGCAAAAAGAGACGACTTGTGAATCCCAAGAGTCAACAAATTGCAGCAGTGGTTTTGGACCAAAGTCTGCCAAGTAAAAAGGGTTGATCTCTCAGTCTTAAAGAAGGTCTAAAAAGGGTCGACTCCTCGTTTCTCAAGGATTGACACATCCAGACAAAACCTTGTTGAAGTTTGGCAAAAATAAAAAATGATCGACTCCTAATTCTTAGAGGTTGACACATTCATTCAGAAGGTTAAGGATGCTGGCACCAGAACTAAAAAGGTCGACCCCGTTGGAAAAGGAGTCAACTTCTTGTCTGTACAGCTAGAATCAATGCAAGACTATATATACAAGATCCGCACAGCATTTATACATAAGAATCCAAAGATTTAAGTGCTGAATCTAAGATTAAAAGTTGAAATTTCTGAGCATCACTGCTATATTCTCTTTGTTGAGTGATTGAGCTTGAAGCTGCTTATCTACTCTTGCTGAAATTTATCTATTGTATAAACCTCATTTATTTCATTTGGGTGAGTTTATAAACTTGTGAGTTTAAGTATTCTTCACAAAAACACTTGTAAATTTGAGTGAAACTTAGACAAAATCATTTGTGTCTTTACGAGCTTAGGAAGAGCTCTTGTAAAAAGTGACCTGGACATTTAGGCAACAAGCACTTGTTGTATAAAGGAGTACCTGCATAGTGGAAAGCTTTCAAGAGAATCTTGAGGGTGAGGACGTAAGTCATATGTTGTGACTACACCTTGGTAAATTTTGATATTCATTGTGCTCTGCTTTCTTTCCTTACACTTTATCACCTGCCGGCTTGCATTGTTCATACTTTGCTAAGTTACTATTTCATTGATTATTTAGTTTTTAATTATGTTATTTGCTATTCTTTTTGAGAAATTCTATTTATCCCTCTCTTGGGTTGCATATTCAGGCCAATAAAATTATTTTTTTCATTAAATAGTCATCAAAATCCATAACCAAACGAATTCTTTTACGGAAAAATATTTATTTAACTATGGTCCTTTTAAACTTATTTACAGGACCCCAATTAGACGTTATTGGCAATGACAATTTAAACCCATTTTCTATAATTATATTTTCATTTTGAGATAATAACAATAGAATTTTGAAAAAAAATAAATCAAAGAAATAACCTGAAAACGTGAATTCCAGATTAAAATGATTTCTTCGTTCAATGTATATCGAAATGCCAAGCCTTTGAATTTTATGACTGAAACAGACAATGAGTTTAATTGAAACTCTATTATTACCCAAATAAAATAGCCCAAAAAAATAAAAATTTTGATAAACACTCTACACATCGACGGTGAATATTTCTATTATTTATGATTGAAACAAGATGAAGAGTACAATTAAAATTGTAACTCTGTAACGTATATATGTATATATACTTATTTCTTCATCCTACATTTAACAAATGAAAGTTTATATTATTTATGGTTGGAGCAAGAAGAATAGTTAAATTAACAGTGTCTCTATAATATATATATATATATACATATATATACTTATCATCTTCATGCATTCAATGAACCAAAAAAAAAAAGTTCAATTGAGAATATTATCTCTGTAATGTATAAATATATGTCCATATATATACTAATCTTTTCTATCTTGAAAACCACCCTTTTAGTTTGAAATTCAAAAAATCTCACTAAAAGCGTTATTAACAATGACACTTTTAAGTCTAGACTGCAAACGTCATTAATAACGATGTTTTCATTTATTTGATTTATTTTATTATTATTCTGTTTCGAAGTTCAATTCTTACTATCACAAAACAAAAATACAAAAATAAATTAAAAGTGTCATTACCAATGATACTTTTAATAAAAATGACGTCTTGGTCCTATAAATAAGTTTAAAAAGATCCTGCTTGAATAAAAAAAATTTTAAAATAAATATCGTTTAGTAACTAATCCTAACCAAACTGCCTACTTGTTGACATTCATATTTATATAACTCTTACGCAAGAACCTTGAAGGAGATGACCTGTACTACTAATTATGTTAATACACCCTAGCCAAAAAAATTATCAAAGGTAAGAATCACCGACCAGATGAGTGCACCTCTTCTACTCTCTTTTTTAGAGAGAGAGAGAGAGAGAGAGAGTACTACTAAAGTTGAAAATGACGATTAAAATGAGTTATTTAGCCATGCTAACGGCATTCAGAGAGACCCGCTTATATTTAGGCATAACCTTGCACAAAGCTTGTTGACAACTCATCCCAATCTTCAGAAACCATTCCAATAGGTTATCTCCCACTTTACAAAATAGACTAGAGGTACATCCTACCACGGCGCCAAGCAAGGAATCCGGAGAGGCAAAAAAGCAGACTGGGATGATTACTTACACACCGATTGTCAACTAACACAAAATTGTGAAAGCCTTCTACTTCCATCACTCACTTCTCATCATCTCTTTCTCTTGGCAGCAGCCGCAGAACCTCGTCCCGCTCCTTTCTTACCTATCGATTCAGAACCTCCTTTGCCTCTGCCTGAAGCTGCCTTCTTGGGACCTGTGTTTCCAGCACCCTTCAGGTCCATGTGTAGTTGAATTCCTACAGATATTACAGGAATCCAGAAATCATTATAAGTTGAAATTGTTAAAGAGTAAATATTCCCAACATTAATAGATAAAAAGTCACACCAACCTTTTGAATTAAGACTCTGGAGATCCAATTGCAGCTTTTTCTCACCACCAGTGGTGTCTCCTGTCACGAACCAAGAGCAAGGAAAAAAATAAAATCACCAGAATAACATAAAGTTCAGGGTAGCTAAAACTAACATTCAAGATAGCATGATGCCGATAAGATGTCGATCTCAATAGACTGCAAAAATAAAATGAACCTTTAAGGTGGAATTTCTCAAGAGTTTGAACATAAAATTCTGGAAGAAAAATCTTTCTACGAGAAAACTACCAAGTTTCCCAATTTTTCAAATCATAGTATATTAGAATTTTTCTAGGAAATAGTCTTCCCCACTTTCACTGGTTGGATTACAAAAGTACAATATCTTTTTCACCCTAATAGAATATACATGACTTTGACTAACCACTTGCAAACAATTTCTATGATGACAAACCAAAGGTCACAATGAAAACAAAAAATTGAAGTTCCCATTCTGAGAGTAATGTCTTCCATTTTTGTTTCCGTTCTGGTCAACACTTCTATCATTGAGAATATAAGCAACACAATTCAACGAAGTCAGTTGGTTTCCTTGGTCCTCTCACCCACTACCAGATAGAAAGGACGGATGCATAAAAAAGTAAAAAAGTTTGGCTGAAGAATTGCAATGCCTTGCAAAAATTGTAAGCACATTAAAACTTGGTAAATTTTGAAGTTATTGATGGCAGAAGTGGAAAGGTAAGGGAGGCCATTTTAAGTAAATTTATTAGTATGTGAAGTGTAAAATGGGATTGCAACGTCAGGACAGGAAGAAGTTATTCTCTGTAATATAATCGTTTTACAAGTCTCTTTTATACACATATATAAAAGTTGTAAATTACAACCTAATAAACAAGAAAAAGTTGTTAACATACCAGAATTTTTAATTTTTTCCCCCTTGTAGTTTTGTTTGCAGGTGCCTCAAGGAACTTACCAGAAGAAACACCCAAGGCCATTATTTGTGAAGTTTAACGGCAGGGCATAGAAAAATATGATGCTTTGTGCAGTAATGAACCATAATATAAAGGAACTCCAACCTGATGCTAAGGGTCTAAAGAAGTCCTCACAGGAATCCCTGCATAGGTATGACATTATTTTTCCTCCCCCTCCAAACACTTATCGGGTAGGATATGCTATAACATTAGGGTTCATTACCCAATGCTGGTACCACCAATGCAGGAAGATGGAAGGGATGGATTGGGCACAAACACAAAAAACCTATATTTAAATGCTTTTGCTGTCCACAAACTTGATCAACATTCTCATGCCTAACAACCCAATCTTTAATGTTTTAAGCATATCCTACAAACATGGACGGAAATTCTAGCCATTTGACTGATAAAATAGTAAACAGCCAACCCAAAGGATTTGAAATGAGCAAGGGGCTAACTCAAAGAATGTTAAAGACAACAACTAGGTTACAAGTTAACTACTACCCAAAAGCAGGTGCACCATCCCCACCCCCACGACCCCTTCTCTCCCCTCCTCCCCTCATCTCTTCTTTTCTTTTCCTATTCCCCCCTGCAGACGCGTGGAGTGGGGAATTCGGGGTCATCAGAGGATCGATCGGATTTCCATAACCATTCAGTTTATAACTTGCATCCAGAAATCAGTTAAAGCACTATCCAGAGAAACCGCAGATATAGCCAAATAAGTGCCTTTCAGAATAATATCTGACCTTGCAAAGCATGATGATTATGTAAAGCCCAATCAATCATTAATGGATTTAATCATAAATGGATGTGGGAAAAAGAAACTGTACCTAAGTCCTCTGCGTCTGAAGAGTTCTCTTCTTCATTTTCTGCCAGAGCATCACCATTTTCCTCCGTTAATCCTTCATCCACTGGTTCTAGCATTGCTGCAACCCGCTTTTTAGGGGCCTTTTTAATTCCAGGAAGGGTAATTAGATCAGCAGTCCGAATCACACGTGAGCGGCTTCCTTTATTGTATGCCTTTGTCAGTGCAGCTTTGACAGCTGGTTGTATGCCATCCAGCGGATTTGCATGTCCCTGATTCACACAGTAACCGTCATATGAGCAGGGAGTTTCAACAGTTTTGAGATAGATGATCCACAGCGTACATGGGGGATACCTGAAATTTTGATATCTCCACAATAGCATCAAAGTCCTCCTGGCTTATAGAGTAAGAATCCATAAACTCCACAACCTTCTCCACAGCTTCATCCTGGTCATTATTTTCAAATAGAAAATGATATGCGTTTACCTAAATTTAACAATCATTGGATAATCAAATAAATTGTATTTCCAACCTTGGGCAGCATTCGAAGCGGATCAGTCAACTGTTTCAGAAGAAGAGTAAGGTAATCAACTCGCAATGTTGTCCTGCAACATTTACAGCATCAGAGTAATTAAGCATCTTGCACTGCAGAGTCTGTAAGCCCCCCAAGAAGGTAGACATAGCAAATCTCAAATTCGTCCACAAAGAAAAAAGGATGCGGGGATTGCTTTACACCCACTTACGAGTATAATGAATAGCCTATTAGTGGAATGTATATCTTTCACTTCACAAAATCCAATGAGCAGGAAGAGTAAATGGTGCATGTAATAACTAGCACTTTGAATGCCTCTACAACAGATTCAAAGAAGCTAATTGGAACAAAAGACTAGTTCAAAGCCCAACAAGCCTTAGGACAAAATATTAGGAACACTCGATAGGCAGCTTGAATATTCTTAATTGCACATCGACTCTTCAACCTCTATACAGAAACAGAACAGATGAGAAAATCCACTGAACTTTCAAGTCAAAAGGCATTAATGTGAAGTCTAACAAACATATGATCATATATACTTGTTGAGCACCACAACTGGATCATTCTCTTTATGTATAGTAATTTATGTTCCAACAAGAGTAAAGGGAAGAAGGCCGAAGGAAGGGGTCGCCAAGACAAAGGGGAAGGGATTTGCTGTGTTTCCAATCAAAAAATTCTAACCCCAAATTCTTCAAAATATTCCATTTTACTTTCCTCAACCTTTGTCTTTGTAAAATCAGTATGGAGAAGTATTACAATATATTTCTACTAGTTCAGAAAAAAGTATTAACAGAACTGAAACTAAATAAAAATGAGTCAAACCCAACTATCTCACCAATTCAAAGTATGGGACATAGAGGCATCAACAAGCTCAGATATGGATACATTCTGACGTCTCACCAAAGCTATAGAAACAAGTGTAGACATCTGTCTATTGCAACAATAGAAAGATTTTTATTTTTCATTTTTTTTAAAGAACTATTTCATTCAAGTACCTTCATGATCATTAATCAAACCAGACATCTCAGTTAGACCATAGACCGGAGGTTAATCATTAGTTATACTGAAAACTAGAATAGCATGAAACACTTGAAAAATCCTAAATTCACCTACACCTGAGTATGGTTCCTATTGCCCTACAAATGAGCCTCACCATGACATGTTAATAGACAGACACATCTTGACAAGTGTTTGACTCATTACTGAAGAAATACAGCCAAGTCCCAAAGTCCAATAGAAAGAAGTTTTCTCAATTTAATTTAAAACAACTTTTGTCCCTTTTTTTCCTTTTCTCTTGACAAACACAAAAATACGTTAGACATATAAAATGAAAAGATGGAGAAAAAAAAGCTTCAAAAGTGGACAGAGAAAACAGGGATTTTCTTCAGAAGGCAACAATGAGGAAAAACATAGTCAGAAAACAATAGTTCTATCTCACTATCCACACATGCATACATTTTTCCATTGTTCTACAGACAGTAGTTCTCTATCTTCTTCATCTCCCCTTCTCTTTTCGATTAATGTCTTCTTTCTTTCCCCAAAGCAGTTTTCTATATCAAACATTTGGTGTCTTTATACTCAAAACCAGGACCCATGTATATTCCAGACCATACCATCCAGCCATAGATAAATCTTTTATCATCTCACACGCGTGATACGTGCACACAGATGACATATGAAGAATTTCATGCATGTGTGCACACGCGTGTAAGAGAGAGAGAGAGAGATCCTCATTTAGCTAGGATCTCAATGCCACTGGCTTAATGCCAAACCCAGTTACAGAAACAGAAACTCATCCAGCAGCAACTCAGCAGTTTGTTTAAAAGACCGCCAACTATACTGCACAAAAAAATATAAACAAAGAAACCAGAATAATAGCTAAAGCAATGCCAGGTGCTTTGAAAGCCGACTGTCAGCAGAAGATATTGTGTTCCAGATATTCTAAACCATACAATGTAGTAACTAAAAGATCTAACACATAAAATAGATACCTTCCCAAACTAGATTCACGAGAAGCAAGAAGATGAACATGCAGATCCTCCAAAAGTCTCAAATTCTTTCCCTTTGTAGAGTTCTTTCCCAGCCATCCGCCAAATCTATTGAAGTTACGTTCTCCCTGCAAAAATGAAGTAAGTACATCAAGGATGTTGAATAATATAAATCCAAATCGCAGATGTAAGCATCAGAAACCATAAGCCAAAGCTTGGATAAAAAATTAACCTAGTCTTTTTGTAGCCTAATTAAAATCCTAAAGATTAATGACAGAAGGATGAAATTTCAAGACAAGTACCCATCATATGAAAAATAAGTAAAACAAAAAACAAAAAATTATAGGAACCAAGTGAAAAAGAGTAGAAAACAAATCAAAAGAGGAAACCACAAGGCCCTACCACCTAAATGACAAATTCTCCTTGAAGACAACGGAAATTTCCTTTAAATAAAGACTTTGTGGTAGCCCCATCCTTAACAACCTTATCAAACTAATCATCCATCTTTGTCTAAAGAGCGCCACAGATTTGTAACTTTGTGCTAACCTGTATGGTTATGTGAATAGGCAGGACAATGCAATGGCACGAGAACCAGGGGTTTGCATGTGGTTTCTTTTTCTTTTTCTTTTTTTTGGTGTTTTTTTTTTTTGAAGGGGGGAGGGGGGGGGGGGGGGGGGGGGGGGGGGAAGGGGGAGAGCAAGAGAGAGAGAGAGAACCCACAAATTTGTGCACAAGGTAAGCATTGTAAAAAGCACAAACAGACTGGGACCTATGTGACCCACAACCACCTCGGAATGATCCTCGATCAAGCAACAATGAAACTCTAAGGAACAAGGTTCCTGAACCTTTCTGAAAGGGCTTGATTCTCTGATTTAATGGCAGAGTTTCATTCTAAATAAGACAACAACAAACTAGAATTTGCGAAATGATCCAAAAGATGCATCCCGTACCAAGTTGGCCCAAGTCCCCAAGACCAAACCAATCAAACATGAATTTGATCCTCTCTCTACACAGAAGGTCAAACACCAAAGCTAGCTTTCCAATCAACTAATAAGAATAAACTACTTTTTTCATGAGTGCAGTAATAGCTACCCCAGTAACATCTGTGGAGGCAAAGGCCAAAAGAGAAGTCAAAAAGATCCATCTGCTTAAGTAGGGGTGAACAAATGACCCGATGGAACCGATAACCGAACTGAACCCAATCAATTGGTTTGGTTTTGAAGAGGCTTTGGCTACATCCTAGATCTTGTTTTTCAAGAACCGATCATATCAGTTCGGTTCGGTTCGGTTCTGGGTTGGTTGATATGAAAACCGATCCGAACTGAGGACCGAACCGATGTAGAACTAACCAAGATATATAGGTTTAAAATTTTCAGACAGCTGTATGAATCTCTTCCATGTTTTTTGCACTGTGGGTTGGAGAGTTCATAATATGTATAGCAAATTTTTAAGTTGTTTGGTCAATGTGGGAACTGAGAACAAAGATACTATAAACACATTGGACCCACCAAAAGCAACCTGGAAAATTTGGAAGGCATTTTTAATCTCCATTGATGTTCAGCTGGGAAAAGAGGAAAAAGGAAGAAGAAACGAGGAAAGAGAAGTATCTACACTCAGAAATTTTGTGATCTAGTTTGTCTATTATGTCTTTAGTGGGTCTTCAAACTCAATGAGAAGAAGAAATCAAAATTTTTGAAGTAAACCAATAGAAACTCCCAATTCTAGCAACAAAACAACAAATCAATGAATAGATTTAGAAACCCAAAACTCAGAACGGGAAACCATCAATAATAGAAAACCCTTTTTAAAGATGAAACATCTCAAAAATTATATAGAGTAGTAAAGAAGTCTGTAAAGAGACATCCATGGGGATGAGACTAAGATGATTAGGAAGGCCAAACCAAGGCTTTTGAGAGAGAGAGAGAGAGAGAGAGAGAGAGACCCAAACCCTAGCAGCTTCTTTTTTCCCTGTACTGTGTTAGTGTGTGAATAAGAAGAGAGACCCATCAACAGTTATGTTCTAGCAGTTAAAGCAAAATTATCTAAACAGAAAAATGAGCAATAGTGGCCTTATGGGTCATTTCACTGTTAATGGGTCTAATGACCCAGTTGTGTCATTTCTGGACCAATAGTGGCCTTATTGGCTGCCAAGTGGGCCTTCAATTAACAGTTTAAGCAAAATTGTCTTAGGCCTGTTACATAAAGTAAATGTTGGTGAACATTCGGTTTAGAACCGAACCAAACCGTATATTATCGGTTTGGATTGGTTCGGTTTACTTGAAGCACAGTTCGGTCCTCAATTCCAAAATTAGAGAACCGATCATGTTCAGTTCAGTGCTGGGTTAGTCACTAAACTGAACCGAACCATGTGCACCCCTACCCTTAAGCTCTACCTTTAATAGTTCTGTGTGTCTAAATGACCCAATTTAAAGCCTAAGATGCACCATGCCCATAGATTTCCATTCCTCTTACCGTAATCAAAGCAAAGAAAGAAATCCCACGCCAGGAATTAATTTCAAGAACCATGCTAGAGGATTGCACCTCTCACCCTTGCCAAAGCAACTGAGACATCCAGACCAAAAATTGTTTTCCTGAGGAGAAACTGAAATTACTCAACAAGAGCATAAATCCTATGCTACCAAGCTGGAGAAGACAATTAACAGAAACCTGCCTAAAATCCTCCTTGTTTTTCATGCATAGCTCTAAATGCCTAGGGAAAAAAATTGTGTCGTGTTCTAGCCTAAAGCATTTAACTGTTGTTGATTGATTTCTGCAAATGAATGCAATATGTTATTCAAGGTAAACCTCCTGACAATTAATGTCTTTAATTAATGAGGGTGAAGTTACATCAACATACTTCAATGATCAGTCAAAACCCAAGTTTCTTGCGAGGGCCAAGGAAAAAACCTCCTGCAGGATACTAATATGAGTAGACCTCCTCTCTTCTCTCCTCCTCTTTTTAGTTATCAAAAAAAAGAAAGAAAAACCAACCTGATTTTGGTCTCCATGATCCACTAGATGCCCGACAACCTTTCCCTTCCTTTCTTAATTTGTAATCCCAACTGAATCACCATTCTGTACACTGGCCTCGATTTAAATATGGTATGTCTTCTGCAAGAAATATGCATTTGAGGATTCTTCCTCTTACATAATTTAAAACTTGAACCAGCATCAACACATGTATCATACAGTAATCCAAATCCCTATCTTTCTTTGTCTGCTATATCATCAAATTAGGTGACTTTCGGTGAAATCTTCTAAAGTATACAAAATATCACTTCTCCATTTTCATCCAACTATCAGACTTCAAAATCCAAAGCTTACCACCCCAATGTATTTCAACATGATCAAAATATTCACCATGCATCAAAGAACTATCAATAATGGTTGAAACCGTTATCCTTGAAATTCATCAAATACTAGATGGGCTCCATAATCAACAAGACAAACTAGCCATGAAGCAAAAAAAAACTAAAAATCAACCCTTTCGCTTTCCACCAAACACTTGGGAAAACATCCCATTCTTTAATTACTTCATAACTGAGTATAAAAAACTTAACTAAATCATTTCCTTCCAAGTGATCATCATAGGCTAATGGATCAAGTCCATTTAATTCATCATAGTGCATGTACTTAATATATAGCATAAATTTCATATACATGTAAATATATATATATATATATGTATATATTTGTGTTATGTAACTTAGTAACTTCTGCTACAATTACAACACTAAATTGATCCTAAAATGCACTTCAATTTACAATTACTCCATTAATAACTAAAGGTTTTTTTTTTGGCTTTGCCTTAGAAGTCTTCTCCGTGGCTACCTTCCTTTGTGTCCAAATGTTCATAATGATTGCCTACTAGAAAATTTCAAAACCCTGGACAAAAACTTATACACCGCTACATAGTGCTAACTGATAGAGAAACAACGGAAAGATGAGAAAAAGGCACAGGGAGGGAAGGGGGCAGAGCTGGTAATATAGTTTGAGATGGTTCCATGCTATCCCAAGGATAGTAAGTTCTATAGTTTCCTGTTCAACTTTTTTTTGTTTATAAGTGCTATATGTTCCTCCTCCTAAGAAGTGTAATTCCACAAGCACATCTCTTGCTTGGAAAGGAGACAATGAGATGCATCAAGTCAGAAAAGAGAACAACGAAGCAAGCTTATTGATCACACTAGCACTCCCATTCCCATTAAAATAAATCCCAAAAAAAATTCTCAAAAGAAGGAAATACAATTAACTTTCAACACCAAATCTGCAGTAGGGAGGATGGACAAGAAATTTCTTAGGGTAATCAAGATCACCCACCCCCCTATCCCTTCATTTTCCCTCCTTACAATCTTCACGTTCTAGAGATGATTTCAATTCCAAAAAGGAAAAGGAAATGATCCAACCAAGGCGCGAACATTGCGTATATGGCACTAGGTTAAGTTTTCCTCTTTGCATCAAACAAGATTTTTTTTCTTTTCCTCTCTGAAAACAAAGGTGAGGTTCTCAAGAAGAAAAATACAATCTATTTGTGCGAGAGGTACCAGTCTCAATAGAAGTTTTTTTTCCCCTCACTTCTAAAGTTTAAGAGTAATGATGGTGGCTAAACCTCCTTGTAGTAGTATAACAACATGTTTGATTAGTCTTTATGTTCCTTTCTAGAGGCATGTTAAAGTTGTACACCTTTTTGTTCCATTTTTTGCACTCTTTAACTGGTATTTCTAATTTTTCTTATTTGTTTTCTATTCCAGTATGCAGTCATATTCTACGACATAAAGGGAAAGGAAGGAAAACAAATTTTAGTTGAATTCAACCCACTCAATCCCTTCATCTCACACCTTATGACATTTCATATGCGTCACCAGGACTTCAATTTTACAAAATGCACAAATGACCATATAATAAAACAGAGTGCAACCGAATATAAATGATATAAAAACTCTTTTTTTTTTTTTTTTTGGCACCAACCAGAGTTTTTACCTTTTCAACTTATATACATTATATACATATGTATTGATATATAAAAGGGGAACATACATATATACATATAGGCATCAAGGGGATGGCACCCATGTACAATACAGAGACAAAACAAATATGAATATAAACTTCCTACATTTGCATTGTATCTATAAGCTCTAAAAATTGGCTAAGCTAAGGGGAAACGCTTCCTAAGTCCAACCATACAAAATAGAAAAAATTGCTCTAAAGTCTATGCAGCTGCTGGCTCCAAGCCCTGAAAAGTTCTATTTCGCTCACCCCAAATCAGCCACATCAAGCAAACAATTCTTCTATATATTGTAGAAACAGAGAAAGGTTGTGTTCACATTCTTCCTTTTTTAGAAATACTTCCTAAGAACTAAGAGCTGCTTAGCAGTAGCTGAACCATTATTATTTTTCTTAAGGCCTGTTCGGAAGTTGTGGAAGGGAGAGAGAGAGAGAGAGAGAGAGAGATTGTGGGAAAGCGATTATTTTCCTCTGTTTGGTTTTGTGAAGAAAAGTGGAAGGAAATAATTTTCCTTGTTTGAAGTTCCGAGATGAGGAAAGAAGATAATAGGGTAACTACTAAAACAGAGAGAAGATGAATGGAAAGTGTGAAGAAAAATAACTTTCCCTTGTTTTTCTTTGGGCATTTTTTTTGCCCTCTGGCCTTCTAAACCAGAAACCAAACAGAGGAAGAAAGGAAGGAAGGAAGGAAAATTGTTATTTTGCATTCCTCAAGTTCCAAACAGGGTGTTAGTCAAGGATTCAGTCCTTGTATATGCACTGTTCATGCAGCGTTAAATGATCCTATATGTGTCGCTTGTTCTTCTGTTCTCTCAGGCTGTAGATATTTGTCAAATGAATTCTACATACTCAAGATCTCATGTACTTATTATAGATTTTTGTTCTTCCAGGTATTCCTTTGATTCTTTCCACTATTTCTCGGTTTGAAGTCATGAGTATATTTCCTATGCATTAAAAAAAAAATTAATAAATGCATGCAATAGATTTAATATTATCACTCAACTTAGTCAAAAAAAAAAAAAAACTCATAAAGGGAAGTAACTCAAACCCCTTTTAAATCTATAAATAATCTGGCACAAGTATCCCTGAATGAGCAATTTCAAGAAGTTACTTTACAAGGCAAATTGAATGAAATTTATAGAAGAAACAAAATCATCATTCGTCACCATAATATCATGAAAGCTTTAAATGTATACAGTATTCTGTGAGAATGATATACCTTTCTAATTGCAGTTAAATTCTGTCAGACGCAGTTAAATTCCGTCAGACCAAACAAATAAAAGCATCATAGGGTCATCACAAAACCATGCAGGTTAAGATCGCAATGAATCAAACCAGTGTAAGTGATTCCACCATTTTAATCGGAGCAATTAATTCCATAAGAAAGACAAGAATGTCAGAGGAATATAGGCTTATGAGCTGCATGAAATTGACATCATCACCTGTGCAAGTGTCTCCCTTTGCCCATGTAATAAAGCAGCACTGGTACCAAGAAAATAAAAACCAAAAAGAAAAACAATAGAAAGAAAAAAACAAAACAAATTAAAACAATGAGGATGTGATAGTAAGAAACTAATATTCTCTTGAGCCGACCAGAAAAGACACCTACGGTATTATACAAGATGCTAGGGTTCCAGTCTGAGAGAGCTGCCACTGCCGATATCTTCGAATCTGTACGTTTATTATATCCCCATCTGCAATAGACTCTGCAGCACGGGCAATCAAGCTCATCCGTTTCATCCCACTATCATCTTTTCCCACAGAACTTGGCCTATAGTTAACATAGTTTTCCTGCCATTTGTTACAAACAAAGATTTGTATTCAACTAGACAGTTTTAACGGGAGACATGGGGGACTTCATGCTATGTTGACTATGCAAAACTATGAATGTCCAACACAATTTATCCAAATCAGCAGAACAATAGTAAATTACTGTTGCAGAACAAGAAGATTGCTGGTGTCATGAACCAGGGAATGTAGTAGCTATGAAATTTGGCAAACCTAACCAAATAACAACAAAGAAATAAATGAAGCAAATAAAAAGCAAGAGAGGCATAGATGGGAAGGCTGGCTCTGATGTCGGAGAGTCCTCTCAAACACTGCAGCAATATACCGATTTCAGGGCTTACCAAGAGCTTTGATTACACAAAATGGTAATCTGACTAACCATCAAGCCAAATTGTGTAAACAGGCAGAAAAATACCTGAATAATCAGAGGGACTAGATCAGGATCACTCATGCTTAGGTCAATCCGCTCATCCATTCGCAGTTTCCCCGCATTAAAGCCAAAGAGCCTGCAGAAGCAAAGGTAAGTTAGTCTGAAGCGCACTTCAGGTGCACTGGAAAGCTCCATGACCATTCTAGTAATCAAATTACAAGGAGTTTGGGCTGGATAAGCATTACAAACTGTACGTTATGCATCTAAAAAAAGAATCACAAGCTTTGCACCCACAAGCAAACAATAACACGTCCGTATGATGCTTATACTAGACTTAAAAACATGTGAGTGAATGAAGACAACTGAAGTTATAGAATTCAGATTGGAACATGAGAAGCCTCCGAGGACATCATGATTTAAGAGATTCAACTGATCCATCCAAAACTTATACTGACGGGAAGAACTCTTGAAGCATTCTACAAGAATTCTGTAACTAACAACAGCACAAACCAAATTGAGTGAAAAAAAATTTCAGGATTATTAATGCAAGACCAAGTGTCATTCCAACTTTAGGATAATGTATTCACATAACACTCGCACTAATAAACATGGCGACAACATCAAATTTTTTAACAGAAAATAACAATTGACAATAGGCTTGAAAAGAGCACACATAGTTACCTAAATGGGATGCTATGAAATTCACCAGACTATATGGTTTGTGATTGGAACATGACAAGCCTTCTAGGATATCATGATATAGGACATCACTGTGATACAACTTATCCGTGATAAAACCATACTGATAGGAAGAACCATAGATGCGTTCTACAAGAATTCTGTATGTAAACTAAGAACAGCACAAACCAAATTGAGTAGCAAAATTTCATGATTACCAAGGCAGGACCTTCAAATAAACTGTCATTCCAGATTTCAGATCATGTATTTACACAATACTCACATTAGCAATCCTGGCAACAACATCAAACTGTAAACAGAAAATAACCATTAAAAATAGACTTGAAAGAGCATACACAATCACCTAAATGGGATGCTATGAAATTCACCAGACTGTTTTGTAAGCTACTAAAAATAAGTCAGATATTAACTCAACCATTTAAAATTTAACAACTTGGGAAGCATGCTTGAGAGTGGTGGCAGGTAAAGATACGTTAAAAAAGGAATTGACTTTACTGAAATAGTCTTAGAGTCCAACAACTTTTAGCAGAAGGGTAGTATGCATTGGTCAGATTGAATGAAAGAATAGAACTGTGAAGGAAGATGAGCTGCAACTCAACGATCAAACTTCTGTTTCGGTGTGCTGTTTCGATTAGTGAAGAAATGGAAACATTTCAGAAAGGTTTCGAAAATATTTCAGAAGTGACAAACATTAATCTTTTGCAATTTTCTCAACAAAAATTGTACATCATTTATAAGAATTTCCAAATTCGAGTAGTCGACACAACTTATTGTTTCAGTATACTACGATGAGTTTTGCTTCATTTCACTATATTCTAGTGTATTTCGATGGAAATACTAGAATTTCATTATTCCACTAGTGTTCCAATTTGGTCTCTTAGAAAATGGAAACGTTTTAGCCGTTTTAACAAAAATAAATGGAAATTTTGTTTCTCGTTGCAAGCTTCGAACCACCTAATGAGCTTCAAACCAAGATTTCAGTGACCAAGGGGATCTTAGTGTACAGTATTTGTACAATATTAGATTCCAAGCTTGTGAAATCCCAAATTAAATAAAAAAAAACAGTCCATCCAATCGTTAGACCAAGTCCAAAAGGCAAAAATAATTGGAACATATCGTACGTTTGAAAGTATAACAAAGAACCAAACTAGAGGTCAATCCAGTAAAGAGGACAGGTTTTAAAATCAGTACTGCATACATATATATGTGTGTGTGTGTGTGTGTTACGTTGCATCTGTAACGCCAAAATAATATCCTTATAACTCTGGTCATATCCTTACACATATTAAAGGGAAAAGGAAGTTTAGCTCAATGCAGAGGCAAATGGGTCTATCCATGTTGCCTTTATATGACTATTAAGAGACTGAATGGAACCCCAAACACAACCCCCCCCCCCCCCCCCTCTCTTTCTTCTTCTTCCTTCATTTCCCTTCTCCTTTTTCTCTCTGTTTCTCCATCCTCTTCCTTTATGGCTAAGGTAGCAGATTCCTCGATCATTCCAAACAACGAAATCATGTAAATGTGTAGGCATTAGAACTACAGCTGTTTTCACAACTAGATCGCTGTAGTTTAACTGAAGTTACTACAATACCTGCCAAGCATCATGGTAAAATTCCAGGCACACAAAACTTAGATGGAAACAATACAAGAGAAAGACCTAGCTATTTCTACTTGGGCATTAATTAAGGAAGAATGAACTTATCAAAGGGTAGCCATCAATGCCATCTCTGCACGATGATAGTCATGGGAAAGCTCAACTATCATCACTCATACCATGTGTATCTACAATACTACCAGTGCCATTAAGTTCTAGCTTTCGAAACAAAGAGCTCTTCAATATTTTCTGCAACTCATTGCTTCACACCCACAAACGTGCATCCGTGTTTGCCATTTTCGAGTTCAACTGTCATATAGCTACATGTATTACAAGCAAACACGATTCCCATTTAAAAACAGAAGTCAGATGTGAAGGCTAGTGACTATATTCTTACATAATCAAACAGAGAACAGCTATATGCTGATACAGATTGCCTAAAGACATAGATCCTATTTGTTAAGAAGTAATATATTTGTAATGAATTGAAAGGAAACCCATCGAGTGAGGAAACCCATGGAGCTGAAAGTTCAATGCAATAAACAATAGTACACCATACACCACCATGAAGGGGAGCCAGGAAGGGGAGCCAGACAATTTAGGAGCTCGTGTTAAAACAGGAGCAGCCAGGTTTGTGGCCAATTTATAACAGATGGCAGAAGCTGAAACATCGGCTCAATCAACAACCTCGAAAGGATAATATACAGAAAACAAGAAAGAAAACCCAACAGCAAACTATAACAGCACAGAGTCCTAAACCATGAGAAGACACAATGCAAGTAAAAATAAAAGAGGAAAAAAGTCATACTTATCGACAGCTGTGAATGGTGAAATATCTTCATCCTTTGCACTGCTAAGAAGCCGCTGTCGAACATCATCATATTTAATAACTGATATGGAGAGGCTCATATATTGCAACTGGTTCAGAGCCATGCGCATGTCTCCATTGACTCTTTCTGCAAGCTCTTCAAGTGCAATCTAAAAGAATAAACGCACAAAAAATATTAGCAGATTTTCTAAGAGTGATGCTTCAAAGAGGGCTATTGGACAAAACATGACAAAAAATGAAGTGCACTTTTCAAGTTAAAGGCAGAATGATAAGAAGTGAAAGAATAGCTAGGATAATATCAATCAAATTCCTTTAATCAATATGGTCAAGAAAATCACAGTATATAACACGAGCTTCATAGGTTCTTTGCTTATCAATCAAATCACACCCGTGTGATATATACTTTGATTTTTTATTTCTACCAGCTACATACTTTGATTTTTTCAATGAAGAGCTGTCTCTCTCCATCCATACTAGATATATGTTTATCCTTAATATTAAATAACAGAGGGAAAAAGAATCAGAAGAACGAGAGAGAGAGAGAGAGAGAGAGAGAGAGAGAGAGAGATTAATGGTGTTAGTAGTTGAACAACTTATAACAAAGATGGACACCAGGAATTGGAATTGAGAGGAGACTTGCCTCTCCCTGCTGTGACGTACAGGCCATTACAGTTAAGTGGACCCTTACCCAACACATGAGAAGCGAAGTTAAATAAAATTAGGACTACCACCTGATTGGTGTGAATTAGTAGAAAACGAAAAAAGAACAACATTCCACTTATGAATTTAACATTATTTACAGAACAAAGTTTGCAGAAATGGAGAAACTTCAACTCAAAAAATACCAAAAGGGGAGAAAGGATTGAAATGGCTAAATCCTATGCTCTGATATTATGTAACCTACTAATGGCTCCCGTTAGTTGTAGATAGTAACTCCAATTGAAACAATATTCAAATGTAGAGAAGCGAAACTATTATAGTTATTCTTCTTTTAAACCTTTACAACATTACTATTTGTCTCAAAGATGTCATCTAACTTCATGGGAAAAAGATGTTTCACTTAAAGGACACATGGTGAATGACAAAGCCAGAAACATTCGCTTTCTTGTATGTGCACACATGTGTGCATGTGTCACAAAATAGATTTTGGAAACCACTCGAAGTTTCTTGTAGATGTCTTCTTTCTATGTGACAGCTTTGTGAGTAAATTTTGACAGTATACATTGGGACAAAAGACAAAAAAAAAAACAGGAACGTCCTAACAAAGCATGTATACCTCGTTAACTTGAAGTCCTTCTGTGTTTGCAACTTGCAACAACCTCTTTGCCATCTGTCATTTAACACATTCCATGTTAGTGACTCAATAATCCCAAAATCTCAAATTGTAAATCGTAACAGGAGCAGTGCTTGAAATAAATATGTAAACATCATACGAGCAGAAACATGTATAAATTGGATATATCAATATGGAAGATTTAGTAATGGTTCAGATGACGCCAAATTCAGCATCAAAATTGAAAATTAGATCTGCCAAAACAAACAAGCAGCAAGCACTTCTAACACAAATTTCAACCTGAACCAGTTTATTTCAGCAGGTCCAATCTAGATTTTATCAGCACTATCCACTTCCAGCTACAAATTCACCATTCAGTCATAATGAAAACTAGATATTTGCAGTCAAACGACAAAACATAGAGCAAACACAACCTTTGCACCAGGTAAGAATCTCCCCAAGAAATCAATAAGTCAGTGAGAACAAAGCTAAAATAAAGAATAAAAACTAATATCCCTTTTTAACTTCCGGTGTAAGAGGTGAAATTGCAAAGTGAACAATTATGATCCCAATAGGATGGGGAGGGGGGAGGAGAGGAAAAGGACCCATCACCTTCATGTATATTGACATATTGTATCCTTATGTGTGTCATACAAGAAAAGGCTCAGGATCAACTTACACTTGTGTAAAATTAACAGGTTCTGATGAGCATGAGTATCTAATCCAATGGTCAGTTCTGTGAAATGTGACTCAATCAAAGAGTTATTAACAGGTGTAAAACTTAATTTGACACCACATGTAAGTTAATCCTGGCCCATACGAAAATTGTGTACTGCATTTTATTATTTATATTATTACAATTTACAACTTAGAATTGCAAATGGAAGATAAGAGCTCCACAAATATCATGTATATAACGCATACCCCTATTGCTTTCTTGCTTATGACATTTATTTTTAATCTTCTGTTGCTATCTTTTTTCAAACTTTAAGCATTGTCCATTGAATATTTTATGTTGCTCACGCATAAGATGTATTGGTTTCAGAAATGTTTCCAGACACATTTGGGGTGCAAAAGTTTTGTTCCTATGAATGCTCAACATTATTACAACTAAAAGATTCACCACATAAGTCGTGTTCAAAACGGTCCAAGAAGTGTCGCCAAACTGTCAACGAAATATCATTGAAGTGTTCAAAATAGTGGAATTGTTTTTAAATAAGGACACAACAAAGAAGTGATAGAAACATTTCTAAGAGTGTCCGAGAAGTATCAATGTTCAACACATTTCCAACATGAACAGAAGTCCTCCCTATATGTTAGGAGCGGCGCTACATCCATAGTGAGTGGGGTACCCATCAACATTTAAAAAGTTATTTTTTTTGCTATTAGTCTGTGTTAAAAATAATTTGGTAAAAAATTTGCACCAATTCTCTAAAACATTGACCCAGCAATCCCATGAGAAGGGGAAGAACTCACGAGTTAAAAAAAAAAGGTTAAGGCAATGAAATCTCCCACTCTCTACAGGAAAATTTACTGTGAGAGCATCCCATTCAACTTACAAAAGAACAAAATTTTCACTATTTATTCTTATGTTTCCCAAATTGTTTACCACTATCTACCGTGGATTGTCATGATCAAATTGTGTATAAAACTAAAACAAATCTAATTCATTATATTATAACAAAATAATATTTTCTTCTATACGATAAGAGACACTTAACTTTATGAATGGAATAAGTGGCATACAAAATATGGATCTTGTGATCTTTCGAGGTTTAGATATGCTCAAGTATGCAAAATATAAATTATCTAATGCGATATAGTAATTGAAAAATGAATTGCGTGGTATTAAACAATAATAGCGGCACTGATATAACATTTATTTATAAGGAGGAGTTTTCGGATTAAGTGAATTCTTAAAATATGAATACTTCTTCATTCACCATAAAAATACTCATTTGCTTGTGAATTAGAATTGATTTTACCCATCATGACTATAATAATAGAAATAATATCAATAACGAAATTTAGAAAAAATCAATCGTGTAACCAAATGGGAGATCAGTGAATGAATGATTGTCTAGTAGCATACATGAAAATGACGTATTTGATAGACTTGATGATGACGTTATCATATTAAAATTCTATATTATGAAACCTCATCAAGGACACCTATAAAAGTACAAATATTTGCATATTTTTGTCAAAAATAATAGCATGAATGTATTAAGGTTTTCTTTTATTTATAACTTGAAAATTAGCATTTTGAGTTTTGCACGACCCCATCAACAAGAAGTCCTAGAAAGTGAAATTTTTCTCAAAAACGCAATTTGGAAATAGCCAATTTAGTGAGGAGAGGAGTAGGCACTTGGTGCTGTATGTGTAGAGTAGACATCTTTTGCCACATTATCAGGCCATGGCATTATAAGCTAAGAAGCACGGATGTGGACACGGGGCAAAGATACGACAAGATACAAACATGACAACATGGCAATTTCCCAAAAAATGACAAAAGCACGAATGTGGACGCGGGACAAAGATACAACACGATATAGACACGCCAACACGGCAATTTTCAAAAAAATGACACAACATAGAAAGAACACAAACAAAAAAATATATATTTTTGTATGTATACATAGTTATTATAATTATTTCTTAATTTTTACATAAAGATTACATTTATATTTTACTACATTAAAATAGTAAGAAATCATTTTTCGCATTCTACTTGTTGGATAGGAAGTGCAAACATAAAGTTCTAATATCTATTTTAGAAATCTTTATTTATAAACAAATTGGAAGTTTTGGGCTTTAGAATTCCTAAAATTAAAAAGTCAAAAGAATAAGAGATTAATAGGTAAAAATTTGACTTTGTCTTTATTTTATCATTGGATTTCCAATTATTTTCTTCAAACTCGCAATATGTTTCATGTGTGCCTTAGCAAGCATGTCCAACTCTAAAAAAACTAAAAAAATAGTTTGGGCATATCCAACATGTGTCAAGGAGTATGACTTTTGGTGTCCAACACAAACATGGTACTTTCTTAGAAATGTCCATACTTTCTAGGTTATGAGCTTACAATCAACTCTCTTCAACATCCACTGAGTTGTTCCCTACTTGGTTACTGAGGTATCGGGTCATTGACAGGGACTCAGGCAGTGGAGTTAGTAAACAATGGAAGACTAGATCAATGTGCCTTATGGTGCACAATGGGAAGGAAAAAGAGTTTTTTTTTAGGAGAGGACTCACCAGTGCATATACTCAAACAAACATGTTTGAATTCCAAAATCTTTTGGTTGCAAGGTGTATGAATATTCTAGGTTAACTTTTCTATCAAGTTTCTAGGAGAGATAAGTTGCAAGTAGTACTGTTTCATGCCACGTTGCTTTCCTGTAGGTAGCAACTTTGTTTTCCAAGTTGGTTGTACATTCTTGGTGCCTATAGTGCCTCTTCTTTATCAGGAAAAAGTTAATGACAGTGAAGCAGAGCCACAAGTAACAGAAATGAACACACATTTGGCATACTTATACAGTACAAGGATAAACTATATGTCCTTGTACAAATAAACAGGAACAAGGACCTGCTGCTTTGTAGGTTTCCGAAAGCTCAGAAGCAAACAGTAGTTCACGAGACTCTTTAGTTTTTGACTGTAGCGGTCATTACAGATGCAGATGATAGGAATTTTGGAGATTTTGATGCTAGCAATAAGATCAGCCACACCACCTCTATCTCCAGCAGACATGCCATCAACCTCATCCATAATAAGCACAGTTTTTGGATTCTTCGAACTGCAACATTACCCAACCATTAACTACAGAAAAATCATAAATTGGGTACTGAGTAATGCAGGTAGACTAGATATTCGAGTAAGACAAAACCAACCAATCCATGTTAACCCTCAGAGCCTCGTTGGAAACAAGTTCCTTTATAGAATTTGCAGTACATCCACCTATTCCTTTTTCAATTTTGGCATCAGCCTTTCCACGATTATCACTAGCATTAACCTAAATCACATAAACAGGACAAACACAAGATAAGCATACCCAGATAAATAGACAAACAATGAAATTGGCCAATGGTCCAAACCTAAGGAGTATGGATACAGACACGGTTATGAGATGATATGGATGTGCAGACAACAATTTTAAAAAAAAAATCACAACACAGCAGGTATACAACAACAAATACATACGTATTTTTATATGTATATTTGAAAATGATAACTATTTCTTCATTTTTACATTAGAAATACATTTATATTTTATTATATCGAATAGTAAGAAATCATCTTTCACACTCTACATATTGAAAAAGAGGTGTGAACAAAAAGTCCTAACATCTATTTTAGAAAACTCTATTTATAAACAAATAGAAGTTTTTGGGTTTCAAAGTTCCTAAAGTTAAAAGTCTAGAGGAGAGAATATAGCTATAAGGCCACATTCGTTTTAGTTTATCATTGGATCTCAAGCTATTTTTCTTCAAAATTGCAATGCATGTTCACGTGTGCCTAAGCGATAGAAACATTTATCCCTCAAATGTCCAAAGGGTGTCCGGTTTTAAAAAATTGAAAAATAATAGGACAAGTTTGGACATGCGTTCAACATGTGTGGAGTGTATGACGAGTGTCGGTGTCCAATACGTGCCTAAAACAGAAACAATGCCTTCTTAATAGTGTACATGCTTCTTAGGTCCAACTGGTCATGCTAAAAATGGAACTGTTTTTTGGAGAATGTCCCACCTCAATCGTCTGGAAGCCAAGCATTTGACTGACCAATTTTGCTGACGTAGTCTTCCCTATGCCAGGCGTACCACTTAATAATACAGCTTTTTTAGCACCAGAATCATTATGCTTTTTCCCCTTTCCCTTGCTGCCAGTATTCAGGAACTGCTCATCCCAGTGTGTCAGCCAATCATGAAGCTGCTTCACCTGCACGTCATTACACAGATATCAGAATAACAATGATTCTAAATATAGATATACACACAAAAAAATTCAACTCAAAACAAAGCTTGAAGACAAGAACCAGCACACATACCAGTGACTGATTCCCTATGATGTCATTTGAAACTTTTGGTCTATATTTTTCGGTCCACGGCAACCAAGCATCCTCTGTAATTTGATCTTGCCGCTTTGCAGGAGCAGCATGTGGGATCAGACCCTTGGGAGGTACACTTTTAGCTGAAGAGTTGCCCACTTGATCTTCTAAAATAACAAAATTCTCAATCAAATTTCAAGAGATGCTCAGACTGAACATCACTACGTTAATTAAAGAGAGCGAAAAAAGGGTTCAATAGATGGTAGCTATCAACAGAATCCAAATAATTAAATGATAGGTGAAAGGGTCCATAGATTTCAAAAAAAGATAGAAACAGAGGGGAGTTTTCACAAGTTGAAATACATACCATGCAAACAAGAATACAAAATTGTATCAGCATGATGACATGGTAACATGCAGAACAACCGCCAATGATCAACATATAAATACCTATAGCATGGACCAGAAGCACCACCCTTGAAGCAACATATATGAATAGTCGTATACCATAGCCATAGTAACATGAGAAGTGAGCATGGCAAAAGAGCCTTGCCACAATGATTCAATATATGAAAATTACATTCCATGTTATCTATTCTACTAGCCTTTCTAATTATTCTAGATAGTGAAGTTCCCTTGCCAGATGAAATTTTCACCTTTTTAGCCTTAAAACCAACCTAAAATTCAATATCATTTACAAAACAAGTTTTTAGGCGTCACCATTTTGTTTATAAATCATTGCAAACATTTAAATTATGATAAATAAGGTTAAAACATGCTTATAACGAGTTCTTGTGGCGTTTGCTATTTTTAGAGAAAAAATTCACAACTTCGGTTATCGATTCCCTTTACACATTGGCCGATACTCCAAATACTGTTACACTGCAACCGTGACCGTTACACCTGCTGATACTGCAACTTAAAACCCCAAGTGTACCAGGTCACCCAAAAGCTTGTGCAAATCACAAATTTTTATGGGGAAAAAAACATGATTTTTATGAGAAAACATGAAATGGTTTGCTTTTTGAAAGAGTTGGAAAGGCCCAGTTTTGATTGGTAATCCAGGTTTGTATGGTCAATATGAAATAGAATATCAAGTCCGGAGTTTCAATTACATGTAGGGAAGGGTTAGGCACCCTACACCGCCCAAAGTCGGTACCAGACTCCTCTATGTGACCCTAAGTTATGTGTGGATTCCTCTGGTTTATAGTCATGTATGTGTGATATGTGATGACAGGTTGTGTAACAGACAATAGTATGCAATAGTACATCCATGAGAGCATGAGATGCAATTATTCAAAAACCGTGGGGTCTTGAAAACATTTTGGCCATGCCTGGGAAGAGAACCCAAACTTTCTGCATATGTGAAGCAAGAATCAAGTCAACATAATTCCAAAATGACAGTGACTAGGCATTGTCACCTACATTGCCTATATATTTTGATTATAAGAGAATCAGGTCAACGTAGCCCGCCCTGGATGGTTATTTGGAAAAAACTTGAAACCACTTTGGGAGTAAAACCTTGTTCTCCTTGAAAAAGGGTTGTTTAGAAAATCATGGCGAGCTTGCCACAATTATAAAACAGAGTTTGTTTGAAAACTGATTTTTGAAAAACGCAATTATGATGGCTTATGGGCGGTTGAAATGCAACTTTTAATAATTTGAGTGAGCCTTATGTGAGCATGTGTGCTTTTAATCGATCAAAAGCAATAAAGCAATTAATGGAAAGCGGTAAGGAAGGGGTAGAGGCAGAATGTAAGGTGGAGGGATGCTTAAGATAGACGAATATCGTATGTAGAGAGAGAGAATTGTGAAAATGAGCGGGGGGGCATTGGACTTATAGGCAAAAATTAGCGGCAGAATCGCGTATCTCGAGATGTGAAGAGCCATTTTGCTCTTCATGCATCAACAAATGCATGACGTCCATTTTCTTTCATGATAATGCATGATGGTTTAATTTATTCTTTACGCATCTATACATGAGCTGCCCCCTCAAGGATTTGACACGTGTCCTTAGTTTGATATGATCTCTATCTGATCTGATGTGGACAAGGACACATGTCAGCTGACCCATGTGTCCCGTATCTTTGGATGTGTGATACCCAATTTCATGTCTTGCATCTGCAGATGTGTGACTACCATTTTGGCCCTCAAAAATTTGCAGAATTGTGGCCAGTTTTTTTGTGCCACATTGATGTGTTGTAATCGCAGAAAGCGATTGGTTGGGGTCACGATGTTCTAAACCAGCAAGGCAATGGGTATCGGTCACCTGATTTAGATCATCGGAGGTTGAACAGTATCAGTCGGAGGTTTCCAATTTAGGACATTAGAGGGTGACTGCTTCAACCTTTGGCTGTGATAGGCGGGTGCTAAACCCCCAACAATTGGCATTTCACTAGATATCAAATTTCAGAACATCCTTATTGCTAATTCTATTGAAACTGTCTTTTATCATCATACTGTATTGCAATTTGCACTGACCCCTATTTTTGGACCTCAATGTGACATTGTATATTCATTGTGGATTCAAGACCTTCCTAGCATGCTCAATCAATTGAAAAGAGGAATACTCTTATACATAACACAAGTCCATCTCTCCATGGCTAACACAGGAGTTGCAGTTAAACAGAAATCAAGTTTAATTCCTGAAACTCTTCCATTCAATGTGCCAATGCTACATGGCAATGTCATGCTCAGAAAAGATTTAAAATTCAAGGCATCATAAGTAGTAGAGGGCACTTCGACAGATAAAAAGACCAGAGTTCAGAAACAAAGCAGCTGATAAGGACTATATCAAATGTGCCCAAATAAAATTTAAAGGTGAAACAAATAAAGCACAGAATTAGTCAGGGCATACTCTTCAGTTCTACTTTTTGAGGACTCTTCTTAGGCGGAGATGCAACCACCTTATTCACAGATTTCTTAGATTCTTCTTTTCCAGCTGCTTTTCCTTTATTCGAAGCGCGGATCAAATCGAACAACCCATCCTCAGTAAGAAAGGCAGTACTATACAAGGAAATAAAAGGCACGATAAAGGTAGGAGAAAAAAAGAATAAGTGGAAACAAAACATATAAATGTGAGATTACAAACCCCAGCTCTTGGGCTTTGGAGGATTTCCGGCCCCCAATGTCTTCATCACATAAGAGATAATTCTGCAAATGGCAATTTTACTGTTTTAGATACATCCAATAGCAGTAGGAAAAAACCTGAACAGTAAAAAGAGTGACAGGATGAAATGACCGTCTTTTTGCTGACAGATCCAGTAACACGACCTCCATGATGTTTAATCAAATCTTCTGCTTCTTCTCTTTCCAAACTAGAAAATATAACCGAAGTTCAGAATATGATTTCACAAGTTACGGGATCAATATGATAAATAAACTAGAGCAAGACAGTCATAGGTTAGAACTACCAGTGGCATGGAAATTAAGGCAATAATCTCAGCACTGATCTTGAGATGTAGAAGTATTAATTATGTTGAAAGGCTTCTGATCAACGTATTATCTGAAGCCCCACTAACATGTATCCAACATGGTAGATATATATCTGCTATAGAATGTGCACAGCCTCATTAAGATGAAAGGAAATACCTGTCAAGCGTTCCACTGATTACAAAAGTCAAACCAGCTAAACAGTCAGGAGCACCTTCAGGGACTTCCTGCCACACATAAGAGATCCATCCTTGTTAGCATTCTCAATGAGAGGATTTTATTTTCCTTTTAAGTATTATAAGTAGGGGAAAACCTTTTCTCCTTTGTGCGGTGGATCTTTCCTTTCACCAAAATTCATGAATCCACCCCGTCCACCCCAACCTCTGCCTCTTCCACCACCTGGTACTGTTGATGCCCCTCTTCCACCACGACCTCGTCCACTGGCTTTAAGAGGAGACTTGGTATCATTATCATTATCTTCATCACTTTTATCGATATCCATGCCTTTGCCACCAGCTGGTCCTGTTGACAGACCTCTTCCTCTATGACCCCTTCCAGCAGATTTAAGATGAGATTTGGTTTCTTTATTATCATTCTTATCTTCGTCGCTTTCATCAATATCTATAGATTTCTGGGCAATTGCCCTACCCGAACCACTCTTCAGTTTCTTGCTAGGGGTGAGATCAACTACAGCCTTCCTTGAATTGGGCAAAACAAAGTCGTCGTCGTCATCATCCTCATCAACTTTGTGAAGTTTCTTAACCGGTGGTGGTTTCAAATCGCTAGATAACTCCTCACCACCCTTTTGGACCTTTCTTTTTGCTGAGAGGTCCTGCATCTCCTTTTCAGCTTTTGGTTTTTGTTTCTCTGTAGCAAAGTACTTGCTAGTTTTCCTTCTGCCTGAGCTTTCTTGACCTCCATGCACCTAGGTTCCCTCAAAGAACATACAGATATGCTATCATTTCAATTTCTTTATGACATAAAGCAAGGAAAAGGATTTGATTTATAGGTCATTATAAAATTTAGTTTTTTTCTTTCATTCTCTCCAGTTGTCCAAGAATCCATGTTTAGGTGTCTACCAATCTTCCTCCCCCCTACCAGTCAATGTGTCTGCCTATTTTTTTAACTGATTATACAACATTATTTAAGAACCTAACGTCTGGTTCTGTGCCTTCAGTTCTCTACGAATTTGGGTCCTGAGTCTTCAATGACAACAAAGGGAAGGAAAAGAACAGAAATTGCAACATTGAACCTTAGCATATCATAACTGGACCCAAACAAAATTCTTCACTTGACACTACTATTTCACTTAAATAAGTAGTATTTTTATTCTACTCGTTTTCACCCTCTCTTTTTCTTTGTTCTTTTTTTTCTTTCTTGCCTTTTCTTTCTTTCTTTCTTTCTTTCTTTCTTGGGGAGGGATCAGAAAATGCAACGCAACAAGAAAGGAAAATGCAACAAGAAACTGGCTTCTTTCACTAAGCAATTCTCTCATTCCTACGACCAAAAATGTAAAGTCCTCTTCTTCTTTCCTTTTTTCCTCAGTTTTCTTGGAAACCAAACAGATTCTATCCCCAATTCATCTAATTAAACACAAAACAAGAAAATTCTGGAGAACGCTTTATATTACACTCCAATAATTTTGAAATTTCTTCAATTTCTGCAACGTTTACCAAATAAGACACTATGATGGGCTATATTACAACTAAAATAATAGGTTCCTTGAAAAGAAAATCAAATACTGAAATAACCTCACCTCCTTCTCTGGCTGCGAGGTAGCCAGTGAAGGCTTCTCTGGCGTTGCAGGCTTTGCTGGCTTCGATGTGTTGTCATTGTTCTTGTCATGCTGTTTCATAAACCACTTCCTAATATCCGACTGTTATTCAAAGAGAAGCCAAAAGCAATCAACCCAGCAGTTTGGAAAAAAAAAATTTATTAACACATAACACAAGAACACTCAAAAAAGAGGAAACAAAATTGACCCAGAAATTGTCGAAAACAGTAATGCAATTCCCAAAACTTGAAACCCTAACTCACCATATTTCGATTCACCCGCTGGTTCCGAGTGCAATGTTGCAATCTTTCTTACCCTCTGTAGACCAAATTATCAAAATAAAAGGAGGGAATAGGTTGATAGACTCCAAAAAATAAAAATCTACAAAGAAGTTGCTAGGAATAAAAGGAATCGAGACTAAAACATGCAAAGTTACATACTAATATGTACCAACTTCTAAGAAAGCCCAACGAGGAAAGTACCAGGTGTAGGGTTTTTGACGGTGGGTTTTGAAACTTTGGTCACTGTGCTCACAATGGCGAAATCGTAGTTTCTTTATGAGTTGATTTTCTTCTGGCCAAAATGACGAGAAAATAAGAAGGAAAAGAAAAGAAAAAAAAAATTGTAAGCTAGTTTTGGTGAGGCAAGCCAGATAATTTCATGAGGGTTTCTAAAGGCACAAACGGCATACCAATGAGGGAACCCGAAAGAAAGAAACAAAGGGAAGAGAGAGCTGCATGAACAGTCATACCTCGCTATGGTTCTTCTATTCTATTCTACAGTTCTACTGCTTCCGTGACTTCTTGAAGGCGGAGAGAAGAGGTTCTCATTAAGCTCTGTTTGGTTCATAAATTTGGTGAGGAAAATATATATATCTATATATATATATATATGCAAGCAAATTTATTGTTCTTTGTTTCGTTATTATAAAAAATAATAATGAGGAGAAACAATTATTACAAAAATATAAAGTCTTAATCTTCTATCCTACAATTATATTCTTGAAGTAAACGAAAAACATGAAAAGATAATAAATAATTTCCTTCCACCTTACTCTTTCTTTTTTTGTCATGCCAAACTACATATTCTAGAGATATAATAATTTATTGTAAAAAAATAATAAATGGACCCACATCATCAAATGCATCCTTCAGTTTTTTTTCTTTTCCTTTTTTCTACTTATTTGCATAAACTCAAGTTTAGAAATTCGGCCAAAAGAAGGTATTTTCTAACAAGTTCAAAATGTTTTAGGAAACATTTTTACTTGTGCTTAATATAAAAGGTTATACATTTGGCATATTCTTTTGTTTTTTCGTTTTTTCATTAACTACCTTTTACCCTTTGTAATTTAGAATAAAATTATATACACCCCTTCACTTCAAAACATAATTGAGATTAATGCTAAGTGAAATGCCATAATATCATTTTAAAAAAATATCTTTATCAAACCGGGCATCTTTATTCTCTCTAAATTCTTGACATAAATTCTCTTTGAAAACAATAAATAATATTGCTCTAATATTTTCTTTCAAATGCACCCACGATCACCCCTCTCTCTCTCTCTCTCTCTCTCTCTCTCTCTCTCTCTCTCTCTCTCTCTCTATATATATATATATATATATATCTTACTAAAACATATTTTCGCCATTAATAAAATATGAAAATAATTTCATTTACATAATATAACTGTTTAAAGGCTTTGTAATATATAGATACATATGCACGTGTATTTTTGTTGGATGTGTTATACAAAAACGAAAATTAGTATATTGCAAAGTGAAGAGCTTGTAGCCTTGAACGCATTGATGATACATACAATCTGGGGGCATTTAGATCATCTATACAATGTGTAGACATGTTATATATTTTACGTACACGAGTCACTAATTATGTGTTTGGATAAAAGATTTTGATGATGAAAAAATAAAAAAAGGAAAAAGAAAAAAAAGAGAAAAAAGAGAACAAAAATTTTCGTTCATTTGTTCTTTTTTTTTCTCACATTTTTTTTCTTTACTTTTTTCCTTAATAAATTCGGGTTCCAAGCACAACATAAGAGAAACTTGAGATCAAACCCCACCTTCATCAATATTAGGGTATTATAGGTACACAGAAAGTTATCCCATTGTGTCATCCCTCTCATCACACCAAAAGAAAAACAAAATTTGTTCTTTCAAAATCATCAACCTTAACAAAATTCTAGGAAAAACAAAAATTCTGTTTACTATGATGTTGTTGTAGTATTTTTACAAGTAATGGATACACTGATGGTAATTTAATATGAATTTAAGATGCCTGATAGATTAGTTGGCAAAATTTCTTGGCATTGATGGTGAGCAATAGAGAGAGAGACAGAGACGAGGAATTCTATTTTTTTTTTTTTTTTTTGTTGGAATAGCAAACCTAGTTAATGTGCTTGCAATCGAGTGCAAAGAAAACTAAAAATACTTGCCCCTAAGTGGCAGCACCTATTCCAATAGCAGCAAAACTATGCCCACTGAGACCCCACTTTCATATACGAGTGTTTACTAATAAGGGGAGAGCTATCCCTAATTGCCTAACCCATTATTATTTGGTCATAAACTTAAACAATAAAAAAAAATACATAAGTAGAGAGAAGTAAATTAACATTGTTCATGGCTGGAAATGCCAATTTATTGCACTAAAGCATTCTGAAATGTAAATGCTTGCTTTACAATAATAGTATCATTATGAAATGTCCAAGTTAGCCATGAAAGAACCTTCAGCTAGTTTTTTTTTTTTTTTTTTTGGGTGCTTGAAAAGGAATTTATATCCCTTTTTATTTCATGCACCACAGTGTGATTATATGTTTTGGGACCAAAGATGTAGGGAAAAAAAATAAAAGCTCTAGGATTATATTTGTATCTCTGCCACAAAGGATCTGGAAAATGGATGAATTTCAATAATATCGCTGATATTTTAACCTATTGAAGTAATAATATACATCAAGATGAGAAAATAGAAAAGTCGTGAGATATATACTAGAATGACAGCTAGAGAGCTACGAGGGGAGTTTCTTCTTGTTTTTAAATAAAATAAAATTTATGTACTTACAGAATTTTTACACAGAATCGTCTACCAAAACGATGCATTGATGGTATTTTTATAATTAATAACTATTTTGATAGATATTTTGTTTTGAAATGACAAGTTCCAATCTAACAACACCATTATATATAATTTTTGTATACTTTTTTCTATTTTATATGACATTACTCTTTAAACAAATATAACACACTACTAAACCCTCTAAACCTTCATTCTTGCATTTTTATTTATTTATTTTGTTTCTAACAGAATTCATATAAGCAACTCTGTTTGGATAATAACCAATGTTTTTTTTTTCCCCTTATTCTTTTCAATTAGTTCTTCACGTTTTTCATTGAACTTCTCAATTAGATCACTAGTTAATGCTAACTCAACCGCTGCAAGGGTTTAGGAGATTCTAGGCTTGCCCTCCAAACGTCAGGTTGGCTCAAGGCGTGTTGTTGTTTCTTTAGGCTACTAGGAGAGCTCAAATGAGAGAGAGAGAGAGAGAGAGAGAGCCATGGGATAGGGTGAGAGAGCTGAAAATGGACAATAAAAAAACACAATGGAGAGAAAAGGAGAGCTGAATATTTTGAGTATTAGCTTATCCCATGGGAAGTGTAATCTGAATACCAAAAATATCCAATTATTTATAATAAGGCATCTTGAAATTTAATTTTTAATAATTGGCAGAATGCCAACGAGCCAAGTAAGTACTTTTGAGTACTGTGTTTTTTGATTCTCCAAGCTTTTAACTAATCATGTTTTCTGATATTGTTGTTTAGTTTTTGCTTTCTGTTTTCCCTCGACAAAAGAAGAAGAAGAAGAAGAAGCAGAAGAAGAAATAATGAACACATGCAAACAACCATCAAGTATTTTTAATATCAAAGAACCGCAACTTAAAACAAACATCAGACTTTTCACATACAAGATCATGGCTTGCAAGGAGAAATGCCTTCCCTTCTCGGAGATATGAAAATGACACAAAATCAGTTTCACTGTATTTGGATCATGGGTTTGTCAAAGGAAAGTCAAAACACCAATAGTAGACTAAAGAAAATAAAAGGAAAAAGAAAAAAAGACTCATGAGGAATGCAAAATATGTTAGAATAAAATTATTCTTTTATTAAATTCCAAAATTTTAGTTTTATTATTTAATTAGTTGGTTACAAGTTTTATGATAAAGTTTATTGTAGAGTTTGTTATTATAGAGTTTATGATAAAGTTTAATTAGTTTGTACGTTACAAGTTGGTTACAGCCTTGGACGCTCACAGTTCCAATATGTGGTATTTGGACAGTGGGTGCTCGAGGTATATGTGTGGAGACAAGTCCTACTTTGACACTGTAACCAAATGCGATAGTGGGTTGATAACCTTTGGTGATAGTAGCACCTCGAGAGTTGTTGGAAAAGGTAACATTAAATCTTAAGGTCTACCAAACTTGAATAATGTGTTACTTGTTGATGGATTAAAGTTTAATCTCATAAGTATTAGTCAAATATGTGATACACAATACCAAGTACATTTTTCTAAAACTGAATATTCTATCTTTGATAAAAAGGGTACTTGTGTAATGAAAGGAATGTGCACCACTAACAATTGCTATGGGATTACATCTAAGAATGATATCACTTGCAATTTTGTTAAACTTGATGAGACTGAACTGTGGCATCAAAGACTCGGCCATGTGAACTTTACTAATTTGTCTAGACTTTCTAGTTCAGAACTCATCCATGGGATTCCAAAACTTGAAAAACTCACAAATTGTGTTTGTGGACCATGCCAATTTGGAAAACAAATTAAATACATACACAAGAAAGTTAAGCAGATGTCCACTTCTAAACCTCTCGAACTTGTTCATATGAATCTTATGGGTCCTACTCGAACAGAGAGTACAGGAGGTAAAAAAATATATTTTTGTGATAATTCATGATTTCTCTAGGTTTTCATGGATTAATTTTATTAGAGAAAAATCTGACACCTTCTCTGTGTTCAAAGCCTTATGTCTGATATTACAGGTGGAGAAGGGCACAAAAATTGGTTGCATTCGTAGAATCTAAACTGATCAGGATAGAAAGTTAAAAAAAACTCTAAGTTTGCTAACTTTTGTGATGAACAGGATATAAGACATGATTTTTCAACCTAAAGACTCCACAACAAAATGGAATAATAGAGAGGAAGAGTATAGTCATTCAAGAGATGGCCAGAGTTATGCTTTATGGCAAAAATATTTCTTAAAAATTCTGGGTTGAAGCAATAAACACTACTTGTTATACTGCTAATCGAGTCTGCTTGAGAATTGGTACCAAGTAGACTTTCTATGAGTTGTGGAAAGGTAAAAAACCCAATATTAAGTACTTTCAAGTATTTAGGAGTAAATGCTATATCCTTAGGGATAGAGAGCAGTTGGAAAATTTTGACTCCCAAAACGATGAAGGAGTATTTCTTAGGTATTCCATCAATAGTAGAGCTTATCATGTATTTATTTTACACACATTAACTATGATGGAATCTATTAATGTTGTTATTGATGATTTGGAGACTCCTACTGATCCTTCTATTGTTGAAGAGTGTGATGCAAATAGTATGCTTGTTGTGGAGGAATCTAAGAACTTAGAAGAGGTGACGATAGTGGAGGAGACTGAAAGTGATTAATCCTTAGCTGAGCAAAAAGTGACTCTAGAACCCTCATCTAGAGTGAAGCTAAATAATCCAATGGATCAAGTAATCGGTAGTGTAATTAGCCTATGAAGACAAAGCTTCAAGTAAGAAATGAGGTAAACTATATGTGTTATGCTTATACTTTTTGGCCTAAAAATGTGAAAGAGGCATTGAATGATGAACATTAGATAACTACTATGCATGAAGAGTTGAGTCAATTTGTGCAGAATGATGTGTGGACCCTTGTGCCTAGACCAAAGCATGTTAATATGATAAAAACTAAATGGATTTTTAAGAATAAATCTGATGAACATGGTATTATCACAAGAAATAAAGCTAGGTTGGTAGCCCAAGATTACACTCAAATTGAGGGCATTGACTTTGATGAAACCTTTGCCCCTGTTACAAGGTTGGAGTCAGTTCGTATCCTTCTTGCCATTGCTTGTCATTTAGGATTTAAGTTGCATTAAATGGATGTGAAGAGTATCTTTCAAAATGGTATTCTTCAAGAAGAGGACTATATAGAACAACCCAAAGGGTTTGAGGATCCACATCATCCTGATCATGTCTATAAACTGAAAAGTGCCCTATATGATTTGAAGCAAGCTCCTAGAGCTTGGTACAAGAGACTCACCACCTTCTTGGTAGAGTCCAGCTTCTCTCGAGGGGGAGTTGACCAGACTCTGTTCATTAGGAAAGAATCTAAACATATTCTTATTGCTTAGATTTATATGGATGATATTGTGTTTAGGTCTACTTTTGATATGCTTGCTCGTAAATTTTCTGAACATATGAATAGTCAATTTGAAATAAGCATGATGGGTTAGTTAAATTATTTTTTAGGTCTTCAGGTTAAACAAATGGATAAAGGAATTTTTATTTCTCAGTCCAAATATGCTAAATATCTGGTGAAAAATTTTGGGTTAGAAGCTACTAAGCATGCTAGAAGTCCTATGAATACTAGTCTTAAGCTTAGTAAAGATGCTTCTGGAAAAAATATTGAATAAGCCCTGTATAGGAGCATGATTACGAGTCTTTTGTATTAACTGTCAGTAAACCTGACATAGCCTATAGTGTTGGTGTTTGTGCCAGATTCTAGGCAAACCTTTAAGAGTCACACTTGTTTGCAGTTAAAAGGATCATTAAATATGTGAATGGAACTTTCGGCTATGAAATTTGATTTACCTCTAATACTAATTTTGACATTGCTAGCTACACTGATACAAATTGGGCAAGCTCTATGGACGATCGCAAAAGCTTCTCTGGTAGGTGTTTCTATGTTGGCAACAATCTCGTTGCTTGGCATAGTAAGAAACAAAATGTGATCTCATTGTCCACTGCTGAAGCTGAGTACATAACTGTTGGTAGCTATTGTACTCAGCTCATTTGGATGAAATAGATGTTAAGTGATTATGGTCTAAATCAGAATGTCATGATTATCTTTTGTAACAACATGAGTGTAGTTAGAATTTTTAAAAATCCTCTTCAACATTCTCGCACTAAACATATTAACATTTAATATCATTTCGTCTAAGAATTAGTAGAAGAGAAGGTCATTTCACTAGAGCACATTTCCACTGAACATCAACTTACTGATCGCTTCACTAAACCTCTTGATACTCTTAGGTTCGAATTTCTGCAGAAATCCCTAGGAGTGTGTTTCCTCAATTAGTGTGTTTTGTTAGGGTTTACGCTTGAGTGTGTTTATTGCTTCATCTTATCTCAAGCCTTGTTACATGTGTGTTTTTATTTAATTTTTTTTTGTGTGAGGGGTTTTTTTTTTTTTTTTTTGATTTGTCCTTTCTTGTATTTGGTGTACTTATCACCAGTTTAAAGCACTTCGCATGAAATGTTTGAAGTATAAGTATGTTCTAAATTGAATCTTGTGTGCATCTTTGATTGTCTACTAGTGATTGAAGTGACATTGATGATTTCATTCATGCTAATGCTCCATGTTTATTCAGTGCTCACCTCTTGAGATCTCTTAGAATATGAAATTTGATTTTTATTATCTTTTTGTTGCTCTCATTATGGATGACTTCCCTTGTACTGGCAATGACCAAATTGACCTTGTTCACATGCATATCCTCTCTCCTAAAATAGATATGTGTTTGGTGAAAAGGGCTACCAGTGAGTGTGTGAGAAGCTACTCTTGTTATGTGACAAGAGGAGATGGCTATTTGCTCATTTGTGTGAAAGCCACCGTCCCTGTGCTTATTTCTTGATTCAAATTTGGAGAGATAGGGTGGGAAATTCGAAAGATGAGTGTGTCATGAAGTACAAGTAGAATACTTAAATATTATGATTAGGATGGCATGGGGTTTGACTTCTATGGCATTCTTGTCTAATTGAAGGTTTCCATGATGAGCTCTGCCTTTATCCTATTCTAGGGTCCATATTCTCATTGATTTAATGGATGGACTTGCATCTAATTCTCATTGTTGCTAGTACGATACAAATCACCAATTTGTCTATTGAGTCATTTTTATGCCATCTTTGATCATACTTGATATTGGTTTATTCACACTAAAGACTTCTTACATTTTATTAGTTGATCTTTAAACATGTATTGGTGCTTATGGCATATGCAAGATTTTTTTGGTCCTGAGTGTTTCTTTGTGTTTCAGGACACTTCACTAGATCTAGAGTCCCCAACATCCTGCGACGTCTGTTGCTGGATCTCACAGGTTCTCGAGGCTACGAAGTCAATTTATTGGCCCCTTTTTAAACCCCATCGAATGTTCTATTTTTCATTATTTGTTTTTTCCCGGGTCTTTTTTTCCCCTTCGAGCCCTCGACGACTAGTGATTGTGAGTCGCCCCTTCCCTTTTGATCCAGCGAGCTTCGTGCCTCTCTTTCTTGTCTTCTCATCTGGCTCGCTCCATAGGTAATGCCTCACCCCCCTCCTCTTCTCCTTTTGATTTTTTCTGTTTCAATTCTTAGAACCTTAGGGTTGCTTTTTTTTGGGGGGGCTTTTCATGTTGTTGGTTTTTCTTTGGTTGATTGGTGGTTGGGTGCACCTTAGTGGGGTGCTAGCTTCTTATTAAAGGGGTTTCTTGCCCTAGGTTTGCTTTAGTTGAGTATCGAACTACTGTTTGGGTCTCTATTGCGTTGATGGGCTTTTATTGTTTGCTTCAATTTGCCTTGGACCAATCATTGTTGAACTGGTGCATCTACTTGTGGTTGTTGTATTAGTATTTCTCTTGGCATTATGATTCCTACCCCTTGGAAGTAGAAAGAGCCTGATGTCCCACTATCTCGCCGTTCCTCAGGTTCACCGAGCAAACGGCAAGCCACTGGTTCACCCAATAAGCGCCCATTCTGGCACACTTGGTGCTACAATTCCTGGCTGAGGGGCATATTCTTCTTCTCCTGTGATTTCTCATTTTAGACCTACCTCTAATGCTGAGTCTCAGTTTAATAGGTCTTTTAATTCTCGACATGTTTTTATGACTCAAGGGATCATTCTTGATTTATTCTGGCTTTGCTTGCCAAGAACTTGTTAAAGAGTTTTATGTTAATATTCATGCCTTTGACAAGGAGACTGAGACTCTGAAGCCTTTTGTTCGTGGGGTGTCTTTTGATTTTTCTATCTCTGACATCTACACCTTTCACAACATCACTCGTCCCATTATTTATGAGTTTTCCTATCCTCTTACTCAGTCTGGTTTTTCTTTGAATTCTTTGGCTCAGCTCTTGTTGACTGCCAGAGATGACTGGCCTCCTAGTCATTCGAGTCACCTAAAATAGAAAGGGCTAAAGGACGTTGTTCGTATTCTCAATCATGTGGTGTGTGACTTGTTTCTGTGTACTTCTCATGTGAGCGAGATTGATGAGTCTCGTGCCCCAACTCATGCATGCTATTGCCATGGGCATGTTTGTGGATGTGGGTTGCCTTATATTTAATCTCATTCTTAAGGCTTCTATTGATAATTCTTCTTGAGCCTACCTTCCTTTCGGGCTCATGATCACAGATTTCTTGACTCATCATAAAGTGGTGGCCGAGCCTTATAAGATTCGTCTTCTCGTTGGCAAACCCATCTTTCATCACACTTTTAAGATGAGTAATGCACATCTAGGAGTAACTCCTCCTCCTTCACAGTTAGAGCACCCTATTGTGGACATTTCAGATGATGAGGCTGCTTCGGTTGATCCCACTGCTCCATCTTTGTCCTCTATTCCTCCCTCTACTCCTACTCCTGTAGGACCCTCTACTCTAGCTTTTGATTCTACCACAACCACTGCTATTGTCATTGCTGCTCTCTCCACCCAGCTAACCACTATTCATACTAATTTGGTGGAGCGCATTGGACTTGTGCATGAGCGCGTTGATCTTATTGTGAAGTGACATGATCGAGACATTATATGCATTTATGACACACTGAACACTCCCTTGAAGTCGCATACTGAGTTCATTACTGACGTGAATGACTTCATTCGGCACATTCGACGTCGTTAGGAGTTTAGCTTGTGTTTGGTTATCTTGTGAAGTTTTTAGGATTTTGTTGCACTTATGGATAGTTGGTTTCTATTTTGGACATTTTTTCTTATATATATCTCTTTCTTTGCATCCTTCCCTTAGCATGGTTTAGTTCTTGAAATGTTTGTCTCTCATGTTTCCTTTGTCAATTTGTTCCAAAAAGTGGGAGACATTATGCCTACTTATTTATGCTTATTTATGCTATATCTCTTGCATTTGATGGGTTGGTGCTTGCTAGTGTTTAACGTGCAGGGATGATTCTTGCTGCTGTGCAGTAAAAGCACTCTGTATGCTTGCGATTGGGGTTTGATTGTAATTTTATTTCTTTCTTGTAATGTGTCTTATAGCATAGGGTTTTTTTATCATAAAATTGCCAAAGGGAGAGATTTTAAGTTTATGTAATTAGCTAAATTTCATGACAAGTCATGTTTGATATAATCTGGGGAATTGGAATATCAATCACAAGCATTCGGAAAGGATTTAAAGCTTATTCATTCAAACTTGTGCTAAGAGAGACTTATATGATACATTTTGGGCAGATATATGAACTTCAAGAGATGTTAATGGATTTCGAGGGATCTTAATGACAAAAACAGTGTACTGAATAAAAGACAAGACCTCGCGAAATCCTCACAGAATGTCATAGGATGTTGAGGGCAAAAACAGTAAGCATGCTAAATAGGCTAGACGTCGCGAGATCTTCGCGAGATGTCGCGGGCCGTTGATGGCAAAAACAATGAGTATGCAAAATATGAGGCTTAAGCTTGCGGGATCTCACAAGATCAAGACGCGAGGAATCAGGAATCTTGGGATTCATGCCGCTAGGGTTTTTGCACATATTTCAGCACCAGCACACTTTCCCAGACCTTATTTGAGCCGCCACATTTAAAAACTCTTTTAGAGAAGTTTTTTCCACCTTCTAAAAAGCTCAGCAACAAGTCTTAGCAATAATCTTTTTCAACTCAATTAAAGAGATCGAAAGTCTTAAAGTAGTTCAAGGCTTGAAATCCGTTCTAAAGGGATCTAAACGGTGGTCAAGCACAGAGATGGTGAATCATGGATGTTGACTCAAGGTTAACCTTTGTTGACTCAATGTTGACCCTATGTTGATTTTGATAATAACTAAACTTTGTGTTATTTTACTAATGAATCTACTTAGTGTGCAGATTAACAAAGTTCATAACTTAGACTTGAAGTTCAATTTTAAGTCTGGTACATGTCACAGAGAATGCACAACAAATTCAAGATCAAACAATGAACTTCAAGAGCTATGCAATGAACCAAACAGAGGAGTGATGCCTATCTTTACTTCAAATAAATGTTTTGTATTTGAAGAGATTGAAGGTGTTCAAATGAAGATCTCATCAAGTATGCATGAGACTCATTGAAGATTGACTTGCACTCAAGATAGATTGAATGCTTCATCAGAAAGTGCAATGTTCAGTTAAAGACAATTTGATTGTGGAGATGTTGTAAATGCCAAAAGAAGATCTCATCAAGAATGCAAAGATCAGTTAAAGATGAATTGATTATTGAGGAGATTGAAGTTGCTTGATAAGAAGATTCACAATGATTGTCTGATCTCTACATGGAATCCAAGTGAAGAATTCTTCTACAATATAAAGAATCAATGAAGACTAGATGTATGAAGAGATTTTATCAAGCTTGCAAAAGTCTCATTGATGTGATTTAAAGAAGAAAGAAGAATTGCTAGCAAAGAGAAGAACTCGGTAATGAAACATTGTGAAGCTCTACGTAATTGAGGAAGCTTGGCACTGAAAGAACACAATAAAAGAGGAAGCTTTGCAAATGAAGAAGAAAAGATCTACATTGATCTAATGAAGCTCTGACAATTTAAGAGTCAAGAGAAGATTAATGTCAAATGATTGATTCAATCCAAATTGGATAAAAGTTAACTCTGATGAGTTAAAGAGATTTGATTGATCATCATACCCCAAAGAGATATTCTTTGAAGATCTTGTTTTGCTGCTGAAATGACCTGGTTCATTGGAAGACAAAATACAGATTTCTGGGTAATGAGCGGACTCATGGAAATGAGGAGTCGCCTCATGGAGATAGAAGCAAAAGGCTTAAAGACCAATTGGACAATCAGCGGACTCATAGAAATGAGGAGTTGCCTCATGAACACAGAAGCAAAAGCCTGGAGACCAAGTAGACAATAAGTGGACTCATGGAAATGAAAAGTCGCCTCATGGAGACAGACGCAAAGGCTTGAAGATAAAATGATCAATGAGAGGACTCATGAAGATGAAGAGTCGTCTCATAACAACAGAAGCAAAAGGCTAAAGACCAAATGAATAAAGAGCCGACTCCGGAAGATGAAGAGTCGCCTCATGACAGTAGGAGCCAAAGATGTGAAGACAGAATGAACAAGGAGCCGACTCATTGTTATGAAGAGCAGACTCATAGAGACAATGAACAACGTTTGGTAAATGCAGAAGCAAAAAGTGTCGATTCCACAATCCTGGAGCCGACTCCCTGAATATAATGGTTAGTTTTTTTAACGTTATAATAGACTGGACGTGCATTAATGAAGCCCAACAACCTCTAACGGATGGAATCAATACAGGGGATTATATACAAACTTCCAGTTGCATTTATACAAGATATAAGAGACAAAAACCAGATTTAACTAACTGAAATCACTGAAAATTCTGACATTCTTCCTGTCTTATTCTTGTGAGCTTTGATTGTAAAATCTACTATTGTTAGAGAGTTTACTTGTTACTTGTATACTTTTATATACTTGTAAGTGAGAGTTTGAGAATTCTCTTGTAGAAGAAAAACTTTTGTGGGTTTGAGTGGAGCTTGGACAAAACCACTTGGTGGCTGAAGAACTCGGTGAGGAGTTCTTATGTATAGTGAGCTGAGCACTTTGTCAATCAGCATCCCATTTGTAATTGGAGGTTACATAGTGGAAGAAGACTTCAAGGAGGTCTTAGGGTAAGAACGTAAACCACGGTTTGTGGTTGAACCTCGGTAAATCTGTGTGTTCTTTCTTATGCTCTGTTTTCTTTCCTTCTTCTGATTATATTGCATTGCATATAAATTGATCACTGTTACATTGGTTAGATTAATTTTAATTAATCTTAATTGTTCTTTATCTTCGAAAAACCTAATTCACCCCCCTCTTAGGTTGCCTTTTGGGCCAACTGTAAAGACCCATATTCTTATTTCATGTTATTCTAAATTTTTATTTTATTTTATTTTATTTTTATTTTATTTTTTTTATGCATCATAATAATTTAATTTGATTGTTAGATGGAGTTAGATGAATTTTAATAATTCCTATTATAATTCTAAAGATTTTAACCGTACGATCTTCATCAGTGATAATCGTTTGATGAGACGAATTGATTTGAGGTGGTTGAGACCATGAATGGATTGTGGTAGTGGCTTGTGTGTGGTAGTCTATATGCGGGTAGTGTGGTCTAGAGTACCTTAATGTGGCAAGTATTTTATAACTTAAATGATTGGTTAATTCCCTAAGATGTAAGTGAGCTTGGGTGTATAGGATTATCAAGCAAGGCAGATATTAGAGTTGGTTACGTGATATTCGTATCTCAATATTAGATTTTAGGGTTTTCCATATACTCATTCTATCGAAATATAGAGAAAAGGGAGTTTGCCTTAGCCGCATAGAGAGAGAGAAAAGAGAAGCTTTGGGTTTCCCTCAAATCATTGAGCAGCAACTTTCGTAGGTATGGACTGAACTTTATAATGATATTCACGGATAAATGGTAGGAAGATCATGATGTTATGTGTATTATATTGTTAGCTATTGGGAGTCTTGAATATATTTATTGGTGTTGGGAGTTCTATGGAATACTTACGTTGGAGTTTTCAATATATGATTACTGTTACGGGTTGGCATAGATATATTTGAGGATACTCTATTACCGTGCATGAGGCTAGGCTTGACTGTGATTTCTGTTATTGTAAGGTTTGGATCGCAGCCATAATGGACTTGTTAGAATTGTGAAATTGTATAAAAACTAATCTATTGAATGGGATATTTTGAGTTTGGGAATCTTATGGGTAAAACCTGTGTGTGTGTGCGTGTGCTGGGAGGGTAACCATGACTGCCGTGCATGGTGGAATTGGTTTGGAAAATTTTTGGGGCAAACAAAAATAAAAAAAAAAATAAATAAATAAGAAGAAAACGTGAACTTGCAGAATGTATTATGTGTTTGTGAGGATGCAGATGATGTATAGGAAATAATTCAGCGTTGTCAAGTTTATATCATATTGGTGCATCCTGGTGATTTTGGTCAATTAGAGTGGATTTTGAAATTTTGGAAATAGTCATATCCTAAGCTTTTCGGTCCGTAGGTTTCCTTTTTGGTATTAATTTTTGCAGATTCTAATTGTAGCATAGACCTTTAATTATAGGCGTTTATGTTCCTGCTACTCAGGTTAGGAGCAAATTATCTCTAATTGTTCTCTTTTGGAACTTGCATTTCTGTTGAGGCCAGGTGAGTGGTTTTGTCTTGCTAGTATAAAATTACAAACTCCCATGCAGAATTGACTTCAAAAAACATGTTTTATAAATCATGAGGTATATTTTATTTGAAGAATAAAGCTTAGTTTGAATTATGAGAAATGTTAATTTTTTTTTCTTTTATATTGCATTGAGAATTATTCTTTAGTTATTTTGAGAAAATGCATGAGCATGGTTTGAGAATTATTTAATGGTGAAAACTCTTTTGTTTATGGATATTGGGACCAGGTGAAGTCCAGGGAACAGGCCCTTTAAGTGGGGTGACTCTGGCAGCTAGGGAACAGGCCCGTGAAAATCGTGGTGACCCTAGTTCTCAACGGTTGTAGGAACAGGCCCGTGAAATTCTTGGTGACCTCAATCGGATCGGCTTAGGGAATAAACCTAGAAGCCAGGCTAGGTGACTCTAAGTACGATGTTGGATCCAACGGGTATATTACCCATGAGATATTATTTGGCACATGTTACATTATTCTTTAACTGGTTTTCCTATACGATTATCCATTGATTTATTTGTTATCACCATTGTGATAATGTGATTTTATTATGAGATGAGAAATTATTCATTGAGATATTGTTTTGCATCAAGTTATGCAGATTTAAAAGAACATTCTTATAAGTGGATTGATTGGCATTGGGATCATTTTCATGAAATTTATTTTGATCATAAACTGCTACTTCCAAATTATTGTTATTATTTTGAGGCAATCCATTCACGAGCTGGGCTGTGAGCTCACACTCTTTATAACATTTCAGGTGAGCGTGGACGTCAATAGAGTTGGACTCTGGATGCCGGGACCCCTTTTGTCGTTGACCTCCTTAGGACTTGTGTCTATTTTTGTTCCGCTGTTTTTAGAGTTAGATTATGAATTTGAGAATTTATTTGGTTGATTTACTATTCATAATGGATGATTTGTTTTGAGATCATGTAATCTCTAACTTGATAGTTATTTTGTTGGAGTTGTTAATCCTGAATATGATTGATTTATTGGTGGTTTATTCATACTATTTTTGGAATATTAACTTAGACATTTATATTTTCAATAGAATATTTGTATCTATTTGGCGATCGGGCTTTCGTGTTCCATGGGTCAAGACTCGTGGCTCACGGCCGGTCTCATCCCTAAGTGGGGTGTGACACCAACAGTGGATACGAGCAAAATCCAGATAATCATTAAATTAAGAAATTGATAAGATTTTATTGTAAAGAGTCTTGTAACCCTCTGAACTACAAATTATAGTGTATGATCTTTGTCTGGCAAAGGGGACACGTAATTTTTCTCCTATTTAGGGTTTCTACAACAAGAGCTGGTGTGTTCTTTGTTGGATGGTTTGTTTCCTCTTCTATTTTGGATTGTACAATATTGCTCATAGTCATTACACCTTGACCTAATATTGTTGTTATAAGTTTCTTGGACAAAGGTAGACTGAGGCTAGGTTTTTCAAAAACTTTAATTTATTAATTCAAAAGTCAATTTTTAACACTTTGTACATAATACAAATCATATTAATTACAACTGTAATTTTGTATAAATACAAATGACAAAATTATTTTTGTGGGGCAGAACCAGGGTAGTTGGGGTATCTTCAATGCGTGTTGTTGTTCGGTTTTAGGTTTGAAGGTAAATTTTGGCAAGTCTAAACTTATTTTGCTCGGGGAGCTGAATAACGTGGAAGTATTAGCTTTTAGTCTTAGGTGTAGAGTGGGTTTGGTTCTCTTCCTGCCTCGTACCTTGGTTTGCCTTTGGGGTCATCATAAAAGGCAAAAATGGTGTGGGATTTCATTAGAGGTTGGTTGGTTGGAAGAGGAAGAATTTGTAAAGGAGCCAAACTTGCTCTCATTAAGAGTACCTTGTCAAGTTTGCCTACTAAATTTTTTTAATAAGTAAATAAAATTTATATTAAGAGCATCAAGGGGTACATTGCAATCATGTACAAAAGATGAGTGTAACCAAGCAACAAAAGACAACAACCACCTATACACTCCTTTCACTTCTGTGTTCTCTAGAAAAGCTAAAAATTGGCCAAGGTCATGTGGAACACTCCTTGAGAACCAACTATACAAGATGGACAAGAAAATTACTCTTTAATCGATACATTGGAGGCTTGACTCCTTGAAATGACCTCTTATTCCTTTCTCCCCAAATCAACCAAAACAAAAAAGAAGAGGATAAACACCACATGCCTTCCTCCTCTTGCCCACCCTCATTTCCCACCACCCATAACATACCAAGAATAGTTAGAAGTGAGAGTCAAGGCTCAAAACTCCCTTACAAAAGCATAATGAAGTACGATGTGAGGGACTGACTCCCCAGCTTGATTATAAAGACAACAAGAGTTCACCATTACTTGGTGTCTATATATCAAACTATCAACCGTGAGGACCTTTCCATGAGTTGCACACCAAGTTAAAAAGCCAACTTTGAAATGGTGCTCCACAAGACCCGATCCTCTAATAAGTAGCACCAACTTAGTGGCACCCAGCAATGTAACATAGAAGGACTAAGCACTGAAAACCCCATAACATGCTGGAGCACAGCTAATACCATCATGCCACACCTCAACTTTGCTCATTGGGTAAGCCACTTGAAGCAGCTTGACAAACCCCTCCACTTTCTATTCTTTCAAATTCCTCTTAAGAGGAATATCCCAAAATACCTAAGCCTCAAAAACAGGCCCCAACTGCCAACTCCTAATCTCTGACCAAAGCAAAAATACCAGGAGAAACTTCTTTAAGTATAACTTCCCCACACCACCTATGCTACCAAAACTTAACCTTGTTGCCAACCCAAAGTACCAAACTCAGGTTATGCATGAAATCCCCTCACACAAAATAAATGCCTCCCCCAAGTCCCTTGCTATAAGACATGGAGACCTCTAGAGCACTCTATCACCCAATACTTAATAGTAGTCTACCACCTAAAAATCATGTCCCTTTCACAAGCAAACCTCGAAAGCCACTTTCCCAATAAAGCTTTATCAAAGATCTTAAACCGCCTGACATTTAGAATCTAGACTCTAAACATTACCATGGACACTTCTCTTTGGACAAAAAAAGACTTCTTGATGATCACAGGACCTATAACCTTCACTTTAGGCTTTCAAAAAGGACTTCTTGACTTATTTAGCCAAGCAATATATGTGGCATAAATAAATTACATCACAATGGATGTTTTGATTTGAAAAGAAAGTATAACAATTATAGATATGTTTGCTTCAAGATTCAGTGTTTTACAAAGGAATGCCAGAGAAATCAACTAATATTGGAAACCCATCTTTAACGAACAAGATGCCATTTCATCATTCCAATACACAAATATAATCAGTGATGCCCTAATAACCCAAGAGTTGTCCTTGAGACATCCTATAAGATAAATAACAACTAATGGGCTAATGGCAATGGGACTATCAAAATATATGATCATATGACAGTCCTAAAATACTTTAATGAAAGGAATGAGCAATGAATGGCACCAATTGATGTATTTTTACAAGGCAATTTTCTTTAACCAAATTTATGTTAGAGCTAAAAATATTAAAAACAATGAACATAAAAGTACAACTTTTGGAAATCCATAAGTTGGAAACCCAAAATTCAATTAAGAGGTGGTTTTCTCACTGGTTGAGAAGGAAACAAACACTATTATTCATTAACTTCAAAATTAGTGTCACCTCTTTTCATAGAATGCCAATGGCAATAGCACTTCTAAAATTACTTACGTTAATGAATGGAATAGATTTGATAAGAAAAGAATGATGTTCCATGTAAATCAAGATATATTTTAAAATCTAATGAATTCTCTTGGAAATCTGTATTTCACCATTACATGTTTTACGAATCCTCCAATAAATAGAATAAAAAGGAAAAACTTATATTGAATACCATGATAAAGGAAGTGAGCATCATACCTCCTCTTCATTCAAAGAAAAATAACCACCATCATTCCATTAATTTCAAAAATACCCTTGCTAATTTATATAAGAGTACACCTCAAAACAAAAGACAAGAATATTTTTTAAATAAATGAGATAATAGTGAACATTTTGATTTAAAATGTTAAGAGATAATGATAGGTCGCACGAACCAAGACAAACTTTCTATCTAGGGAGTGTTTTTTGTTTCATTGTTACATGTTCCTAAAATAATGCTTACACTCAAACATGTAAAGAACGTACACTAAAAATCCCATACCAAGCGATGGGATTGTTGTTTCTTCTTCTAGTTCTAAAGAAAAATAACCATAATTATTCCATTAGTTTTAAAAGTGTCATTACCAATCGCATGAAATACCATTAACATAGAATAATAATGACACTTTTAAAATTAATGAGACAACAACGTCATTTTTATTTCAAACACAAGGAATAAGTGACGAGACACATATACTGAGGTAAGCTTTTCATAGAAGAGATCCTATTTGGCTTTGTTAGTTTTAATGGTAAAAGTTATACAAAACAACACTACATAAATAACAAATAACTTCCATTGTAGATGTTATTGTCAATGAAGTAGACAATTTTTTTTCTTCTATTTCAAAACAAAACAACCACCATTATCCAATTAATTCTAAAAGTGCCACACGACCTTGTGTAAAAACAGCCATCAAATAATTGACAAAGATAATTTGGAATCTAATAGGATCATAATGGTTATTTTGATTTGAAAGGAAAAAAAAAAGTAAGTACTTAAGACTTTTTAACCAAAATATAGTATTATATACGAAATTTTTCTTTGGCTTCAAAAAACAAAGAGGAATGAATCACAACAACATTTAGAAGTTCTCTTTCTAAATGTTTCAAAGGTAATTCTATGCATGAAATAATATTTATACGAAATTCATATTGAAAGAGCTATCATTTCTACCTCTTACTTGAGAGCAAAACATAGCTCTCTATCCATTGGTGATGCCGTGATCATGACGTTGTTAGAGAATAGCTAAATTTTTCAGAAGACTACAACTAAAGCTTTTCTGCACTTGAATCACAAAAATCATTTTCGACCAAGAAGAGGGGTCTACAGAACTTTTAGTTCCTTTAGTGATCATATTTCAACTAAAATTTATTTATCAATATCTTCTACATTGAAAGTACAAGGAACTTGAAATTATCATAGGAGTATCAAAGTTAGTTACTCTAACATGTTACTGAAGGGAACTTTTCTACACAGAAATATAGACAGTAACCAGTTTCTTCTTCTTTTTTTTTTTTAAGCTTCTTTATTTATTTTTGAATCAAGAGTTGGATTAATTTGATTTTAGGGCAGGGGAGGATTATTTGTTAATAGGGTTTTAAAGTCTATGAAAATTATAGTAATCTATCTTTTGGAATAAATATATAATTAACAAAGCCTACATCTTCTTGTTCTCTCTTTCCGTTTCTACTTCGTGTTCTTGTCTTTATTCTCCTAAATTCTTTCAAATAAACACTCGTTGATGTTTTCCTTACTTCAGGCCACATCTAACCATTAAAATAACTCCCATAAGCTCCAATTCTCTTTTCAAAACCAGTTCTACCATTTCCCGGCAATATCTATCAACTTCATGTCAAACCGTAAATCTACTCCAATATGGAAGTAATGGAATATCGAAGCTTCAAGTGTTCATTATTTCTGTAATCCAAGATACAATAGCCAAAGGTTAGTAGTCAATTTTCTTGTAAATGAAGGTAAAGCTAATGACCACATCATTGTGTAACCCTTATGGGGTTATCTATCCTAAATAGTCGTGTAGCATTTCCTTTCTGGAAGAAGGTTTCCAGCTGAAACCTTAACCAACTATTAAACTCAACAATTCCAATGAAAATAACTTTTACGAACTTAGTTGAAAATTCATTTTGGTACCCAGAAGTTGCTCTTTCTGTTTTCTTAATCTTTTTCTGCCTGCACATTACAGAAGATTGAATCTAGAGATATGCAAGTGAACAGCAAGTGATCTGTCTCTATAATACAATATAAACATAGGCACATACGCATATGTACATATATATATATACATACATATATACCTTTTATCTGATGATCCCCCAATTTTTTTTCTTTTGTTAGGGGTGTAGCCGGCAAATCAGCCGGCAAAGACCCAAAGAGTGTAGGCACACCGAGTCAAATATTCATCGGAAAAGCAAAGAACGTGAAACTCAATTTCTGTGACTTCATTTAAAATAACATTAAAACAAACAATCAAATTTGAAGCATTCATAGAAAGAACCTCATATATGAACTCGTAAAACAAACCAATTGCTAGTATTGAAAGTCGTGCAATTTTTTTTTTTAGGGGCAAGTGTACAGTGAGGAGTCTGAGGACTGTGAGTATCGGAATTAGTATGTTTTATTAATATATACATGTATACTTATATACATGGAGACGAAATTGAACACAAAATTTAGGGCAGAAAATTTAATTCACCATGAAAATATAAATTTAATGAGGGTAATGAACTCAGATGTATTGAGATGCAACCTTATCAAACTCAATTCCTTGACAATTTTGGAGCAATTTATCATGGGCAATGAACTAATATTTATTGATATTTCAGCGGGACCATTGCCTTCTTCTATATGTATTTATAAGTAGGTTTTTTGAAAAATACATCAAACAAAGAGACATTAAAACAGAATTATAAAACCAAAAAATTAAGAAGCATTAGGCACTAAAAAAAAAAATCAAGCACTTTGTTTCTTTATTCCATCATCATGGGTCACTGGTACTCTCTACATTGCATTGTAAGATGTCTTCATTCGTTCTTCCTCACCATACACGAATCCTACAATATCTGCCCATACATCCACAAACATATAAAGTTTTTGTAAACGCAAAAAATACAACTTTTGAAGAGCTCACTAACCTGCAAATTGAAAGATTTCTTGTTTCCAAAAAGAGTTCAAAAAACCCAAGAGACAGAATATTGCGATTGCAGACGATGGTCAGATAAAAATTAAGTTTTAGAGGAACTTGCAGAGTTATTGTAAAACTGAAAAGTCCTCAATCTTTGTAAAATTGAAACCATCCCTAACATTAGGAAACATGGAGTGTTTGAATTTTTTTTTGGTTTTCATGTTCAGCCTTATAGTTATTTTAGGTAGTAGAGGTATGAACCGTAATTCATTGTTTTTTTGCTTGGCAATTGGCAATTGGGGATTCTATTAAAATTAAAATAGCTTCTTATTTGTTTCGGATTTAGGAGGACACCAACCCAATGTTCTCCCTTCATATATTAGAATAGATGAAGTTCATTGAATTGCAAGCTTAGGAGACACAGAGGTCCCCTCTCGTCACAATTCACTGCTATCGTGAAGCATTCACGATGGCTTTTAAAAACAAAAAAAATAATGAATACCCTTTAAAAAATAATTAAAACCCTTATAACCTGTTTGGAAGTTGTGGAAGGAAGAGACTGCAATTATCACCGAATACTTGGTATACCTGACCACTAGACTATTTTCCCTTCCTTATTAGGATGCTATTTTCGTCTAAAAAATTCATACAAAAAACTCATCAGGATGATTTGACAGTAGTGTTATTGTAATTCATCATGATGGATATTTTATTTTAAAGTGAACAACACTTATTCAATCACATCATTATGTATAAAATTTTCTCTTTGTATAGTATTACGTGAAGAGAAATGGTAGGTAAAGTGTTTTGTTTCTCCTGTTTGGTTTTGTCAATAAATAAATAAATAAATAAATGAAAAGTAAGTACACAAAAAAAACGGTTTCTTTTATTTGAATTTGAAATTCATATGTAAAAAACAAATAGGAAAAGAAAGAGATCTTGCTTTCTTTCATTTTTCTTGCTTTTCCCTCCCCTTCTCCCCTAGGTAGCAAAAGGAAACCTTCCCTTTCACCAGTTCCAAATAAGTTGTTAGTGTTAGAGTCAAATAAAAAATTTAACAATGCTTTGTCTAGTTATACAAACTAAGGAGCTCAATTTTTTTTTAGTCAACTTCTAAAATTTTATATAATCAGACAAAACGTCTTTTAACATTTTAGCAAGGCTGTGCAGGAAACATGTGTGCTTCTTGCTTACTGGATTTTTTTGTATGATAAGACAATTTTCATGAATAAGGTAGCACTAACTACTAATTATTGCTTTCTTCCAAAACCAAAAAAAGAAAAACTAACTATTGCCTCACTGAGAATAAAAATTACGGTGAAAGCATGTGTGCTGCGTATCTATGTACTTGTTTTTTTTTTTTTTTTTTGTTATTAAAATATATTACCATTGTTTGGTATACTAAGAGGTTGTTTGGCTGTACAAGTGAAATTATTTTATTTAAATTAACAGACTAAGACACACTACAAAGCTATTCCTAAAAATCTTTCAAGTGTTCACATTCTAGATTTCTCATAAGGTTGTTCCATCTTTGCAAGGGTCTTAGGTGACTAACAACTAATAGATCTCAACAACAAATTACGGTGGACTGTTTTGGGATTCCAATTCATATTTTGTTCCAATGAACTGACCTTCCTCAAAATATGAAATTTCAGTGCCATTCTAGTGAAAGAAATGATGGTTGGGATCTGAAGAAGAAGAAGAAGACAATTTATTTAACAATTTTGTACAGTTCGACCATAGAAAGTAGAAACTGAATTTTGTACTGTAAAGAAGAAGAAGAAGACAATTTATTAAACAACAGGAAAACCTGCTTGCACTACTAATGCAGCCCTAGGTTTATCACAGACTACTTGAAAATATGAGTCGATTTTAGTTGAGATCTGAAGAGGACAAAGTTCAGTTTGACCATAGAAAGTAGAAACTAAATTTTGTACTATAAAGAAGAAGAAGAAGAAGAAGAAGACAATTTATTAAACAACAGGAAAACCTGCTTGCACTACTAATGCAGCCCTAGGTTTATCACAGACTACTTGAAAATATGAGTCGATTTTAGTTGAAATGCTCAAACTCAACTGCTTAATCAAGCATGATCAACAGTCACCAATTAGAAAGCCAAGAACAAATCAAACCATGGCCTAGATGTCCAACGCAAGAATTATTTTGATATCAAACTTAATGGAATAATGATCAAACCACAAAATTTATTAAGGCAAATCTGTCCATTATTGGCATAATAATAATAATAATAAGAAGAAGAAGAAGAAGAAGAAGAAGAAGAGAATTAGTAATTAGGAATATAACAAAAGAACAGAGTAGAAGAGAGAATTAGAAAAGAAAAAAAAAAAGAGGAGAGAAATAGTGAAGCAGAAAAAATATACAGAGCAGAGAAGAAAGGAAACAAAGGCGAGTAAAAGAAAATGGAGAAGAAAATAGAAGAACAAACGGAAGTAAAGTGGAGAATAGAAGAGAAAGGAAACAGATAAGAAAATAAAAGAAGAGAGAAGAGAAAGAAGGGAAACAGAGCATAACTAGCAAGCCAAAAGAAGCCCCGCTATGTATTTTATTTAAATACATACAGCGACTGAGCCTTGTACCCTACAAAAGAAGGGATGTACAAACTAGTTAGTTTGACAAAGTGCCTCAATGATAAGATCTTAGCTTACTTCTCTCTTTTCCACACAACAAATAAAAACAATGTTAAGATTTAATGTTTTTCTTGTTTCTTTCTTTCCTCCTTTCTTAGCAACCAAGCCAATCTAATTAAGTCAATTCAAGAATGCTTTTCATAATCTAGCAGATAGAAGGAAGTCCATTAAAGAAAATCCGTGACTATGATTCTATTGAGCCTTTTGATCCTACTGTACATTTACGTTGCAGCTCCTAAAATGAACTACAAGCAAAACTAAAGATTTCTGATGTAGTTCGTATTTATGTACAATACCACATCTGTCCTTCTTAGTGTTCCAAATTCACCAAACTTGGAGGTTCAATACCCTTGTCACAGTTTGAAATGTGAACCTTTACCAATCCAAAGAATTAGCATATGAAAAAAATGTTTCCTTTCTTTACTAAAAGTTTTTCTATGTCGAGCATTTTAGTTTATGATGCCCAGATGTGACAACAATCAAACAAGAATTTTATCTACTTGACATATATATATATCTTAAAGGTAGGGCATTTGCTTGGGGATCAGTGGCAGATGGAGGGGGGTGCAGCAGGGGCATGGCCCTCCAAAATTTTGAAAATCTCTTTTATAGCCTATAAACTTTTGGATATTTCATACATAATACAGTGTATTGGTTCCTCCAAAGTTTTTAAATTTCATAAGAATTTCCTTAATCCTCTTTTCAAAAAAAAAAAAAAAAAAAATTCCCCCCCCCCCCCCCCCCCCCCCCCCCCCACCCCCCACCCCCGGCGGTCCTCAACAAAAATGCTGGATCCATGACTGTTGGGGATGACAATAGCATAAGTGCATTCTTAAATAAACTAATATGAAAAATATCTCAGTTTCCAGGTTGTGTCAGACCATCCCATTCAACACCTTCAAAAATCAAGAATATATATACGGAACCTTTTTTGGACTTAAAAAGACAATGAATTATCGATGAAGAAAATTAGTAACATTTTTCTAGACAACAAGCATGCTCCAAAAGATATGGGAATGAGCTCCCTTTCACATTAAAAGAAAACAAATTCCAAGATGATCCATCAAAGATTGTGTACAAAAGAAAACAAAATAAAAAAGAAGTTCATAACAATAATGAGAAACAAAAAGCTAAGCATATGAAAGAAGTTGAGCAAGTACTTAACTACTAGCTTGATAGGGTCTTCCTACACCAAAATCATTTAAATCAGAAGACACTTCCTCTGCAGCTTTGAAGCTAAGCAACATGTCAGTCAAAATTCAAAAGCCATAAACAGCCTCTGTGGAAAACCATGTCATCATCATCTTATTCTTCATCTTCTTTTTCAGCTTGGGAAAAATAGGTTCCGGCCCAACCATGTGAACTTTTAAGTTCTTCCCATGGGTTATTGGTTAAGCCACTAGAATGCAATTTAATTAAATACTCAAGATAGAAATTGGCTGGGTTTTAAGCTCAATGGGCAAAGAAAGATAGCTACATCTTCATCCTTCATATTCATTAGGAAGAGAGCAACTAGATATCCAGAAGAATTGATTAAGCAAGCAATAAAACAGTTATTGAGAACTTACAGAGCATCTAGAATTTAAACCCCCTTGGCTTTTGTAAATTAGCCAACAAGAATGGGGAAGAAATATCATTTTTCTTTTTTGTTTGGGTTAGTAGAAGGAAGATCCTACAAGTGCCTAAAGATACCAGCTGACAGTTCAGCTGAGTGAAAGAAGCTTAAATCACTTGGTGTTAGAATAAATGGGTGTAAACCCATTATTTTGTTGATCTTTGAGCCAATATAAATGTGGGACTCATGCATCCTTTGTGTCGGGTCATTGGTGCGTTGGATTCACCTCCGAGAGGAGATGAATCTAGACTATTTACTTGCTCAAATCCGTGTAGGATTGAATGAGTTATTGGCTTCCAAAGTCACCCCCTTGAATATGGGTTATGTAGTTGAAAGTGGGTTATCCCACATTGATTTCTTATGGGAAATAAGTTGTCCATATATAACCCAAGTTTGGAGTAAGGTTTGGGCCCCAAGGGGCACCCCACTTTTGTGAAAGGGGGAGGACCTATGGAACCCATGGGTTGACCCAATACTCCACACGCGCGCGCGCCGCCGCCCGCCCGTCCGGTCCGGTTCGAGACGTGGGCGTGGGTTGTGGGTTCGGTTCAAGTCTTTCCTTTTTGGGCTAGGGTCGGAATTAAATTAATTAATTATTTTATTAATTAATTAATTAATTTCTGACGGTTTGACCGAACAGATGTGACCGTTGACCGAACAGGTGTGTCCCTCCGGTAAGGGACTGTTTGGCTGCTGGTACCTGTTCGAACCAGTGTTTCGAACAGGCACCTGGGCTCTGTAAATAGAGCAGCATTCTAGGGAAATGTTGATGATACTCCTATTCCTACTCTTACACAAATTTTGTGTAAAATATGCAGTTAACAATATGTGTAAAATATGCAGTTAACGTGAGCATAAGGACAAGGATTAATACTCAAATTTTGTGTAAAATTGGTTAATCCAGAAATGGCTGATGATACTCCTATTCCTACTCTTACTTCAACTCCTACTGTGATTGGGACACCGGTACCGACAATGACAGTGCCGGTGAATCAAGTGCATACACCAAATGTGCCGGTGAATCACGGAGAAAAGCCAGAGAAGTTCAATGGAACTGATTTCAAAAGGTGGCAACAGAAAATGTTGTTCTACCTGACGACTCTGAACTTGGCAAAATTTCTTCGTGAAGATGTTCCTACTCTGAACGAGAATGAGTCCGACCAGCAAGTAGTTGCGGCGGTGGAAGCATGGAAACATGCTGACTTCCTATGTAGGAACTATATCCTCAATGGACTGGATAATACACTCTACAACGTGTATTGTGCCGTGCAGACGGCAAAAGAACTGTGGGAATCTTTAGACAAGAAGTATAAGACGTAAGACGCCGGCTCAAAGAAATTTGTGGTCGGTAAGTTCCTTGATTACAAAATGTTTGATTCTAAAACAGTTATTAGCCAGGTCCAGGATCTCCAAGTTATACTTCATGACATCCATGCCGAAGGCATGGTTCTGAGTGAGTCTTTCCAAGTGGCTGCGATAATTGAAAAATTGCCGCCGTCCTGGAAAGAATTCAAGAACTATCTGAAGCATAAGCGCAAGGAGATGAGGCTTGAGGAACTTATCGTCAGGCTAAGAATTGAGGAAGACAATCGAGCTTCTGAGAAGAAGTTTGTTAACAACCATATGGTGGTGTCAAAGGCAAATGTGGTGGAGCAAGCCAAATCCAACGACAAAAAGCGAAAGCATGATGGTCAAGGGTCCTACCAAGGTTCCAAAGGTGGCGATTTCAAAAGGTTCAAAGGGAAATGTTACGTCTGCGGCAGGACTGGTCATACGGCCAAGGAATGTCGCAAGCGTAAGGATCTTGAGAAGAAGGATCCAGAGAACCACAAGAAGAAATCTGCTCAAGCCAATGTGACCGAGGATCTCTGTGCCAATGTGGAAGACCTGAATCTTTCTGCCGTAGTTTCTGAGGTAAACTTGGTTGGCAATACTAAAGAATGGTGGGTGGACACTGGGGCCACTCGTCACATCTGTGCCAACAAGTGGATGTTCACATCTTACCACTCAGTGGACGGTGAACAACTCTACATGGGCAACTCGGCAACCTCAAAGGTTGAAGGTCAAGGGAAGATCGTTCTGAAAATGACTTCCGGCAAAGAACTTACTCTGAATGAGGTGTTTCATGTGCCAGACATTCGCAAGAATTTAGTCTCTGGTTCATTGTTGAGTAAGAAGGGCTTTAAGTTGGTTTTTGAGAGTGATAAGTTTGTACTTACTAAGGGGGGAATGTTTGTGGGAAAGGGATATCTGAGCGATGGGCTCTTCAAACTTAATGTAATGACTGTGGCTCCTAAGCCTTCTAGTAATAATACTGCATCTTCTATTTACTTGCTTCAGTCTTCAAATGTATGGCATGGTAGACTAGGTCATGTTAACTTTGATACCATGCGTAGATTAGTTAAATTAGAGTCTTTGCCTAAACTTGATTTTAATGCTAATGATAAATGTGCAACTTGCGTTGAGGCAAAGTTGACTAGAACTCAGTTTAAATCAATTGAAAGAAGTACGGAACCACTTGAACTAATTCATAGTGACGTTTGTGACTTGAAATATGTTCAAACTCGAGGTGGGAAAAAAATACTTCATAACTTTCATTGATGATTGCACTCGCTATTGTCACGTCTACTTAATGAGAAGTAAAGATGAAGCAATAGACATGTTTATACAATACAAGAGTGAAGTTGAGAATCAACTTAGCAAAAAGATTAAGGTGTTAAGAAGTAGTAGAGGTGGTGAGTATGAATCACCATTTGCACAACTATGTGTTGAACATGGTATCATACATCAAACCACTGCACCTTATTCACCTCAGCAAAATGGAGTTGCTGAGCGAAAGAATCGCACTCTAAAAGAGATGATGAATGCTATGTTGATAAGTTCTGGGGCACCCTAGAATTTGTGGGGGGAAGCGTTGCTATCCGCCAACTATGTTCTCAACAAGATACCCCACAAGAAACTTGGCAAAACCCCTTATGAGATGTGGAAAGGTCGAAAACCTTCCTATAAATACTTGAGAGTATGGGGTTGTTTAGCTAAGGTAGCTGTTCCTTTACCCAAGAAGGTAAAATTAGGACCACAAACAGTTGATTGTATATTTATTGGCTATGCCGAACATAGCAGTGCATATCGATTTCTGGTTCACAAGTCTGAAATATCAGATATTCATGTGAATACAATAATGGAGTCTAGGAATGTATCCTTCTTTGAGGAGGAGTTTCCGTATAAGTCTACACATGGATCAAGTTTGCTTAAACGAACTCATGATACCATTGTAGATAAAGACTATGGGTCAGTGGATAAAGAAAACGACGTTGAACCTAGAAGAGGTAAAAGGACAAAGGTTGCAAAATCATTCGGTCCTGATTTTCTAACATATGTGGTAGAAAATGAACCTCAGAGTTACAAAGAAGCAATGTCCTCTCCAGAAGCACCTTTGTGGAAAGAGGCTATCCATAGTGAAGTTGAGTCAATTCTGCAAAATCATACATGGGAACTAGTGGATCTTCCACCTGGTAATAAACCCCTTGGATACAAGTGGATATTCAAGAGGAAGATGAAAGCAGATGGCTCAATTGACAAATACAAGGCCAGACTTGTAGTCAAAGGCTACAAGCAGACTGAGGGAGTGGATTATTTCGATACATATTCTCCTGTAACCAGAATAACGTCCATACGTATCTTGATAGCCTTTGCGGCTTTACATAATCTTGAGATTCATCAAATGGATGTTAAAACGGCATTCTTAAATGGAGATTTGAATGAGGAGATTTATATGGAGCAACCTGAAGGATTCATTGTTCCTGGCAAAGAGAAAAAGGTATGCAAACTTGTTAAGTCTTTATATGGACTAAAACAAGCCCCGAAACAATGGCATGAGAAGTTTGATAATGCTATGCTGTCAAACGGCTTCAAGATAAATGAATGCGATAAATGTGTTTATGTGAAGAACACTGCTCATGGTTATGTCCTTGTTTGTCTTTATGTAGATGATATGATTATCATTGGTAGCAATACTGAGATTATTAAAGCTACTAAGAAATTGTTGAACAGTAAGTTTGACATGAAGGATCTAGGGATTGCAGATGTTATACTTGGTATTAAGATTACTAAAACATTTGAGGGATATGCGTTATCACAGACTCATTATGTCGAGAAGATACTCGATAAGTTTAGTAAGTCTGATAACGGTCTAGCAAACACACCCATAGATTGTTTTCTACATTTATACAAGAACGATGATGAGGGCATATCTCAATTAGAATACTCACGGATAATTGGCAGTTTAATGTATCTCATGAATTGCACACGTCCAGATATTGCTTATACGGTAAGCAGATTGAGCAGATATACGAGTAACCCAGGGTTAAACCACTGGAAGGCCATAGTTAGGGTTCTCAGGTATCTGAGATACACCTTGAATTATGGGCTGCACTATACGAGATATCCAGCTGTTGTAGAAGGTTACACAGACGCAAATTGGATATCTGACACTAGAGACTCTAAATCCACAAGTGGATATGTGTTTACTCTAGGAGGTGCAGCAATATCTTGGAAATCCTCAAAACAAACTTGCATAGCCAGATCCACCATGGAATCTGAGTTTATCGCTTTAGATAAAGCAGGAGAGGAAGCAGAGTGGCTTCGTAACTTTCTGGAGGATATTCCCGTGTGGCCTAAACCAGTCTCTGCTATATGCATACATTGCGATAGTCAATCTGCAATAGCAAGAGCACAAAACCACATGTATAATGGGAAGTCACGACATATACGTCGACGACACAATACTGTGAGGCAAATGCTTTCTAATGGAATTATATCCATTGATTACATCAAGTCTAAGGACAACATTGCAGATCCGCTTACAAAAGGCTTGACGAAAGATCAAGTAGAGAATTCATCGAGGGGAATGGGCCTTAAGCCTATGACTTAAAAAGTCACCATAATGGCAACCCAACCTAGCTGACTGGAGATCCCAAGATCTAGGTTCAACGGGACAACAAAATTGTGCGTGACTTAGGACAAATCACTGAGGAACTCGTTCCGCTGTCCATTTCTATGATGAAATAGTGATAACCTGTAGACAGTGTTTAGGATGAGCTTAGCTCTTAATGATTCTTATACCTTGGAATTCCAAGTGGAGTATAGCAGGATACTCTTAATAAGAGATCACCTATATGAGTATGAAGGGGCCGCTTCTATGAGAAATTCTTAAGGCTAATTTCTCTAGAGTACTCATGAATCTACCAGGCATTGTTCAGGGCCAAAATGAACACAACCGAATGGATCACTAGATGATTTGAAAGGAACCGTGTGAGTACTATTGTCTTGGTTTATATAAACGGCTGAACAGTTCAAGACATCATATTCACTGGTTAGCCAAATAAATCCAATGGTATTTCACTAGGGAAGGTTCAAAGCCAAAAGCCACCTTTCCCGATGCGGTAACTTTCTACCTGTCTCTCTCTCTCTCTCTGTGTCAAGTCAGTATTCTCATGTGCATTTTTCATTTCCAGCCAATCTCATTCATGTGGGGGATTGTTAGAATAAATGGGTGTAAACCCATTATTTTGTTGATCTTTGAGCCAATATAAATGTGGGACCCATGCATCCTTTGTGTCGGGTCATTGGTGCGTTGGATTCACCTCCGAGAGGAGATGAATCTAGACTATTTACTTGCTCAAATCCGTGTAGGATTGAATGAGTTATTGGCTTCCAAAGTCACCCCCTTGAATATGGGTTATGTAGTTGAAAGTGGGTTATCCCACATTGATTTCTTATGGGAAATAAGTTGTCCATATATAACCCAAGTTTGGAGTAAGGTTTGGGCCCCAAGGGGTACCCCACTTTTGTGAAAGGGGGAGGACCTATGGAACCCATGGGTTGACCCAATACTCCACACGCGCGCGCGCCGCCGCCGCCGCCCGCCCGTCAGGTCCGGTTCGGGACGGGACGTGGGCGTGGGTCGTGGGTTCGGTTCAAGTCTTTCCTTTTTGGGCTAGGGTCGGAATTAAATTAATTAATTATTTTATTAATTAATTTTATATTAATTAATTAATTAATTTCTGACGGTTTGACCGAACAGATGTGACCGTTGACCGAACAGGTGTGACCGTTGACCGAACAGGTGTGTCCCTCCGGTAAGGGACTGTTTGGCTGCTGGTACCTGTTCGAACCAGTGTTTCGAACAGGCACCTGGGCTCTATAAATAGAGCAGCATTCTAGCATTCATAAAAAAAGAAAAATTCCGATTGTTGCATACAACGAATTCCTTCTTCCTCCCGTATTTTCTTCCTGAGAGAGTTCAGATCATCTGGTGAAGCCGCCGAGCAGTTTTTATTAAAGTGCTGCCTAAAGACTGCTGAGATCGTTTTATCCTGCGAGTCAGACGCCCATCATCCCGTGAGCACCAACTGTGGGGGGTGAATCTGTCTTTAAGGAGAGAGTGTGAAACACTCGACTCGATCTATCTTTCGATTTCTACATTTTCTATATTTGTGAACGACAACTGGGTAAGTCGTTACGATTTAGTTTGTTCTTATTCAGATTCTAATTGTCTTCTAGTTAAAATTGCTTCTAGTTGATAATTAGATAATTCGTGTTATTTTATTGTTTGTGATCACTAATTATACACATAGTGATTAAATAGGAATTATTTATCCAACTATTTATCAAACACTTGGAATGCTGTTAAACATCAAACTCCACATTGAATTTCTTCTCTTGAAACAATACTCAAGGTACAGACAATTAAGACTGATCAAAAGTGATTTGCAATTTTAGAAGTGTTTACCACTCTAGGGACGATGGAAACAATATTTTGATAACTTAGGGCCTGTTTGGTTTGGGTTTTAATTATTTTTATATTTTTGTGCTTTTGTTTTTAAAAAATTTAAAACTCAAATCAAAACACGTTAGGCTCACGTTTTTGTTCTTAATTTTTTGAAAACTATTTTCAAATCAAGGCTCCAAAGTCCAAAAAGAAAGCACAAAAAAATTGTTGAGTTGTTACCAGAACAAATGACAACACCTGGATAACCAGTAAACAGAAGGCCATTTCCACTTCAAACTCTTTTGAGGACACGCATAAACATGTTACTATTTTTTTGAAAATTAAAGGCATAAAACATGTAAGACATCCACAAAACCCTTAGCAATCCATAACTATGTTAGTTCATTATTCTATTTTGAGCCCCAACCAAAGCAAAGTTTTATGTCATGACGATCATAAGGCTATGAATTGGGGGATGATTTTGCATAAATATTCTCTACTTCACTTTTAGTTGTTTAGCTGTTACATAAATCATACACTTAGCTTGTACAGCAAGTATGATGTTTCAAAATTTTTACAGGATATGAGATTCAGTCTTTCTATATAGCCAGTATAATATTTGAAAACCAGAAAAAAGGGGCAAAAAAAAGAAAAAGAAACAGAGATGCTCCCATTTCTTGTCCAGTGTAAAATGATATTTAAATAAAAGATTTTGGAACTAAAAATAAACTTGATTAGTTCTAACGAAATACCTACATGTAACTTTAGAAAAAAGTGCCATCCGATGCCTTGATGTATCAATCCTCCAATAAAACTTGACATGTTTTTGTACATCTTGGCAACATGACAAGTTCTATAAGAAACTTGTTCTCTTCTCCTACATCTAAATTTTCATAATCAATTATCATCTTTCTCAAGACTTCTACATTTTCCAAGAAATACCTTATCAGATTGAGCTTAGTTTGCAGCCCATTGAATCTGAAGACTTTAATTTCCTTAAGGCGAGATCGCAAACAACTTGGCACCTCTTGTGGTTCACACCAGTTAGAATTGCTCTGAAGAGTCAGAACTATCATAAGGTGGTTCATGGATACCAAAAAATAAGAACTATAAGAATTTGCAAATTAGTAAAGGCTTGAAATTGTTTTTTAAGTCACTTTTGTTAAGATTTTTATTATTGGCTAATTTTGTGAAAAGAAAAATATTGGCTTGTAATCTTATTTCAAGTTGTATTTGGGTTAACTAAGTCCAAGATTTAAGATTAAGCTACCAGAGTACAAGCTGTCCAAGCTGTAGCATAAATCTTTAAAGCACGCAGAGTTGAAATTTTAGAAGATCATATTTCTTTGCTCAAGTATCCATTCAAGATCCATAATATACGAATTCCAGATAACTTTTTGAGAGCAATCTAATTATGTAGAGCGAATCATCCAGAGAACATCATTCGAAGTTCGCTTGAGCGATGCGGTAGCAGTTTGTTCGAATTGAAATTCAATCTCATGTAAGTCAGTCAAGTTTTGAAGACTCTTTAGCCAAATTATTACAGCCAATCAAAAGGTAGTTCCAGCCTACCTTCTTAGGGATTCTAGGGACGCTATAAGAGTAAAAAGAACTAATTGTAAAAAAAGATCTCGGCAGAATAGAAAAATATACAGAAAAGAAAAACAAAAAAGATGAATATCTTGTTGATTATCTAAGCATATAGAGCTTCTTCACCATTGGTTCTGAATTGAAGACTTACAAATCGAGATTGTCTTGAGAGAATTTTGAAGACGGAGAACACCGTGGAGATTCAGTGTTGAAGTCGAAGCCCGGAGAGTAGGAATTTGAGGAGTCGAGCCAGTAGTCTTAAATTGGAATCCGAGGGGAATCAGACGACAATTGTGGAGTTCAATTGTTAAGGGTTGTAAATTGTACTTGTGTAAACTGCTCAACTTAGTGCTTGACTTGCTAAATGTGATTTTTTTTTTCGAGTTTGGGTTTCCATGATAATTTGCTGTGTCTCTTTACTTGTTGTGTGATTGATTGATTGCATTGCATATAATATTCACATAGGTAAAGGGTTAGTCGTAAATCCAAATAATGTGAAATTTTCAATTGGTATCAGAACGGGTCACTCATAAATTTTTATTCAAGTGTGATCCTATAATTCCAAATTCATGGATTTATTTAAACAGGGATTGTTAACTATAGAAAGCTCCAAAGATGCAAGCATTGATAGTTAACGTGAGCATAAGGACAAGGATGATGTTTTAAAATATGCATACTTTGAATTGTATGAGGAATGTTTAAAATTGAAAAAATATAAGTTTGATGTGATTGTTAAGCTTAGAACTCTTGAAAAAGAAAATGACATTCTCAAACATGAAGTTTTTGAGTCAGCATACTTAGTAAGTCAATTGAAAAACCAAGAAGTCACCCTATTTGACAAGAATCTTAAGCTTGAAAAAGAGGTACATGCAGATTTGGAAGAGAAAATGGCATTTGTTCGTAAAATTGTATCTCTTGAATCTGACTTATCTATATCACAAGATTATGTGAAAAAGATGATTGCAGGCTCATAGAAACTTGAAAAACTTCTTGATTGACAAAAGGCTAACAGAGATATGACTGGAATTGGATTTGAAAAGAAAGATGTTCCAATTCAAGTGCCCGAAAAGAAAGTGGCTCTAGCTCAAGCGCGAGCAAAACTAAAAGGTAAAATTCAGAACAATTTACTTCTTTTAACACTTTTAATCCTTTTAATAGTATACCTAAGTCTGCATGACCTACACACTCTACAGGGCTTGTTCGTGTGTGTCATTATTGTGGGATTAGAGAGCATATCAAACCTCAATGTCATAAATTGTATGGCCTTCCTAAGAATTTTGTTCAAACTAGAGCTAGGAATCCATACCAACCTTGGTAACAAAATAGATATTATTATAATAGGTTTGATGTGTTGTATTAGCCTAGGCGGGTTCAATCAAATAGAAGAAATTTTCATAAGAACCAAAACGCCAAGGCCGCACCTAGGATAGAGTCAAAATAGCCAAAACCTATTGCTAAACCAAATACAAGAACTGTTTGGGTGAGAAAAGCTGAGATAGTCAGAAAACCTTTAGATTCTCTTAGGATTGAACCCCTTAGTGAATCTGTAGGGGTTTATGTCATTGAATAGTGTTTTTAGTATGATAGCCTAGGATGTTCTTCTAGTTTATTTTTAATCTTAGTGCTATAAGCTTGTTTTTTTATTTGTCTAAATTCAAAAAAAAAAAAATACCAAAAAGATTTTGTTTTGTTTTGTACTTTGCATCTTGATTAACTTTATGATATTCATGTAAGTGCATGTGACTCTGAATATGCAAAATGATTTTCGTATTTCTAGACAAATATGTTTGTATAATTAAGGCTAATTCTCTATCAACTTGTTCAAGTGACATGATTCATGACTGTGTGCTGCATGTACACGTATCAATTTGTATCGATACGTTGTTTGTCTGCATATGTGATCTAACCCTTCTATGTGCATTTCTTGAGTATAATGATCATCATGTACTAGATTGACCAAGTATTGCATACCTTTCTTGATGGTTCTTACTATAAAACAAAAAAGATTACAAAGCTTGTGCATTATGGAAATGGCTACCTATGATTATGTATGAATTCACTATCTGACATGAATCTTAAGACACATAAATATGTCAAGTCAATAGTTAGGGCTACCATAGTCAATAGAGTAAAAGCCAACATATGATTGCTAGAAAACTATTAAGCTTCACATGAGATAATTAAAGTGAGGGGAGCAAAGATCTTAAGCCAACACGCATACGTTGGTAACAATGGATTTGACTTCTTGTTTGTGAGATTCATTCGATCTCAAATGTGGTGCAACAATATGGATCACAACTAAGATTTGAATGATATGTCAATACATTATTGATATTCATTAACTCACACCCACACATTCATGAGTTATTTCATCTTTTGACAATTTGTTTGAATTGATCTCTAATGGTGTATACACTTAGTCTTAGAAAAATAAGTGTCTATGCATAATTTAGATTCATATAGTTCTATTATGTTTTTTTGATGAAGTTATAAGATATGCTAAGTTTCGTTGTTGATCCTTGAGTTGTTTTTCATGTTTAGATTTCTTATTGTGTGGCTATAGAGATTTTTATTTTGTGTAAAAAAAGGGGAGAATGGTTGGATGCTTATATACTCTTTATGCTTATATGGGTGTGGTTGATTAATGACTTCATTATTGCTATGATTGAGGGGGAGCATTGTAAATGCCTATTATAGATTGAATGCTTGGTTTTTTTTTTTTTTTTCAAATGCTTTACCTGTTAATTCACACTTGCATTTTTCGGTTGTTATGTTTGATAGTGTGCAAGTACAAAGGTTGTATCTATCTTTATATTATACTTCAAAGTTCTAAAATTATTAAATCTTGGGTTAGGATTTTACTTAAGTAGTTAGTTTTTTGCTACTTGAGGTTTTGTCACAAAATTGCCAAAGGATGAGATTATTAGGATTTTTATTATCAACTAATTTTGTTAAAAGAAAAATATTGGCTTGTAATCTTGTTTGAAGTTGTATTTGGGTCAAATAAGTTCAAAATTCAAGTTTAAGCTGCCAGAGTACAAGCTATCCAAGCTACAGTACAAGCCCTTAAAGCATGTAGAGCTAAAATTTTGGAATGTAATATCTCTTTGCTTAGGTGTCCGTTTAAGATCCATAATATATGGATTCCATGTAACTTTTCGAGAGCAATTTGAATATGCAAAGTGCATCATCCAGAGAGCATAGCTCGAAGTTAGCTCAAGCAATGCGACAACAGTTTGTTTGAATTGAAATTCAATCTCATGTAAGTCAGCCAAGTTTTGAGGACTCTTTAGCTAAATCATTACAGCCAATCAAAAGATAGTTCCAATCTACCTTCTTAGGGATTCTAGGGATGCTATAAGAGCAAAAAGAATTGATTGTAAAAAAAATCTCTACAAAATAGAAAAATATATAGAGAAGAAAAACAAAAAAGATGAATATCTTGTTGATTATCTAAGCATACAGAGCTTCTTCACCATTGGTTTTTGAATTGAAGACACACAAATTGAGATCTTTTTGAGAGGATTTTGAAGATAGTGAACACTGTGGAGATTCAGTGTTGAAGTCGAAGTGCGAATAGTAGGAATTCGAGGAGTCGAGCATGTAGTCTTAACCTAGAGTTAGAGGGGATTCGGACGGCAATTGTAGAGTTCAATTGTTAAGGGTTGTAAGTTGTACTTATGTAAACTGCTCAACTTAGTACTTGGCTTGCTGGACGTGATTTTTTTCTCGAGTTTGGGTTTCCACGATAATTTGCTATGTCTCTTTAATTGTTGTGTGATTGATTGATTGCATTACATATAATATTCACATAGGTAAAGGGTAAATCGTAAATCAGATGATACAGAATTTTCAACCTTCTCCAATACCAGCGTGGCCAGGTTAGGTACACTGTTGAGTCAATCTGGCAATCTCTTGTAACCAAAGTTTTGGCAAATATTCAACTCCAAATTGGTCAAATTACAAAACACATGCCAATTTTTATAATTAGCAATGCCTACAGTCTTCATCAAAGATGGTTAAAAATGGTCAAATAAAACAAAAGTAATACTAGATAAAATTTGGAAATGATAGCATATGAAAATGTAGATCTTCACTTCTAAAAGTAATCAAGGAAAAGTGCATGGTAGTACCATTTAAAAAGAGAAAGAAATCTGTTGCATTCAAATCCACCACACCAGAAAATGAATCTAAAAGTGAAAATGAAGATCAGGATGATCTTGCTCTCATTACAAGAAAGTTCAAAAGATTCATAAAAAGAAGCTGGAAAGGAGAAAAGAAGCTTGAAGCAAAAAGTGAATCCAATAACAAAGATTCAACCATCATCTATTTTGAATGCAAAAAGCCAAGACACATGAAAACTGAGTGTCCTATGCTAAAGAAGAAAGGAAAGAAAGGCAAAGGAAAAAGAGTTGTAGCTGCCACCTAGAGTGAATAAGAGAGATTTAGCTCAGATGAAAAAGTTGAACCTTAAGAGGTTGCAAACCTCTGTCTCATAGCACAAGAAGAAGAAACATATATATTATCATTTTAACCCTCTGATTTTTTATTTGATGAGTTACAAGATACTTTTAAAGATTTACTTGCCGAATTCAAAAAGATCGGCATAAAAAAGACTCTTCTTAAAAAGATGGTTTTCATTTTCACAAAGAAAAATGAGGATTTACAAAATATCAATGAAGTTTTAAAAAAGAAAAATTCTCTTTTGAAAGAAAAGGTAAAGAATTTGAAAACATCTTTTACAAAATGTGTTAATGAGAAAGAAAAGCTTGATGCTATGCTTAGAAAACAAAATTGCTCTATTAACAAAACTGACATTGGATACAATCATTTTAAAAAAGAGAAATTTTCTAAAAACCAATATGAAGCCCCTGTGAGAAAATCACAGATCACTTGTTTTTGTTGTCAAAAGAGAGGCCATCCTGCCAGTCAATGCTTTATTATACAAAAATCATATGCTGCCAAGAAGGCTTGGGTTCCAAAAGGACAATTGAAGACTAACCTCCAACGACCTAAGGTGATTTGGGTACCAAAGGTCAAAACTTGAGTTGCTCTTTTTGTAGGTATGTCTTCAAGAAAAGTCCAAAAAGGACTATTAGTACTTGAACAGTGGATGTTCAAGACATATGACTGATGATAAGGCTCAATGCACATCTCTTACATTAACAGTAAAGGTAAAATCATTGTTATAGGTAGTATTAGTAAAAATTCTTCAACCTTTATTGAGAATGTTTTACTTGTTAAAGGCGTTAAGCATAATCTTTTGAGTATTAGCCAATTGTGTGACAGAGGTTTTAATGTTGCTTTCGAATCTTCAAAATGCATTGTAGTAAATATCAATGATAACAAGACCATATTGACTAGTAACAGACAAGGCGACATTTATGTTTTTGACTTAAATAGTTTATCTTCTTGCAATATAAAATGCCTTACTACTGTGAATAGTGAGTATAGTTGGTTATGGCATATAAGACTTGGTCATGCAAGCATGAGTATTTTTTTAAAGAGTTTCAAAAAGAATTTGGTTAATGAATTTCCCAAACTCAAATTTGAAAAGAACAAAATTTGTGATGCTTGTCAAATAGGGAAGCAAACCAAAATTTCTTTTAAATCTAAAAACATGATTTCAACATCTAAGCCACTTTAAATATTGCATATAGATTTATTTGGACCAACTTGAACTCTTAGTTTGGGTGGTAAGCAATATGCTCGAGTCATTGTTGATGATTACTTAATGTTCACTTGGACATTCTTTTTTACTAACAAGGATGAAACAATTATCTTTTTCACAAAGTTTTGCAAAAAGGTTCAAAATAAAAAAAAGTTTTATAATCACAGCAATTAGGACTGACCATAGTGGTGAGTTTGATTAAAATTCTTTTAAAAAATATTGTGATGAAAATAATTTTGAACACAATTTTTCAGCACTAAGGACAGCTCAACAAAATAGGGTTATTAAGAAAAAAAATAGGACTTTGGAATAAATTAGGAGGATTCTTCCCTATGAAAATTTGTCAAAATACTTTTGGGCAGAAGCGATTAACATAGCCAGCTATTGTTTAAACAAAGTTTTGTTTAGAAAGTTCTTAAACAAACCCCCATATGAGCTTTGGAAAGAAAGAAAGCCAAATGTTTCACACTTTAGAGTTTTTGGATGCAAATATTTTATTTTAAATAATAACAAAGATCATCTCAAAAAGTTTGATGCAAAATCTAATAAAGATATTTTTCTTTACTAATATACTCATAAAAAGGCTTATAGAGTTTTTAATAAAAGAATTTTAGTTGTTGAAGAATCTGTGCATGCTACCTTTAATGAACTAAACTCTTTATCTAGAAATGTTGTGAGTGATGATATAGATGATGTGGAGTAAAGTATGAGTAATCTGAACATCAATAAAAACTCCAGTGAAACCTCACAAAAGAAAAATGATAAACAAGGCATTCCTTCAAATCAACAAAATGATGATTGAGGGCTACCAATAGAGTGAAAGTTTGTTTACAATCATCCAACAAACCAGATATGATGATCCATCACAAGGGGTAATGACAAGATCATCTCTTAGAAATATCTGTAATTATCTTGCTTTCTTATCTCAAATTAAATCAAAATATTTTAAAGATGCTAAAAATGATGAGTATTGAATTTTGGCGATGCAAGAAAAGTTGATCCAATTTGAAAGGAATGAGGTTTAGAACCTTGTGTCTAGACCTAAAGATCATCTAATTATTGGAACAAAGTGGACTTTTAGAAACAAAATGAATGAATCTGAAACTGTAGTTAGAACTAAAACTGGACTTGTAGCTTAAGGCTATAGTCAAGAAAAAGTAATTGATTATAATGAAATATTTGCAACTGTAGAATGGGTTAATTTATTATTTTTAATTTTTAATTTAATATTTTGAGTTGTCAATAAGAAGTTATAGACAAGTATATTCAATAATTTAAATATCTCAAGTATTAGAAAAATATCACAAAAGTATGTTTAATAATTTTGAGATAGCCTGCCATTGGTCAGACTGAAGAGAGAATTAGTTGAGATACGCGCAAACTAGCTTGGACACTACAGTAACTAAACAAAATTTGGGTTGTTGATAAGAAATGACTTGAAAATTTGGGTTGTTGAGAGAAATGTTTTAAAAATCGGACCAAACTTGAATCGTCGACCAATCTAAGATATGGTTCAATCACCCCCTTCAACCCGTCAGTGCACAAAATCAAAAAGAACCGTCTCAAACCGCGGTTCAAATGTCACCCGTTCGACACGGAACTGTTCTTCATGACTCGACTGGTTCTTGAAGTGTATAGAGCAAGAGAAAAATTAAGGTTTATTCACAGATCCCAAACCAATTTCAGCCTCAACAGTTCAACGCAACCATGCCTTTGATTGAATCTTGCTTCAACTGAATCACTCCCATCTGCAGATTGTACACAACATAGCATCCGATCGAAGCTCCAAGTATTTCTCTTTCTCTTTCTTCATCTCCTTAACCCAGACTGCCCAAAGTTTATTAGACACAAATCACTCATTTGCTAATACTTCCTGGATGCAAATACAGCGAGTTTTTTTTAGAATATTATGATTGAATGTGTTGAGATTTGTTTGGAGAGAGAGAGAGAGAGAACTAACACTCTGTTTGGAATGGTAGGATTTGATGAGATTTGATGGAATTTGAATTTTAAAGTAGAATTTGATATGTTTGAAATGAATAGAATTTAAAATGGAATTTGATTTGATAAGATTTGAAAAAAAAAAAAAGAAGTCATATTAAAATCTTTTGAAAATGGTCAATTTCATGAGAATTAAGACTTAAAAAAGTCTAATTACCCAAATTGTCCTTATTTCTTTTAGAATTTTTTATTTGTTAACCTAATCTAAAGACATATCATTGTCTATAACATTCTTTCTTTTTCAAATCTTCATCAAACCTTATATAAAAAAAAAGAAATTCTTTAGAAATCTAGTCCTTTTAATTCCGATGATATCCAATTACAAAGAAAGGAATTCCTTAGAAATCTTTTTCTTTTCTTTCCCATTTTGAAAGGAATTCCATTTTGTATTTGTGATATGTGAGAGAGAGAGAGAGAGAGAGAGAGAGAGAGAGAGAGAGAGAGAGAGAGAGAGAGAGAGAGAGTGTTATGTCAGTTGTTTGGCTTGCCGTTGTTTCTAATCGTGTGGGAGGATTTCCCAAAATATTTCATTAATGAGAAATTAATACACATTAAATATTTCACTCTAATATGGCCGTCTGTCTCTGTCTCTCTCTTTATGTAGCGTAATAATTGGATTTAATTATAATGGTTGTAATTATCCTTCCCAATAAAATATATTGATAGTATAATTCAAGTTAGTTTATTCAATGGTAATTTTGTACATTTATTTTAGAAATAAAAAAATATTGAAAGAAATATCTACAAAACTTATGTTTATAGGTAATGTTGTAACACATTTTATTTATTTATAATTTTAAATATAGTTATAAAAATAATTACGACGTCATGATCCAATAACAATTGAACTGATGGTTAAATCATTGATAACCCGGCCATTTTTCTAGTTCGCTTAACGGTTAAAACATTGGTTGAAAGTTCATATAAAAGTTAAGTTACAACATTTCGCAGGTTAAAACCCTAACGCTCTCTTTGGAACCAAATCTGTGTGAAAATTGGAATTCAAAATGAGAAAGGAAAGATAAGGATTTCTAAGGAATTTTTTTTTTTTTTGGTGATTGGATATAATCGGAATTAAAATGATTGGATTTTTAAGAATTCTCTTTTCTGTTTAGTTTGCTTTAGAATTGAAAAGGAAATAATTTTGTAGACAATAATATCCCTAAATTAGGTTAACAAATAAAAACTTATAAAAAAATGAAGATAAGATAGGTAATTAGATTTTTTTAAGTTTCAATTCCCATGAAATCCACCATTTTCAAAGGATTTTAAGGGATTTGGATTATCTTCATCCATGATTTGAATGGAGATCGCTATTCTATTAATTGAGGTGTTGACACGTCAGCTAACATAAAAATAAAGAGTTCAGATGAGTTGATTAAAAATTTATTTAAAAATAAATAATTTTATAGTATATATAAAGAAATAAGTTTTAGCCCAAAACGACATAATTTTAGTAAGACATTAGCTAACATAAAAATAAAATGTTTAGATGAATTGATTTTATAGTTATACATATAAAGTAATAAATTTTAAAACAAAATGAAATAATTTTAGTAAAACATGTGATAAAATTACATCTAGTCAAATTAATTATAGAATACAGGTCTCCATTACAAATCATAGAATGTGAAAAATCTAAATCTCATTTTAAGATTACACTTCTGTTTTTTTCCTTTTCAAATCCTATCAAATCAAATCCCACATTAAATTCCATTTATCCCAAACATATCAAATTTCATTTTGAAATCTTAATCCTATTAAATCCCACCATTTCACAGTAATTCCGCCGGTCATCAAAAAAATAATAATAAAACCCTAATTCCACTGCGACTGAAGGAAAATTTCTCCATTGCTGTCCATGGACTCTAAAATCACTACTACTTGAGATTATCAGGAACGAAGCACTATAAGTATAACCAGTTCTGTTTCGTTTCTCAACTTTTTCTCTTTATTATTATTATTTTTTTCACGATATTTGCGTTCTCTGTCTGGGAAGAGTTTCCACCCCAGAAAATCCTTAGGATGATTTAATGGGAAAATTGTGTTTTTGAGCAAGGAAAGAGAGAAAAAAAGCAACCTACCGTTTTGTTGCTGAGAAACCCATTGAAATCAAAACGAAATTCAACTCGTATCAATTTTTTGCATTGTTATCTCGGATTCTGGCTAACGAGAATCTCTCTGAAGGCTTAAGACTGTATTTTCTTTTCTTTTCTTTTCTGAATTATCTTTCCAATTTCTTCCTCTGTGAACTTCTATTGCCTGCCCCTCTCTGTGTCTCTCTTACACACACACACACACACACACACCAAATAGAATGGAATTTTGACTACACTCAATCTGTTTAAGCATTGCAGAATCATGGCTTTGATGAAAGCAAACATTGAGAATAGTGGAGAAGATAGGATCAGCAACTTACCAGACGCAGTTCTTGTCTACATTCTCTCTTTCCTTCCAACAAAATATGCAGTTGGGACCAGCATTCTGTCATCAAGATGGATGCACCTTTGGGCTTCCGTCCCAAATCTCGACTTCAGTTATTTTAATTTCAAACAAGGAAAAAAGTACAGCGTACTCAGCTTCATGAATTTCATTGATAGGGTACTTCTCTTTCATGATTTGTCAAGTATTCATCGATTCTGTCTAAGGTGTGATTCTGATATTGATTTATCTCGTTTGAATGCGTGGATTAGTGTTGCTATAAGGCGTCATGTCCGCGAACTTGATATTGATCTTTTCCGACCCATGCGTGTTAAGTTGCCTAGAAACCTATTTACTTGCAAAACACTTGAAGTCTTGAAGCTAGGAATTCAAATTCAGATTGATGTTCCTGGTTCCATTCATTTCCCTTGTCTCAGGATCTTTCATATTTCACTTAAGTCTCCAAGCAATGACTTGACCCAAAAGCTTTTCAGTTCCTGCCCCGTGCTCGAAGAATTGTCCGTAACCATTAAGGGTTTTGGAAAAACCATATGCAACATTTCTGCACCTACTCTGAAGACTCTAAGCATACGTTTATTTGTCCAGCAATTTGAATATTTTGAGAATGTGGTCATGGTTGATGCACCAATTCTTGAACGCCTTGAAGTCGATGATGATTGCTTGGTTCAATATTCTATGAAGAGCCTATCCTCCTTACTTGAAGCACATGTTTGTGTTCAAGCCCGCTATGAACAAGCTATTCAACCAATGATGCAAGTTAACAAAGTATTTGTGCTTTTGAAAGCAATCTCTAATGTTAAGCATCTCTATCTAAATCCTACTACGATGGCAGTAAGCTTTCTCTTCCTTTTTTATTGATTGCTTTTAGAAGTGAAGTTGTATATTTTCCTATGCTATCATTTCCAAACTTTATCCAGCATCAGTTCTGTTTCATTTGACTATTTTGATCTTCTTTGATGAAGACTCTCAGCATTGCTGATGGAAACAATTGCCCAGTGTTTCCTAATTTGACCCGTCTGGTATTGAATGTTTGCTCAAACTTTGGGTGCAAGTGTTTTTGCCAGGCTTATTCAATAGTGCGCCCAATCTGGCCACTCTGGTATTGTCGAAGGTGAGTGAAGTGAAAATTCCAGTATCTTACTGATTTGCCAATTTCTTACCTTTTCTTTTGTTGGTTTCCAGGTACCACTTTTTGATGGTTCTGAATCTTCAAAGCATTTTAGCTGGTTTGAACCACCAGGGGTGCCATGCTGTTTGCAGTCTTGCCTTAAAGAAGTTAAACTCTATGGAATCATTGGGCTGCAAGATGAGCTCGAGCTGATAAAGTATTTCTTGGAAAATGCAGAAGTTTTGAATATGATGACAATTGGGTATCATCGTTTAGTTGTAGCGTACAAGGAGGAGTCTCGTAAGAAACTTGTCATGTTTCCCAGGTGTTCAAAAACTTGTCAAATTCAATTTGTTTGAGAATTCATTCATCAAGGTGTCAGATGACCCTTTTTCTAAAGTTATTTCTACTTATTTTATTGAAAGCGACCAAGTTCGTTGTGCAACATTTGACCCATGGAGATGTTTATTTTTAGTTCCAAGACCTATTCTTTGACTTCATTTTACTACTCAGACTACATCCCAATTGCTGCAGAGATGTGATCTCGGTAGCTGTCGGAGCAGGATCTTATATATATATATATATATATATATATGTCTTTTCTTTCTATAGTTCCTTTGAAGTATTTACTTCGCTACAGTGTACAAAAAATGGGAACATATGACTTGACTTTCTTTAATTATTAACTGACATGGCTCTTATGATATATGTTTAAGGAATGATCCTTGCGTCTATTCTTTTGTCCCCTTCTCCTCTGGTTTTCGGTTCCTGTATTGAGTACATAGAAAGACTGAATCCCATATCCTTAAAAAATTTCATGACAATTCATCATACTTTTGTGCAGCCTGTGTACAATTTAACAGCTAACAATTAAAAATAATGTAGAGACTATTTGTGTAAATTCATCTTATGGTTGTCATGAGATAAAAGTTTGTTTTGGTTGGGGCTCAAAATGGAATATTGCACTAACAAAGTTATGGACGCCTAAGGGGTCATTTAATTGGGCTACATGTTTTTTTGTTTTTTTTTTAATAAAACAGGAAAGAGGGTTTTGTTTTGTCCCAGGAGAAGTTGAAGTGGGAAGGGGGCTTCCGTTTACGGTTTATCCATTCTTGTTTTGGTAAAAAGTGAAAACACTTTTTGTGTGTGAGCCTTTGTTCTGAAAACAGTTTCAAAAAATTAAGAATGAAAACATGTGCCAAACACATTTGTGTTTTGTGTATTCAAAATTTTAGGAAACAAAACATAAAAACATGAAACAAAACATGAACAAACAGGCCAATGACTCCATTTTGCTTAAGAGTGGTAAATAACTTTAAAATTGCACCTCGCTGTTGAGCATTCTTAATTGTCTAATTCATTTTTATTGTTTCAGGAGAAGCGATTCAAATGAGGGGTTTGATGTTTCACCGCATTCCTAGTGATTTAAATTTTTCTCTCACTCAACTAAAGTCTCAGCTGGTATCTTTAGGCACTGGTAGAATATTTCTTCCCATTCTCAATGGCCAATTTATGGAAGGCACTGAGTTAGTTCTAGATACCCTATAAATTCTCAATAACTGTTTTATTGCCTGTGGTTAATTAATCATTTTGGCTATCTACTTGCCTTCTTCGAAATCAATATAAAAGATTATGATGTAGATATCTTTCTTGCACCCATTGAGCTAAAAAAAACCCAACGATTCCATCATGAGATTTTAGTTAAATTGCATTCTAGTGCCTATTTTGCCCAAGTTAATGAAAAAGATGATGATGATGATGAAGTGTTTTTTCACACTGGTTGCCGGCTTTTGAGTCGAAGGTTGCTTAGCATGAAAGCTACAGACAAAGTGTCTTTGATGAATAAAACTAGGGTAGGTATAAACTCCTTAGGTAGAGAAGAAGAAGAAGAAGAAGAAGAAGAAGAAGAAGAAGAAGAAGAGGAAGAAAATAGATAACCTTAATGGCTAGGAAAACTCTGGAGATCTTATGGGAGTTTAGAAACGTTGGAAGCGACCTGCTGCTTATAAATAGCAAGACTGCATCTATTAGTCAAGTATTTGATCTACTTCTTTCATATGCGTAGCTTCTTTTTTTTTCACATAATTGTAGATGTCTTTTTTCTTTTCTTTTTTTTTTTACTTTTAATTTGCAGACTCCGTATACAATTTTTTATTGATAATCCTGGAATTTAGAAGGGAACTGCTTCACATATCTTTTGGAGCATGAATGCAACAGGAATTTAAAACGGAACTGATTCACATATCTTTTGGAGCATGTGTGTTGCGTACTGAAAAACTTTAAACAATGATGTTTGTTATATCTTTCGAGTCCAGAAAGGTTCTGTAACTGTTATATTTGATTGTTGAGGGTGTTGATGGGAGTGTATCATATAATCTGGACACATTTTTCATGATAGTATCTGTATGAATGCATTATGATCTAAAATGCTTGACTTGGAAAAACATTTACGTGAAGAAAGGAAGAGAATGAAGAAAAACATTTTTTTTTATTTATTTCAAATGAATTGTATGGATTGGTACAGGTTCACATGTCAAACTTTGACAAGGGTATTGTGTTGGGCCTTTGTGGAGCTTAGTTCTATTTGATTCGGTTTGAAGATCCCGACCCGCCCCGGATAATGTTGCGTGGTTTTTAATGAAAAATCTTCTGAGGCTTAGTCCATGGAGCGGAGGCTTGGGCCTGTTTTGTAGCCCATTGTGAATCCTGTGCGCAGGATATATATAATGTAATTTTGTGATTAGGGTTTCTTGTGATGTTGGCGTTTTTGTTGAGAGGAGAAAAACCTGTAGCCGCACTCTGTATTTTTTTCCCTGATTATAGTGAAAATCCCTGCAACTCTGTGGACGTAGGCAAATTGCCGAACCACGTTAAACGTTGTCTTGTGCGTGTAATTGTTTTTCTTTGACGTGTGTTTCTTTTCTAATTTTCGTTTCTCACAGGTTGGGAATTACTGTTTAATTCCCTACAACTGGTATCAGAGCCTATGGTTAGGTTCGAGTGGGAGCAATGGCAGAGGAAGCAGGAAAGACGTCTGGAATAGAAAAGTTTGATGGCACAGACTTCGCGTATTGGAGGATGCAGATTGAAGATTATCTCTATGGGAGGAAATTGCATCTGCCCCTTTTGGGAACAATACCTGAGGCAATGAACGCTGAGGAATGGGAGCTTCTTGACAGACAGGTACTGGGAGTTATCAGGTTAACGTTGTCTAGGTCTGTTGCACATAATGTTGTAAAGGAGAAGACCACAGCAGATTTGATGAAGGCTTTGTCCGGTATGTATGAAAAGCCGTCAGCAAATAACAAGGTACATCTGATGAAGAAACTATTCAATCTGAAGATGGCAGAGAATGCATCAGTAGCACAACATCTGAACAAATTTAACACTATCACAAATCAATTGTCGTCTGTAGAAATTGATTTTGATGATGAGATCCGTGCACTGATCGTTTTGGCTTCTTTACCAAACAATTGGGAAGCAATGAGGATGGTAGTAAGCAACTCTATGGGAAAGGAAAAGCTGAAGTACAATGACATCCGAGATTTAATTCTTGCTGAGGAGATTCACAGAAAAGATGCAGGTGAAACCTCAAGATCTAGCTCTGCCCTAAACCTTGAGACAAGAGGCAGAGGTAATGACAGAAATTCAAACCGGGGCAGATCAAACACCAGAAATTCTAATTGGAACAGAAGCAAATCTAGATCAGGCCAACAAGTACAATGCTGGAACTGTGGGAAAACAGGTCACTTTAAGAAGCAATGCAAAAATCCTAAGAAGAAGAACGAAGATGATTCTGCCAATGCTGTAACAGAAGAGGTACAGGATGCATTAATTTTTGCAGTAGACAGTCCACTTGATGATTGGGTTTTGGAATCAGGAGCTTCGTATCATACCACTCCACACCGAGAAATCATACAGAATTATGCTGCAGGTGATTTTGGTAAGGTATATTTGGCTGATGGTTTAGCCTTGGATGTTGTGGGTATGAGAGATGTCCGGATATTGTTACCCAATGGGTTTATTTGGTTACTGGAGAAGGTTCGACATATTCCTGATCTAAGGAGGAATCTGATTTTTGTTGGACAACTTGATGATGAAGGGCATGCAATGTTATTTGTTGGTGGTACTTGGAAGGTTACAAAGGGAGCTAGGGTATTGGCTCGTGGAAAGAAGACTGGTACTCTTTATATGACCTCAAGTCCAAGGGACACAATTGCAGTTGCTGATGCAAGTACTGATACAAGTCTATGGCATTGTAGACTTGGTCACATGAGTGAGAAAGGGATGAAAATGCTGCAGTCAAAAGGAAGACTACTAGAATTGAAGTTTACTGATTTTGACATGTGTGAAAGCTGCATCTTAGGAAAGTAGAAAAAGGTGAGCTTCTTGAAAACTGTTAGGATACCGAAGGCTGAAAAATTGGAGTTAGTACACACTGACTTGTGGGGGCCCTCTCCGGTTGCATCCCTTGGAGGTTCAATGTACTATATCACTTTCATTGATGACTCAAGCAGAAAAGTATGGGTTTATTTTCTAAAAAACAAATCTAATGTATTTGAGACTTTTAAGAAGTGGAAGGCCATGGTTGAGACAGAAACAGGTTTGAAAGTCAAATGTTTGAGGTCAGATAATGGAGGAGAGTATATAGATGGAGGGTTTAGTGAGTATTGTGCTGCACAGGGAATTAGGATGGAGAAGACCATTCCTGGGACACCACAACAAAATGGTGTGGCTGAGCGCATGAACAAAACTCTCAATGAGCGTGCTAGGAGTATGAGATTGCATGCTGGACTACCAAAAACTTTATGGGTTGATGCTGTTAGCACTGCAGCTTACTTGATAAACCGAGGACCATCAGTCCCCATGGAGTTCAGACTTCCTGAGGAGATTTGGAGCAGTAAAGAGGTAAAGTTTTCGCACTTAAAAGTTTTTGGTTGTGTTTCTTATGTTCACATTGATTCTGATGCTCATAGTAAACTTGATGCAAAGTCTAAAATATGATTTTTCATTGGCTATGGTGATGAGAAATTTGGCTATAGGTTTTGGGATGAACAAAACAGGAAAATCATCAGAAGTAGAAATGTAGTATTTAATGAACAGGTTATGTACAAGGACAGATCAACTGTAGTGTCAGATGTTACAGAGATAAATCAAAAGAAATCTGAGTTTGTCAACTTAGATGAATTGACTGAAAGTACTGTCCAGGAAAGGGGTGAAGAAGATAAGGAGAATGTAAACTCACAGGTAGATCAGAGTACACTTGTAGTTGAAGTTCGCAGATCTTCCAGAAATATCAAATCTCCACAGCGTTATTCACCTGCTCTAAATTATCTCCTGTTGACTGATGGTGGTGAGCCAGAATGCTATAAAGAAGCCTTGCAAGATGAAAATTCAAGCAAGTGGGAGTTAGCCATGAAGGATGAGATGGATTCCTTGTTGGGGAATCAGACATGGGAACTAACTGAGTTACCAATAGGAAAGAAGGCTTTGCACAACAAGTGGGTATACAGAATAAAGAATGAGCATGATGGTAGCAAACGCTACAAGGCCAGATTAGTTGTTAAAGGGTTCCAGCAGAAGGAGGGCATTGACTACACAGAGATATTTTCTCCTGTCGTGAAGATGTCAACAATTAGACTGGTACTAGGAATGGTGGCTGCAGAAAATTTATGTCTTGAGCAGTTAGATGTGAAGACAGCATTCCTTCATGGTGACTTGGAGGAAGACCTTTACATGATTCAGCCAGAAGGGTTCATTGTTCAGGGACAAGAGAATCTAGTTTGCAAACTGAGAAAGAGCTTGTATGGCCTAAAACAAGCTCCTAGACAGTGGTATAAGAAATTTGACAGTTTTATGCATAGAATTGGGTTCAAGAGATGTGAAGCTGATCATTGTTGCTATGTTAAGTCTTTTGACAATTCTTACATCATATTATTATTGTATGTGGATGACATGCTCATTGCAGGTTCTAGCATTGAGGAGATTAATAATCTGAAGAAGCAATTGTCTAAACAGTTTGCAATGAAGGATTTGGGAGCTGCAAAGCAAATCCTTGGTATGAGAATCATTAGAGACAAGGTTAATGGTACTTTGAAGCTTTCACAGTCAGAGTATGTGAAGAAAGTTCTTAGCAAATTCAACATGAATGAAGCTAAACCAGTGAGCACTCCTTTGGGTAGTCATTTCAAACTAAGTAAAGAACAGTCACCGAAGACAGAAGAAGAAAGGGACTATATGAGCAAGGTGCCCTATGCCTCAGCTATTGGCAGCTTGATGTATGCTATGGTGTGTACAAGGCCAGACATTGCACATGCAGTGGGAGTTGTGAGCAGACTCATGAGTAAGCCTGGAAAACAGCATTGGGAGGCAGTCAAGTGGCTTCTGAGATATTTGAAGGGTTCATCAAATACATGTCTTTGCTTCACAGGTGCAAGTTTTAAATTGCAGGGTTATGTAGATGTTGATTTTGCTGGTGATATTAATAGTAGAAAGAGTACTACTGGGTTTGTTTTTACTCTGGGTGGTATAGCTATATCATGGGCTTCAAATCTACAAAAGATTGTCACATTGTCTACTACAGAAGCTGAGTATGTTGCAGCAACTGAAGCTGGAAAGGAGATGATTTGGCTACATGGTCTCTTAGATGAATTGGGTAAGAAGCAGAAGATGGGCATTCTACACAGTGACAGTCAGAGTGCAATCTTTCTTGCAAAAAATTCGACCTTTCATTCAAAGTCGAAGCATATACAGACAAAATACCACTTTATCCGTTACCTTGTTGAAGATAAATTTGTAATACTTGAGAAGATTTGTGGATCTAAGAACTCGGCAGACATGTTGACTAAGGGTGTCACTATTGAGAAGCTGAAGCTGTGTGCAGCTTCAGTTGGCCTTCTAGCTTGAGGACATGAGGATGAGTTGCAGGGATGAGGGATTGTTTTCTTTGGAGGATTGCGGTTGATGTTGGTGATTGAACTAGCCTTCAAGTGGGAGATTTGTTAGGCCTTTGTGGAGCCTAGTTCTATTTGATTCGGTTTGAAGATCTCGACACGCCCCGGATAATGTTGCGTGGTTTTTAATAGGAAATTTTCTGAGGCTTAGTCCATGGAGCGGAGGCTTGGGCCTGTTTTGTAGCCCATTGTGAATCCTGTGCGCAGGATATATATAATGCAACTTTGTGATTAGAGTTTCTTGTGATGTTGGCGTCTTTGTTGAGAGGAGAAAAATCTGTAGCCGCACTCTGTATTTTTTTCCTTGATTATAGTGAAAATCCTTGCAACTCTGTAAACGTAGGCAAATTGCCGAACCACGTTAAACGTTGTCTTGTGCGTGTGATTGTTTTTCTTTGACGTGTGTTTCTTCTCTAATTTTTGTTTCTCACAGGTTGGGAATTACTGTTTAATTCCCTACATATTGAACCTCTGATTTGGTGAATATGGCGCCAAAGATCTTACCATTTCCGAAGGAACTGGAGTTACATCTCTTTTCGATTTTCATTCAGGAGTTCTTATGCGTGTTCACGCCCCTTTGAGACCACCCTAACTGTAAGGGCAGAGGTGATATTGTATATGAATATGACTGTCAATAGCAAGTTAGCAACTTCATTAGAATTCATAGTTCTAATTGTCACACGTCTTACGAGCTGCAACATAAGTGTATAGAATAAGCAAAAGTCTTAATGTACTTCGAAACTCAGTGATGAAACTTAGTATCGTAGTTACTTTTTTCTTTATTGGAGTCTCCTCTATATGCTAGATTATAGTAATAATAATAATAAAATAAAACATTCTTGAATTGTCTTAATTAGATTGGCTTGGTTGAAAAGAAAGAAAGAAACAAGAAATTTTTTAAGTCTTGCATTGTTTTTATGTGTTATAGGGAAAACAGATGGGCCAAGGTCTTGTTGTTCTAAGTTTTGTATTTTCTTCATTGTTTCCCTTCTGTTCTCTGTTTTACTTTTGCTTGTTCTTCTATTTGCTTCTCCATTTTCCTTTATTTTTCTTTGTTTCCTTTCTTCTTTGCTCTCTCTCTCTCTCTCTGCTTTACTATTTCTTTCTCTGTTTTTTTCTTCTCTGATTCTCTCTTCTACTCTGTTCTTTAATTGTATTCCTTGTTCTTCATCATCTTCCAGAATACAGTTATCAAAAAAATTCTTCTTCCTTAATACACCATCACTTATGATACTTGAATCTTTGGGAAGCTTGGAACATTCTGGAGATAGTTTGCAAGGCTCCCTTTGGCCAATGAAATTCTGCAGTGCAATTGTGCTTGCCTGGGTTTCTTGAGATGAGCATCCTTGCTCGAACACCTTCTTAATTGCACATAATGGTTTGATTATTATTATATGAAGTTTGCTATCTAAATAATTCTTGTGTTGAATATCAAGGCCATGGTTTTGATTTGTCCTTGGCTTTCTTATTGATGAAGATTGAATCGTGCTTTATTACGAAGCTTAGTTTAATTAAAGTCAATTTCATGTTTTTGAAATACTCCTTGGTGAACCTAGAGCTGCTATAGTGCAAGCAGGTTTTCCTATTGTTAAAGATAGGTTGGCATCTTCTTCTTCTTCTTTGCATTTTATGAGTTGAATCAGGTAAAGTTGCTGCAAGATTTTGATAAACCCCGCCTGTAGGCTGCTTTTTGCTGCTAAAAATTCAGATTAACAGGCGACGTTCTTCCGATAAAACCTTGATACAATGGATCCCTAAGTTTATACATATGGGATAAAGGTTTGGTATGCTAAAGAGTAAAATCAGCTTCCCAGAGTGCAAGACAAATTGCAGGTTTGCTAAAGTATTTGCGTAAGGTTTCAGTAAGTCTTTTGAAGGTTTTTTTTTTCTACTTATCAATAGTTTTTTTTTTAGTACGATTCTTATTAGATTTTTCATTCAATTTTAGATCGTTCTAGTTTCTCCTATAATTTTTAATTTTTTTGGCCACTTTTCTGCTTACACTTCTCATTTTTGCTTTCTACTCTCGTAACTGGGATCCTAGTCACATATTGGATAATAAAATAATTCACACTTAAATTTTTTCGAACAATATTGAATAAAGAATTTTCAAAATAAATATTTTCAAGATTATACATTCTTCCCACAATGTCTTTCAAAACGGTTTTCAAAAAGTATTTCAAAATCCTCGTCGTTTTACAAGCTAATTCTCAAAATTCATATATTTTCTTACTATTGCAATTTCATATAGGTTTTATTCTTTCAAAACAAGAGTGAACACACACAGATTATGAAAGAGCATAGGCAGATAATATACCAATTTATGGGCAAAGAAGGGTTCCTAGTTCCTAGCACCTTCCCTAATTGTAACTAAATTCTATTTCATTTTTTTATACCTAAAATGGAATCATTCCACCTAAAAAGGGGGCACGTTTCTAAAAGTCACATGCTTGCAAAATGTCAAAAACAAAAAATTATCAGTAACTTGCTTCAAGATTATCTCACATAGGTTAATCATGTGTTAAGTGACAACCTGTAAAATTAAAATCATATTTCACGTAAAATTCATACAACTTTGTAACAGTACAAGTTATCTTTTTCATTGCCATGTCACTCTAAAATTTGAAATCACAAATGCTTTTCCAAATTTAGGGCCGCCTTTGATTTTTGTAACAATTTTCACATATGTTAATGACTTAACTCTTGATAAGAACCACAATTCACAAAAGTACGTCGTTTGTGAATCATTCTCATTGAATCCTATCTCAATATAATGGAAAAACGTTTAATGGGACCCTTGTTTCAAATATTATGTTCATTATGATTTTTTTACATTTTATTTATTTAATGGTCCTTCATTATAAGACTTGAACATGAATAGTTATCGTTATACCCTACCAAAAAAAAAAAAAAAAAATTATAGTTGTACTACCATGCCATGAAAATTTATTCCTACATATATCTAGTCCTAAAAGCTTGTGATGAGTAGTAGTTGTTGGGGACTACGAAATTTTTCACCGACCTGACTATAATGTATACGCATACTATCAAAAACTTTGATCTGATTAGCATAACCTAATCTACGTGATGCAAATCATACCTTCGAGATCTCTTTGGTTTGATCCCAAATAATAAGAAACAACACTAAGCACGAAGCAACCGTTCAAACTCAATCTTCGGACTTCTGCTGTATTCCTCGTACATGTCTTGCTCTACAGAGAGTGGGCTGTCCGCTGCTAGGGTTTCTCTTCCTCACAAAAACGTGTATCTCTCAATTATGTACAGAGTGTAACCCTAGCAGCTCTTAGAGTGAGTATATATAGAGGCTACAACAGGGACTATAGGATTAGTATAACTAAGGCTTCCTACGCAAATAAGGACTCCTAATCCAACCAGGATTAATCCTTATTTACGTAAATTATAATTTATACCACTAACGAATTATAATTGCACTCCCTGTTATACTAGAAATTATATTTCGAACTCCATATTATTAAATGCTTATTAATCTCCCCACGTTAATATTACAGATACCCGTTTATTAAATTAAATTACTGACAATTAAATTTAATAGACTTATTTAATTTCTTGAGACCTTCCACTTAACTTATTTGATATATCGGATTCATAATCCACCTGCAATGTTTGACATAATCAAAACTTATAAGCTTTCTCAAGAGGGTATCATCAATCCCTATACGGGGACGTGGATTCCATTAATAATGAATATTCACCATACACGTAATGTTATTGTCCAACTCACTGAGTTTATTGACCCACAAAGAATTTTACTTTTCTGCGAATCAAAACAATAAACACTACATGCATGTGTCTATTTATTATGTTAAAATTAAGAACATAAGTGTAAGCACCTCATTTTTGCTCGCTCGGCAATCTCCAGCCCGATCGGGTTCGATGTCCAACGTCACAACACAAGCAGGTTCAAGATGAGCCTCACAATCTCCAATCCAACCAGCTGGTCGCTTCTCGGGCCCACAAGGACCCGCTGGAGCCATAAGCACCATTATTCCAGACAGCTTTCCGGACCGGGCGGTCCCGGAAACCAACGCCATTCAAGTAGCTTCCCGGGATCGGGCGATCTCGGGGACCAACACCTCATTAAAAATTTTAGACGGTTCTTTTCTAGCGCCTGCTAGTCCACCAACGTAGAATGTCCGTCATTTGGTAGTTCTCCGGGACCAGACGTTCTCAAAGACCAACACCACCCTTCTAGGTAGTTCTCTAAGACCAAGCGTTCTTAGATACCAACACCACATAGGTAGTTTTTCGAGACCAGGCGGTCTCGGGAACCAACACCTAGGTCAACATCAGCGCCTGCTAGCCCGACTCGGTGAAAAAATGACCAAACCTGCCCCTTGGGCCTCCAGGCACATTTTGGAAAAGTTCAAAATCCCTCAAAACGATAAGTCCATCCTTCCAAAATGTTGTTAAACCATTAGGCGTCCCCCGCACGCCATTTGGTCCAAATCTGGTCCCATTCTGGCCCACTCCGGTCAAAATGACCATTTTGCCCCTGAACACCTCAACACTGCACAAACCCCGCTGAACGGTAAAAGACTCTCTCAAAACCATCCCTGAATAGCCTTACACACTTAACACAACATACCAAACCATTCCTGACCATTTCTAGGCAACTTCGGTCAAAATGACTGTTTTGCCATGGAAGCCCAAAAATGCCCCGAAACAACACTGGCCCTGGGATTTCGAGTGGAGGGTTTCACCACACGCCCTTGTTTAACCCAAGGAGCACCCTACGACACTAAGCTCACACGACGCGATAAAAGTTCCCTGGAGCGTCTCGCAGACGCTTTGCCTAAATTGCCTTTTCCTCTGATTCCTTGGTTATAACACACTGTCAACTGACTTGAGAAATGCATAAATCAGGGAATTCTCAAAAGCTCGTCCAGATATCTTTTCATCGATACGGTTCGATTGAATAGATTGCTTCTCGAAGCCCTGCATCGTACGGTGTGAAAACTATAACTTTCAGCAACCCCTGGAGCGTCTCACAGACGCTCCGCCGAGGTTGGGTTTTTCTCCAATTCCCTAATCAAAACGCACTGTCAAACGACTTGAGAAATGCGTAAATTTGGAAATTCCTGAAAGTATTTCTAGAGTACTTTCCATCGGTACGGTCTGATCGAATAGATCGCTTCTCGAAGGCCTCGATCACACGAAACAAAAACAGCCACTTTCAAACACCCAAGGAGCGTATCACAGACGCTCCGCAAAAGTGGCCTTTTTGGCACACTTCCCAAGACAATATCACTCACCTCCAAACATAATTCAAACTTTCTGAAAACATGAAAGTTCATCAGAAGCACTAAGAGAACATCCCGAGTGCGACCGATTCCCCCGAAACCTTCCCGATTGACTCAATTATTGAGGTAAAGTTTGGATGAACCTTCCCGGTGAGGGAGCGTATGCTACATGCGCTCAAATTTTGATCAAATCAAATGACTTTCGATCAACGGTCGAAATTTAACAGTACATAGGGTGCCACGTGCCATTCTAGCAATGGAACAATACTTGCGCATGTCCTACATGCGCAAGGCCTGTTCCAAATTGCCTATAAATAGAGGCCTCCCCTTTTGCATATTCCAGGTCCGAAATTGATATGAAGTTCCGCTGAAATCACTCCAAAAACTCAAATCTCTACATATATTCCTCCTCTCCAACACTTAGGCTAGATTCTACCCCCCCTAAGCCTATACACTCTTCTTACAAGGCCTCATACACACTTATGTTGGCCCAAGTAGGCAACCTAAGAGGGGGGTGAATTGGGTTTTATAGAATTTATACCAAACAATGCAACTAAAAATTGATTGAGTAATATAACAATGACTAATCAAAGTATAACTCAAACAAACAGACAATAGAATGCAATACAAGCAGTGAGCAGTCAAACTAGCAAACAAATACTAAGATGTAATACAAGGAAGTAATATGTGCAAAGAGATGAAGAACACCAGATTTATAGAGGTTCGGCCAAACCTTGCCTACGTCCTCTCTTCCTCGATCCTCTCGAAGGTATTCCACTATGTAAACTTTCTTTACACAGCTGCTAGTTTTTCTCCAAGTGCCTAGCTCACTTTTACAAGAGCTCTTCCCCAAGCTCTCAAAACCCAAGAGATTTTGTCCAAGCTTCTCTCAAACTTACGAGTGATTTTGTCCAAGCTTCACTCAAACTTTACAAGTGTTTTTCTCAAGAACACTCAAACTCACAAGTGTTTTTCTCAAGAACACTCAAACTCACAAGTGTTTTTCTCAAGAACACCCAAACTCACAAGTTTACAAACCAACCCAATAATAGATGAAGGTTGTACAATGAATAACTCTCTCTCAAAGAGTAGATGAACAAATTTTTAGCTCACTCAAGAACCCCCCAAAAGAATAAAAACAGAGTATAAGATGTGGAAGATGAAATATCACTTTGTAGCACTTAATCTTGAGTTCTTCTCATGTTCTTCTTGTTCTTCATCATCATATATGTGTTGGGGATCTTGTATATATAGCCTTGAGTTGATTATAGCCGTTGGAGATGGATGGGAGACCATTTGATACGAAAACGGCGGAGTATAACGTTCAAAAAACTAGCCGTTACCTTAAATGAGTCGACTCTTTTGCTGCAGGGGTCGACTCTTTTTGTGTTGCAGCAGATTTTTGAAGGTTCTGCCCAAATGAGTCGACTCTTTTGGTCCAGGGGTCGACTCTTTTGGTCTAAAACTGCACAATCAACTCTCTGTTGGAATGAGTCGACTCTTTTATGCTAGGGGTCGACTCTTTTGATGTTCCACCAGAATTTTCAGCCTCTGTTTGAATGAGTCGACTCTTTTGCTTGAGGGGTCGACTCTTTTTAGGAAAATCCTTAACTTTTGCAATACTTCTTCAATCTTCTTCAATATCTTCAAGCTCTTTAAGGATCATCCAAATAAGGTTTCTAAGGCTTGAAAAGACTTCTTCAAGGCATGTTGACTTCAAGAACATCTTCAACTCTTCAAGATAAAATCAATACACTTTTGATTATATTTAGAGTTCTTCAATCAACATTACTTCTTCCATTGATCCAAGTCTTCTTCAAAATCTTCAAGAGAGCTTCCAAGACTTGAGATCTCTTTTCTTCAATTGATCTTTCACGCTTATTTGAACTTCTTCAATTTCTTTGCTTGATCTTTATCAACTTGATTTCTTCTAGGATTCTTCAATCAATACAACTTCTTCCATCAATTCAAGACTCCAACATAATCTTCAATGAAGCTTCCAACTCTTGTGATTTCTTATCAATACTTTCAAGACATCTTCAAAACTTCTAAGAAAGCTTCCGTATCTTTAAGTGAGTCTCTTCTTCTTCCATTCTTGCAAGACATCTTCAAATCTTTAAGGTGAGCTTCCATGTCTTGTAAGAGTCATCTAAATGAGGTTGCAACTATGATTGCTGAATATATCAACTCATCATACTTCTTGTCTTCATTGTTTCATGACAAGCTTCTCACCACAAGTTCTTCAATATATTCAATGTGACAAGTTCTCCACTGTTATTTAACAAGCTTCAACTTGTTGCTCCCCCTTTCTTTTATGCTTTATGCCTCAATGCATTTTCCAGATTTAGAGTAGAAAAATCAACCAATTTAGAAGTTCATAGCATGCATGATGATATAGTGGACTTGATATGGGCATGAGGATCGAGGGCCTTCATAGTGAAGTGTAAACCATATTTGTATGGTGCCAGCTCTTCGGTCTTCAATTCTACTTAAAATCCTTTGTTGTATTTGCACTTCAATTTGTACTTTAGTCTTCAAGAATTGATTCCGTGTCAACTTGAATACTCTTCAAATAATCTTGCTTGAGTGCTTTGCTTCTTTGAATAACTTCTTGGATCATCATAAGATCTTCAGTCACTTGCATCCTTCTTTTGAATACTTGTTGAACTCCTTGAGCATCTTCAATTTCTTCAAGAATAAGATTACCTAAGTAATCTTCTTGTTTGATACTCAACCGATCAACTTAATTATTTTCTTATTATCAAATGATTATAATCTAATCTGCACACTCAAGTGAAATTATTAAATAACAACCACATGGTTTTGTTATCATCAAAATCAACATGGGGATCAACCTTGAGTCAACAACTTATACACTCCACTCTAGCCTCTCAAGCCCTCTTGAAGTCACTCAAGCTCCAATCAAGACATCCATTGGAGACTACAAGTGTGTTGAAGGCAAAAGGTGGTATCCCTTTTTACATTTGTGTTCTCCCCCTACTCTTCTCTTCTCCCTCCTAGCCTACTTAGGCTAATCTCTATTTTAATCCCCATCTTCAACCCCCTTTTCTTGCATGCTTGAGCCAAGATGGCTCTTAGATCATGCCTAGAGGAAAGCAAGTGAGAGCCACCGTGTAGGGGGACCTCTCACTAGCCTACTTTAAGATGGTATGGCCTAGGAGCCCCTTGTTTATGTGGTGAAGCCTAAAAGCCTTGTATGTGAATCATGACCCCTTGCATATTACTATTTTGATCATGTCTTGTATGCTTGGCTTCATTTTATGTTTATTGCCATATTCCACAACGCTTGCATTGCTCTTAATTTTATGACATTTTCAAGTTCTATATTTCCTTCAAAAATTGTTTCAAGAGTTGGTCCCTTGAAGTTTAGGATGTGATTTTAGAATTATGCCTTAGAAGAGCCCCCTACTAACCCCCTAATTCACATTTTTGCATCATTGCATTATAACTTGCATAAAAGTTGCTTTCAAACTCTCCAATTTTCAAGGTTTCCATTCTCTTAAATTTAGTGGTTAAAATGGCCCCATGGAATCCTCTCTTGAGTGGTCTCCCTTTATATTGGCCATAGGAGCCCTAAATTGTAAGAATGGTTCCCTTTTCTCTTTATGCTCGCCTAAGAATGATGTTCAAACTCTTTGATTTCTATGGTTCCTATTCTCTCAAGTTTAGTGGTTGGAATGGCCCCATGGAACCGTCTCTTGAGTGGTCCCCCATTTGTTAACCATATGAACTCTCTCTTGATGGAATCTTTTCCTTGAAAAATGATTTTTAAAATCCTTCTCAAAAGATGATTTTCAAAAATGCATTATCTCCATCTTTGCATCAAAAATTGCCATCATTATGTTGATTTTTGACCCTTATACTCTTGTCAAGATAGTGGTTATAATGGCCATGAGGAAACCTTCCTTGGAATGGTCTCCAAGCATCACCTATACAAACCATACTCTTGCTTAGAGTCAAAATTTTCATAGAAATGATCCTCAAAGAGATGGCCTACTAAAGTCCGTTGCATAACATGTTTTGTTTTCCAAAACTCTTTCCAAAAATGTACCAAACCACACTTCAAAATCATCTTTCAATCCAACCCTAGATTAACTTGACCCTAATTGACCAACCCTAGGTTAGCTTGACCCTAGTTACCAAGCCCTAGGTTAACTTGACCCTAGTTACCTAACCCTAGGTTAACTTGACCCTAGTTACCACATCCTAGGTTAGCTTGACCCTAGTTGACCAACCCTAGGTTAACTTGACCTTAGTTGTCCAACCCTAGGTTAACTTGACCCTAGTTCACTCACCTTAGGTTAACTTAACCCTAGTTAGTTAACCCTTCGTCTTCTTAACCTTAGGTCAACCTAACCTAAATTAGTTAACCTTAGGTTCCCCCCTAACCCTAGGCTAACCCAACCTAGGTTAATACACTTCAAGGTTCCAACTCTTGAACCCTTTTTTTCAAATGATCATTAAAACTTTCAAATTATCCTCATAACCTATTCCTCCAAAACCTCCTACCCCCATGATTTCAAAAACCCAACTCCATAAACTCTTCTAATGTCCCTACACTCCATCTTTAAAGCATTTCCAAAAACGTTTTCAAAAGGTCACAAACCTAAGGTGTCCCTAGCCCTCTCATGATTAGGGATTCCAAGGACAAGTGATAAATCAAGAACAACCTCTAAGGTTGTCCATAGCAGGATTCCAAACCCTTACCCCTTTCCAAAAACTACTTTCAAAACTTAATTCATCAAAACATGCCTCCAAGGTTTTCAAAACAAGACTTCAAAAACACTTTCAAGTTCTCTTGAGACATGCCAAAGCATTTTTTCAAAACTTTCTAAAATTGATCCAAAAACATTTTTAAAAAACACTCCAACATTCAATTTCAAGTCAAAACCTCCAAGACCACAAAGGGTCTTCAATTTCCAAAGATCTCAAAGTGTCTTAAACTTTTCCCAAGACCTCAAAGTGTCTTAACTTTTTCAAAGACTCAAAGTGTCTTTAAACCTTCTGTCGCGCCCCAGTTTTTGGGGTGTCCAAGGTCCTTTCGGCTCAGAGACCCTAAAGCACGGAACTCTGTCATTAGAACTCGTCCCCCTAGAAGGACAAGTGCGACTAGGTTTGAGAATTGATTTGACTAAGGGCTTTTTAGAAAAATAGAAGTCGCCACCTAACTTGATAAAGGTGAGTTAGGGCACCTAAAACTAAGCGTTAATCCGAAGATTAAACTTAGAGTTTTTGAAAAAGGTTTTTGAAATCTCCCTCAAGAGAGGGTTTTTAGGAAAATAGGTTGTTTGGCAACCTTTTGAAATGTTTAAGCCCTTTTTGAAAATAATTCCATTTTGGTTTTTCGAAAACAGGAATCTAAGGTTCGGGGGTTGGTTACGTGTAGGGAAGATATCCTAAGATCATCACCCTACCCCGCCCTTTCGGTACCTACATGTCTAACCACCCTTGGTTCACTCACTAGAATAACCGGTTACCGTTGTCCATTTAATATCCACTTTAGAACTTTGAAAACGGGATCTAGTCATCACTTTTTGGATGAATGATGCATGATGCAAGTTTTGGAAGTAGTTTGAAAAATAATGGAGGTTTTGAAAGAGTTTGGAATAGAAACTTTGAATTGATTGGAATTTTTGAAAAAGGGATTGAGGTTGAAATAAGAGTTATGACAGCACCATTTTAGGTTGCCTACGTATCTCATTTGGCGAGAATCAGGTCATTCGTAGTTCGGGCAAGAGCCCGATGGAAAATAGGCGCATTTGGGCCTTTGAAAAGTTTGAAGACACTTTGTGGTCTTTGGGAAAGTTCAAGACACTTTGAGGTCTTTGGAAGTTGAAGACACTTTGTGGTCTTGGAAGTTTTGGCTTGAAACTGGATGGTGGAGTGTTTTGAAAATGTTTTTGGATAAACTTTAAGGAAGTTTTGGAAAAATATTTTGGCATGACTCAAGAGAACTTAAAAGTGTTTTTGAAATCTTGTTTTGAAAACCTTGGAGGCAAGTTTTGATGAATTTGTTTTTGAAATCTTGTTTTGAAAACCTTGGAGGCAAGTTTTGATGAATTTGTTTTTGAAAGTGATTTTTGAAAATGGCTAAGTGTTTGGAATCCTAATATGGACAACCTTAGAGGTTGTTCTTGATTTATCACTTGTCCTTGGAATCCCTAACCATGAGAGGGCTAGGGACACCTTAGGTTTGTGACCCTTTAAAAACATTTTTGGAAAGGCCTTAGAGAGGGAATGTAAGATCATTTGAAGAGTTTATGGAGTTGGGTTGAAGTCATGGGGTAGGAGGTTTTGGAAGAATAGGTTAAGAGGACAATTGGAAAGTTTGAATGATCATTTGAAAAAAGATTCAAGAGTTGGAACCTTGAAGTGTATTAACCTCGGTTGGGTTAGCCTAGGGTTAGGGGGAACCTAAGGTTAAGATAACCTATGGTTAGGTAACTAGGGTCAAGTTAACCTAGGGTTAGGTAACTAGGGTCAAGTTAACCTAGGGTTGGATTGAAAGATGATTTTGGAGTGTGGTTTGGTGCATTTTTGGAAAGAGTTTTTGGAAAACAAAACATGTTATGCAATGGACTTTAGTATGCCATCTTTTTGAAGATTATTTCCATGAAAATTTTGACTCTAGTCAAGAGTATGGTTTGTATGGGAGGTGCTTGGAGACCATTCCAAGTAAGGTTTCCTCATGGCCATTATAACCTTTATCTTGACAAAAGTGGAGGGATTAAAATTCAACATAATGAGGACAATTTTTGGAAAATCATTTTTGATGCAAAAATGGAGAGAATGCATTTTTGAAATCATCTTTGGGGAAGGACTTTGAAAACCATTTTTCATGGGAATCATCCCATCAAGAGAGGGTTCATATGGCCAATAAAAAGGAAGACCACTCATGAGAGGGTTCCATGGGGCCATTCCAACCCCTAAATTTGAGAGAATGGAAACCTTGAAAATTAGAGAGTTTGAAAGCAACTTTTATGCAAGTTGAAATACAATGGTGCAAAAATATGAATTAGGGGGTTGAGAGGGATTTTCTAAGGCATGACTCCTAAAATCTCATCCTAAACTTCAAGGGGCCAACTCTTAGAACAATTTTTGAAGGACATATAGAACTTGAAAATGTCATGAAATTAAGAACAATGCAAGCATTGTGGGATATAGCAATAAACATAAAATGAAGCCAAGCATACAAGACATGATCAAAATAATAATATGCAAGGGGTCATGATTCACATACAAGGTTTTTAGGCTTTACCATACAAACAAGGGGCTTTTAGGCCATACCATCTTAAAGTAGGCTAGTGAGAAGTCCCCCTACACGGTGGCTCTCACTTGCTTTCCTCTAGGCATGATCTAGGAGTCCTCTTGGCTCAAGCATGCAAGACAGGGGGGTTGAAGATGGGGATTAAAATAGAGAATCACCTAAGTAGGCTAGGAGGGAGAAGAGAAGAGTGGGGGAGAGCACAAATATAAAAGGGATACCACCTTTTGTCTTCAACACTCTTGTAATCTTCAATGGATGTCTTGATTGGAGCTTGAGTGACTTTAAGAAGGCTTGAGTGGAGTGTATAAGTGTGTATGAGGCTTTGTGTATGGAGTGTATAGGCTTAGGAGAGGTAGAATCTAACCTAAGTGTTGGAGGGGAGGAATATATGTAGAGATTCGAGTTTCTGGAGTGATTTCAGCAGAGTTTCGTATCAATTTCGGACCTGGAATATGCAAGGAGGGAGGCCTCTATTTATAGGCAAACTGGAACAGACCATGCGCATGTGCTACATGCGCAGGTACTGTTCCATTGCTAGAATAACACGTGGCACCCTATGTACTAGTTAAATCTCGACCATTGATTGGAAGTCGGTCGATCTGAACAAAATTTGAGCGCATGTAGCATACGCTCCATCATAGGGAAGATTCACCCAAACTTTACCTCGATAATTGGGCCAACCGGGAAGGTTCCAGGGGAATCGGTCGCACTCGGGATGTTCTCCTAGTGCATCCGATGAACTTTCATGTTTTCGAAAAGTTTGAATTGCGTTTGGAGATGTGTGATATCGTCTCGGGAAGTGTGCCAAAAAGGACACTTTTGCTGAGCGTCTGTGATACGCTCCGGGGGTGTTTGAAAATGGCTATTTTCGTTTGATGTGATCGAGACCTTCGAGAAGCGATGTATCCGATTAGACCTTACCGATGGAAAGTACTCTGGAAATACTTTCTAAAATTCTCAAATTTACGCATTTCTCAAGTCATTTGACAGTGCGTTTTGATTAGAGAATCGAAGAAAAAGTCAACCTTAGCGGAGCGTCTGCGAGACGCTCCAGGGGTTGCTGAAAGTTATAGTTTTCGCACCATACGATGGAGGGCTTCGGGAAGTGATCCATTCGATCGAACCGTATCGGTGAAAAGATCTATGGACGACCTTTTGAGAATTCCCTGATTTACGCGTTTCTCAAGTCGGTTGACGGTGCAATATAATTAAGGAATCGGGAGAAAAGACAATTTAAGCGGAGCGTTTGTGAGACGCTCCAGGGAACTTTTATCGAGTCGTGTGAGTTTAGTATCGTAGGGTGTTCCTGGGGTTAAACAAGGGTGTGTGGTGAAACCCTCACTCGAAATCCCAAGGCCGGTGCTGTTTCGGGGCATTTTTGGGCTTCTAGGGGCAAAATGGTCATTTTAACCATTTTAGCTGGAAATGGTCAGGAATGGTTTGGTATATCTTGTTAGGCGTGTAGGGCAGTTCAGGGATGGTTTTGAGAGAGTCTGTTGCCGTTTAGCGGGGTTTGTGTCGTGCTGAGTCGTTCAGGGGCAAAATGGTCATTTTGACTAGAGTGAGCCGGAATAGGACCGAATGGCGTGCGGGGGACGCTTGATGGTTTGACAACATTTGGAAGGATGAACTTATCGTTTTGAGGGACTTTGAACTTTCCCAAAACGTGCCTGGAGGCCTAAAATGGCAGGTTTGGTCATTTTTCACCGAGTCGGGCTAGCAGGCGCCGGTGTTGACCTAGGTGTTGGTTCCCGAGACCGCCCGGTCTCGGAAAACTATATGTGCGGTGTTGGTCTTTAAGAACGCCTGGTCTTAGAGAGCTACCTGGAAGGGTGATGTTGGTTCTTGAGAACGCCTAGTCCTAGAAAGCTACCTGGAAGGGTGGTGTTGGTCTCCGAGAACGCCTAGTCCCGGAGAACTATCGAATGACGGACATTCTACATTGGCGGGCTAGCAGGCGCCAGAAGTGAACCGTCTGGAATTTGATGAGGTGCTGGTCCCCGTGATCGCCTGATCTCGGGAAGCTACCTGGATGGCGTTGGTTTCTGGGACCGCCTGGTCTGAAAAACTGCCTGGAATAATGGTGCTTAAGGCTTCAGTGGATCCTTGTGGACCCGAGAAGCGACTAGTTGGATGGATTGGAGATTGAAAGGCTCATCTTGAGCCTGCATGTGTTGTGATGTCAGAAACCGAATCTGGTCGGGCTGGAGATTGCCGAGCGGGCAAAAATGGGGTGCTTACACCTTCCAAAGGCCTAATGCGTCTATTTTCCATCGGGCTCTTGCCCGAACTACGAATGACCTGATTCTCGTCAAATGAGATACGTAGGCAACCTAAAATAGTACGGTCATAACTTCTATTTCAACTCCAATCCCCTTTTAAAAAACTTTCAATCAATTTAAAGTTCTCATTTCAAACTCCTGCAAAACTCCCACATTTTCAAACTTCTTCCAAAACTTGCATCATGCAGCGTTCATCCAAAAGGTGATGACTAAACCCCGTCTTCAAAATTCTAAAGTGGATATTATGTGGACAATGGTAACCGGTTATTCTTGTGAGTGAACAAAGGGAGATTAGACATGTAGGTACCAAAAGGGCGGGGTAGGGTGATGATCTTAGGATATCTTCCCTACACGTAACCAACCCCCGAACCATAGATTTTTGTTTTCGAAGGACCAAAATGGAGTTATTTTCTAAAAGGGCTTAAATCTTTTCAAAGGTTGCCAAACAACCTATTTTCTTAAAAAACCCTTTCTTGAGGGAGTTTTCAAAGTCTTTTTCAAAAACCCTAAGTTTAATCTTCGGATTAGCACTTAATTTTAGGTGCCCTAACTCACCTTAATCAAATTAGGTGGCAACTCTTATTTTTCTATGAAGCCCTTAATCAAACCAATCTTCAATTCAAACCTAATCGCACTTATCCTCCTAGGAGGATGAGTTCTAGTGATAGCGTTCTGTGCTTTAAGGTCTCCGAGCCGAAAGGACCTTGGACACCTAAAAACCAGGGCGCGACAATAAGCACTTATAATAATTATGAGATATTAATTGTTTTATATAGTCAGTATAAAAACAATTACCTCAATACGGTCCTGTTCAATACACACAAAGTGTACTAGTGCAAGGAGTTAGAACTATACCGTTCCCTATAGTCAAGACAGACCTATTAAAACCTTGTACTACAGTCCTACTGATGGTGTGTCCATTTCCATCTAAGACTGTGAACGATAAACTTATATTCCATAAGAACCGATAATCTGATTTTCCGTATGTAAGTCGTACTCTACACACCAAATCATCTACTATATAGAATAAGAGACACACATGCATAATCATTAAATAAATAACGCAATGCAAACATTGCTCACACAGATTCTCATTAAAATGGAATAACTAATTTATTAATAAATATTAAAGCCATTACACAAAAGCATGTCTTTTAGTATAAATTCCCAACAGTAGTGCCGCCTAGGTCATATACAACATGACTCATCCTTCCTTTTCCCAAAGCTTTGGATGGATATATATATATATATATATATGTATGGTACCAAATGTTAGGAAGGATGGGGGATAGAGGTTGTTCTCCAGATTTGAACATCATATATGACCAAAAGATATAATAGAACTTAATTGAGAAAAAAAATGATTTGAACAGCTTGTTTGGATTTGGTACTTATGAAAGGGAAGGGAAGCAAGAGAGAAATGGAAAGAAATTGTTTTCTCTTTCTAATTTGTAAAGAAACTAAAAGAAAGTAAAGGCAAGAGAGAGAGAGAGAGAGAGAGAGAGAGAGAGAGAGAGAGAGAGAGAGAGAGAGTGATTATTCTCTTTTTTTCTTGCTTTCTCCTCTCTTTCCATTGTTTCTTTTTCTCCCAGATAAAATCAAATAGGAACTGAAAGAAAGTTTGGTTATTTGTTTGGAAATTCCTAAATTCTAGGAGAAGATATTCCAAATCATAAGAAAATGTAGGAAAATAACATCTGAGATTTTATCTCGGAAGTTATTTTCTATGAGCGGGAGATGAAAATATTTTAGGCGGATATCAAAAGTTTTTCATAGTCTATATAAACTAAACTTCAGAAGACAGAATCATATTCAACCTCTATCACTCCTCCAGTCAGTATGCATGTTTTATTCGTTCTAGCTCCATTAATATATATGTATAATATATGTACACACATATATATATATACAAACATATAAGGTTGATTCTAATATATGTGTTTACTAACTGGTGCTATTTTTTTTTAACTCTGATCATTGAAGGGTTTTTTTATTACTCTTGTTTGTGTTTTAGAAACTTATTGGCTACATTCATATTTGCATATCTTTGCATGTGTGGCAGATTATGTACTGTATATATGCTAGATGCATTTCTATCACTTCCAGCCATGAATTATAAGAACCATAGTTCTCATTCTTTTGGTCAATCCATTATTCAGTTTTTTTCTTTTCGGTTTTTATGATCATTAAAAAACTAGTGTTAATTTTATTATTAAATTAGAATTTCTGTTAAGAATATTATGAGTTTAACTTTGTAATTTGTACTGTATGGGCTCCAAATCTGTGATAAATACTTAAAAGTAAGAAGAAAAAAAAGAATCTATTTTAGTTGAACGATGACTCAGTGGCATGTTTTACATGTTAAATCAGTGTGAATTATAGTTTGTAGTATCTATAAGATCTCTTTGTCCTCATATTCTATATTTTTTATTTTGGGTTGCAAGGGAGGGGGAGGATATAAACGACATAACCATTACTTTATGCTTGAATTTTATTTTTCCTCCTCTGTCTATTCTACTATAATCTTATCAATTTTTTGTTATCCTAGCACATTAACAAAGGACAATGTATAAACTGGTTATATTCGGGGTATGTCTCTCTTAATTATTTCCTCTCTCTCACATAGTCATTAGTGATGTTATTATTTCTTTGACATTCAAACATATTTTCTAATCAATTAAACTAATTTTGTTTTACTGATAGAGTCATGCTTTTTAGAGTTGAGTCTCAATGATCAGTGTATTACAAAGATATGTGATGATTTATATATTCCATCACCTTAATTATTTTTTAACACTTATTAATATTAATCATAGTTTCATTGGATATCATCAGCATGTTCTCATATCGTAATTAAAAGAGTCACAATAATGATATGGATATGAAGCAATCGTTTTACCTAGATAATTAATTTTTTCCTAATCTTTGTAGGTAGATCTTTTGAGCAATTAGTGTTGTCTAAGCATTATATTAATGAGTTTTATTTTGCAGTATATTAAGAACTATGTTGTAATAAGCATTTTTTACCTTAATTTTGCTTGTGATATTTTTTTGGCCTTGGAACTTGGTAATCTCGTCGCTTGATATTGTGCTCGCTCTCTAGTTTCCATTATAAATGAAAGAAGAAAACAATATTGACGTGAGGAAAAACAAAGTTGCTGCATTTGTTACTAGGATGCTAGCTTGTTCTGTTGCCTTGCTTAGTGTCTATTCAGTATTCTACATGCCTAAGGAGCCTCATGTTAATGGAGATGAAGAAAGAAAACGATATCTTGATAGCATAATTAATGGGAGGGATGTGGTTTGTTTGGATCAAATACGCATGTCAAAACTAACATTTCACATATTATATTTCATATTGAAGAACAAAAATTTATTGAGGCTAACATTACATGTTTTAATTGAACAACAAGTGTCCATGTTTCTTCATATTATTGGACACGACATAAAAAATTGAGTCATTGGCAGTCAATTTTTTCATTTTGGCAAAACTGTGTTGAGATATTTTAATAAAATTTTGAGAGCAATTCTAGAGTTACGTGGTGAGTATATTAAACATCCAAGTCCTGTAATATCTCCAAAAATACAACAAAGTTAAAGATACTGGCCATGGTTTAAGGTAAACGCAAATGAAGTTATTCAATTATTAATGTGTCCTTTCACAGAATTTATATTACAGAAAAACTAACTATATGAATCACGTTAGGATTGCATTGGTGTAATAGAAGGTACTCATGTGTGTGCTACTATTCCCACTGAAATTCAAGGACGTTTTCGTGGTCCAAAAGATAAACCTACTCAAAATGTCATGGTTGTAGTCAGTTTTGAGTTGAAATTTACATATGTGCTTGCTGGTTGAGAAGGATTGACAAATGATCCAGTTATTTTAGATGATGCTTTAAGAAGGCACAATGAGCTTAAAGTTCCTAAAGGTATGACATAAAACTATAAAAGTTATTAAATTATTTACAATATTAGGCCATTGATATTAATGAGTTTTATTTGTTACACATGAAATATTTTTTAGTTTATGTAGGTTATGGCATTCGAAAATGGTTTTATTCCTCCAAATCGTGGTGTTAAATAACATCTAAAAAAATATAGTAATCATGCACCAAAAAATGCAACGGAATTATTTAATCTTCGACATTCTTCACTAAGAACAACAATGCAGAGAGCTTTTGGTGTTTCAAAAAAAAGATTTCGATTTTTGGATGCCGAACCATAATGCTCACATGAAAGAAAAGTTGATGGGGCCTTAGCAAGTCGTGTACTACATAACTACATACTTGGTGTTGATTCGAATGATGATGTCTTTGCTGGAATTACACAAGTAAGTAAAAGTGAGACACAAACTCAAAGAAGGCAAATGACATATATGACAGAAAGAACTAAGAATAGAGAGTGGACAGAAAAAAGAGCTGACATTGCAAATGCTATGTATAATGATTATATAAACCATTGAGTTTTATCTTTTTGTTAGATATTTATGAGATATGCTAATTAGAGGTAATTTGTAATGTGACGTTCGTGATATAAGATTATTAAACTTCTGTTGAATATTTGTTTCTTGGTGATGTTTATCAGATTAACATATCATTGTTAGATATATGTTTGTTAATTTTTTTTACTAACTATATTTTGAATGTTTTTTCTTTATAATAATCTGTAACTAATAGCTTGGATGGCAACACAAGAGTATCATGTTGATAACAACAATGTTTCCAAGATTAAACAATTTAGGTGGACTCCTGCTATGGATTGAGATCTTATTGAGCTTCTTGTTGAGGAGGTGAAACAAGGTCACAAGGTAGACAAAAGTTTTAAGAAGTGAAGTTATGTTTGTACTGCAAAAGCAGTTTCACAAAAGTTCAATGTGTTATGGTCTTTTGATAAAGTTAAAAATCGAATGAAGATGATCAAGACTAAATTCAATAAAGTGAAGAAAATTCAAAAAAATAGTAGTGGATTTGGATGGGATGACGACAAGAAAAAGTTCACGTGTCCTAATTCAGTCTACAAGGAATACATTGAGGTAAATTTATTTAATTTCATCATTTATAATTTACTAGGCACTTTGTGATTTTTTTAACAAATACTAAACTTGATTTTAGGCACACCCAAAAGCTGCACCATATTTAAACAAGCCAATTGAGATGTATGATAAGCTTTCTATGGTATGTGGTGATGACCAGGCAACTAGAAATTTTGCCAAATCTAACATTGATGACATTGGAGACACAAGTCTTGTTGATGAAATTAATAATTTAATCAATAATGATGAACAAGGCATTGAAGACATTTCAACAACTACAAATTCTGCTCAAGCTCCTGTGCCAAATTCAGGATGTCTTGCATCTCAAGTTAGACACCATGGGAAGAGGACTAGATCTACGAATGAACTTTTTAAAAAGTTAGAAATGCAAGCAGAGTGAATTGCTAATGTAGCTACTGCACTTAAAACCAATGTTAGTCAAGAACACATTTCAGTTCTTTATGATGAGGTGATGAAAGTGGAGGAATTTGATGAACTGGTTCTGGAAGCTACATTCAATTTTCTTAATGAAAATGAGAAGATTGCTAGATCTTTCCTTGAAAAGAATGATGGTGGGAGAAAACAATGGCTACTAAAGTTCCTTTTAGAAGGGTTTTAGAAGTTAAAAAATTTAGTGATGAAGTTTCTTTCAATTTAGACATTTTAGGAAAAGTAAATGGTTAATTAGATTTGCCACAGGTTTCAATTAATTTTATTGTCATTTTTTAATTATGTTATTGATTTTTGTGACAACAATCGGTTATCAATGATGTTTTTTCAGTATAGCATGAGTTGAGTTATGTGATTGTGGTATTATTGATTTGTTAGTTTTTTAAATAACAAATAAATAATAGTTGTGAATTAGATAAAGTAAAATAATTTCCAAGTTCATCCAAACACCTACAAGGGGGGAAAAAATTTTTGGACAAATTTTGAGGTTATTACCAAACAACCACAAAATTATTAAAAAATATATATTTTTTCCTTGCAAATATTTTTTTGGAAAAAATTTTTCCTAAAATTTTATTTTTCGGTGAAACAAACGGAGCCTAAGTTCCAAACAAGCTGGAAAAGTTTATGGTGAAAATATAATGTAAAAAGAATGGTAAGAGCGGTCCGTAGGTTAAAACCCTAACAACATCACCTAATTCCACTTCAACTATTGTAGCATTAATGCTACGTGTGGAACCTAGATTTATCAAGAGATAAGTAAATGAAAAAAAAAAAGAAAAAGTTGAGTGAAAAGAAAACAATGATTTTGTTTTTTTTTCTCTCATCTTTTCCTTTGTTTATCCATCATTAAATCCTTGATCTAAACACAGCGTAATGTAACTTTACCTCATTGATGTCATTTGCGAAGCACTATAAGTATTGAGAATCTAGGTCCATTTTCATTTCTCAACTCTTCTCTTTACTCTTCCACTATATTTGCTTACTCTACCTAGTTAAAGTTTTCAACTCTTCAAATTTATTGTGAAAATTGTGTTCATTTGCTGCAATACTCTTCTCACAAAAAGAGCGACAAAAGTAGTGTTATCAGAATCGAACCGAAACAGTCAATTGAACCGGTTCAATAGAGAATTGGATCTCAGACCGACTCGGTTTTATTATTTTACCAAAAATGCACGTGAACCGCTTTAAACCAGGTGAACTCCTCGGTGTTTTGAAAAACAGTTAACTCGGACGATTTTTAGTGAAATGGACTAAAGAGAGAGAAACATTGACCTATCGTTTGGCTTCTTGAGGAACCCTTAGAAATCAAAAGTAAACTGGAAACTCCATGTTTGTTTTCGTTAAAAGGCAATGAGAAATTCAACTCAACACTAATCTTTGAAGACTGAAGACCGCATTTTCTTTTCTTACTTTTTTGAATTAATCTTTGAAGGTTCTCATGCATCGATTTTACAATTTCTTCCTCTTTGAGCTTCTATTGCCTGACTCTCTCTCTCTTTCTCTCTCTCTCTGTTTGACACACAGACAGACCAAATGATTGACCGACTCAATCTATTTAAGCGTTGTAGAATCATCGTTTGAGCTGGATATTTCATATTACACTTATTTCTTCTAACAATGACTTGATCCAGACGCTCTTTTGTTCCTACCTTATGCTTGAAGAATTGTCCATATCCATTGATGGTTTTGAAAACACCACATTTAACATTTCTTCACTAGCACTGAAGACTTTGCATAAGCTTTTGTTTGCCAAGCGAGCAATTCGAAAATTTTGAGAATTTGGTCATAGTTGAGGCACCAATTCCTGAATGCCTTAAAAATCTATGTTAATTGCTTGGTTCGCTATTTTCTGAATACCCTATGCTAATTAGTGAAAGCACATGTTTGTGTTGATACCTGTTGCTATAGACGAATTCTTGGAACAATCTCGAACGTTAACGAAGTATTTGTGCTTTTGAAAGCAGTCTCTAATGTTACGCATCTTCCTTTAAGTAGTACTACCATGGCAGCAAGTTTGCTCTTCCTTGATTACTTTAAGAAGTGAAGATCTACATTTTCATGTGCTGTCATTTCCAAATTTTATCCAGTATTACTTCTGTTTTATTTGACTATTTTTTTACTATCTTTGATGAAGACTCTAGGTATTGCTAATGACAAAAATTGGCCTATGTTTCATAATTTGACCCATTTGGAGTTTAATGTTTGCCAAAATTTTGGCTGCAAGAGTTTGCTAGACTTACTCAATAGTGTGCCTAACCTAGCCACCCTGGTATTGGAGAAGGTGACTTAAAAAAAAATTTCAAGCCTTTACTGATTTGCAAATTCTTACAGTTCTTGTTTTTTGGTCTCCAGGAACCACCTTATGATAGTTTTGAATCTTCAAAGCAATTCAACTGGTGTGTTCCACAAGGAGTGCCAAGTGGTTTGCGATCTCGCCTTAAGGAAATTAAAGTCTTTGACTTCAATGGGCTGCAAGCTGGGCTCAATCTAATAAGGTATTTCTTGGAAGATGCAGAAGTCTTGAGAAAGATGACAATTGATTATTAAAATTTAGATGTAGCAGAAGAGAACAAGTTTCTTAAGGAACTTGTCATGTTGCCAAGATGTACAAAAAAATGTCAGTTTTATTTGAAGATTGATACATTGAAGCATTTGATGGCACTTTTTTTTTAAGTTACATGTACGTATTTCGTTAGAATTGATCAAGTATATTTTTAGTTCCAAAATCTTTTAGTTAAATACCATTTTACACTAGACAAGAAATGGGAGCAGCTCTTTTTCTTTTTCTTTTTTGCCCCCTTTTTTTTTCTAGTTTTCAAATCTTCTGCTGGCTATATAGAAAAACTGAATCTCATATCCTGTAAAAATTTTGAATCATCATACTTGCTGTACAACCTAAGCGTATGACTTATGTAACAACTAAACAACTAAAAGTAAAGTAGAGAATATTTGTGCAAAATCTCCTCCAATTCATAGCCTTATGATCGTCATGACATAAAAGTTTGCTTCGTTTGTGGTTATCTTACACGTTTTATGCCTTTAATTTCGAGAAAAATAGTAACATATTTGTGCTTTTCCTTAAGAGAGTTTGAAGTGGAAATGGCCTTCTATGTACTGGTTATCCAGGTGTTGTCATTTATTCTGATAACAAGTGAACAACTTTTTTGTGCTTTCTTTTTGGACTTTGGAGCCTTGTTTTGAAAATAGTTTTCAAAAAATTAAGAACAAACACATGAACCTCGCTATGTTCATACCCAAGTCATCAGTCGGCCACCTACCGAAGTTGACAGAACCCTCCAGCCGCTAGAGCTTTGAGAAGCACAGCCGCCCATGCGTCGTCGCCGACCACCATTGACGTCAATGAAGGCTTGCCACCTACCATCACCTACCATGGTTATATTAACTCAATGTTGATCTCCATATTGATTTTGATGATAACTAAACTTTGTATTATTTTACTAATGCATTTACTTAGTATCCAGATTAATAAAGTTTATAATTTAGACTTAAAATTCAACTTTAAGCCTAATACATGTCAAAGTAGATGCACAACAAGTTTAGGATCAAGCAATGCACTCTAAGAGTTATGCAATGAACCAAACAGAGCAATGACACATATTTTTACTTCAAAAAAATGATATGCATTTGAAGAGATTGAAGGTGTTCAAATAAAGTTTTCATCAAGTATGCATAGATTCAATGAAGTTGACTTGCACTCAAAAAGATTGAAGGTGTTCAAATAGAGACTTTATCAAAGTGTGCAAAAATCAGTTGAAGATGATTTGATTGTGAAGAGATTGAAAATGTTCAAAAGAAGACTTCATCAAGTGTGCAAGGATCAATTCAAGATAATGTGATTGAAGTTGCTTGAGAAGAGAATTCATCTTGATTGCATGATCTCCACAAAGAATTCAAGCAAACAATTCTTCTAAGATGTAAAGAATCAATGAAGACAATATGTATGAGTAGACTTTATCAAGCCCATAAAAAGTCTCATTGAAGTGATCCTAAAGAAGAAAGAAAAATTACTAGCAAAGAGAAGAGATCGGCAATGAAGCAATTTGAAGCTTTACATGAAAGAGAAAGCTCAACAATGAAAAAGAAAACTCGGTAACAGAGAACAAGAGATCAACATTGATAGAATGTAGTCTTGACAGTTTGGAAATCAAGAAAAGATGATTATCAAATGATTGATTCAATCCAAATTGAATAGAGGACAACTTTGATGAGTTAAAGACTTTGATTGATCATCATACCCCAAAAAGAAGACTCCTTGAAGATCTTATAGTATTGATGAAGTTGAACTTGATCATTGGAAGACAGAATGAAGAATTCTGGGCAATAAGTCGACACATGGAAATGAAGAGTTGACACGTGAACACAGAAGCAAAAATTTAAAGATAGAATGATCAATGTGTCGACACATGGATATGAAGAGTCAACACATGGAGATAGTGGACAACATTTGAAAAATGCAGACCAGATGTGTCGACACATTGGAAATAACGGCTAGTTTTTCTAACCTTATAACAGACTGAACTTGCATTAAATGAGTCCCAACAACCTCCAACGGACGAAATCAATACATGGGTTTATATACAAGCTTCCAACTGCATTTATACAAGAAGAGAAATAAGAAAACAACAACCACTGACTGATCAAACTGAAAAAAAATCTAAACATTCTTCTTATTTTCATTAAGTGAGCTTTTATTGTTATATCCACTATTGAAAGAGAGTTTGTAATTCGCTTGTATATCTTTATACATCTGTACGTGAGAGTTTGAGAGTTCTCTTGTAGAAGAAAAACTCTTGTAAGTTTGAGTGGATCGGACAAAACCACTTGGTAGTTGGAAAGAACTTGGGAAGAAGTTCTTTTGTAAAAGTGAGCTGAGCACTTCGTTAATCAGCATCCATTTTGTAATTGGAGATTGCATAGTAGAGGAAGACTTCAAGGGAATCTTGGGGTGAGGACGTAGACCACGAATTGTGGTTGAACCTCAGTAATTCTTAGTGTGATTTCTATTGATCTGTTTTACATTTCTCTTTTGATTACATTGCATCATATATATATATATATATATTGATCTTTGTTCTATTAATTAGATTAATTTTAATTACCATTAATTTTCAAAAAATTCAATTCACCCCCCCTCTTGGGTTGCCTTTTGGGCCAACAGGTTAGGCTACCCCCCACCACCTACCATGGTGGACAAAATTTATCCTCCCTCCCCTATAAATACAGAGGATTGAGGTGAGAGAGAAAATCAAGCAAGCTCAAGCAAGAGCAAGAGAGAGCAAGCAAGAGTTAGAGAGTTTTTTTTTTTGTGGTGAGAGTTGAGTTGAGTCGAGAGAGAGAGAGCCGAACCTCCTCCTCCTCCTCTATAATATTTTTCCTCTCTATATAATGAAATTCTTTCTCCAATTCATTAGTGTGTGAGTGTGTATTTGATTTCTGACATAACAGCCTAACGTGTTTTGATTTGATTTTTAAATTTTTTAAAAAAACCAAACAGGCCCTAAGTTATCAATATATTGTTTCCATTGTCCCTAGAATGGTAAACACTACTAAAATTGCAAATCACTTTTGATCAATCTTAATTGTCTGAATATTGAGTATTGTTTCAAGAGAAGAAATTCAATGTGGAGTTTGATGTTTAACAGTATTCCAAGTGATTTAAGTTTCTTTCACTTAGCTGAACTGTCAGTTGGTATCTTTAGGCACTTGTAGGATCTTCCTTCTACTGACCTAAACAAAAAAGAAAAATGATCTTTCTTCCCATTCTTGTTGGCTAATTTACAAAAGCCAAGGGGGTTTAAATTCTAAATGTTGTGTAAGTTCTCAATAACTATTTTATTGCCTACTTAATCAATTCTTTTGGTATCTAGTTGCTTTCTTCCTAACGAATATGAAGGATGAAGATGTAGCTATCTTTCTTCGCCTATTGAGCTTAAAACCCAGCCAATTTTATCTTCAAATTTTAATTAAATTTCATTATGGTGGCTTGACCAATAACCCATGGGAAGAGCTCAAAATTTCACATGGTTGGGCAGGAACCTATTTTTTCAAAGCTGAAAAAGAAGATGAAGAATAGGATGATAATGATGTGGTTTTCCACAGAGGTTGTTTATGGCTTTTGAATTTTGACTGAAATGTTGCTTAGCTTCAAAGTTGTAGAGGAAGAGTCTTTTGATTTAAATGTTTCTAGTGTAGGAGGATAGGGCTAAAGCAATCTAACTTGAAAATGCTAAGTAAGCCTTAAACCCTCATAAATGAGAAAGCTAGAAACACAAGAGAAAAAAATGAGAGAACACTCTTTAAGGGAGAACTTGAACACTTTACTCAAACTCTTGAAATGCTTGATTACACTTGATTCTTACAAATGAAAGGCCTCCCCCTATTTATAGCCATCCACCTCTTCAAATGGATGGTTCTAGAAGTCCTTTCCTAAATATCTAGATATTTACAAGCTTATAGGAAGCCTCCCCATATCCTAGAATATTCCAAAAAAACTGTCCAAGATATTTACAAGGCTATAAGCCTCTACCCTATTCTAGAAAATTCCTACACTCTCCCAATATTTATAATTGTGTAAAACTCTCTAGAATGTCTCCAATTAAGCTCATGTATTAGAATGCCCAAGAGAAGCCTAGAAGATTGTAAACTTGTGTAGCCTCTTTGTGTGGAAGGTTCTAGAATCTTATAATATTCCATAACCTTCTAGAATGTTCTACAACATTCTAGAACATTCTCCAATATTCTAGAAGCTTCCCCTTTCCAAAATATTCTAGACCTTTCTAGAATATTCTAGATTATTCTAGAACATCCTAGAAGCTTCTAGATCCTTTTAGAATCTTATAGTATTCTTCAAAATCTTCTAGGATGCGCATGTCCGGAATGCCGTATAGGCTTGTGTTGCCATTTTAGCATCCGAATGGGCCTCCCTGGTGCTCTAATTTGGCAGGCCATGACATTCTCCTCCACCAAATTTGGCGATGCCCTCGTCACTGCTTCTTCCGTTTGGCGAGCTGTGACATTTTCTCCCACTAAATTTGGCGACGCCCTCGTAACCGCTTGTTCCGAAATATGGTAACCGTCTTAGGGAAGTTCCATGAGTTGTCTTTGTGCCGCCAACATACCATGTGATGTATTCTATCCCTTAGCCAAAATCGTTCCATCCTTCTTAGGTGATGACATTCCTTCACGAGGTGTCGCCTTTGGGTGCCAGCCGTGGATGCGTGTACCTTGCCTCCCTTTGTGAGAGGCGACCCATCCTCTTGCCGAAACCATTGCATACTCCATTGTACCACAATCTCCATCACAGTCTCGGCCTAAAGGATGTACTCCACGCATTCCCGTCCCCGATCCACTACGGGGTTTTATTGTTGCCTCTATGGTTCTTTCTTGTTTGGTGAAGTGATGGGTAGTTCTGATGGAATGATCTCGTCGGGCTCTTCAAGTTCCTCTACGGCCTTCTTCGACCTGTCCACCTTGGTGCTTGAAGAGTCTTCTTCGGGCTCTAAGGTTGTTGGCTTTTTCTTAAGTTGTTGAATCTCTTCGTACTCTTTGATGCGCGCGACCATCTCCACCATTTTTGGACAGTCTCAAGCAAAATGAAGCTCATCGCATAGGAGGCAATTGTTCTTAAACTTGAACACGACCTTCCTATCCTTGTGCTTGCCCTTGTCAAAGCAAACTTTGAATTTTTCAAGAATTTTTGACATTTTAGCTTGAAAGGATAAATTCTTCTACTGCCCCTCGTGCACCATAGAGTTGACAGTACCTAGCATGTTACCTCTCGGCTCCTCGAGCCTTCCCTTAAGGTCTTCCACCTCATGCTTCATGCTTTGCTCCCCAATGTCAAGCCGCTCTCTCAAGTCAGCTACGGTCATGTCCACCCTGGTGAACTGCGTCTCTATGGGCTTGAATCTCGAACACCTCGAACCCGAGTGGCCTTAGACAACTTTCCTTTGAAGATGCTAAATAAGCTTTAAACCCTTACAAATGAGAAAGCTAGGAACATAAGAGAAGGAATAAGGGAACACTCTTTAAGGGAGAACTTGAACACTTTACTTAAACTCTTGAAATTCTTGATTACACTTGATTCTTACAAATGAGGGATCTCCCCCTATTTACAACCATCCACCTCCTCAAATGGATGGTTCTAGAATTCTCTTCCTAAATATCTAGATATTTACAAGCTTTTAGGAAGCCTCTCCATGTCCTAGAATATTCTAGAAAATTGCTTAAGATATTTACAAGGCTAAAAGCCTCTACCCAATTTTAGAAAATTCATACTCTCCTAATATTTATAATTGTGTAGAACTCTCTAGAATGTCTCCAATTAAGCCCATGTGTTGAATGCCTAAGAGAAGATTAGAAAATTCTAGACTATTGTGGCCTCTTTGTGTGGAAGGTTCTAGAACCTTATAATATTCCATAATCTTCTAGAATATTGTTGAACAGTCTAAAACCTTCTCCAATATTCTAGAAACTTCCCCCTTCTAGAATATTATAGACCTTTCTAGAATATTCTAGAACATGCTAGAAGCTTCTAGATCCTTCTATAATCTTATAGTATTCTTCAGAATTTTTTAGGATGCCCATGTCTGGAATGCCGTATAGGCTTGTGTTGCTTTTTTTGGCATCCGAATGGGCCTCCATGGTGCTCTAATTTGGCAGGCGTGACAATAAGCCTTGACGAATAAAATAAAGATACGTAGAAACTCTACAGGTATTGTAAATAGAAGAAGAAGAAGTAATAGTTACTAGGAAAGCTCTGGAGATTGTATGGGAATCAAGAAACATTGAAGGGACTTGCAGCTTATAAATAGGAAGACCTTATCAAGCCAGTAGTTAAGTACTTGCTCAAATTCTTTGATATGCTTAGCTTTTTGTTTCTCATAATTGTTATGAACTTTTTTATTTTTTTTCTTTTATACATAATCTTTGATGGATCATCTTGGAATTTTGTTTTCTTTTAATGTAAAAGGGAGCTCATTCCGATATCTTTTGGAGTATGCTTGTTGTCTACTAGAAAAATGTTACTAATTTTTTTCATTCATTGTCTTTTTAAGTCCAAAAAAGGTTCTGTATATATATATATATATATTCTTGATTTTTCAAGGTGTTGAATGGGATGGTGTGACACGACCTAGAAACATAGATATTTTTCATATTAGTTTATTTAAGAATGCACTTATGGTAGTGAATCTTACTGTCATCCCCCACAGTCGTAGATCCAGGATTTTGGTTGAGGAGGGGGGGGGGAAGAAATTTTTTTTTTTTGGTTGAAAGGAGGATTAAGGAAATCCTTTTGAATTTTGGGATCAATTCACAATATAGTATTCTAAATATCTAAAAATTCTACAAGGATGAAGGGAAATTTAAAAATTTCGGAGGGACCAATACATTGTATTATATATGAAATATCCAAAAAAAAATTTAGGATATAAAGGAGATTTTGAAATTTTTGGGGGCCATGGCCCCCACCCTGCCGCAACCCCCTCCGTCCACCATTGATCCCAAAGCAAATGCCCTACCTTTAAGATATGTATATGTCAAGTAGATAAAATTCTTGTTTGATTGTTACCACATCTGGGCATCACAAACTAAAATGCTTGACTTACAAAAAAGCTTAGTAAAGAAAGGAAACATTTTTATCATATGCGAATTCTTTGGATTGGTACAGGTTCACATTTCAAACTGTGACAAGGGTATTGAACCTCCGTGTTTGGTGAATTTGGAACACTAAGAAGGGCATATGTGATACTGTATATCAATATGAACTACATCAGAATTCTTTAGTCTTACTTGTAGCTCATTTTAGGAGCTGCAACATAAATGTACGGTAGGATAAAAAGGCTCAATAGACTTTGCAACTCAGTGAGAAACATAGTTACGGATTTTCTTTATTGGACTCCCCTCTATCTGCTAGATTATGAAAAACATTCTTGAATTGCCTTAATTAGATTGGCTTGGTTGCAAAGAAAGGAGGAAAGAAAGAAACTAAAAAAACATTAAATCTTAACGTTGTTTTTATTTGTTGTGTGGAAAAGAGAGAAGTAAGCTAAGATCTTATTATTGAGGCATTTTGTCAAACTAGTTCGTACATCCCTTCTTTTGTAGGCTACAAGGCTCAGTCGCTGTACGTATTTAAATATAATAGGCTTCTTTTGGCTTGCTGGTTGTGCTCTGTTTCCCTTCTTTCTCTTCTTTCTTCTTTTATTTTATTATTTGTTTCCTTTCTTTTCTATTCTCCGCTTTACTTCTGTTTTTTCTTCTATTTTCTTCTTCATTGTCTTTTACTCGCCTTCGTTTTCTTTCTTCTTTGCTCTGTATATTTTCTCTGCTTCATTTTTTCTCTCTTTTTTTTTTTTTTTTCCTTTTCTAATTCTCTCTTCTACTCTGTTCTTTTATTGTATTTCTAATAAATTCTCTTGTTATTGTTATTATTATTTTGCCTGTAATGGACAGATTTGTGGTTTGATCATTATTCTCTTAAGTTTGCTATCTAAATAATTGGATATCAAGGCCATGTGTCACGGGGCGGCACTTGTGAGCAAGTTGAATGTCACAATGCCCCCGTGTGGCGCCCGCCAAGCTCCCTTGACAAGCCCGCCAAGCTCAAGTCTCCACCGGTTGATTACAAGCAAAGCAATTTGATGGCACAATACAAGCATTTACATTGGAAATTGATGGAAAGAAATACACAAGAAATTAACAAAAGAGTACATTTTCATTGCTAAGAAGGTATTTACAATGCTTAGAAGATGAAAAACAAGTGCTTGGTTGATTACAAGAAAAGTGGTGGGGGAGGTTGTTGACATACATACCCCCCTTATAGTAGCATTTTTAGCCATTTACAAACTGACAAGTGAAAACATAGTGTGTGCCCGAGGAGTCATAATGGACTCTCATTAATTCTACACTTGTCCAAAAATCCTAAACTCTAGGAATGGGAAAATACATCATAAACGCTATGTACATAAAAAAACCTAGCTTGATTTGCCCTCCGGAGCTAGGAGAAATGCCATGCCAAAGATGCACCAAAAAGGTGTACTATGTGTAAATTTGGCATTGGCCCTTCATCGTCGCCACGGAGGGAATTACATCAAAAGGCTTGCTAGGACTTAAACTCCTACATATTTACAAGGGTTTGGACCCTAGGTTGTGCGGCAAAATATGGCCGGAACGTCCCTCAAACGCCAACGCGCCGCAGCTGCCCGCTGCCTTGCCTGCTGCCTTGGCTGGCTGCTGCCTTGGCTGGTGCCTTGGCTGCCAGCTTGCTGCCATGGCTGGCTGCCATGGCTGGCTGCCATGGCTGCCACGTGGGGCAATTGGTGGCTGTCTTCGCTGCCATGTGGGGCATTTTTGGGGCTGCCTTGGGGCATCTCATGGGGCATAAATGGGGCTGTTTTGGGGCTATTTTGAACAATGTTTGGGCATCGTTTGGGCAATGCTTGGGCATTGTTTTGGCCATCAAATGAGCACCATTTGGCCCGTCTTTGAAGCATATTGCCTTTGAGCATTGGTTGAGCACCCCTTGGCCTTTTGTTGGAGCCTCTTGGCACGTTGTTGGGCATTCGTCCTCCACCATTCTTGGCACACCTTGGGACCTTAGGGCAAGTGCAAAGGCACTTGCGTGGGACGTCATGGGGCGCAAGGAAGCGACCCGTGACACCATGGCTTGATTTGTCCTTGGCTTTCTAATTGGTGAAGATTGGATCATGCTTGATTAAGTAGTTAAGTTTGATCATTTCAATTACAATAATTCTACTACAAAATCATTTTAGTGAGATTTTATGTATGAATTTTTTAGATGAAAATAGCATCCTATCAGAGAAGAAAATAGTCCAGGTATATTGAGTACTTAGAGATAATCCCTATCAAATGGTGACACGATGTGCGAATACATTAGCAATTAGTAAAATAGTAGAGAAATTTAAAAAAAAAAATACCACATGACAAAATCTTATAAATGTTTTTTTAAAAGTCTTTTTTCTACTCCATTAACACTACCCACTAACTCAGGTAACTAATCTATTCAAATATTACGTGTCATTATTTGATAAAAATTACAATAAAGTACTCAATACTATTGGACTATTAGACTATTTCCATTCTCTTCCTTCCACAACTTCCAAACAGGCCATAAGGTTTTCATTATTTTTTGGGTTTTTAAAAGCATCGTGAACGCGCACTATAGTAGTGAATCGTGACGAGAGGGGACCTCCGGTCTCCCAAGGCTACAATTCAATGAACTTCATGTTGATAGTTCGCTGCGTGTGAGTGAGAGAGGGATGAAGAATAGCTAGCCGGTTCTTCTCTCTCCGATGCGTACAAATTTAGATTGGGTCTTTGCCGTCTGATTTGCCGGCGACACCCCTGCTCCTGCAACAAAACAATCATCCGGTCAATTGGGGGATCAGCAGATAAAAGGTATATATATATGTCTGTGTGTACATATGCGTATGTGCCTATGTTTATATCATATTATAGAGACAGATCACTTGCTGTTCACTTGCATATCTCTAGATTCAATTTCTGTAATGTGCAGGGAGAAAAAGATTAGGAAAACAGAAAGAGCAACTTCTGGGTACCAAAATGAATTTTCAACTAACTTCTTTACTTCGTAAAAGTTATTTTCATTAGAATTGTTGAGTTTAATAGTTGGTTAAGGTTTCAGCTGGAAACCTTTTTCCAGAAAGGCAATGCTACACGACTATTTAGCATAGATAACCCCACAAGGGTTACGCAATGATGTGGTCATTAGCTTTACCTTCATTTACAAGAAAATTGACTACTAACCTTTGGTTATTGTATCTTGGATTACTGAAATAATGGATACTTGAAGCTTTGATATTCTATTACTTCCATATTGGAGTAGATTTACGGTTTGACACGAAGTTGATAGATATTGCTGAGAAATAATAGAGCAGGTTTTGAAAAGAGAATTGGAGCTTATCGGGTTTATTTTAATGGTTAGATGTGGCCTGAAGTAAAGAAAACATCAATGAGTGTTTATTTGAAAGAAATTAGGAGAATAAAGACAAGAACAAGAAGCAGAAGAGGAAAGAGAGAACAACAAGATGTAGGCTTTGTTAATTATATATTTATTCCCAAAGATAGATTACTATAATTTTCATAGACTTTAAAACCCTATTAACAACTAATCCTCCCCCTTAAATCAAATTAATCCAACTCTTGATTCAAATCTAAATAAAGGAGCTTAAAAAAAAAAAAAGAAGAAACTGGTTACTGTCTATATTTCTGTGTAGAAAAGTTCCCTTCAATAACATGTTAGTTACTTAGAGTAACTAACTTCGACACTCCTAGGATAATTTCAAGCTCCTTGTACTTTCAATGTAGAAGATATTGATAAATAAATTTCAATAAATTTGAGTTGAAATATGAACAACAAAGGAACTAAAAGTTCTGTAGACCCCTCTTCTTGGTCGAAAATGATTTTTGTGATTCAAGTGGAGACAAAGCTTTAGGTTTAGTCTTCTGAAAAATTTAGCTATTCTCTAACAATGTCATGACCACGGCATCACCAATGGTCCAATGGATAGAGAGCTATGTTTTGCTCTCAAGTAAGAGGTAGAAATGATGGCTCTTTCAATATGAATTTCCTATAAATATTATTTCATGTATAGAATTACCTTTGAAACATTTAGAAAGAGAACTTCTAAATGTTGTTGTGATTCATTCCTCGTTCTTTGTTTTTTGAAGCCAAAGAAAATTTCGTATATAATACTATATTTTGGTTAAAAAGTCTCAAGTACTTACTTTTTTTTTTCGTTTCAAATCAAAATAACGATTATGATACTATTAGATTCTGAATTATCATTGTCAAATATTTGATGGCTGTTTTTACACAAGGTCATGTGGCACTTCTAGAACTAATTAATGGTGGTTGTTTTGTTTTGAAATGGAAGAAAAAAAATTGTCTACTTCATTGACAATAACATCTACAATGGAAGTTATTTGTTATTTATATAGTGTTGTTTTGTATAACTTTTACCATTAAAACTAACAAAGCCAAAGAGGATCTCTTCTATGAAAAGCCTATCTCAGTATATGTGTCTCGTCACTTATTCCTTGTGTTTGAAATAAAAATGACGTTTTTGTCTCATTAATTTCAAATGTGTCATTGTCATTATGTGTTGATGGTATTTTATGCAATTGGTAATGCCACTTTTGAAACTAATGGGATGATTATGGTTATTTTTCTTTAGAACTAGAAGGAGAAACAACAATCCTGTCACTTGGTATGGGATTTCTAGTGTACATTCTTTTGTTGTTTGAGTGTATGCATTATTTTAAGAACATGTAACATTGAAACAAATAAACAAAAAACACTCCCTAGATAGAAAGTTTGTCTTGGTTCATGCGACTTAACATTATCTCTTAACATTTTAAATCAAAATGTTCACTATTATCTCATTTATTTAAAAAATATTCTTGTCTTTTGTTTTGAGGTGTACTCCTATATAAATTAGCAAGGGTATTTTTTAAATTAATGGGATGATGGTGGTTATTTTTCTTTGAAAGAAGAGGAGGTATGATGCTCACTTCCTTTATTATGGTATTCAACATAAGTTTTTCCTTTTTATTCTATTTATTGAAGGGTTCGTAACTTCGTAAAACATCTAATGGTGAAATACAGAAGTCCAAGAGAATTCATTAGATTTTAAAATCTATCTTGATTTACATGGAACATCATTCTTTTCTTATCAAATCTATTCCATTCATTAATGTAAGTAATGTTAGAAGTGCTATTGCCATTGGCATTCTATGAAAAGAGGTGACACTAATTTTGAAGTTAATTAAATAATGGTGTTTGTTTCCTTCTCAACCAGTGAGAAAAGACCACCTCTTAATTGAATGTTGGATCTCCAACTTATGGGCCAAAAGTTGTCCTTTTATGTTCATTGTTTCTAATATTTTTAGCTCTAACATAAACTTGGTTAAAGGAAATTGCCTTGTAAAAATTCATCAATTGGCGCCATTCATCGCTCATTCCTTTCATTAATGTTAGGACCGCCATATGATCATATATTTTGATAGTCCCATTGCCATTAGCCCATTAGTCGTTATTTATCTTATAGGATGTGTCAAGGGCAACTTTTGTGTTATTAGGACATCACTGATTATATTTGTGTATTGGAATGATGAAATGACATCTTGTTCGTTAAAGACGGATTTCCAAAATAAGTTGATTTCTCTGGCATGGCTTTGTAAAACACTCAATCTTGAAGCAAACATATCTATAATTATTATACTTTCTTTTCAAATCAAAACATCCATTGTGATGTAATTTATTTATGCCACATAAATTGCTTGGCTAAATAAGTCAAGAAGTCCTTTTTGGAAGCCTAAAGCAAAGGCTATGGGTCCTGTGATCATCAAGAAGTCCTTTTTCGTCCAAAGAGAAGTGTCCATGGTAGTGTTTAGAGTCTAGACCCTAAATGTCAGGCGGTTTAAGATATTTATATAAAGCTTTGTTGAGAAAGCGGCTTTCAAGGTTTGCTTGTGAAAGGGACATGATTTTTAGGTGGTTGATTACTATTAAGTATGGGACCACTTTGGGTGATAGGGTGCTCTAGAGGTCTGCATGTCTTATGGCAAGGGACTTTGGGGAGGCATTCATTTGGTGTGAGGGGATTTCATGCATAACCTGAGTCTGGTACTTAGGGTTGGCAACAGGGTTAAGTTTCTGCAGCATAGGTGGTGTAGGGAAGTTATAATTAAAGAAGTTTCTCCTGGTATTTTTGCTTTGGTCAGAGATTAGGAGTTGGCAGTTGGGGCCTGTTTTTGAGGCTTAGGTATTTTGGGATATTCCTCTTAGGAGGAATTTGAATGATTAGAAAGTGGAGGAGTTTGTCGAGCTGCTTCAGGTGGTTTACCCATTGAGCAAAGTTGAGGTGGGGCATGATGGTATTAACTGTTCTCCAGCATGTGATGGGGTTTCAAGGTTCAGTCCTTCTATGTTACGTTGCTGGGTGCCACTAAGTTGGTGCTACTTATTAGAGGATCGGGTTTTGTGGAGCGTCACTTCAAAGTTGGCCAATTTTTAGTTTTCGTGGAGAACCATGGAAGTGAAAGGAGTGTATATGTGGTTGTTGTCTTTTATTGTTTGGTTACAGTCATCTTTTGTATATGGCTGCATCCCCTTGATGCTCTTAATACAAATTTTATTTACTTATTAAAATAATTTAGTAGGCAACCTTGACAAGGAGCAAGTCTGGCTCCTTTATAAATTCTTCCTCTTCCAACCAACCAACAGCTAATGAAATCCCACACCGTTTTTGCCTTTGATGATAACCCCAAAGGCAAACCAAGGTATGAGGCAGGAAGAGAACCGAACCCACCCTACACCCAAGAGTAAAAGCTAAGACTTCCATGTTATTCAGCTCCCCGAGCAGAATAAGTTTAGACTTGCCCAAATTTACCTTCAAACCTGAAACTACCTCAAAGAACAACAACACGCATTGAAGATACCCCAACTAACCTGGTTCTGCCCCACAGAAATGATTGTGTCATCCGTATTTATATAAAATTACAGTTGTAATCAATATGATTTGTATTATGTACAAGGTGTTAAGAATTGACTTTTGAATTAATAAATGATAGTTTTAAATTGATTGTCAGTAAAAGGGAGAATGTTGGGCCACATCATGGTATGGTATTTCCAATACAAGTTGCATGTTTGTAATTCCTTGCTCCATAATTCAATTCACATTTACAAATTACAGAAAAGAAACTTCTGTAGAAAGAGTCCATCTCAACATCGGCACTCGCACTATTTTGGGCTGTGTTACCATATCTTGGTGTACATATATTTTTATCTATTTTCCATTTTTTCTTTCAATCAACTTTTGTAGCATCAGCATTGATTTATCTTACTGACATGACTTGTAGAGAATTAAAACATATTGCATTGACTGTTACTTGATTATTGTTGCATGTCACTGATAAGAAGTATAAAATATTTAACATGGTGGGGTGTGCTTCAAGGAGGTTTAATCTCTAGGGTATCCAAAAATCGACCAAGTCTCTTACATTGTGCCTGAGCATTAGTTCTATATTGACAAAGATAGTAATAAGCCACTTGTGACACGCGAACTTGGTGGTTTTTTTTTTTTTTTTTGTCTTTTTCGCTTTTTCTAATTTTGTTTCCTGTTTAAGAGTCGGATAGCTCAAAGTGGCATATACTTGTGTCCAATGCTTTTGAACTTAATTAAACTTCCCTTGCTCCTCATCCCATGAAATAGGATTAACTCCTTGAAGCGTTCCTTTTTCCCCTCAAATTTTAACTTTTTGATTTTTTGATTTTTATTGTTGAGCCATTTGGTGTTAGCAACTTCCGTCTCTTTATGAGACGGGGATTTCAGACATTTTTGTTTTGATAAACTAGGATGTAGCTGCACATTTCAAAGCAAGGTAATATATGCTATTTCTTTTTGTTTTTTTTGATGCTCAATGTTATAATGTTCTTTGTCCAGAATTTGTGACCTGCAGAGGATTCAGGTACAATAATGGATGATGATGAAGTAATGAAGGGAGACAAGCTTGTCTTGAGGGGATTGAAGTTTCATGGGTTTCATGGGGTAAAACCTGAAGAGAGGAAGCTAGGTCAGAAATTCTTTGTAGATGTGGATGCCTGGTTAGATCTTCGTGAGGCTGGTAAATCTGACTGCTTGTCAGACACTATCAGTTACACTCAGATTTACCGGTAAGAAAGAGTTTAATTTTCGTATAACTATTACAGAATAAAGTCATGCAGCCCACATCAGAATGAAATCATCAAGGAAGAAACAAATTGTGAATTGGCTTTTGAAAAATTCCCAAATGATATAAATGGCCAAACAAGATTATGACAAATATGCAGATGAAGATAAAAACTAGATTTGTTTTAGGGACAATTATTATTATTATTATGATGGCAACATGTGCTTGCAACTTTTGTCTTTTTTCTTGTTCTTTCTGCTCTCGTTTTGGATTGATATGTGACTACTTCCATTTTGCGTTCCCTTGAGACTCTCTCCGTTTCAAAAAAATGGCAGCTTAGTGAGTGAAATAGTGGAGGGAGCACCGCAAAATCTTCTGGAGTCTGTGGCTCACCTCATTGCATCCACTACGTTGAGTAAGTTCCCTCAGATATCTGCCATTCGTGTTAAGGTTGGGAAGCCTCATGTTGCAGTTCCTGGCCCAGTTGATTACCTGGGAGTCGAGATCCTTAGATATAGAACTGCTGTGCAAAACTGAGTTTTATCCAAGCAATGGTGTCACTAGTTCTCTGGAAGCTCATTCTGTATTCCCAAGTCTTTTCTGCCTTTTGTTTTATTTTCTTTAGTCTACCATCTGTATTTAGTTTGGGAAGCCCCATGTTGCAGTGCATGGCCTAATGAACTACCTAGGGATCAAGGTACTGAGATATAGAACTGATGTATAGAACTATGTTGGAATATTGAATTTGTGGAGGTAAAGGAAAAGAACATGAAAGTGAAAACGGCTAAATTTCTTTCTTTTGTTTTGTTGGGTTAGGAAAATGAGAAGAAAATGAAGGTGTATTTGTTTCAAAAAATTCACTTTTTTGGTTTGGTTACCCATGAAAAACAAACATTTATACGTAATTTCATTTCCTTTTAACTTTATCTAAGATCCAAACATAGAGATTGTGGTTTGTGTTGTTAGTTATCCGAAAGGTCATTTTTATTTGTCTGAATAGGAAACGCATTTCTCCTTGCAAGCCATGGTCTTATACGTGATAAGTCCTATATATATATTTTTTGCAAGTATTTAATGGTTAGTTGCTTGTCCTCCTTTCCTCTTCTTCAGCTTTTGAAGGAAAACAGAAAGCAAAAGCATATATATATACAATTATATATGTAAAAAGGTGGGGTTCCAACTTATAAGACAATCACTCACACACACATGCATATACATGGACAGAGAGAGAGAGAGAGAGGTGGTGTACATTTGTTGATGTCTTCTCGAGCTGCTAATTTTTGTTTTTGTATGACATATTCAATGAAAATAAATGCGTATCTATTTGTATATTAAAGCCTTTAAATGGCAATGAAAATTTTTCGTATTTAGCGTAAAGCTCATATTTTCACTTCCTACATAGTGTATGTAATTTTGGGCCCAATTACATGAAGTAAAAGTTAATTATTCAAAAATGACAAATAATTAGAAACGCCATGTGTATTTACTTATGTTAACTCCATTTATAACTTGTTAGAAAAATAATTTTTCAAATATTAAGCCCAAATAATTATTTTTCCTAAAAAATTTTGAATTTGTTAAAAAATACATTTTTTTGGCCAAATAACTAGAAAAAAGAAAAAAATTGAAGGATGCATTTGATGGCGTGGGTCCATTATTATTTTGCAACAAATTATTATATCTGTACAATCAGTTGTTTTGCATGATAAATGAAAAAAGTAAGGTGGAAGGAAATTTTTTTTTATTTTGCTTTATGCCAATATTATATTAAAATAAATTGATAAATAATAAAGACTATAAAAGAGAAGATTAACGAATTGAATATTTAAATATAAACTGTTTAAGTATGTTATAATACTTTTTTCCTCATTTGTTTTTGTATTACATCTCATCCTCTTGTGGTTTAAGAAAAAATCAAATGACCCCCATTTGATTTAAAAAGAAACGCATAACTCTTTGTGGATTAAACTTAATTGTAAACTAGATGGAAATTGTTAATTTTGATGGCAATTCTTTCGAAGGGTTTTATAAAATGAAACATTAAAAAGATGATTTTATATTTTTATGTCAAAATAAAGGGTTGTCCTTTGTAAGGTATTTTTGCCATTTCACCAAATGTGTAATGATTTTATCTATTTTGTATATAAGCCCAAACCATAAGGTCAATGTGCTTTTGTGTCACGCCACGTGTGCATGTGCGTCTTGTGGGGAAGTCTCATGGCTTTACATGGCACATTTGTGGTGACACTTGGCTGAACCAAACCCTCTATTTCTAACAATCATGTCGTGGCACGTGCAAATGTGGCATGGTATCAAGACCATTGATTTTTGATAACCATGATTATCAACGATCGGATGATTATTATGTAACCAAATAAGATTGTATGGTGGTTATCACACCTAATCGTGGTGTGATACATGGCTTGATCATATTTTGAAGAGATGCAATCTACACTATTAATTTAAAAGGTGTGATATGACAGTTACGTTCAAATCTATAACTGACTAATAAAATTCAGTAATTTTTTTAATTTTAACAGTTATGTCTTCGCCCGAAGGACACCAAAAGGTCTATAAAAATGGCAGAATTTGCAACCATCTTCACACACTTAATTTATGCAACTTCTCTTATTCTTCTATGGTTTGCAAATCCTGGTAGTTTTTGCTTTTCTTTTTCTCACAGTGGACATTTGATATGTTCTAGTTAGGAAAGGAATGATACTTCTTTGAATTTTCATGTCTCTCTCAGCTTCTAGAATTCTAGTGACATCACTTAAAACCCTAATTACAAAGCTTTTGAGTTCCCTCTCTTAGCTTCCGGTATCTCTTTGAAAAATCGCTCATAGAATCATAGTTCCAACATTCCAAAGTAAAAACGACGTGGTGTTTAATCTTTTGCTCTCTACACTGTTTGCTATTGCTATTATCATTTGTTGATAGCCAAATTTGACACAAAAATTAAGGTAAATTAAAGGAGTAGATAGCTGAATGTCACATGCAGTGCTTCTAGCTAGTTGTTTCAGAAATTGGTGTTAGTTAAAAGGACTTGACAGTTACATGTTTGTCCTTACCCATAGATTGCATGGGATTTCCCCATTTTAGTTTGTGACCACCAGTTTTGCTTGCTAGGTGCTACTATGGATACCTTTCTAAGCTTGGGATAGTTTTGTTTTAACTTCATTTGCAAGTGCTTGGGTCATTTACCACATGTTACCCTGTCGGTTGTAACCCATCAGCAGACTTAGTATAGTGGAGGCAAATTATATGTTTTAAAGATAGTATAATTAGATATACCTCAAAGTCTCCGTTTAAATTGTTCCAACAATAACAAAGTATTTTTTCACACTGGTTGCTCATGGCTTTTTGACTAGGACATTGCTTAGTGTCAAAGCTACAAACGAAGTGTCTTTGATGAATAAAACAAAGGTAGGTATAAACTCTCCTGGGAAGAAGAAGAAGAAGAAGAAGAAGAAGAAGATGATGATGATGATGATAAAATAAAAATAAAATAAAAAACAGAGAGAGATAACATTAGTGGCTTGGAAAACTCTAGTTGATCATTCTGCTATTTAAAATTAAGTAAAAAAAAAGGTTCTATAACTATTATACATGACTAAGGGTGTTGAAGGGGAGTGTATCACATAATTTGCATTACGGACACATATTTTCATGTTAGTTTAGGTATGAATGGATCATGAGTTAAAATGCTTGACTAGGAAAAACATTTAAGTGAAGAAAAGAAGAATTCTTTAGGTCTAGTGGTAACATATCTTATGAGCTGCAATGCAGTATAAGTGTACAGTGTGGGCAAAAGGCTTAATAGACTTCGAAACTCAGTGATGAAACTTCTGATCATAATATGACTTTTTTTTTTTTTTTTTTTTTCTGTGTACAGTATGTTATTCCATTTTCTTCTTTGTTTCCCTTTGGTTCTATGCTTTACTTTTGTCCGTTTTCTATTTGCTTCTCCATTTTCCTTTACTCTTCTTTGCTCTCTGTATTTTCTCTGTTTCCTTTCTTTGCTGCACTATTTCCTTCATTTTTTTTTTCTTTTCTCTATTTCTCTCTGTGACTCTGTTCTTTATTGTATTCCTTATTCTTCATTACCTTCCTGAATAGACTTATCTAAAAATAAACTGAATTTTTAAGGGAGCTTGAAATATTTTTTGGTTTTGTTTATTGTTATTCCATTAAGTGTTTCTATGTATATAAATCTTGCACTGTATATCCAGGCCATGGTTTGATTTGTCCTTGGCTTTCTAATTGAAGAAGATTGAATCATGCTTGATTAAGTAGTTAAGTTTGATAATTTCAACTAAAGTTGACTCCAATTTTCAAAGTATTCTTTGGTAAATATAGGACTTCTGTCTAAAACATGTTGGCATCTTCTTCTTCTTGCAATTTATATAGGCTTCTTGTGAGCAGTGCAGACCCAGAATTTTAGATGAGGAGGGTCAAGGTAAAAATTTTTTTTTCAAAAGAAGATAAAGGTAAAAAACTTTAATTTTGAGAGGGTCATTACACTATTATTTTATAAATATACACAAATCCATGGGGGTATACAGCAATTTTAAAAATTTTGAGGGGGCCACGCCCTGCCCACCCCTCTCCGTCCACCACTGCTTGTGAGTGTGCTGAAACCCATCACAGTCACAACTTTTATGGTCACTCAACTTTGTCCTTAGATCCCATCCATCCTTTCTCACTAGAATGGCACTGAAAATTGGCATTTTCAGAGACGTCCTCCCACTAGGACAAAATATAAATTGGAGTTCTAAACAAAACCTTATTAAATTTTTTGTTGAGATCCCTTACCTTGCAGTCGCCTACGATTCTTGTATAGAGATAGGACAACCTTATGAGAAATCTAGACTGTTAATACTGGAAAGGTGCGTGGTTTCAGTAAGTATCAATAGTTTTTAGAAGTTTTTAAATGTTTTCTTTATGTTTTTCAAAAATTCTTTTTTATTGTTACTAAAATCCTTATTAGATTTTCCATTCAATTCTACCTATAATTTTTGGACCGTTAATGGTTTCTATTATCATAAGTATATCAAGTTAAATAATGGAAGTCAGTAAAATAAAGTCACAATTAAATTTTTTCTGAACAATATTGAATAAAGGATTTTCAAAATTTTTTACTATTTTTTTCTTTCCAAAATGTCTATCAGAATGGTTTTCAAAATCTTTGTTGTTTTAAAAGCCAATTCTCAAAATCCAAGTTTCATATGGGTTGTATTCTTTCAGAACCAGAGTTGACACACAGATTATGAGATAACATAAGGAGATAATATATCAATTTATGGGCAATGGAGTGTTCTCTAACTAAATCTTAGTTAATATTTTTCTACCTACAATGGAGTCATTCCCTAGAAAAGGGCATATTTTTTAAAGCCACATGCTTGCAAAATGGTTAAACAAAATGTTTTAGTAACTTGCTTCAAGATGGCCTCATAAACATTAATCCTGTGTAACGTGGCAACTTCTATTTTAAAAGTTTCAAACTAAGACCTTCTGTAAGTTTTAAGGATCATTTTCAAAACAAAAAAAGGGAGTTTTATTCAAAATTTGGGGCCATTACACACTCATTATATAATTGAGTCTTTTTTTATTTTTAAAAAAAGGGTAAATAGACTTTACCTCTCTAGTCTATGACCCAAAAGTATACAACTCCCTTATTTTTTAAAAGTAAATACATTACCCACCTACTTTGGAGTAAAGTGCAACTGTTAATTTTTCCAACCTATTTAACAGATCGTGGGTTTCACGGGAAATAAATATAATTTTTTATTTTAAAATTTATTTTCTAATCAATTAAAATGACTTTGCTACCCTCAAAAGAATTTTTTTTTTTTCATTTCTCCCTCCCTTTATTACTTACTGAGCGTTCATTCTTTCCTATTTTCTTCTTCTTTCCATTGCCAAACCAGTAAGCATAATGACGGATTTAGAATTTGTATTAAAGGGGGCCAAAGTAAAAAAAAAAAAAATTGTATATGAACCAAGGTAATTTTTTTAAAATTTTAAGGGGGTCAATACCTATATTTCATTGTAAATTTCTAAAAATCAATAGAGACAATAGTAAATTTTGAAATTTTAGGAGGATCGTGGCCCTCACCTGCCTGGTGTCCCCCCTGCCCGCCGCATGAGTAAGTAGATCTTTATTTTCTTTTCCTTTTTTCTTCTTCTATCTTTTGCCACCACCACCACAGTCACACCACCACCGGTCACCCAAATCCCCATCCACTTCCCCCACCAACCCTTCCGCATCTACACCTTCGCAACAACACAAATCCCACCCCTGTCCCATTCCCTATGTCTTTCATTGTAGTCACGCACGCCACTACCTCAATCAGCCATCCATGGCCAATCCTTTAGCTGCACAAACTAAAATCCCCCTTTCCCCTCCTGCTTGGTCTTCCAAATCCCGATCCCTCTCATTTCTCTCAGCAAATGAACTATATGTACCTAATATCGATCTATATATGTACCAATTAGAGGCGGATCTAGTATTGTTGATCAGTGGGGGCAAAATTTACACAACTTCATGCACGAATTTTTTTTAATTGACAATATATATCATTGATAAATAAAGATATAGTTATATTAAAGAAGCCAAAAACAGGCACTACTTATGTATAAAAATTGTACATAAAAACTGTATCAAAAACTAGATCCGAATTTGATGGGTAAGGTTCAAAATTTCAAGAAAGAATTTTGGAATTTAGGTAACCAAAAATCTATGTATACAGTATTAATTGGTATTGTATTGTTTATTTGGCCAAAATAATGAAGGTTTAATGGGATACATATATATATTTTTTCACTATAAGTTTAGTGATATGTAGTGGAGACAAATATAGGTATTAGTAAATTCAGAGAAAAGCAAATGTAAGTATTTTATAAATTCAGTAGGGGAAAAATATTTATTTATAATCTAAAATAGAATAAATATACATAAAACAAATTTAAAAGTAGTGTAAGTAGCCAATCAAGTGGGAGCAGTTGCCCCCACTGGACCCTTCTTGGGTCTGTTGCCCCTGATACCAATTATTTCATTCTTGTGTAATTATTTTATGTTCTTTCTCTCTCTTTTTATTTTTTTTTGTAATTGAGGATGACAAGACAATGTCAAAATCTGGTAAGGTTTTTTTATTTATTTATTTTTTTTATATCACTAAAATTGGGTTTGTGGAATTTAAAATTTGTGTTGTAATTGTTTGGTAGTGAGCTTAAGAGAGAGAAATCTTCATCAATAGAGAAACAAGTTAAACATAATAGAGGGATAAAAGAAGGGTATTTTAATTATTTTAACTTATCTCTTATGCCTGTAATGGTTTGCACATCAGTTCAAAGCACGGGTGGGTTATGTGTTCATTTTTTAAAAACGAGGGAGTTATATTATGTAATTTGGGGCCAAAACCCAAAGAGAGAGAGTATATTTAACCCTTTAAAAAATGAGATGCAAAATAGGGCTTTACGAACATCATTCATCTTGGCATATAACACATAATCATTCGAGGAAAAAATACCAATTTTCAAAACATAGATTAAGAGAAACTATTGAATTCCAAAGAAAGTTTTAAACCAAAATTTGTTTTATTTTTATTACCCTATTACCCTAGAATTGTGAATTCACATAGTATCTTTCAAATTTAGGATCACTTTTAATTTTTGTTAGTCCAGGTGACAATTTGAGAGGGGTGTGAATTGAGTTTAAATAATAATTTAACAAATAATTTCATATTTAAAACTTCTAAATAAATATTCAAACAAATATTAATCAAACCAATAATATGTTGTAAATAAATGCAACAATTCAAATTATAAAACAAAAGAGATAGAGAGAAAAGAATACGACACCAAGATTTATCGTGCTTTGACTTCAACTCTAAAGTCTTCGTCCACTCCAATGCTCCTTTCTTCAGATTTTTCTCCATTATATCTAAATCGTAAATGCAACCACTAATCTTTTAACCCATGCGCTATTCCTCATTTATAACTAGCTTTTTCACATATGCTAGTCACACCCATTTAACTAGTTTTTACACAGGTGCTAGTCACACTCAACCAAATAATCCATCACTCTAACTAGTTTTTATACAAATGCTAATCACACCGAACCTCTACCTATTTTTCCTAGTTAGTCTCTCCCTTACAAGAAGAAAAAACAAGAGTACAACCACTATTGCTTATGAATAAATTCTCTCAAAGAATAAATATGCTAATGAAGCTCTCAAAATATTACAAGATAAAAGACAATTAAGCTTTCAAAGATTTTGTAGGATGAGTAACACTTTAATGCACAAACTCTTGTTGTTCTTGATTGCTCCTTCAATGTATCTCTATTTATAGATGAATATTGAAGACTGATTCATAACTTCAAATGAGTTTCTAACCGTTGGAGAGCATTTAAAAGAATTCTTTCTGTTAAGCAAGTTGTTATAAGATTTGTTGTTGAATTTCAGAAAAGTTGTAGACATGGAAGTCAGCTTTTCATAATCTCGAGAATTAGGTCGATCTAATGGTTAGATCAAACGTTATGATCAAATTATTCGAACTGTCTCTCAACTAGCATATTTGTATTTCTATAGAGATTCCTTCACTTCCAGCTCGATTTTAGCCTTGATAACATTCGAATTTAAAGATGGTTATAAGATAAAAGTCGTAGATATAGAAGTCAAACATTTTAACCTCAAAAATTAGTTCGATCTAATGGTCAGATCAAAAGTTATGATCAAAATACTCAAATTATCTTCCAGTTGACATATTTAAATTTTTATAGAATTGTCTTTATTTTCACCTCGATTTTCTCCCTTATAACGTTCAAATTTGAAAAAGGCTATATGATAAAAGTTTTAGACATGGAAGTAAAATTTTCCGAACCTCAAGAATAAGATCAATCCAATAGTTGGATCAAAAGATATGAACAGAATGCCATGACTGTATCATAGGATATAATTTCATTGAATTTTAAACCTTTTCATTCTTGGATCAAGTTTCTTTAAAACATGATTCTTAAGGATTTAGATATTACTTTTCAAGTCTTGATCTCTCTTTCAAATGCTTTATAATTCTACAAAATTTTATTACACCAATTAGACCAAGGATTAAAAGTATTAAATATATTTAATCAAGAAAACATTTATAAATCAAAGTAAGTTATCATCAAAATCATATATAAAATTTCATATGAATAAACTTAGGGCAAACAATCTTCTCGTTTTTTATGATGACAACCTGTGATTGTTTTACCTCATAAAATCAATTCAACTAAAATAAATATTTTCATAAATATTTCAAGTTTAATGAAGAAGTAAAAAAATAGAGAGATTTATAATCCAAACTCTTCCTCAACCAATGCATGTTTTTTTTAAACTCATATATTATAGAATTTAATATCAATCAATATAGTTCTCCCCCTTTGTTATCATAAAAAAATAATCATGAATAAAACTGATAAAATTCCATAGAATATAACGACATATATATTTTCTTTTGTCATCCACAAAATATATTCAATATTTATCATATATGCAAGACATATTCAATTCAATACCAAATATACTTTATAAATCAAAATATTTTATATTTCTCCCCCTTTCAATATCAAGAAATGCATGGGAAAACAAATGTAATCAAGTATATATCACAAATCAATTATAAGACAATTCATACATATTTTTCAAAACATTTTAAAGTATGACGCAATTTTTTTTAAATAATAAAAAATAAATACACACACACATATATATGTATAAATATATGTATATATATTAAAAGTTTCTTTTCTCTATCATGCAACATCAATAGAGTAACATACCTTATCTTTTTCTTTTACCATTAAACATAGGTTGACAACTTCATTGTCACTTTCATCTTTATTGGAATTGCTTTTCTTATTATCACTCTAAGATATCATCATCCCTTTTTTTTTTTTTTTTTGGGCCTTCTTTTGAACCTTTTTGAGTATTGGACATTCGGGTTTTATGTGGCTGGGTTTTTTGCGTTCATAACACACAATATCATCGTTTTTTGAGAACATATTTTCACTTTGCTTTTTCTTTCTTAGAAACTTTTTGAATTTCTTTGAGATCATAGCAAGCTCCTCATCTTGATTGCTAGTCTCTCCATCGTCACTATCAAATGTAGAGGAAATGATAGATGATTTCAATGATGTGCCTTTCCTCTTTTTGCTTTCGTCATCATCTATTCTCATGATTGTGAGTCATGAGTGAACTCAAGAACTCATTCAAACTAAGCTTTGTGAGTTCTTCGACTTCTTGTATGGCGGTAATTTTTGGCTCCCAATTATTTGATAAAGACTTAAGAATCTTTCTCACCATTTCAATATTAGTAAAACATTTACCAAGAGATTAATATTAGTAAATCAAGTAAACATATCAGAAATAGGCTCTTCTTGATTCATTTGAAACAATGCATGTTTATGAACAAACATGCTAATCTTATATTCTTTGACTTGATTAATTCCCTCATATGTAACTTTTAATTTGTTCCAAATTTTCTTGGTCGACTCACATGTAGAGATTCTATTAAACTCATTAGGATCTAATGCATAATAAAGAACATTCATAGCTCTAGCATTAATTGAACACTTTTCATATCACTAGCATTCCATTCACTTTCTTCCTTAAGCATATTTTTCCTTTCTACAATCTTAGTTGGTATACTAGGATTACTAACAATAATTTTTCATAACTCATAATCAGTAGCTTGAATATATATTCTTATTCTAGCTTTCTAATAGTTATAATTTGTGCCACTAAACCATGGTGGTCTATTGCTCGATTGACCTTCAGTAAGGGAAGTACTAAAAATGGTTGTCATAATTTACTCTAAGATGGTTAAAACTACCATAAGAGCTCTAACTTTGATACCAATTGTTCGTCTAGGTGGCAACCCAAAAGGGGGGTGAATTGGGTTTAAACAATGATTCAACAAATAATTTCAGATTTCAAAATTATAACTAAATATTCAAACAAATATTAGTCAACCAATAATATGTTGTAAATAAATGCAACAATTTAAACTATAAATTAAAAAAGAGAGAGAAGAGAATACAATACCAAGATTTATCGTGGTTCAATTTCAACTCCAAACTCTACGTCCACTCTCCAAGGCTTATTCTTTGGTATTTTTCTACACTATATCTAAACCGTAGATGCAGCGACTAGCCTTTTAACCCAGACGCTAGTCCTCCTTTATAACTAGTTTTTTTACTAATGCTAGTCACACCCCTCCAACTAGTTTTACAAAATGCTAGTCATACCTAACCAAGTGATCCCTCACTCCAACTAGTTTTTATACAAATGCTAGTCACACTTAACCCTTAGCTATTTTTCCTAGTTAGTCTCTCCCTTACAAGAAGAAAAAATAAGAGTATAACCACTTTTACTTACAAATAAATTCCCTCAAAGAATAGATATGCTAATGAAACTCTCAAGACATTGCAAGATAAAAGATAGTTAAGCTTTCAAAGACTTTGTAAAATGAATAACACTTTGATGCACAAACTCTTATTATTTTTATTGTTCTTGATTGCTCCTCAAATGAATAAAACAATTCTTCCCGTTGACTAAGTTGCTGTCAGCTTTGTTGTTGAATTTTTGATCAAATGCCTTCACTTTCACCTCAATTTCTTCTTGATAACATTCGAATTTGAAAATAGATATAACAGAAAAGTTGTAGACATGAAAGTCATCTTTTCATAACCTCAAGAATCAGATCGATCTAATTGTCAGATCAAACGTTATAATCAAATTGCTTGAACTGTCTCCCAGTTGGCATAATTAAATATTTGCTGAGTTGCCTTCACTTCCACCTTGATTTTCTCCCTTATAAAGTTCGAATTTGAAAATGGCTATCAGATAAAAATTTTAGACATGGAAGTAAGATTTTTTAAACCTCAAGAATCATATCAATCTAATGGTTGGATCAAAAGATATGAGCAGAATAATATGATTGTATCATATAATATAGTTTCATCAAATTTTCAACCTTAGAAGGAAAATATGTTCTTTAATTTTCTTTCTTAAATCAAGTTTTTTTAAAACATGATTCTCAAGGATTTAGATATTACTTTTCAAGTCTTAATCTCTCTTTCAAGTGTTTCATAATTCTGCAAAACTTTATTACTCCAACTAGACCAAGGATTAAAAACATTGAATGTATTTAATTAAAAAAATATTTATAAATCAAAGTAAGTTATCATCAAAATCATATATAAAATTTCATATGAATAAATTTAGGGCTAACCATTTTTTCAGAGGATTTCCACACATATTGATGATATGAGTACTAATAAGGCTCACAATTCACTATATACTGGAAGAAAAAAAGGAATTAGTGGGGCTCTTATTTTTTAATACTACGTTTGCTATGTTTTTTACATTTCATGTATTGAATGGTCCCTTTTGCATAATTAGAGATCCATTCCTAAAATCTTGTGATGAGTTGTAGTGATATGGTTGTCGATGTTTGAACCTCATATAAGACCAAAAGGCATAGTAGAACTTAATGGAGAAGAAAATGCTATCTTTGGTACATGAAATGAATGTATAGATAGACTACTTTATATATCTGTTAGGAAGTGAGGCTGAAACTTAGGTCCTATTATTTCCTTTGAGCACTAAAAACAAGGTTTAACCCCCCACTGGAAGTAAGGTTGAAACTTAGGTCCCATTATTTGCTTTGAGCACTAAAAAGAAGGTTTAAGCCCCCACCAAATGACTATGCAAACTCAATCCCAAGCATAGTTATCAGAACTAGACCAGAGCGGACCGACCAGTTCAATCAGTTAATCGGGACCCAAACCTTGAACCGATTTGGTTCAATTAATTTATCGAAAATGTATATGAACCAGGTTGAACCGGTTGGTATTTTAAAAAACCGGTGAACTGATCGGTATTTAAAGAACTGGACGATTTTTGAAAAAAAGTCAAAATAGCATAAATTGTGCATGATTTAAAACTATTTGTTTTTTTAGAAACATGTTTTTTTGTGTTCTTTTGATGAAAAATAGATTGAAAAAGTAAAGACTCTAAACTAAAACAAAAAAAAAGAAAAAAAGAAAAAGGAATAAAGAGGAGGATAAAAACAACAAGGACAAGGCAAATAATGCTAAATACTGGCTTTCTTATTTTTCATTTTAAATTTATGTTTGTATATGCTTTTCAAATTATAATTAGATATATTGCTATATGTATTATAAAATCAATATTTTGAAAACCGGACCATTGAGCGAACATGAATAGTGACTGAGTTGAGGATCACTAGTTCAACTGTCAGTTTAACCGTTATTCAACCGTGACGTCATAAATATATTTAAATATATAAATTAAAAAATGTGAATTGTTTTTTTACATTTTATACAATTTTTATGGGTTTTTATTGAACTGGCAGATTTTTGAATGGTTTTATACCCAGTTCAGTGGGCTAACTACTGGGTTAACCAATTTTCTACTGGATTTTTTTGTTAAAACAGTTATATATGAATCAGACCATTTTTTGGATCAATTCTCAATTTTTTTGGTTGAATCAACCGGTCCGATTTTTGAAATACTCATAAAAACTATAATTAAAATGTATAAACTATAAACTAAACTAAAAATAGAAAAAACAAAGATGTGAAAGAGGAGGGTATAGGGTGAAAGAAGAATAACAAAAAGGCAAGGCAAAAATTAATGAACCTTATTTCTCTTAATAATATATATTATTGTCAAGTTTTATGATACTTCTTTTAAAAATAAAAATACCATTAAACATTAGATTAAAAAATACTAAATTGGAGAGAAAAATAAGCCCACTTGAATATTTCAATACTTATTTATTTTTATACATTTTCATATAAAGTATTTATTTTTTATGCTTATTTTAAGTTATTGTATGAAAAGGAGAATCATTTAACCTATTGATAATTTTTTTAACTATTATTTTTTTTATTTAAATATAGTTTTATTATTTATTTATTATATAACCGGTTGCACTAGTACCTTGACTGGTTCAATTACCGGTGCGATTCTAATAACTATAACCCCAAGCATTGAACAAGAAAATTCAAGTTTTTACCCACCAAACCAGTTACTTAGGGATGACAACGGGTTGAGTATGGAACGGGTTTGTTTCCTAATAAGAAAACCCTCTACCTAGGAATGTTAATTGGCCCGGCCCGGCCCGACCCGACCCTGGTCGTGGTTGAGCTTTGCGGGCTCTAGCCATTTTTTGGGTCGGGCCAGATTGCGCCAAAATGTGAATGGGAAGCCCCAAGCCCAACCCATAACCCTAGGGACGGGCTCGGGCTTCAAACTTGGGTCTTTGGTTGAGTTGGGGGCTTGGGTCTCAGGCTTTGATGGGCTTTTTGGACAGGTCTTTGGGTTCGGCCTCTTTGGCCCAGTTATTTTTGTAGCATTATGTTTTTAAAACTAATAAATTTAGTTATAATAAATTATACATTATGATTCTATGAATTAAAAATTTATTTGTAAGCTTATATATATTTAATTTCTTTGAACTTATGTAAAAAAACTTTACACTTATATTTATTATTATATATAATTAATAAGAATTACTAAGATATATTATTTATACAATTATATTTATAAAATTAATGAATGTATTTAAAATAAATAAATTTGAAGGGGGGGGGGGGGTGTTCGCGGGTATTAGAGGGGAAATTGTGTTCATTTCCTTACTCTCCTCACAAAAAGAGCGAGAAAAGTGAGAGGAACTGTGACATATGGTTTGGTTGCTCATCGAAATCAAAAGAAAACTAGAAAATTCCATGTTTGCTTCCGTAAGAAGGCAATAAGAAATTCAACTCAATGGGTTCAAATTTTTGCATTGTTATCTTGGGTTCTGGGTAACAAGAATCTATGTGAATACTAAAGTTCGCATTTTCTTTTCTTTTCAGAATTGTCTTTACAGGTCCTCGTGCATCAATTTTGCGATTTCTTCCTCTGTGAGGTTCTATTGCCTGCCTGCGCCTCTCTCTATCTCTCTCACACACCCTAAATAGAAGTGAAATTTGACACACTTCATCTATTTAAGCATTGCAGAACCATGGATTTGAGGTCGAGCCATCATTCACCTTTGAAGAAAGCGAACACTGAGAATGGAAAGGATAGGATCAGCAACTTATCGGACTTAGTTCTTGTCCACATTCTCTCTTTCCTTCCAACAAAATATGCAGTTGGGACCAGCATTCTATTATCAAGATGGAAGCACCTATGGGCTTCCGTCCCAAATTTAGACTTTGATGATGGGCTGCTATTCAATTGGCGCCATCATGGATTCAATTTGGGCCATGATCAATTCAATTGGCGAAAAAAATCATAAAGTAGATAGCTTCATGAATTTTGTTGATAGAGTACTTCTCTTTCATAATTTGTCAACCATTCAACGATTCTGTCTCAGGTGTTGTCCGGAAATTGGTTTATCTCGTTTGGATGCATGGATAAGCGGTTGCTATAAGGCATCATGTTTATGAACTTGACATCTGCGTTACCCAATTCGTGCATATTCAGTTGTCTAGAAGTCTATTTACTTGCAAAACACTCGTATCCTTGAAGTTAAGCTGTAATATTCAGCTTGATATTCCTTCTTGCATTCATTTGCCTTGGCTCAGGATTTTACATGTTTCACTTATTTCTCCAAGCAATGACTTGACCTAGAAGCTCTTTAGTTCTTGTGTTGGGAATTCTCGCAGCAATTGGTCAGTACAAATGACAAAAAAAAATAATAAATGAAATCCAAACAATCAAAGCACGCAAAAGGAAAGTAACACTAGTATTTAGGGTGATTCGGCAAGATTGCCTACGTCCACGAGACATGCTCTGGTCTTCT